>CM022299.1:253423859-254048926 GCA_011799875.1 Thinopyrum elongatum
CGCAACCAAAGAGGTCAGCATAATCGGCTGCCGCCTCAACGGCTTCTCCAAAGCAGAGCAATTCGCTTTTATGAAAGTTAATTTTGAGGCCCGACATTTGCTCAAATGCTAAAAGCAAGAGCTTCAGATTTCGAGCTTTATCCAGGTCATGTTCCCTAAAAAGAATTGTGTCATCGGCATATTGCAAAATAGAGAGGCCACCATCCACAAGATGTGGCACTACTCCTGCAATCTGGCCATCTTGCTTGGCGCGCTCAATCAAAATAGCCAACATGTCAACAACAATGTTAAATAACATTGGGGACACGGGGTCACCCTATCGTAGTCCTTTTTTGTCTGAAAGTAATGACCTACATCGTCATTGACTTTGATGGCCACACTACCTCCAGTTACAAAATTTTGGATCCACTGGCACCATTTATCGGAGAAACCTTTCATCCTTAGGGCTTGTTAGAGAAAATACCACTTGACTTTGTCATAGGCTTTTTCAAAATCAATTTTGAATACTACTCCACTCATGTTTTTTCGGTGCATCTCGTGGACGGTCTCATGAAGGATTACTACACCATCTAGTATATTCCTTCCTTGCATGAAGGCCATTTGAGATGGCCGGACAACATGGTCAGCTATCGAGTTTAACCTATTCGTAGCCACTTTGGTGAAAATCTTGAAGCTGACATTAAGGAGGCATATGGGTTTGAACTGCTGGATCCGTTCGGCCTCCTTAATTTTCGGCAACAAAACAATCTCGCCAAAATTTAGCCTGAATAGGTCAAGTCGATCGGCATGAAGACACTTAAACAACTCCAAAAGGTCAGTCTTGATGATATCCCAGAAATTCTGATAGAATTCTGCGGGGAAACCATCAGGGCCTGGAGCTTTGTTGTATTCCATTTGGAACACCGCCGCTCTCACCTCCTCTTCCGAGAAAGGTGCCGTGAGGATGCCGTTCTCTTCCGCCGTGACGTGAAATACCATCTATTCAGGTCTCGTCAAGGGTGACATTCCCTTCATCTGGCGCCCCGAATAGAGATTTGTAGTAGCTGGTGATATATTTTTTGAGCTCCTCCTGACCTTCGATCCGCCCCTCATCCTGTTGGAGACTATGAATACATTTCTTCCTATGTCGACCATTGGCGACCAATTGGAAGTATCTTGTATTACTATCTCCCATTAGGATGAAGTCAGCTTTGGACCTCTGGTAGTATTTGATCTCCTCTTTGCGCAATAGACGGGCAACCTTCTCATTAGATTGATTTTTCAATTCAATCTCTTGTTGAGATAAGGTGCGTGTCTCTGCAATTTTGTCGAGGTCATCAATGGTGGGGTTTAGAGCATGTAGAGACGTAAAACAGAAGATGTAAAAAATTATATCTTTAAAAGATGGTTTAGAGCATGTAGAGATGTAAAACAGAAGATGTAAAAATTTATATCTTTAAAAGATGCTTTTTGCATCTTTAAAAAATGGATCAACTCCAAGAGATGACTAGAACATGTAGGCATGTGTTGTCGCGTCCGTCCATTTTCAGAGAAGAATTATATAATTGATTGAAATTTGTAGATTGTTGCAACACATCATAAAATTTGGATAGGCCATATTACATTGTATGCTTACAAGAAATGAAAACCAGACACAAAATAGTACACACTAGTAGACAACTAATTAATATAGTCTGTACATATATAAGAACTTAACTTTTTGGAATGCGAACGAATTACTGCATGGTGCACCTTGTAACTGCACATGATTGAAAACCAAAAGTTAGTGAGAAGAGTTTATTATTGAAAAACTGGTATTTTCAATAGATATGCCAATAATTGGTTTTTTAATACAGTTAAGATCAAAGGACCATCCATTATCATACAGTAATGCATACATTTCAATGCGGCTATGAATACAAAAGGCAGAAAATAGTAATTACATTATCCCTTGCATATATGGCTAGAGTGATGGAAAGTCTCATATACTACGCATTTGAATTGTAAGGATTCAATAATTCTTTTGTGAAATTCAAATTATAAGACATTTATATTTTATTAAGGATGAAAAGAATTTTGATATATCAATGGCCTAATATTAAGAATTGATTCATATGAAGAACCTATAAGCACAAGAGCCAAAGGCATGTCAACTTGGAATATGACACGAAATATAGTAAAAACATTCGGGAGGGGATGGAGCAATATCCTTAACTTTTTCCAATGAAGACATGAGTATGAAATTAGCACTTGGCATGACCATACTTCCCAGTTGTAGACCCACGTGATTAAAAATCAACCAGCAAGGAAAAGCAACATAACCATCAGCACAAGAATGAACATATAAAGTGCAGTTTGACCCACTTCATGTGCAACCAATCGAACCCTAGGAGCATCTGTACATGTGGATTTCGCGGCAATGTGCCAACGCCTTGAGCACATAGCTTGTGCCACCGGCGGCACCCCATCCCAGTCCCTGTTGTCTCGCATTGGTCATCAAGAAGGCCACTGCCGTCACCTCATCATTCTTTTGCATCCTCCCAGTAAATCAACGACCATCATGCGGAAGAGACTACAGGATGAGTGGAGGGCACCAAGGCAGACACGCAGTAGAGGAGCAGTGGAGGCAGGCGCGCTCGCCCACGGGACGGAGGATGGTGGTGGCGCCTTGCGGACGAACGAGCAGAGGAGCAGCGGGATATCGCTGGGAACAGAAAACACTACAAAAAAAAGACACATCCGTGACATTTTGGGCCGAACGAAAAAAATTTCTGTCATGCTTATGACACTTCTATGACGATAATTGTGACAAAACCCGGTATCATCATAGATGTGGTGGGCTCCTACTTCTATGACAAAAAATCATGACAGAAAATGGGCTTTTTATCCGGGGCGAGCCGGAGACGCAGCTGCATGACATTCTTTGGGCCGTCCATGACGGAAAAAACCGTGGTAGAAGCGAGGGCGAAAAAAATTTCGGGGAGTTCCCGGTTACGGTGGGTGGTCGGGGCCGAGCGATGCACGGAGGTTTGCATGTTTCTCTCGTACACGTATGTGCATGTGTGCGAGGGCGTTGGGCTCTAACTGAACCCGAGCGAGGCGTTCGCTTACCGAACCCGAGCGATTTTACTAGCTACGTTACTGAACCCGAGCGATCGATCCCTTGGCTGTTAACTGAACCCGAGCGATTCCTTCGCTACTGCTGCTAACTGAAGCCGATCGAACCTGCTGCCTCATGATGAACAGTGAATGTTGTTGGGGATTGGATGAACAGTTCCCGGTGGGGGTTGGATGAACAGGACCCCGTGGTAGGAGAGGCCGTTGCCGCTGGATGAACAAGACCCCGATCGAGCCGGTTGGGGGTGGATGAACAGGACCCCGTGGAGGGCTGGTTGAACAGTAGCCGGTGGAGGCTGGATGAACAGGACCTCGTGGAGGGCTGGTTGAACAGTAGCCGGTGGAGGCTGGATGAACAGGAGCCCGTGGATGAACAGTAGCTAGTGGAGGCAGGAGGGAGACGCCATGGATGAACAGTCGGAGGTGGAGGCTGGAGGAGGTCGGCGGTGGATGAACAGTAGCCCGTGGAGGCTGGAGCGAGGCAGTAGACGGTGAATGAACAGTAGCCCGTGGAGTCCTGTTTTGTGGTACGCCACACCCCTCCCGATGAACAGGACCCGTTTCGACCGTATGAGGTCGAAGAGAAGTTCGTTTCCTCCATTTTGCGGTACGCCACAGCCCTCCCGATCAACAGGACCCTGTTTCGACCGTGGGAGGTTGAAGAGAAGTCTGTTTCCTCCGTTTTGCGGTACGCCAGACCCCTCCCGATGAACAGGATCCCGTTTCGACCGTAGGCGGTCGAACAGAAAGCCGTTTCCTCCGTTCTGCGATACGCCAGGCCTCGTTTCGGCTGTTCCGTCCAAGTCGGTTGGCTCCCAATGGACAGGACGCATTCCGTTGCCTCCTGATGAACACGACGCAATTTCTCCATTCTGACCTAGCTGGTTGGCTGCTGATGAATAGGACGCCATCGCTGCTCTCCGCTGCCTCTCCATGTACACGAGTCCTGGCCGTACGTATGCGCGAGTAGGCGTTTGAGACCCCGCCCGTATGTACGTACTTGGCCGTATTTACTTTCTTGCACCCTGGCTGTACGTACGTGTACACGATATAGACGAGACTGCGTGACATGCTACATCCGCGCCTCTACTATAACACGTGCCCTTCCTTACTCAGCCACGGTTCATCGCTGCAGCCTGCAGGCAGATCGATCGACCAGTATGTACGTACATGTTTGCGACCAGACAGACAACCCTACGTACGGTTCGACCGGGTGGGTCCCAGCTGTAAGGGAGGTAAGGAGGCACTTCCTTGCGTGCGAAGATATAGCTGGTGGGTCCCAGCTGTCAGGGGGAGAATCATATTTTTTGCCCGTAATATGGACGCACTTCCTTGCGTGCGAAGATGTAGCTGGTGGGTCCCACCAGTCAGGGGGGAAACATTTTTTTCACGAAATACGGTGGCCCGTCCGATGGGTCCCTCCTGTCAGCTGGAGGAATCATTATTTTGCACGTAATAAGGAGGCACTTCCGTGCTGCGGCCATGGACCCAGCTGTCAGCCTCTCCATGTACAGTACTCTTCCGATGGAAGTCGTTCCTTGACCACATTGACCACGCCGCGCCGAGAGCACCAAGGCAGTGGACGACGGCGAGGCCTAGGAAGGGAACGACGCAGAGCCGGGGAAGACGCGGCAGTGGATGCCCACGCGGAGAGGAGTACGAGGGTTGACTGGTTCGGCTGTGGTGTGAGGCTGCCGTCGCCGCAGAATAACATGGGTTGTGGGTGAGTAGAGGGATGGCCTGGCCAGAGGTTGGAGTAGGGTGGGGCGGTCAGGCCTACGCGGCAGCAGAGCCGGCCACAGGAGGAAGGAGCAGGCGGCACGACCGGCGCTGGTTTGGGCGGCTGGAGCAAGAAGACCAGAGGTTGAAGAAGCACTACGGCCGTTGGATGGACATCGTACGGTCACTGGAGCTAGAATCGTTCATATTGACTAAGTAGACGAAGCCCTCCGTCCGCGTCAACTTAGTAGGCCCACAAGTCAGCCTCCCACTATGGTGGGTCCCAGCTAGCAGGGGGAGTATTCATTTTTTGTGTGTGTAATAAGGAGGCATTTCCTTGCGTGCGAAGATATAGCTGGTGGGTCTGAGCTGTCAGCGGGGGGATCATTTTTTTCGTGAAATACAAAGGCCCTTCCGGTGGGTCCCAGCTGTCAGGCGGAGGAATTATTATTTTGCGCGTAATAAGGAGGCATTTCCTTGCGTGCGGCCATGGACCCAGCTGTCAGCCTCTCCACGTACAGTCCACTTCCGATGGATGTCGTTCGTTGACCACGTTGACCACGCCACGCCGAGAGCACCAGGGCGGTGGACGATGGCGAGGCCTAGTAAGGGAACGACACGGAGCCAGGGAAGACTCGGCAGTTGTTTCCCACGTGGAGGGGAGTACGAGGGTTTACTGGTTCGTCTGCCGTCGCCGGAGAATAACAGCAGGTGTGGGTGAGTAGAGGGATGGCCAGGCCAGCGATGGGAGTAGGGTGGGGGCGGCGAGGCCTGCACGGCAGCACAACCGGCCACGGGAGGAGGGAGCAGGCAGTCCCGTCGGTGCTTGTTTGAGCGGCTGGAGTAGGAAGAGCAGAGATTGACGAAGCATGACGGCCGTTGGATGGACATCCAACAGTCATTGCTCTCATGCGTTGACTAAGTTGACACAGCGTAGCGTGTGCGTCAACCTTTTTTTTAGGAAAGCGTATGCGTCAACATATAGTAGGAGCACAAGTCAGCCTCAAATCTGTGGAGAACAGCATACAGCCCATCTGCCATTATTTCTAATAATTTACAGCCCATTTGCTAATTCTTAAGGTTTTTTTGAGCCCATATTCTTTTTGTTAGCATTACAGCCCATATTGTGGCCACGGTTAAAAAATTATACGAAATTTTGCATATTTCGGTGCGGTCCGAACTGTTTTTAATCCCAAAATTTCAAGTCACATTCAAACTAATTTTAAAAATAAATTTATATCAATATAAAATCCAAATAATTGTCCACGCATAAAAATCAATGGAATTTAAAATCTCGAAATGAAAAAAAAAGAAATTTGAAACTAATTGCCGGTTTGATGTGTTTTAAAGATGTATAGCCCATTTCTCATTACTGATAGCCCATTTTCTGGGCAAGCCGAATGAAGCTCTCCTCGTCTTGAAAGATTTGCAGCCCAGCAGGGCTGACAAAGCAAGTAGGCCTCGGTTGGGTATTCTGCAAAAGAACAAAAAAAACTACTGGGCTGGTCTTGTGGTAAACATAAAAGAAAAGGCTGGCTAGACAGGCCAGAGTGCCCCGCACAGCCCAGTTGACACCCTGCTTCCGTCTCAAAAAAAAAATAACTGGGCGAGCTGCTGGGTCCCTGGTGTCAGCCGCTCGTTGTGCAATTCTCTCGTTTATTGACTACGTTGACAATGGCATGGGACCCAGATGTCAGAAATCCATTAGGAGGAACCATTTTTTTTGGCTTGAAATAAGGAGGCACTTGCTTGCGTACTGCCATGACCCTGGTGGGTCCCTGCTATCATCCTCTCCACATACAATCATCTCCTGATTGTGTACGCGTCAACCTAGTAGGCCCACAAGTCAGCCTCTAAACCCGTGGCGGACAAATACAACATATTTAAAAAAATAACAGCCCATTCCATATGTTCAAACGGAAAGTTCAACATTTAGAGCAAAGTAACAGGTCTGATCCAGATATAGAGTACTGAACTTCCATGTTGACAACCATCATAGCCAAGTTAACTATCTACTCCCACTAATACTCTAGTAGTGTACAAGTACTAACTTACTCTTAGCTAACTAGACGATGCCGGCCGCCATCTGCGGTACACGCTAAACGCCGGCACCGACGTCCTCCTCCTTGCCTCGGACTTGCCAGAGGTGCGATAGGGCGCGTTGCTCGCACGCGTTGGCCCTTTTCATGCCGGCGTGGTCCACCGAAGCTTCGGCTTCTAAGCGAGTGTAACACCCCAAAAATCGGGTTATCGTTTTTTGTGCTATTATTCCTTCCTAGCTTTTCTTTCCCGAAATTTTCCTCTGGAATCTGGTGAGTGACCAGGTGAATCCAGACAATCCTCAGCCCCTCAGTGCATTTCCATGCTCTTGTGCCAGTCAAGTTCCCGTCTGAAAACCCCGAACCTCATTTAAACCCTAGTTCCAAAAATATCGGAACCGGAAATCCTGCCTTTGCGTTTACAAAGGAACTATCATTTTTCTTGCTCAGTTGATCCTCCCAAAATTTCCGGAGATCATCCTTCACTCATAAACCCTAGATGTGCTAAAATATTGCCAAGTCATATGCAATATTTCTCATCTAGAATTAATTCCTTTTTCCGCCTTTCCGAGGAATTAAATCCAGAAAAATATCTATCCATCTCCAAAGTTCATGAAAACTTGTGGAGATATTCTTTGTAATCATATTGAGCTCTCATAAAAATATTGGCCATAATTAAATAGGGGAATTGCATTTTCCTATTTAAAGCCAATATATCAATTTGGGGCCTTTCCAAAGGAACTACCATTTTGGTAGTTGGGAAAAATCCCAAATAATTTGTGGAGCTTGTCCTACCCCTATATTCACCATTTCCATCAAGATCTCAAGTTCCACCCATTAAATTTTGAGCACAACACCACTTTGCAAATTCTGTTCAGATTTTCAGTTTGCAAAGGAAGTGCTTGATTCCTTGATCTCCTTGGGCTGAAATTTTGCAGGGTGATTCATTATGATATATTACCCCTGGATACCAAAAATCAGCTCATTCCATCTAGCCAATCTTCCTCAGTAAATTATCTAAGTTTCTGTCCAGATTGCATCTCTGTGAAGGAAGTACCCTCATAGATGATCAATTTGAGTTGAAACTTTTCCAGACAGTTCCTACGACCATATCATCACTCTACACCAAGAATCATTCAAATCCATATAGCCATTTGACCCCGGCATCATCATTTGCATTTCTGGTCAGTGGGCAAGGTTACAAAGGAAGTACCAGCTAGCATTGTCCATTTGTGCCCAAATTTTGCCAGCATGACTACCTTAGTGGATGACTCACCCCTGCCCAATATCATGCCAATGAGTGCACTGTGGTGGCCACACCACATGACAAACACTTTGCTGCCAGAACCTGTTTGACCTTGGTTTAGTCACCTCAGAGCTCCCCTATGTCTTCCAGACACATAGGTCAACTCAGCGATGTGTGGAGAACCTCCCAGACATCATTTGGCATCAAGTGCATTGTGGCAAGGAGATGGCCACGTGGTGACCACGCCAAATGCAGCTACAGCCGGAGCTCTGTGTTGAGATGTCGCGTCCCTTCCCCTGTGCTCGCGCCGAAGCCTTGTGCCGACGTCTGCGGCGATGTACGGACCCTCATCCATACCCAGCTGGCCTTGTAGGCTTACCCGTTGGCCGGGCGTGCCGACAGCGGGTGCGCCGCTAGCGTGCCGCCACGGCACCACCGTCTCAAAACCTCCCCGTGCGTCTCGGAGCTTCGGCCATCGTCGCGTAGTCCTCCCCTCTGCTATATATAGTGCGTGCCCCGAGCCCTACTCGATCACCAGCAGCCCAGCCCCTCCCAATCCTCCTAGCTGAGCTCCTCCCTCCGCCATGGCAGTGGCTTTGCCGCCGCCCATCCTCTTCGAGCTAGCCAGCTTCGGCCTTCCCCTCCTCTCCATTCCAGTCCTCGGACTCCCTCATGGTTCACCGAGCTGCCGCCCCCTCCAATTTCTGCCAGAGTAGCCCGTGCCCACCACCCAAAGCACCACCATGGCCGTCTTCTCCTCTGTTGCCGTTGCCCTCGGCCCATTCCGGCGCCCTGGCCCTCCCCTCTCCCTTCCCTCTGCGCCTGAGGCCTCCTCTACGGCCTTCTGAGCCGCTGCCGCTCTCATTTTTGTCGGGGAGGTGCTGCCGGAGTGACCTTGCTGCCGGCCAATGGCCGCCGTGCCTTGGTCAGTGGCGATGGCGCTGTGGGCCGTCCCGCGCAGGCCCGCAACCACCACTGGAGGCGGCGCATGTCGGTGGAGCTCTTGAGCTCATCGGCTGGACCTCTAGAGCGACGATGGCATGGCCATGCCGGCGGCCGAGGCGCACCCCTTTCTTCGGTCACAAGGAGGTCGACGACCAGAAAGGGAGAAGAGAGAGGAGGTGGATAAGGCGGGCCCACACGTCATTCAGAGAGAAAGAAGTCAACCCGGGCCCGCTGGTTTAAGTGAAAACGTATTTTAGGGAGTACGTCTTCTGACTCCGAAGGCGTATTTTTCAAAAAACGTTTTCCTTTTTCCAGCTGCCGGCCGAATCTATTATATAGTAAACGTTCGCTAGTTAAGAGCTAAAGTGGACAGTTTTTGTCCGTTTTACCGCCTAACGAACGAACGGCCCTAACTTTGCGACCGTAACTCCGATTGAGGTAAAACCAACGCCCACGTCTTCAGATCGACGAGCCCGTTCTGATGGCGTCATTTTCATAATGTTTTCACACTGTGAAAATGACCATTTTGCCCTTGCCCTTCGATCAGCCCCTCCGAGAGGGAAACTTTTCCGGCGAATCTTCCCGGAGTGTTATTGCACTTCCACCCGGTGTATTCCTCTACCCCAGGCAAGCCAACCTCTTCCATGAGCTTCGGACATGAGTGATGACTTTGCTTGCACCCTGTGTGTTCATTGTAGTACATCTGTATCACCTGTTAGCCTGCACTTGCATACACCTGTTATGTCATCTGTTTTAGATGTTAGCATTACGTTTCATCTAATATCATGCCTTGTTTCCATGCCATGCCCTGCCATGCTAGTAACAATATTTTGGATACCGTTATCATGTGAGTACCATGATCTGATATCTTGCCATGTTTGTCAACATTGTAATGATTCTGCTATGCTGATATTAAATGGCTGTTCACACTTATAATTGTTAAGGTAATGGTGGGATGATGGAGATATATTGATAAACCTAGTCGGTTGATCAGAGTCACCTGTCCGGGCTTATCCGTGCAACCACATTTGCCGGTATGGGACGGCCTTGACTTGGTCTGATCGCGTGCTCTTTCACCGGTACCTCCAAAGAGGGAGGGTTATGCGCGCGCGCTGCCCTGGCCCGGTAGGCGGCGATAACCCTGTGAGCCCAGTTGAGTTGTTTGGGTACCCGTCCCCGTTTGGGACAGTTTAGTTTGGCCACGACGGTGGCAGGGTGTCACGAGGTGACACGAGGCCACCCAAGGCTTGACTCCGAGGGAGTGTGATTGCCGGTGGTACGATGGAAGAGTCACGGGTCAGGCGGGTTTCGTTGGAGCAACGCTGGTCCACCCGAATGGGATCACGAGGTCAGTGCTCCATAGTGTGGGTAAAGTGCGCAACCTCTGCAGAGTGTAAAATCTATTCGAATAGCCGCGTCCACGGTATTGGACAGCCCGTCCAGACCTCGTTAGGCGATCAACCGTAATGATGATAATTATGGTGGAAGAACCTGTCCTGCATGGACAGTAGATGTTGTCAGGAGTATGGTATGTTAGCCATGAGATGGCTATGGAGGAGATGGTCAGATGACCGAAAGACTTGGATTTGGATCAGGTTCAGATTGGATCATGAGATTATTCGGAATATGGATTATTTACTTGATGCATGCTTTACTTTACTATACTTTACTTCAGTAGTTATTTTGCTAGATAACCCCGTTATATCATGATGATTAATGCTGCTAGATGTGTAAACATGCCAGATAATCTTGCTACGACATGATGATTAATAATGCTAGATAGGTATGCTATGCTATGCTTGATTCGTGTTTTCCTGTTAATTCCATGCCATGTTTAGAATAAATTCTTGCATAGCATAGGGTTGGCTTTGTCATCTGCTTGTTTGGATGCTATGTATTTGGTTGTCTTGCGAGTACATTCAAAGTACTCACCTGGCCTTGCACGTGGCCAGTTGCAGGAGAAGATTCGTCGTGCTAGATCGTAACCCAGCCAGTCCTGTGAGTTATGGAGCCCAGCCAGAGACGATGTCACCGCTGAACCAAGACCTTCGCTGCCATCTTAGTTAGCCTTGGAGCTATGTAATATTGTTGTAAGCAACAGTATTGTAATACTCCATTCTATTTAATAAAGCCATTTTTGTGCCTGGAATTGCTGTATCATGTCTTTGACGTGCGCCAAGTCTTATCCTGGGGCTGGCGTGCGTCGGCCCTCTATCGGGGTGCCACAGCGAGAAACCCACTTGACGAGCTGGTAGTAAAATTCGGCGTCGCGAACATGTGTGTGCCCGACAGCCTCCAGGGCTATTTGCCGGCGCGCCGGCCTCCACGTAGTCGGCCGAGTTGTGGGCGCTCTGCTCGCGACTCAGAGTGTCGGTGCGTTGCTGCTCCATGCCCCGCTGGCGGCGCAAATCGACGATACGCTGCTCCTCCGCCAGGCGGTCGTGCTCCAACAAGTCCTCATACTCCGCATTTCCATCTAAAGACTGATAGAATGCCTCCTCCCTCCGTCTGCCTTTCGATGAAAAACCAAACACTAGTTCCGGCGGTGACCACCTCCGGCGTCGCCTATTGCGGACGGGCGGGGGCATGACGGACGTGGCGAGAGCGAGGACAAGTTGCGAGCGACGTCGGGCTAGTGGGGGCTTATGAGGATAGGCCGAGTTGGGTGATGGTGCCACCGGAGAACGCTGGGAACCAGTAATTATAGGCGGAAGGTAGGTGAACCAGTGTGTCGCGGGAAACGTGATGGTCATCGCGGTCATCGGAATTCAATGCATAAGCAGGCATGGCTTAGCGCGCCAGCTTGCCGTGGAAAACTAGAAAAACTGAAATTATGACTGTGCCATCCCGTCAGTGGTGCGTCCCGTCCGTGCTGGGTCGCACGTCGGCATGACGGTCAAACAAGTGTGCTCGATTCATCCAGATGAGGTACGTGTGTGATCCGCTGGTTATTCGCGTAGGATCGAGTCGGTCGGATAGTGTATGTGTAGGATCGCAATAGCGGATGAACGTTTGCTGGGAGATAAGGCATTTGCGAATGTTTTTGCTGGCAGTTTCTTTAGATTCGCATGGCATTTTCTTCAGAACAGCATGTCAGTTTCTTCAGAGGTAGGCATTTTTATTCAAAAAACTGCCACTTCGGATCTTGCGTCGCAACTAAAACTGCCAGGAGCGTATTAGTAGGCTAGCTAGTGATTGATTAGTAACTTGTAAGCACTGAGCGAATAGAAATAAGGAACTGCTAGTAACTTGTAAACACTGAGGACATAGAAATAAGGATCATGCTGTGCACAGTAGTAAGAGCCGATCCGTTCGAAATGTTCACACGAGACTCACAGGCCTGGCATTGTAATATGTTCACATTAGTAGCCCAAATTCACAACCAACTAGTACGATTCCCATACATAAGATCAACATGTTAATGCATCTCAATGATTCACAGATCATATACAAATATGTAGCTCCAAAAGCAAAGATCTAGAAAAAACATCTGTTCTTCCTACTACATGGATGCTTCTCTGGGCCAACATTCAGTACAGAGTGAAAGACAAATTTGTTTGTGAAGTCTACAATTCCTCTTGCAAACGTAAGTGGTTTCACCAACAGCTGGAACCATGAGAATGAACCACACATGATGGAGGAACATCCACTACAATATGATTTGGTCTTCTCTCGATCACACGATTAGACTATTTTTGGAATACAAACTTTAACTTAGGCAAAATGATGTCCATTGTATAATCAGACCAAAGCAATGAAGCACCTAGTGTTGGCCAATAAATAGTACTGTACTACTTTTGTGCAGTCCATGAAGTGACTATCCAATCTTTCTGTGTCTATTTTCAAATGGCACTGCATGCAGTGACTATACTATTCTCTTGTGCAGTTCCACCAAAATTGCGGTCACTTTGTTTGTTTGCCAAATAGCAACTGGCAGATATCTGTCTGCACAAATATCAAGCAGCTAGTAAACATATACCCCACCTTGTATTTTCGGTTTAAACACGTCTCTTCCACTTAACATCTGTCATGTTTTGCACTGGACAATTTGATACTGTCATGTTTTGCCCTGGACAATTTTGTACTGAATTGATTTGCTGGTATAGAGTAGAAATATACTGCTATTCTTCATCAGACCAAGGATATCCACGTTCGCAGTGATGGAAGAGGTGAAATCGATACAACCGAAATTGAGCATCCAATCATTGAATCATGTCCTGGACCTCCAATGTAGGTCCACCCTGCCAATAAATTCACATGCAAACCACTAATAATACTATCTAATGACAGTACAAAAAGAGTAGCAAGATAGTAGCAAACCATGTACCTTCGTAATGAACAACTCATAGTGCCACCAATTGGATATAACGGTTTGTAAGAAAACATGCTCCTAATGTTGAACCATTTGGACTTTTTGTGCAGTTCCACTAAAATCGAGCATCCCTGTTTGCATAGATATTGAAAGTGTGATTACTATAAAAGCGGCACTAGTTGAAGCATAGACTCACAAATATAAGCATTCCAATTTCTTAATGGGAAAAGGTAGCAAGACTGTTTCTAACCACCTGTTTGAAGGAATTAATAGGGCAACAGCGGCTGATGTCAGGAAGGCATATATAGTATTTTCTTAAAAACTGAACCATTCCTGACCTTTCCTCTTCTTTTAAGCATATTTTGTGCAGTTCAACTAAAATAAAATGCCATCACCGCCTTGACAATTCAGTGACACTGTACAAAAAGGAATGACTTAACATTACATCATGATGTCAGGTATGTAATCGACAGGCATTAGAGACAAGCATATAGACCTCCTCCGATAACATAATGAACATTAATTTTAACAAAGGTGTGACTAGCTTTACCGGGATAATTTGAGTGAACTCTACACCCTCTGTTCCTTAATATAAGACATTTTCACAGTTCAGTTTAAAGTACCCAAACGTCTAGTATTTAGAAAAGCAGGTAGTAGTTTTCTTGAGCACATATCTGGGAAAGCTTGCCACACTTTATATATGTCCATACGCTAATGCAACACCATTTGAATAGTACAAATATACACTAATCCAGTGGCTAGTGCAACAGTAGAGTAGTTTTTTTATTACGGGGTACAGTACAATGGTTTTACTGAACAGATTTCCATAAGCAAGCACTGGAAGATTTCTATAAGCATTAACAATACAAAATGTAAAGGTAACAAGTTTCAGCATTGGTATACTAGCTGTGCAACAGCATTAAACCAAATACAAAAGTCTGAAGGTAACTAGCATTATTAACTAATGACAATAAAAAAAAATTGCAAACCATGTACCTTCAAGGTAAATATCATTTTGAACTCGAGGGGACCTCAAAATTGCTATCCCAATCTTGATAATTGATCAAACATAAAAACTTGATTGAACGAATCAAGAGAACAGCCGGAGGAGGAGGTGCCCACTCTTGACCTTTCCTCTTGTCTTCATAATTTTTTGTGCAGTTTAACCAAAATAAAATGACATCAGCGCCTTGGCATTTTGGTGACACTGTACAAAAAAAATGACTTATCTCATGAAAGTGAGGTATGTAATCTATAAGCATTAACAATGCAAAAATCTGAAGGTAGTAACAAGTTTCATCGTTGGTATACTGGCTGTGCAACAGCATTAGAATACCTTATCTAAGAAATCTGTAATACATCCACAATCAACAGTTAACCCTGAAATAATCCAGTGACATTAAATGGCATTGCTTAAATTTATCGGTGGCATTAGACTGAGTGTGGCATTAGTTAAATGTGGCATCACTTTAGCAGTAGCATTGCTTGACTTTACCGCTGGCGTTATACTAACAGCAAAAAAGTGGCAATAAGAGCATGGGAGGCCCATTCGGACAGTGGGCGCACCAGTACGATGTACCTCCACGGACACATAGAGTGGTGAGGGAGGTATGGTTGCCCAGAGCAACAAATATCCAGGCAGCATATGTGGATTACGTCCCAATTTTGTTCTCTTTAGCCACCTTTTTCCTATGTGAGGATAACAAACCGATCGACCTGGTCATTCTCTATTGCGTTGTCATGCCTTTATACCCTTTTTCACCCGTTTTCAACCAAGAGTCACGAGACTCGTTCTTTAGCTACTGATTTCCCCCTTTTCAACCTAGATGCGGGTTCGATGCTTAGTCTCTTCGACAGTACTTTCTCCCTTCCTTTCCTTATTCAACCCAGACATGGATTAGTCTGCATGAAGTAGGTTTCCTCTAATAGTGCAAATTAAGGTTTTCTTCTGCGTGACCAGCAGAGCAGAGGATAGCAAATTGGGAAGATGGTGGAGTGGAAAAAGATCCACATGCAGCGACGTGGTAGATGGGGCAATAGAACAAGGGTATGGTTCGAAAAGAGGTAGCATACCTGAGGGTCGGTGGGAAGTGGCTTCGCTCGTGGTCGTCGTCCTCCGCACACACTACGGCAACGAGCTTGGGGACGGAGGCCATCCCGCGCGGGCGCTAGGTCTGAGAGGACGGCCTTGTTGTCAGTGCGTGACCTCGCTCGCTGACGACGAGTGCGTCAACACTGCACGTCCTTTTCTTCCCCGGCGGATCTGTGACCACCGGTGAGGAGGGGGAGAGAGGCCGTCTTTTTTAGATCTGGAGAGAGGGTGATAGTGTGAGAAGCAAGTGGGCAGCCCTTAGCAAGCAAGCGCTGAAGCTCCAGCCTATATAGCTTTTTTGATACTAGTACTAGAGGTGGAGTAGTGGTAGAGTAGTTTATATTTTTTCTGCATACAGTACCAGTTAGTCGTGCTTCAAAACTGAATGGCACACCATTAAAAAAATAAAGTCAAGAAATAATGCGGCACCTCGGGCCAACGCGATCAGATCGCATTTTGCACGAGAAATGACACACCATGTTTCGTTGACATGTGGTCCCGTTCCAACATGTCAGTGAGACGATGGAGAGTCCTTTTGTACAATTTCCGAACGGACGTCTATGTAGGCCGGGGCGCCTCTTCCTGTACCGTGGCAACCATCCACTGCCTCTTCGCCTTTCCCTCTCGATTTGGAATTACTGTTGCATGCTCTTCCTCCCTCCTTCATTTGCCTTCACCCTTCCTTATGCCATTGTTCGATCGTCTTCTCCATGGAGGGAACAGGCCGGAAACGACCCCGTTATTCTTGCCCCGACCTGAAAGATGACGTGGTGGAGGAACTCATTGATCGGTGCGACGTCATCACCTCGGCTAGCATGGCAGGTTCATTCAAGACCATTCTCGACTCAATAACATCATTACAAAGAACCCAAGGGTCCAGGAGCGATTTGATCTCCCCTTTCTTCTTCGCCATGACCCTGCTCGCTGGCACGCGGATGACGGAAGCCTCGCCTTGTGCAAGTTGATGCCGGTTGATAATGATACGTGTGATGTTAAGATGCCATCGCTTAAGGGTAAGGCCTGGGCAGGCGCAAATGGAGATTGGGTTGTTTATATTAGGTACAACTGCGAGTGGGAACTTGTGAATGTGTACACTTGTCAGCGGATTCCACTTCCAAAAATCTCAGAGTGCCCTGAGGTTGATCACACAGATGATCTACGTACATTCAAATACGATCATGGTGACTGTCGTCTACGGAAGATAGCAATTTGTCGAGTTCCCAACCGCTCTTGGGATTACATGAACTATGAAGTTGTTGCTATCTTCGACAAGCTTGTTGCTGTCCTTACTTCCACGCCTCGATGGATATTGCTCAAAAATCAATTTCTATACACGGATGAGTACTGTGATGCAATTCAATACAAGCGTCTTGTGTTTGCTGCCACCACTCGTGGCACTATTTTTGCATGGAATCCTTATGGTTTTGGTATGTTTGTCTTCCACCGTAATTATAATTGTTTCATCCACATGCATGCGGGTTAGCTAGTTTCCCTTTACTAATTAACCTTCTTGTGTTTCCAAGGTCCTGTGAACATTCCACCACCTATACTTGAAAATTTTTATAACCAAGGGGGAGATGACGATGGTGATGATCACGAGTATGAGGACGAGCAGGACCTATATACTCAGTGGCGCCTGTCAACTTATTCCGATGGATCACCTCTTCTTGTCTGTATACAGCGCACTACTGATGTTACTACTAAGGAAGCAGGTGTTGTCTCCCATGGTCGCACTCTCCGGACCTATTCCAACATCCGTTGCAGGGTATTCGGGATGGATACTAGTGTGCTAGCGCCAACACCTTCTCCCTGGTTCAGTATTGATAGTCTTGGAGAAAACTCGCTCTTCCTTGGACAAAACTATCCAATGATGGTGAAAGGCGATCCAGCTGCTGTTGACACAATGTTACTACCATTTATGAGAAGCAGCTGTATCTATACATCAGACATTGCTATGGTTCCCTACCTTGGCTATCACAATATGCGTCCTGATATAGGCCGCTTCAGCCTGGATGATCAGTCCTACATTGGTCTCGATATTGACAATAGCTGGCCCTTCCCAGAGGCTTACCTATGGTTCAAAGCAAGCATTTCCAACGCCGAGGATTGGTTGAGCTGAAGTTCATTTCATTGCTTGTTATTTGTTGTGTGATGAAAACTTTAGTATTTACTAGAATGTTTTGTTGGAAATAATATATAATCCAACATGTATCCTCGTTGTCTTTGTGTGTTGATGACTTGTTGTATGTAATGAATAGTACATTTGCATATGCATGTCATAAACTCAATTTATGAATGGTTTTTGAGTCACTTCTTGGAGTGTGAGTACCGTAGTAGTATAGCCAGCATCCGGTTATATGAAGTTGCCACATCACATAGAGCCAACCTAATAGTGGAGTATGCTAGCACAATAGTTAGTTCTAGTTAGATCAACTAGAGATAGGTGTCGCACGGAGGCCAAGAAATATGGTGATAGCGTGACTGCGTGAGGTGGGCTTGTACGTAGTATGATGTAGGCACAGGGCTTGTCGTGTTTCCTACTCCTCCTGTCTAAATGTGGAGAAGATTTGGTCGAGTTCTTCCTCCTTTTGCCGACACGTGGGACATCCAGCATCCAGGTCGTGTCATGCAAGAAAATGGAGTGCTAGTTGAAGCCACGTGATGTGCATCTTGGGTTAAACTGTAAATAGAATCTTACTCTTGAGTAACTCCAAAAGCGGCCACCGAAGATCTTTATTGGATTTGTTTTTCATCACCAGCACGTCGAGGTGAAAGATGTGCAGGTTCAGTGGGTCGTCTTGCGTTTTCACTGACATGTGGGACCGCATGTGAGCAAATAGACGATGGGCTCCGCGCGTCTGCTGGCTGGCTGAGAAGAGAGGGAGAGAGGAGGGCTGAGCACGGACTCCAGGAAATTTCGCGACAATGTGAATAGTACTAGTGGTGTACCGTACTCCTGGAGAGATAATGTGTTCGCTCTACGTAACTAGCACCTCGATATAGTGGGGTGGCATGGGCCATAACTAGCATTCACGTCTAGCAGTACGGCACACGCCACCCACACGAGTCCCATCTGACACCAATTTTCTTGGAGTCCGTGCTACAGCCATCTCTTCTCCCTCCTATTTTCTCTAACTCAGCCATCGCGCAATGGGCGAGGTGAAAATGCAACACAGCACGCATTCCCCCTTGAGCGGTGTGCCGGACCAACCGTGTGAGGGTGCGACGCGAACACGGCAGGCTTTTCCTTTTGAACTTGTAACTTGTAAAATTTGGTTCTGCTCCATGGCGCGACCGATAGATAGAAATAACGATTTTCCCTAGAGTAATGAGAAGTTTGGTTCTGGCGCGGTTCATGCATGGAGTACGTACGAAAATTATGAAGTTGATGTGAAAGGTAAGATAAGTATAATATACTACTACATGGATTTGACGGAAAGATAAAGATACATACGGATCCATCAATGACATCCTCACGCCCTAGTGCACCGGGTCACCAACCGACGTGTGAGGAGCAGCGACGTTGGCAGCGAGCTCAACGTACTTCTGAACAATGCCGTCCAAGGTTGCCCTGCGGTCCAAGAAGGCCAGCGTCCTATCGTCCTCCTCTTGCACGTAGTAGTCCTTGTGGACGATTTGCGCGTAGACGTGGGTGATTATGTCGATGGTGTCTTGCTGCGCCAGGCGCTGCGCGGCGAGCGCGACCTCGAGGTGGACATTCTCTGGCGCGACGGCGGGCAGTCGTAGGGCCACCAGTGCGTCGAAGAGGTTGTCACCATAGAGGCCGTTGAGGGTGGCGGGCATCATAGAGCCTGGGCGCGTGGGCTGGAGGCGTACGTCAAGGTCGTCTGCGAGCTTCTTGACGATGGTGAACTTGTCGAGGAAGCCGACGAGGACCTCATCGAACAAGGAGATGAAGCTGTCGTCCAAGAGGCCTCTCGCCCTGGCGGCCTCAAGCACAACCTGGAGACGTTCCTCGGTGCCGGGCCGCAGGCCGGCGTCGTGGACCATCTGGCACAGCCGGCTGATGCTCGCGCTCATAGCCTCCATGGGTCTAGCTTCTAGTCAACTGATCTTGCGATTGGAGTGATCACTCTTACCCTTGGTTAGGGTGCGTAGGTGCATAGGATTTCGTAGATTGGACTGGCGGGGAGCCTTTATATGAGAAGTGCAGACTGCGTTGCATTCACGTGTGTGTTGTCCATCTACTCCTCGGCCCTCCCTCCGTGCCGGTGTAGTATAGTCATCTCATCGAGACCAAGTTGGGGCAAAACGAGAGAACTTTGATGTTTACTGGTTTATTGGTCCCCTTTGCATTTTGTGCCAAGTTTTGACCTTTGATTTAGCTAATAAAATGTTAATGCATGTAACCAAAAATGTTGTGCTAAGTAGTCTCAAGTCATTGAATGCATACGCACCCCATGTATCCTATTGGGTGATTTCTTTTTTCGTGGCAAAAAACAGGGAACGAGGTGGGTAGTTAATGCATCGCGCCTAAAAGTTTTGGGATTATTTGGTTTTCATAACGTGACTAATGCACCAGTACGGAGGGAGTACAATAGTAGTCTTTGATTGCAAATTTTTGTTGGTAGCTTACCAAGCTGAGCGCTCGGTGAGTACAATAGTAGTCTGATTGATGAGACTTCAGATTTGAGCCATCTACCGGAAGGGAGAGTGTATAATATCATCGGGAACTACGTTCAAAACCGAATAAAACAATACTCCATGTATTTATTTACAGAGGGAGTAGTATATTTTTTGTGACATGCATTACTAGGTATTGCTAGTCAAATACTAAATCCAGACGGACGTGGTTGTACTACTAAATCCATATGGTGGTGCTAGACTAGTAGTAGTACTACCAATGTAGTACTAGTACTGTAATACCCGTTGGTCAAATTACTCCTCATAGTGAAGTGACAATGATAGAGGCGAAGGTGTCCCGATGTTTCGATGAGATGGTAGCTATCATTTTTCTGTGGGAGTCGACCTTGATGATCCGACTACGAACGTGCGAGACGTCGCGCCTTAGCAATCGCTATACCAACTTCCAAGGGGTTATTGACCACGCCGGAGCACGATCAACCTGACCACGAGGGTCTGTTTCCTGCGAGCAAACGAAGAACAAGCAAGAAACTGAGATTGCAATCTGGATATTGCGAATATAAGAGGAAAGCTTTATTAATGAAGGTGGGGTTCTGTGACGCCTTTGTCTGGTCGTTGAACACAAACGAAGTACGCGAAGTTGCAGCTATGGCGAACTTTTAATCTAAACAAAACCCAAAGTCTAAACGGTGCCCTAAGGGCTGTATATATGGAGGAAGAGGGGGGGGGGGGGAATTTCGTGGCCCTTGAAGGAGGGGTCCGAAACCAACCCTATCTCTTGTTTTCCCACACATACGGACTCTAAAAACAGCCTATACTCAAGTATTTCGAAATTACATGGGCATGGCCCATTAATAAGGTGACGCAGCACCTATAATAGCCTCTGGACGAAATTGATGAAGTGGCATCTTGTATATTTCGTCCAAGGCTTCCTGCACTCATTATGGTGGCTTCAAAGTCCTGAAATCATCACTTGTAACTCCGTTCTTGTTCCCCTTGGGCATGCCATCATCTCCATGCTTGAACTTGCTCCAAGGTTCCTCTTTCTTGTCCAAGCTAGGCCCTTCATTTGTAAGCAAAACAAATGTATCCAATTTAGGCAGCATCATATTCTCATGAACATTAGAATCATTACCAAGAAACGAAAGTACCTGATAATTTAATTGGCGTGCGCGAGCTCTAGTAATTGGTCCAGTATGTATAGCAGCAGGGGCTATGGGTGTAACAATGGTATTGATGTCCTCATCATCCTCCCCTTCTTGAAATGAAGTCGTCCTCGACGGAAGCTCATCTTCCTCACCCAAATAAGGCTTCAAATCTGCAATGTTAAAAGTGAGACTAACCCCAAAATCTGCAGGCAGCTCAAGTTTATATGCATTATCATTTATTTTCTCTAACACCTTAAAAGGACCATCAGCACGTGGCATTAGCTTTGATTTGCGCAAATCAGGAAATCTATCCTTACGCAAATGTAACCAAACAAGATCTCCAGGTGCAAACACAACATGTTTTCTACCCTTATCTCCAGCAAGTTTATATTTAGCATTCATACGCTCAATGTTCTCCTTAGTTAACTCATGCATTTTTAAGATCAATTCAGCACGTTGTTTAGCATCAAAATTAACCTTCTCCGAAGATGGAAGAGGCAACAAATCAATAGGTGCACGAGGTAGGAAACCATAAACAATCTCAAAAGGGCACATCTTAGTAGTAGAATACAACGAACGATTATAAGCAAATTCAATATGAGGCAAGCATTCTTCCCACATTTTCTTGTTATTCTTCAAAACAGCCCTAAGCATAGTAGACAAAGTTCTATTGACTACTTCAGTTTGTCCATCAGTTTGGGGGTGGCAAGTAGTACTAAAAAGCAGTTTAGTCCCCAACTTAGCCCATAAACATCTCCAAAAGTGGCTAAGAAATTTGGTATCACGATCTGAAACAATAGTATTTGGCACACCATGCAAGCGAATAATTTCATGAAAGAACAAATCAGCAACATTAGCAGCATCATCGCTTTTATGACATGGTATAAAGTGTGCCATTTTCGAGATCCTATCCACGACAACAAATATGCTATCCCTCCCCTTCTTTGTTCGAGGTAAACCCAAAACAAAGTCCATAGATATATCCTCCCATGGAACACTAGGTACAGGCAAAGGCATATATAAACCATGAGGATTGAGTCATGACTTAGCTTTTTGACATGTAGTGCAGCGAGCAACAAAGCGCTCAACATCCCGTCTCATCTTTGGCCAAAAGAAATGTGTAGCAAGTACATCCTCTGTCTTCTTTACGCCAAAGTGTCCCATTAATCCTCCTCCATGCGCCTCCTGCAACAACAAAAGACGAACAGAGCTAGCTGGAATGCATAGCTTGTTAGCACGAAACACAAATCCATCGTTAACGACGAACTTATTCCATGTTCTCCCTTCTTTACAATTCTGCAATACATCTTTAAATTCAGGATCATGCACATATTGATCTTTGATGGTCTCCAAACCAAATATTTTAAAGTCAAGTTGTGAAAGCATAGTATAACAACGAGACAATGCATCATCAATAACATTTTCTTTACCCTTCTTGTGTTTAATGACATAAGGGAAAGTCTCAATGAATTCAACCCATTTAGCATGTCTACGGTTCAGTTTTGCTTGACTTTTAATGTGTTTCAAAGATTCATGATCAGAATGTATAACAAATTCTTTGGGCCATAAATAATGTTGCCATGTTTCTAAGGTCCGAACAAGAGCATATAATTCTTTATCATAAGTAGAATAGTTCGGACTAGGCCCACTCAATTTTTCAGAAAAGTATGCAACAGGTTTGCCATCTTGTAATAACACACCTCCTAATCCAATTCCACTAGCATCACATTCAAGCTCAAAAGTCTTATTAAAATCAGGAAGTTGGAGTAAAGGAGCATGTGTCAACTTATCTTTCAATACCATGAAGGCTTCTTCCTGTGCGGTACCCCAAACAAAAGGCACATCCTTCCTTGTAAGCTCATTGAGAGGCGCAGCAATGGTGCTAAAATCTCTCACAAAACGCCTATAGAAACCAGGAAGGCCAAGGAAACTCCTCACTTGTGTGACCGTTTTGGGCTGCGGCCAACTCTCAATAGCTTCAATCTTGGCTTTATCAACTTCAATTCCCTGTGGAGTAACAACATAGCCAAGAAAAGATACTCGGTCGGTGCAAAAGGTGCACTTCCCAAGGTTACCAAACAAACGTGCGTCACATAGAGCAATAAAAACAACACGTAAATGTTCCAAATGTTCCTCCAAAGATCTGCTATAAATCAATATATCATCAAAGTAAACTACCACAAATCGTCCAATGAAAGCACGTAAAACTTCGTTCATTAATCTCATGAAAGTACTAGGTGCATTAGTTAACCCAAAAGGCATGACTAACCATTCATATAAACCAAACTTAGTTTTAAATGTTGTTTTCCATTCATCTCCCAATTTCATACGAATTTGATGGTATCCACTACGCAAATCAACTTTGGAGAATATTGTAGAGCCACTCAATTCATCAAGCATATCATCTAGCCTAGGAATAGGATGACGATAGCGAATAGTAATATTATTAATGCCTCTACAATCAACACACATACATGATGTACCATCCTTTTTTGGCACTAGTATAATAGGAACAGCACAAGGACTAAGAGATTTGCGTATATAACCTTTGTCGAGCAGCTCCTGTACTTGACGCATAATCTCCTTCGTCTCCTCTGGATTGGTACGGTATGGCGCACGGTTTGGCAGTGAAGCACCGGGAATTAAGTCAATCTGATGCTCAATCCCGCGAATAGGTGGTAATCCCGGTGGCACGTCTTGTGGAAAGACATCAGCGAACTCCTGCAAAATGTTAGTGACAGCAGGAGGCAAAGAGGAAGGCACGTCCTCGAATGAAAATAATGCCTCGTTGCACACAAAAGCATAGCAAACAGATTTGCTGAAATCTAGCTCATCAATATCAGATTTGGTGGCAAGTAAACATGCACTTTTCAATTTAATTTCAGAAGCAACACTAGATGGTTTATTATTAGGCTTCATTTGTTGCTCAAATTCTTTTGCCACAATCTGATTTTCACTCTTATTTTTCTCCTGTTTTGCTTTACTAGCTCTATTAATATCATCTTTCAAAATAGAATCAGGAGTCATAGGAAGCAAAGTAATATGTTTATCCTTATGAACAAGAGTATACTGATTGTTTCTACCATGGTGTACAGAATTTTTATCAAATTGCATGGTCTACCAAGTAATAATGAACATGCTTGCATGGGTACCACATCACAATCAACATAATCAGCATATGTAGAGATACTAAAATGCACACGAACAGTACGTGTTACCTTAACCTTGCCGCTGTTGTTGAACCATTGGATATAGTAAGGATGTCGATGTGGTCTTGTGGTGAGAGATAGCTTCTCCACCATCTCCATGCTAGCCAAGTTGTTGCAGCTCCCTCCATCTATGATGACGCGAACAGAACGTTCCTTCACAACTCCCTTTGTATGGAACAAATTATGTCTCTGATTTAGCTCAGCTTGTGTGACCTGCACACTCAAAACACGTTGAGCAACTAAACATTCATACCTGTCAGCGTCTTCAGGAGCCATGTATTGCGTCTCATGATCAGAATCATCTCCACCGTGTTCTTCACTTGTAATAAGAGCCAAAGTCTCCTCATCATAGTCACTAGCGGACTCATATCCACCATCCTCAGTAGCAATCATAACACGCGAAGATTGGCATTCTCTCGCATAATGACCTCTTCCCTTACAACGACGACAAATAATATCATGTGTGTGCCCTGTTGATGCCATAGATGAAGAAGAGCTCTGGGCAGGCCCAGAAGGTGTACTCTTGGCAGATGGTGGTGGTGGTGTCTGTTTTCTTGTATCTCGGTTGGAATTTGCGGCTAAAGTCAGTGGTGCTGCAGTAGGACGTGTGGGAGTAGAGGAGGCACGCGGTGTCCATGATGAAGATCGACCTGCAGAAAAATTAGTTCGCGCCAATGCCTGTCGATCCTGCACTTCACGTTCAGCTTTACAAGCAAGATGGAATAAACGAGTGATATTATTATACTCCTTTTACTCTAGAATGGTCTGAATCTCTCTATTTAATCCACCCATAAAACGTGCAAGCATAGCTTCATTCTCCTCGACAATACCACATCTAATCATGCCAGTTTGTAATTCCTGATAATATTCTTCTACATAATTTTTTCCTTGTCTTAAGCGCTGCAATTTTTGAAGTAATTCACGTTGATAATATGGTGGAACCCAACGAGTACGCAAAGCAGTTTTCAAAGCAGCCCACGTAGCTGGAATCGGATATAATCTACAATGTTCAGACCACCATACACATGCAAAACTAGTAAAAGCACAAACAGCAGCAGCAACACGTCTCTCCTCGGGATATTGTAAACATGTAAAACGTTGTTCAGTTTCTAACTCCCAAGTAAGATATATATCAGGAACATATCTACCCTCAAATGGTGGAATATTCAATTTCAGTTTAGGAAGATGGTCATGATCTCGTACCTGAGCTGGTAATGCAGCCCTACCATTGCGATTATTGGCATGTGGACGACCTGGTGCTGGTACGTAGTTCTGATTTTGATCAACCTCATCCTCGTAATCGCCCACATAATCGTCCTCCTCAGCGGCAGCAGGAGCCATAGAAGCATCAATAGTAGGTGCAGCGGCACCAGAAGTTTGACCAGGCTCAAGGGGAACGCGCTGTGCTTGTCCCACTTGATTTGGAAGGCGACGTTGTTGTTGTTGTAGAGGTGCAACAGGTGCAGCCGGCGGTGGTTGTGGAAGACGCGCGAGCAATTCATTAAACTTGTTATCGAGCTTTGTTTCGAACGTCTTCTCAATTCCATCTATCTTCTCCATGGCCTCTTCAAATCTGTTTAGCACATCTTGCACCTGTCCACTCATCATTTGCTGAAATTTATCATGTAGCTGTTTGTTCGTCATGTTCTCCCAATCAGTCTCATCGGCTTGTGATCCTGCCATGGTTAGCAGCAATAGAAACACACAAGAATATGATCCTACAGACTACTAGGAAGTGGTGGTGGTGGTGTATCACAAAACCGTCAAGCGAATCTCAAATGCTTACCAGTTCTTACCCAGCAGCAGGTGGTGATCGGCAACCGGTGTAGTCAAAACTCTTAAAGATTGGACAGAGCGATTGCCAGGTGGTGTGAAATGCACGACGTAGATGTATGGGGAGTTGGGAAGGCTTATGATATGGTAGCAAAAAGGGTCAGCAATAATCTATTCAGAGATGCAAAGTTGAATAAACGCTCAATGGCGGTACTGTGCTAGTCCTAGGCTAGACCGTGCTAGAGACGCGAGCCTAGAACACTATTAAAATCACGGCGCTGCACGTAAACAAGGGAGGAGCACACTCTGAATTTTTTTTTTGCACTTTTTTTTCCTCTTTTTTTTTTGCTCCGCAACAATTTTTTTTTGAAAAAGTCTAGAAATGGTCTAAAAACTGCCTAGCCAGAATTTTCCAGACTTAGTTTTTTTTTTTGAAACTGGAACTATTTTTCTACTGCAGGTAGTACGAAAGTTCGTGAGTCCTACTCTGTCATGACTCGGAGTATGGCGTGATCTGGAAATCCAAAACAGGGTAACAAAATACTGGACTCGGACTAGGACTGGTGGCGGAGATGAATCTGGTGGAACTCGGACTGGTGGCGGATATATGTTGCAGGTGGACTCGGATTGGCGTGATGGCGGCGGATAGGTGGTGGCGTATAGGGACTCGGATTGGCGGTGAATATGTGGTGGTGGTATATGGCAGCGGCGATGAAGTTGGTGCGGTGGTGGTATATGGCAGCAGCGATGATGATGATGCGGTGGTGATATATGGCAGCGGCGACGTGACAACCTGTGAACAGAACTCGAAACTCTAAAGGACTAGACGCTAAGACCAGCAACTTGACACGACGATGCAACCACAAATTCAACAAAGCAAATACAGAAAAGATTATGCAAAGGTTCAGATTGGTTCGGATATGATGAACTAACCCTAATTTTTTTTTTTGCTTTTTCGTGGACTGTAGGTATGAAGAACAGACTCGATCTAAACTACGAAAAACTGTAAAATCTCACCGAGCAACCTGAAAATCTGATACCACTTGATAGAGGCGAAGGTGTCCCGATGTTTCGATGAGATGGTAGCTATCGTTTTTCTGTGGGAGTCGACCTTGACGATCCGACTGCGAACGTGCGAGACGTCGCGCCTTAGCAATCGCTATACCAACTTCCAAGGGTTATTGACCACGCCGGAGCACGATCAACCTGACCACGAGGGTCTTTTTCCTGCGAGCAAACGAAGAACAAGCAAGAAACTGAGATTGCAATCCGGATATTGCGAATATAAGAGGAAAGCTTTATTAATGAAGGTGGGGTTCTGTGACGCCTTTGTCTGGTCGTTGAACACAAACGAAGTACGCGAAGTTGCAGCTATGGCGAACTTTTAATCTAAACAAAACCCAAAGTCTAAACGGTGCCCTAAGGGCTGTATATATGGAGGAAGAGGGGGGGGGATTTCGTGGCCCTTGAAGGAGGGGTCCGAAACCAACCCTATCTCTTGTTTTCCCACACATACGGACTCTAAAAACAGCCTATACTCAAGTATTTCGAAATTACATGGGCCTGGCCCATTAATAAGGTGACGCAGCACCTATAATAGCCTCTGGACAAAATTGATGAAGTGGCATCTTGTATATTTCGTCCAAGGCTTCCTGCACTCATTATGGTGGCTTCAAAGTCCTGAAATCATCACTTGTTACTCCGTTCTTATTCCCCTTGCGCATGCCATCATCTCCATGCTTGAACTTGCTCCAAGGTTCCTCTTTCTTGTCCAAGCTAGGCCCTTCATTTGTAAGCAAAACAAATGTATCCAATTTAGGCAGCATCATATTCTCATGAACATTAGAATCATTACCAAGAAACGAAAGTACCTGATAATTTAATTGGCGTGCGCGAGCCCTAGTAATTGGTCCAGTATGTATAGCAGCAGGGGCTGTGGGTGTAACAATGGTATTGATGTCCTCATCAGACAAGACCCTGCGCTGGAGATGACACCTGAGTGTAGGCGCCGTGTTTGGCATACCAAAGTCAGCCTCACCGTGTGCAGTCACTATCATCATGGCTATAAAGCTAGCCTGCTTACAACTAGCCGTGTTCGACATAATTTCCCGTGCGTTGCCACGAGTATCTCTACTCTTTTCTTATACGAGTAAGATGCCCGTGCATTGCACGGAACACCAAGATTGGGGGTGGACGGCACCGGCAGCGGCCATCGCGCCAGATTGTTCCATGGCCTTCTAGATGTGGTGGGGAGGAAATAAGGCTGATTGTGAGAGACAAGGAGTTGTTTGTAAATAGTGAACAAGTGCGGGCATCTTTTTGCAAAACTGCAGAAGTTTGCTTTGTATGCGTCAGATCTAGATCCGGCGGCTATTGGTGAAAGATGGCAGGCACACCATCATCACCAAATCAGGACCTCTTTGATTCACAGGATTTTGAAAACGCAGGAATAGGACACGGCAATATTACAAGTTTCAAACTGATATTACAAATGTTAGGAGTAATGCTGCACCTACGAAGAGGGAATTATTAGGAATTTTACGTAAGAACTTTTGTTACTTTAGGTGGATGCAGCATTATCGTACAAACTAAAATCCACCGCCCTGACAAGTCACTAATGGGCAAATAATTTTTTGAGTCTCTGGCGACTTGATGTTTCAAAAACAAATTCAGCTTCTGCAGAGACTTTGTCATTTAGGCTTAGACGCTTGCGGTGATCAACACGCCATTCATTGTTGCGCCAGAGAACGCCAAACCTCATTACCTTGAGCACACTTGCCTCCAGAACAAAGAACCTGGCCAATTTAATCTCAGATGTGCTGCCTCGGTAGTCGATCAAATCAATTTCTATAAGATGGAGATCAAGGCATTCGATGAGATTGTTATAGTGCAGCACATTTTTCACTTTCGGGTCTTTTTGTATCTGCAAAAGAAGAGAACATATTAGAGCAGCTGGCTATATAAGATTGCCGTGTCATCAAGAGGTACCAATATCATTCGCTCATACGATAGGGTTGGCTCTAAGGCTAGTGATATTTTTTCACTCTCTCTCTCTCTCTTTCTCTTTCCTCTCATTTACCTAGGAGCACGTGAAGAGCTTGGGCATTTGTTGCCTTCCACTATGTGGCCGATGCCATATTTCTCAAAAGTATGCCACATAATACGCATTGATGTCAAAGCAAAGATTTTGGCACCGCTCTAGCGATGTGAGAGAGTTGGCACCGCTGTGCACACAGACCCACATGTATAAACAAATCAATCAAACCAACAACACCAGCCTCTCACTCTCCCAAACAAGTGTTTTTTATTGCCTCAGTCCTCTCCCTCTCCCACGCAAGTGTTTTTTCATTGCGTGAGTTAATTTGGCACCGGAGCAAAGTAGGTGATCCAGATTGGGGCACCAGGTGAGCAATGGAGGGGCATCGATGCCAAATGCATCACAAGTGAATTTGGCACGTGTTTTGGCCTACATAGTGGAGGGCTGTTATAGCCCACTTTTGTACTACCTTGTATTTAGTGTAAAATTTTGACCATAGATTTACCTAAGAAAATGCCAATGCATGTCACCAAAAATTATACCATTTGAAATTATGTTCAAATACGAATCCAACGATATAATTTTTAGTGACATGCATTAACATTTTGTCAGTTAAATCTATGGTCAAATTTTGATACTACAAAATAGGAAGAGTAAACTAGGACAGAGGTAGTACTTGCTCTTAGGGTAACCATAGAGTTACTAGTCTAAGTTACTTGCCACTATGACTAGCCTAGGCTACTAGTAGTACAACAAAAAATGATGCAAGTGATCACATGAGAAAAAATACTAAAAACATTTCTTTCGGTGCAGTGCGTAGATGCAGTTTTGAACACTACACTTGTCATCGTAATTTGGGAAAATTATGGAAAAAATTGAGCTACATTGTGATTACCGTTTACTAATAGGAAAGAAGTTTCACCTCGATGAGTAGCTTCTCCGTGCACGAAAAGCATGTAAGGAATCCAACAACTTGATCCAGATTGGGGCCGATAGATTTTATTGCCAAGATCTTCACTATGCGCACAGACTGGGTCAAGCTTGTGGGAATCATTTTCTGGATGACAGTCGTAAATACATCAAGAAGAAATTTAAAAATGTGAATTTCAAGAAGACGGAGAAGAAGATGAGTGTTGTACCTAAACGATTACGCATCCAATAAAGAGTTCGGAGAATTTGGCAGACGAGTACACCGACGCTGTCAATTTCGGCACGTAAATGACCCTGATTTTTGTTGGACCTTCTAGATCAGATACAAGCAATCTCTCAAGGAAAGGCGCATTCTCAATGACCATAACGTGGAACAGCTGGAGTGATCTCTTCCCAATTGATGTCTTGTTGCGGGGCCAGCAAGACACATAAATCCATCGGAGATTCGTCGAGGTAATGTGGAGGCTAATGAACCCGTGGATCTGCCAAAGATGAAGGTACTCGAGTGCAGTACAGCTGCGAAGCAGGTGCTCCATAGCCTTCTTCGAGATGCCAACATCGAAGAGGTCGAGCTGCTTGAATTGAGGGAGAAGAAGGGCGGGCACGACATTAATCTGGGGAAAATAGCAGGAGCTGAAGCTGGCGCGGCGCAGCGTTGGCGTGAGGCAGAGCACGGACGGCGGCAGAGAGCGACATCGTCCAGCTTCAAACCTGAGCTCCTCGAGCTGATCTAGGGCGGGGGATAAGAACCACTCATCGAACTTGGCTTGGACCTTGCAGTTGGTACTGAACATGCGGATGTCAAGGTGTCTAGCTGGCCTAGGGTGCGATGAAAGGATCTTGGAGACTGCGGCCATGCGTTTGCAATCCCCATCGCAGAGGCAGCTGTCGAAGGTGAGGTTGAGGGGGACGCGGCGCCAGAGGGGGCGCCACCGCCGGGAGAGCAGGGTGGTCCGCACGGCATATTTGGTGGGGAGGAGGCCGATGATGATGAGCAGCATGTCATCGGGGAGGCTGCCGATGAAGTCCAGGCTCGTCGGATGCGGTTTTGGCTCGAGCTGCCTCTGCTTGTTGGCTGCCTCGCCGTCCATCTCAGCCGGCGGCAACGCCGGTGTACACGTGTGCTGGTGTGTATTGTGTGCTGGGTGTGCGCGAGTGCGTCCTTGTGTGCATGCCACCACGCAGTGGTGAAGTGTGCACGAGTGCATCCTTCACGCGGAAGAAGTGTGCCCTCAATTTACTAGCATGCGGGGTGCTACCCCGAGTGGTTTCAACTTTGTTTACTTCACCGCGTGTCAGATGGGCCTCTAGTTTACTTATTTTCACCCACTGCCACATGGGCCAGCACACGAAGATAGAGAACACGAGCTGATAAGGCAGCATGTAGTCTGGTTGATCGGTCAACTAAACAATATACAGAGCTATACGCTGACACAGTGACCGTATAATCCCTCGGTATAGAGAGTTCGAGTGAGAGGGGAGGCCCGTGAGAGATAGTAGAGAGAGAGAAAGAGCTACTCCCTCCGTTCGATAATGTAGTGCCTATATTTTTTTAAAGTCAAACTTTTGAAACTTTGACCTAGTTTATAAAGAAATTACTTATATCTAGAATACCAAAGATAAATGATAGTATGAAGTAAGTACATGTTGTGATGAATCTAATGATCGTTCCAGATGTAAATGTTTTTCTCCACATATACCTGGTCAAACTTTTTTGAGGTTTGACTTTTCAAAACATCCATATGCTTATGGACGTGAGAGAGTACCTAACTAGAGAGAGAGAGTGTGTGTGAAATAGAAAGAGTGAGTGAAAAAAGTGTGTGTGCATGTGTGAAAGAGACATGGACAACACACGATAAAGTAGAGAAAAAGCTTGTGTGTCTTATGCAAACATATCACACATGCATCTTCGACAGCGGAAGCGAGGTGAGGAGATAGTGTGTGGTTGTTTGCAACCGAGAGAGAAAGACCCCTAGCACATGGCCAAGAGAGGTCTGACAAACAAGGGAGAGAGGTCGAGAGAGACGTATGGAGAAAATGCAGACATGGGGAGGAGAGAGTATATGTTTGTGACAGAGAGATCCCCTGGAGATCGTGATGGGACTACATGGGTGGGAGATCGAGTGACAAGGTGTGTGCGCGATAGAAGATACCCCGAGAGATATCGAGATAGACGTATGGATGGAAGGAGACAATACGTGTGTTCCTGATGGCTAGTGAGAGATAGTCATACTTAGGGGGGGAGTGCGTGCTCCTATGATGGAGTGAGGGATTATGGTACTTAGGGGGGGGGTGCGTGTCACATAGAGAGAGAGTAAGGGCAGAGAGTGTTAGATGGGTCTATGTAGGGCGAGCGAGATATGTGTATGTGTGAACCAGGGAGATATAAAGTTTGAGAGAGATAGAGGAGCCTCGATACGGCTGAGTGGTGCGTCAGATAGCTGAGAGGGGGAAAGAGATATTCCATCCGCTCGATAATGCAGTGCATATAAATTTTTTAGAAGTCGAACTTTGGAAACTTTGACCAGGTTTACGCAAATATTATTTATATCTACAATACCAAAGATACATCATACGAAACTACATCTCATGATGAATCTAATGATATATGTTTGCCGTTCTAGATGTAAATGTTTTTCTCCACGTACATGGTCAAACTTTGTGATGTTTGACTTTTCAATAAATCTACATGCTATGGACCGAAGAGAGTGCCTAAGTCGAGAGAGATCAAGTGCTTGTGAAGGAGAATGAGTGAGTGTGCAAAAAGAGTGTGTGTGTGTGAAAGAGAAAGGGACAACAAACGATAAATTAGAGAGAGGGTGTGTGTTCGTTTCTTATGCAAACATATCACACATGCATCTCCAAGATAGAAAAGCGAGGTGAGGAGATACACAAAGATAGCTAGTGCGTGATTGTTTGCAACGGAGAGAGACATCCCTATAGCACATGTCCAATAGAGGTCTGGCCAACAAGGGACAAAGGTCGAGAGGGACGCATGGAGAAGATGGACACATGGGGAGGGAGAGATGGTGTGTTTGTGATAGAGAGATCCCCTCAAGATCGTGAGGGGACTATATGGGTGGGAGATCGAGGGACGAGGTGCGTGTGCGATAGAAATATGCCCCGAGAGAAATCGAGATAGACCATGCACATGTTTGTGATGGAGACTATGAATTAGCTAGTCATATACATATAGGGGGGACTGCGTGTGCCTACAATTGAGTGAGAGACCATCATACTTGGCTAGGCGTGAGATTGTGTGTGTGTGCGTGTGAGATGGAGAGAGAACAAGGGAGAGAGAGAGAGTTTTAGATGGGTCTATCGAGTGCGAGTGAGATATGCATGTGTATGTGTGACCCAGGGAGATGGAGAGTTTGAGAGAGAGGGAAGAGCTCCGAGACGGCAGAGTGGTGTGTGAGAGAGTTACGGGCAACGAGCCAGGGAATTTGTGTGCGTACGATGAGTGCAACCAAGATATTTAGCTTGGACTAGAGAATCATACATAGTGTGCGAGAGATACCTATTCATGGAGTGTGCATGCGAACTAGAAAGACCCCCCCACACACATAGAGAGAGAGATAGAGAGAGAGAGGGAGAGGGACCAACAAGGTTTGTGTTTGGATGCGTGCGATAGAATTGAAGATTGTCGGCGAGAGAGAGACCAGGAGTCCGGGAGAGGGGGAGGTCGCGTTTTATGCATCAAAGACTGATATAAACCATGTTTCGATATAAACTTGCATTCAAATATTTGAATTGGAGAACATGTTGTCTGCAATCCACACATGAACGGAGATATGCGTATCAAACAAGTTCATTAATTTGACTTTCAACATGTTCATGGAGTACTATAATACTGTACAACATGCTACTCGATTGAGGTGTTCAATTTTGGATTTAGTTCACTATTTTGACCTGGTGAACGAGCTATTTCATTGAATCGAGATATTTCATTTTGGGTTTGATTCCCATTTTTGAGTGGGTCAACTATTTGTCATATAGTAAATCGTTAGAAACGAGCATGTAAAAACACATTAGTCCCGAGCATCATCTCTCCATCTAAAAAAGAAGTGGCAAGCTAATATTTCAAAATTTGATTCGAATCGACTTGGTAAGGTAGACGTGGATGCTCGTTCTCCCAAAATTTGAATGAGCCGCTAAACACCCTCTGCTTGGTGGAATTCGCCCGAGCAAATAAATGGGAGACGCGAAATTACCAGCCTATGTGGGACACGCATCAATTGGCCCGTTGTACATCGAGGGTAGGTTCGTAACTTCATCCAAGCGTGCCTTCTCCTCGGCCGAAATGACATGTGCCGAATAATTCATAAACCATGGGCGGCAAAACACCCTCTCCTCGCCCGAAATCGCTCACGCCGATTATTTCAACACACGCCCTCCTCACCCGAAATCGCTCGCGCCCACTATTTCAAAACACGCCCTCCTCGCCCGAAATCGCTCGCGCCCACTATTTCAAAACACGCCCTCCTCGCCCGAAATCGCTCGCTCCCACTATTCGGGAGAAGCAAAGTTACTCTACTATCCCCGACCCTCAGTACATAGACCCAAGCCCATAAGCCTAAAGGCAGGGGTAGAACTGTAACTTCCCCCCACATTTCAGACAAATGCGTCTGTAAGACATGGTTCCCCCTCCCAATTCCCCATTCATACCTCGTGGGCGCCAAATCACCTTCTCCCCGGAAGCTCCCTTCTCCCCAGCCGCGAAACCTCAGCCCCTCCTCCATGGCGCCCCCCACCGCACCAAATTCACCGCCGCCCTCCTCCCCAATGCCGGAGACGCTGTCCATTTGCCGTCGTGCACTGGGCCGTCTGCCTCTTACTCCGTGCTGCCGGAGCTGCCTCGACGACGGCCGCATGAACCGTACCGGAGCTGATTCACCCCCGCCGTTGTGCATGGCACCGGAGTGGCTCCAACTTCAGATGCGTCCAGGGCCCCAGCACTGCTTCCCCGTAGCCGTCGACCATCGCGACATCTCTGCTTTCCTGCCGCCGGTAGCCACCGCAACCGCGCCGGCCTCACCGACTCGGCAGCTGGAGCTGCCTACTTCACCGGGCCGCAAGATAGGTCGTACACACATCTCAAATCACTTTATTTAGGCGTCAGTTGTCTGAATTTTTATTCTGGGCCAATCGATTCCCAATGGGAAGCAGCACCCCTCGAGGCGGCGGAGCTCCCAGGCTGCCGGTTGGCTGGTGTCTAATGTAAGGGTGCAGGGGCGCAAGTTCACCGCGGAAGCAGCGCTTAGATGGCTATCTTAGAGTTGTGTGGGTTGAAGGTACTGCGCCGCCGAATCTGGATGATGGCGAGTCTTTGTGGATTGGCCGGGGGCGGTGCAACCACGACAGTGCGGTGGGGTGGGGAGCGGGGTTTTGGTCGGAGCTCTCGCGGCCAGGTACGGCGGAGGCAGGCTGCTCTACCGGTGGTCGCTGGCTCTTCGGGGAAGATTCTTAACAGTGTCAGCCGGGAGGCACAAGACGGCCATCAAGCCATCCGGCATAGATCGAACAGTACCAAAATAAAAGAAAATAGTGTGACCCCAATTTAGTCTTCAGTCGACAGACGTGTGACCACTCTCGTACCTTACTGTTGATCTCTTAGGGTATTTCTTCAGATCAGAGATATGTGTCATTCTTAACATTATGTGTTTTCTGTATCTTCAGGCACACCATCTTCCTTCTCACCGTAGCTACTCCAACAGGGGAAGCATACACCAGAAGGGAGCTATAGTCCCCACTCAATAGTTCCCTGCATCGAATGCACATGCCCGAAATGGACAGCCACAACAACTGCAGGGCCATCGACAAGTCAGCACATGATGCTCACTCCTATGGATGGCGGCCAGATAGGTTGTACCCTCATCTTACTTGTGTGCAACATTTATGGTTTTGTTATTCATCTAAGCATGGAAAATAGATTATCACATTTCACTGTATATTCATGCTGATCTCTTACGGGTCTTGTTCAGGAGTTAACGCTGTTCCATAGTTCAGCTAAGAGACTTGTTCTTTAGGTAACGCTGTTCCATAGTTATCATCCATCAGCCAATGCTATCCCACAGGCTGGTGATTGTAGTATTATACCATTTCTAGTATTACCTATGTTGTTCTTTAATACTTTTGTGTGTCATCTAGTTAATCTCGAGTACAAAAGATACATATTCTATAGCTTTCATCTGTGTTCTCCCTTTAGTTTTGGAGACCTGTTGCTGCTAGTTAACCCCAGTCCTACTATTTATGTCGTCTCCTACAGGCACTCATTACATAAATCTAACTACTAGTTGTCTTCCATGCATGTCAGATATAATTGCACACACTGATATATCCACAAGAACCTCACGGAGCAATGTAACGGCCAACAAACTTGACGTCAATGATACCCAATATGATGGAACATGTAAAGGCAGTTCTTCAGAAGACTTGCAGAAAGATGATGAATCCTATTCACCCCACAAGGTCCTTGCTCTAACTTGGCCCATGATATGGGTACAGCATGCATATAATGTCCTAGAGTGCATCTACTCTGTTGCAATGCCATGTGCTTAGCCCGCTGATCATGCATGTAAATATGTCATGCCTTCCTGTTTTTCAGTACCTATTCCATTCATGATAGCATGTTTTCAAATTCAAGTACTGTCATTCTACTCTATCGCAATGCCATCTGCTTAGTTTGGACATCATGCTTCTAAATATCTTATGCATTGTTATTCATCAGTATGTACTTCATCTGTCTACCATACCGTGTTTTTTTACATTGAAGTGCTGTTCTAGTGGTCTGTTACAATGCCATCTTAGTTTCCCAATCATAAACGCATATGTTGCCTTAGTATTTTTCTGTATATGTTCCGCTAGCATACAGTTTTACATTCAACTAGTGTTTTTTTACTCTGTTGTCCTATCGTATCCCTAGCTCTTACATCATACTCCCTCCGCCCGGATTACATGTCGCATAAATGGATAAAAATGGATGTATCTAGAACTGAAATACGCCTAGACCCATCCATTTATTTTCTAATGGAGGGAATACATGTCAATATGTCATGCCTTAATATTCTTCAGTACCTATTCCATCTCTCTGCTGTAGCATATTTTATAATTGAAGCACCATTCTTCTATATAAGGCATGCATGGGGAAGATGGCTATGTTAGAATCTGAAGGGTTACAAACAAGGTCTTTGCAAAAGATCCAAATGCCAGGAGATAGTAAACCAACTCCAGTGTTCATAGATACTGCTCCAGCACAGAGAAACCCAACTCCTACTGATAATAAGCAGATTCCAGTGGCCAAAGAACTAGTCCACTCCAGTCCAGCAAAAATATGTCAACTCCATTCTAAGAAGCCTGTGCGTATCCTCGCATCATGAAATTTTATAGCATTCTGATCATATTTTCTACATGTTTCTTACTCATCTCTCTTTTAGAAAATAAGCTTAAAGGATAGAAGACTTTCTGCACTGGGATCGTATTCGAGGAAAGTATCTTGCAGGAATTCTCTGTGCTCCAATGCTGACGTAAGTACCTATTGTATATCACTATATTTTTACATCAGCATGTATTTTGTTAATCGACATGAATCCAACCTTTATCTGATCTAAATTTAGTTGTAGCAAAATGTATAATTAAAGGCGACAACGTTGATTTTTGTAGGGAAAACTGCCTGGTAGTTTTGCATACTGAGCTGCATGAGTGTACTATCTCATATCATGCACATTACTGAATTGTAGTGCTGTTCTGGTTGCCCATTAATTTATTGTGTCAATGTTGCTTTCGTATTACCTTACCTGGCTGATGATAGCTGTGCCATATTGTGTTAATTTGGTGTAGGCTGGTGTGGTCTGGTTGCCCAAACATTTGTTGTGTCAATGTTGCCTTCCTATTATCTGACCTAGCCAATGATAGCAATGCTAGTGTGTTAATTTGGTGCAGGCTGCTGAAGATAAGAAGACAAACTCTGAAAACAGCAAGGCAACCCCATTGTTTCTTTCCAATAAATCTAGGCCAGGTAATATGGCAATAACTCTTGATTAATCTGTTCGGTTCCCCTCCTAATTTATGTTATGATGCAGTGGTCGAGACACTCTCCACTATCAATAATACAAGCCTGCCAAAATCGCCATCTGAATCTGTTCAATTTCCTCTGCCTCGAATGCAATAGAAAAAATGTATGTTTGTGAACCAATTACTGGCTGAAGCAATGATGAAATCGTGGAGGAATCAGAGGTGCACATTCTTGCGCAACAACAACTGATCAATGTTTTCAGAGACAGTGTAGCAAAGAAGGAAGAAGTTGCTCACATGCTTATGGGCGTCATCCGCGTTGAGGTTGCAGATTGTGACGTTGTAGATCGTTAGGTTCTGTTCATTTATTTGCATTGGCATCAATCTTTGATTGCCCAGTGGATGTAATTTCCTGGAATATATGCTGGATGTGCAATGTTTTTCCTTGTATGCCGTAACTTTGCTTAGCGCGCCTCGCATTCCAGCTAACTAGTCGCTAGGAAGCTAAAAAAGCAGTGAAATTATTAGTTAGCACAAACAGTCGTGGGCCCTATATGAAGGAAGCAGCCCACTGCCCTTAATGGGCTTCCCTAATGGGCTCGCAGGGGCCAAAATTCTCATAGGCCTTTGATTGATCGGTTTTGGTCCTATGCATAATTGCTCGTCGTAATGGGCTCAAATTATCTAATTGGGCCTACAGACATGTTTGAACTTTAGTGGGCCCATTAAGTTAATGGGCCGTAACCAGGCCGAAAGCTCTATTGGGTCGCTATAATTGAAACGAGCCGACAGTTAATGCTCGGCCCTGTTACCTCCCGGGTCGTTAACAGGCCGACATCGAAGCGGGCAACAGGTGGGCCCATTTGATTTCATGGGTCGTTAACAGGCCGATACTAAGGTCGGGCTACATATGGCCCAACTATACTGTGGGCCTTTAGCAGGCCGAAAGAGACAGCGGGCCCGTACTGGACCATGAAGAGCATGGGCCGCTAAGAGGCCGAAAGTCAGGTCGTACTGTATATGGCCCAACTGTGTTGTGAGCCTTTAGCAGGTTGAAAGAGAAACCGGGCTGGTATTGGACCATGAAGAGCATGGGCCGTTAAAAGGCCAAAACTCAGGTCCGACTGCAAATGGCCCAACTCATTTATGGGCCGTTAACAGGTTGAAAGACACACCGGGCCGGAAATTGGCCCAACACTTAAATGGGTCGCTAAAAGGCCGAAAGACGTACATCCTGAAAATTGGCCCATCCCATGAATGGGCCGTTAACAGGCCGAAACCACATCAGGCCGTTATTGAGCCCAAATATATAGCGGGCTGTTAACGGGCTCGAACTGACGATGGGCTGCAATGGTTTCAAATCGTTAACGGGCCGTTGACGGGCCGAATTGGCACATCTCGTATGGGCCGTGGGCTTAAATGGACCTGACACAAGTAGGCCTTATATGGGCCGGCCTGCTAATTTTTACTAGACCAGCCTTTTTCACCGGAATGGGCCACTGTTGGGCCTTGCCACATGCCGACGTATCATAGGCGCCTCCCGTACTATGAGTGGATGACATCTGTCCCAACGCTGAGCCGACACGTGGATCCTCCGGCGAATGAGAATTTTACACGTGGAAAATCCCCATTGGTCGGGGCTGTTAACGGGTTATCGGATCCAAACCGGAACCCGATAGTTTAACGGCGACCCGTTACGGTGGATGCCACGTGTCGGTTACCCTTGATGAAAGCACTTCTATGACGCGCCATTTATTGTCATGGAAGTGGACACTTCCGTGATGATAATTTTGGTATTGTCATGGAACACTTCTATGACAGCACATGTATGACTATCTTGATTCTGTCATAAAATCGTCATGGATGTACATGCATGATAGAAAACGTGACCTACTGTGACAAACACATATCATCATGGAAGTGTATTTTTTTTGCAGTGAAACCAGGCCAACTGTCCTGTTAGCCTCTGAATGGGTTTGCACTTTGGACCGAGCTTACTTACGGCCCGGTTAACATGAGAAACCGCGGCTCACTCTGTGGAGTAGCGGCCCGTGAAACGGCCTTAGCTCGTGACCGACGAAATCATGTGCGTACGTTACAGTGAATCAGCGGTCCGAAGGCTGAGAGCTCCAAATGGCTTAGCACGTGAACAATGAAATCATGTGCGTACGCTACATCGAATCAATGATCCGAAGGCTGAGAGCTCCAAATTGCTGTGAAGGCTCATAGGTAGCTGAGTCTTACTGCTTAGTAATGCAAAACGAAGATGTAAAAATGCAAATCCAATAGGTGATGTTAACTGGAGATGTACAAAAAAATAGAAACTTCAAATACTACTTCATTTCAAACATAATTCAAACATAGTTCGTTCAACTACTACTTCGCTTCAAGCATAATTAAACATAGTTCTAATTAAAACATAATTCTAATTTGAAGGACTACTACTAGTTCAAACTACTACATCCATCAAACTACTACTCCAAGGACTACTACTAGTTCACAGTACTACAACTAGAAGATGAAACTACTCCTTGACGGAGCTCCTGAACTGCTCCAAGAACTCGTCCTTGTCCGGGTTGTTGCACCCCTCGTCCTCCTCCTATGAGTCACCCTAGTCTGACGAGTCAGACTCGACGGGGATTGTCATCGAGGGGCCGGCCTCGTCCTTCTTCTTCTTCTTCTTCTTCTTCTTCTTCTTCTTCTTCTTCTTCTTCTTCTTCTTCTTCTTCTTCTTCTTCTTCTTCTTCTTCTTCTTCTTCTTCTGCTCGACGTCGTGCTTCTACCACAACTCCTGCTCGATTTGCACATACTACGGATGCTCATGTGCGAACCTTGCCATCACCGCCTCGTCGCTATCGCCGGGACTAACGACAATGGCGGGCCTCTTCTTCGTCATGATCTCCTCCATGTGAATGCCCCCCGGCACGAGCAACTCCCCATCCGCCTGGGTCTCGATCTTCGGAAGTTGATGTCCTTCCTTGGCCTCCCAGCATGCCACACCGCCATGTTGTAGGCATGCACACACTCGTGGATGGTGGGGTAGGTGCCGAGCCAAAAGCCGCGGGCGGCGTCGCTGAACTCCACCCCGAAGTTGCCGGAGGGCTTCACCCTCACACTGAAGAACCCTGTCTTGCTCTTCGGGGTCTTCCTCAGTGGCATGGCGATGATGGGGTTGGGCGGCCAAAATGCGATGGTCAAATTGGGCAGCGGCGATGGCGGCTGGAGGGGTGGCGGCGGCAGCGGCTGTGGTTGTGGGGCTGGGAGGTGTGGCGGCTGAATCGGGAGGCGGTGGTAGTGTGGTAGGCGGGCGGGTGGCCGAATCGGGCGGCGGCGTGGTGGGGGGAAATGCAGCTAATTCGCGGTGTGTGGGCGGGGCGACTGCGTGGTGATGGCTAGGCGGAGGCTTGGCGGCTGGGTGGTGGTTGCGATGACAATGGACACGGCGACAGGGACGAATCGGGCGGTAGTGGCAGAGGAAAAACGCTCGTTCGCGGCATGCGGTGGCCGAAATGCACTGGAACCTGCGGAGGGGGTGGTGGAGAGGTCGAATCTGGTGCGGGGCAGCAGTGACATGGTGCGGTGGGTGGGTGGGCAGCGGCTGCAGTGCGGCTGAGTGACGGTAAAAGCACAAGTGCTCCCTGGGTGATTTTGGTAATTAATGTCAACACATCTCTTGTTGGACTAATAATTTTATCTGGTGTATTTCAGACAAGTTCAACTATGGCGTGGAAAGGACAAGAGGATGTGGAACCCCTTCAAAATGCTAAGGACAAATATTGGCAAAAGCTCAAGACTCTTGATCTTTATTTTAGTGATCCAAGATCACATTGAGTCCATAGGAAAGCCAATACTATTAAAAGGGGATGAGGTGTTGCTTAATGGCTTGCTTGCTCAAATGCTTAGTGATATTGCTCCAAAACCCTCAGCCACTTTCTCCATCCAAATATGTCAAAATCCTAAACTCCAACTCGGCCCCACCGATTCTCTCCATCCGGAGCCACCGAGTTCATATGACATAGCCATAGCCAGAAACCCTAGCAATTCGGTCTCACCAATACGGATCTCGGTCTCACCGAGATGGCCTTGCCAACACTCTGTGACTTGTTGCATTTATTTTGGTCTCACCGAGTTGGCTTGACCAACTCTCTGTTGCCTTATTGCTTCACTTCGGTCTCACCGAGTTGTTCCAGTCGGTCCCATCGAGATTCCTAACGTTCACATTTTTGAACAGATCGGTGCCACCGAATTTAACTATTTGGTCCCACCGAGATGAGTCAAATGTGTGTGACGGTTGGATTTTGTGTGGAGGCTATATATACCCCTCCACACCCTTCTCCATTTGCGAGAGAGCCATCAGAACGTGCCTACACTTCCACCATACATTTTCTGAGAGAGAACCACCTACTCATGTGTTGAGATCAAGACATTCCAATCCTACCACAAGAATCTTGATTTCTAGCCTTCCCCAAGTTGCTTTCCACTCAAATCATCTTTCCACCATAGCCAAATCTAAGAGAGAGAGAGTTGAGTGTTGGGTGATACGTCTCCAACGTATCTATAATTTTTTATTGTTCCATGCTATTATATTATCTGTTTTGGATGTTTTATATGCATTAATATGCCAATTTATATTATTTTTGGGACTAACTTATTAACCTAGAGCCCAGTGCCAGTTTTTGTTTTTTTCCTTGTTTTTGAGTTTTACAGAAAAGGAATACCAAACGGAGTCCAAACGGAATAAAACTTTCGCGATGATTTTTCTTGGACTAGAAGACACACGTAGGACTTGGAGAGGAAGGCAGAAGAGTCCCGAGGGCTCCACAAGCCCTCAGGGCACGCCCTAGGGGAGGGGGCGCCCCCTGGCTTGTGGGCCCCACGGGAGTCCTCGAACCCTATTCTTTGGCCTATAAATTCAGAAATATTCCCAAACCACTAGAAGCGTCCACCAAAATACTTTTCCACCGCCGTAACCTTCTGTACCCGTGAGATCCCATCTTGGGGCCTTTTCCGGCATCCTGCCAAAGGGGGATTCGATCACGGAGCGCTTCTACATCAACTCTATTGCCCTTCCGATGAAGCGTGAGTAGTTTACCATAGACCTATGGGTCCATAGCTAGTAGCTAGATGGCTTCTTCTCTCTCTTTGATCCTCAATACCATGTTCTCCTCGTTGTTCTTGGAGATCTATCCGATGTAATATTCTTTTGCGGTGTGTTTGTCGAGATCCGATGAATTGTGGATTTATGATCAATTTATCTATGAATATTATTTGAATCTTCTCTGAATTCTTATATGCATGATTTGATATCTTTGTATTTCTCTTCGAATTATTGGTTTGGTTTGGCCAACTAGATTGGTTCTTCCTGCAATGGGAGAGGTGCTTAGTTTTGGGTTCAATCTTGCGGTGTCCTCACCTAGTGACAAAGTAGGGGTAGCGAGGCACGTATTATATTGTTGCCATCAAGGATAAAAAGATGGGGTTTTCATCATATTGCTTGAGTTTATCCCTCTACATCATGTCATCTTACTTAAGGCGTTACTCCATTCTTATGAACTTAATACTCTAGATGCATGCTGGATAGCGGTCGATGTGTGGAGTAATAGCAGTAGATGCAGAATCGTTTCGGTCTACTTGACACGGACGTGATGCCTATATTCATAATCATTGCCTTGGATATCATCATAATTTTGCGCATTTCTATCAATTGCTCGACAGTAATTTGTTCACCCACCATATTATTTGCCTTCAAGAGAGAAGCCTCTAGTGAAACCTATGGCCCCCGGGTCTATTTTCCATCATATATTTTCAGATCTATAAACCAAAAAACCCAAAAATACCTTGCTGCAATTTATTTACTTTTATTTTGTTTTACATTTTAGTAAGCTTTTATATCTATCTCTATCAGATCTCACCTTTGCATTTGACCGTGAAGGGATTGACAACCCCTTTATCGTGTTGGGTGCAAGTGTTTGATTGTTTGTGTAGGTGCATAGATTGGAGACTTGCGTGTATCTCCTACTGGATTGATACCTTGGTTCTCAACTGAGGGAAATACTTATCTCTACTTTGCTGCATCACCCTTTCCTCTTCAAGGGAAAAACCAACGCAAGCTCAAGAAGTAGCATTGGGGAGACTATCATTTGAAGCACAAGAGCAAGCAGTTCATCATCAACACACCGTCTATTACCTTTTGGAGAGTGGTGTCTCCTAGATTGGATAGGTGTCGCTTGGTAGCCTCTGTCAAGATGTGGAGTTGAACCAAGAAGTTTGTAAGGGCAAGGAGATCGCCTACTTCGTGAAGATCTACCCGAGTGAGGCAAGTCCTTCGTGGGCGATGGCCATGGTGGGATAGACAAGGTTTGTTCTTCATGGACCCTTTGTGGGTGGAGCCCTCCGTGGACTCGCGCAACCGTTACCCTTCGTGGGTTGAAGTCTTTGTAAGTACATCTAGTGCCCCTTAGTGATTTTGGTGTATTGAGGACTTATAGGTTAAGGGACTAATGTGTTTGTGAGTGTACACAGGTTATATAAGTCTCTGAGGAGTTTGATAAATCCGATAACTGTCGACCCCTAAAAATGAATATCCTCATTTGAAGATTATGGTTTTCTTGAAGACTTTGAAGATGAGGAAATTGGTGTGACCTTGAAGACATTGATATTGATGCGAGGATTATGAAGCGTGAAGACTTTTGTTTTCGTAGTTTCATTTTCTCTTTCTTGAGTCATAGGAAACACCGTACTGTTAAAGGGGGTCAAGGTAAAACTAAGAAAACATTTCCAAGTGATGCTCATCTCAAATCCTACACCTACCCAATCTTCTGAGTGAAGCCTTTGGAAATCTCATACAGTTCAGTTAATTACTTCAGTGACAAAGACGAAGATCTTCTGTTCTCTGAGGAATTTGTTCTGACTGAGGAGTTAGGAATTCGCCAACGCGGATTACCTACAAGTGAGGAACATGATAGCCCTGAGGAATTTGAGATCTCAAATTTCTGACCGTTGCTGTGCTACGCGACAGCTGTCCCAAATATCTTATCCACCTAACGGTCATATCATTGAAGGGCATTTATGTATTATCATGTCGGGCTGCTCCCCAGCTATAAATAGCCACCCCTAGAACCACTACTTGGTTGGCTACTCCGAGAGAAACTGACACTTGTCATTGAGAGCATCCCATCCTCCAAGGACTTTGAGAGAAAATCATCAGTGAGGAAAAACCCAAAACCCCAACACCTAAAACCCAAAGTGATTGAGCATCACTGAAGAGATTGTTCCTGTGTGGAACTGACGCTTGTTACCTTTGAAGACTGTGCATCTTCCAAACGGTTAGGCGTCAAGGTCTAGAGCATCCAAGAAGAATTGTGGATCGCCAGGTGACCTAGTTTGTGAAGGTTTGGAAGTCACCTGAAGACTTACCACGAGTGATTGGGAAAGGTCTGTGTGACCTTAACTCAAGGAGAATACAGTAAGGACTGTGTGTCCTGGGACTATGTGTCCTTTGGTTTAAATACCAAGCTGCTCCAACCAGACGTACAGCTGTCACAACAGTTGGAACTGGTCTACCAAATCATTGTCTTCACCGAGCTACTGGTTCTATTTCCTCAACCCTGTCATTTCCTCGCTCATGTGTTGATGAAATTGATCGTTACTGTTTGAAGACTTTGACTGAAGACTTTCTCAATTTCCTCAATCCTATTTCTTCAGTTATCTTGTCTTCTGCCTGCTTATCCTGTTTACTCGCTACCTGTGCTCTGTGTATGTTTGATTTCATCATGATGACCATGCTACTGTCTTGTTATGCATGCACCTGAGTATTTATTCCGCTGCTTGTAGTTCGTCACTTAGCAAATTCCTCAAGTAGTATTTCCTCAGCGACGAATTTGTAAAAATCGCCTATTCACCCCCTCGAGTCGATATAATGCACTTTCAGCCTCCATCAACATGGACGTATGATAGCACCACCTATCGGAACCACGCCAAAAATCTTCGTGTCTTCATTGCGTTTGCAAACTCCAACCCCATCCCTTTACTTTCTTGCAACTTGCATGCTTTACTCTTTTCGCTGCATATACTCTTGTCATGCTTGCTTGAAATGTATTGAGAGTGCTTTAACTTGTGCTAAACTCAACCTTAACTCGAAGAAATTAAAACTGCCACTTTTACTTGTTAAGGGTCTAATCACCCCCACTAGACCCCTCATCTCGAACCTTTCAATTGGTATCAGAGCATTGGTCTCCATTGCTTTGGTTTAAGCACCATTGGAGGAAGATGGATGAGTCTACATTGGGAGTACTAGACGTAGAGTGCCTATTCTTGATGGGGAGTGCTATGGTTCATGGAAAAATGAGATGCTTGACATTTTCAATGAATATAATTTGAACAAGTATACTTGTAGCCCTCATGTGCATCCCATTGATCCTTTGCATCCTACTCCCGATGAGTATCTTGACATGGTTCGCAATCTTAGGACTATTGATCTTATCATTAGAGGATTGCCTAGAAACTTGCTTGTTTGCTTGCCAACCTTTGAATGCGCATGTACTATATGGAATTATCTTGAGGAATGCTTTCTATAAAATGAAGCCTAGTGATCCCAAGTTTGATGAATGTCTATTTGAGCTCCGTGACCTTATGCGTGCTAAGGGTGATGTTGGAATCATTAGTAGCATCATCTCGGAGACAATTAGAATTCATAAACTTGAACATTGTCATGGTCATAAATCTAATGAATCACTTGCTCTAGGTGATGATCACACACATGATGATGACATTGAGCATGGCTATTATGATGAAGACGAAGAAAGTGATATTGACTATGAGGAGACTATGAGAAATCTTAGTCTCATGGCCAACTTTCGTGACTACATGGCCGGAGGGAAAGAGTGGATTCTCGATAGTGGATGTACTGATCATATGACCGGAGATAAGGACATGTTCCATGAGCTTGCTAAAAACGACGGCCCATGCAAGTATGTAACTTTTGGAGATAACTCCAAGGGTAAGATACTTGGCCTTGGTAAGGTGGCCATATCCAACGATAGCTCTATTCAAAATGTTATGCTCATTGAATCTCTTGGTTAAAATCTCCTTTCCGTATCTAGACTAGCCGACTTTGGTTTCAATGTTCTATTTACCGAAGTAGATTGCCAAGTGTTTCATAGAGATAATCATAATATGGTCTTTACCGGTATTCGTAGAGGTGATCTATACATTGTTGATTTCACTAAGAGAGCCCAACCTCGTACTTGCTTAATTGCTAAATCTTCTAAAGGATGGTTATGGCATAGAAGGTTAGGTCATGTGGGCATGCGAAATCTTGATAAGCTTATTAAAGGTGATCATATCCTTGGTGTTAAAGATGTTATATTTGACAAGGATAGACTTTGCAGTGCTTGTCAAGCAGGAAAACAAGTTGGTGGAAGTCATCCCGTGAAGAACATCATGACCACGAGAAGACCGCTCGAGCTACTTCATATGGATCTTTTCGGTCCCAACGCCTACAAGAGTCTCGGTGGTAACTCGTTCGGTTTGGTCATTGTTGACGACTTTTCAAGATTCATGTGGGCCTTCTTTCTTGATGACAAATCACAGGTCCAAAAGATCTTCAAGAACTTCGCCAAGAAGGCCCAAAACCAATTTGAAGTGAAGATCAAGAAGGTTCAAAGTGATAATGGAACGGAGTTCAAGAACGCAAATGTGGATACCTTTCTTGACGAAGAGGAGATTTCACATGAGTTCTCGGCTACGTACACGCCTCAACAAAATGGAGTTGTTGAGAGGAAGAATCGGACACTTATTGAGATGGCGAGAATGATGCTTGATGAATACAAAATGCCAAGACACTTTTGGGCGAAAGCGGTTGAGACAGCTTGTCATGCTACAAATTGACTATATCTACACAAGCTACTCGGAAAAACGGCATACGGGCTACTCACCGGTAACAAACCCCAAGTTGGATACTTTTGAGTATTTGGCTCAAAGTGCTACATTCTTGATAAGCATCATCGCTCGAAATTTGCTCCTAAATCTCATGAAGGTTTCCTACTCGGTTACGGCTCAAACTCTCACACTTACCATGTCTACAACAATTTCACCCGAAAGGTTGAAGAGATGGTAGATGTGAAGTTTGATGAATCTAACGGCTCGCAAGTAGAGTAATTGCCAATTGATGTAGGAGACAAAGATCCATCGGAAGCAATCCAAGATTTGTCCATTGGCAAGATTCGCCCAACGGACATGAAGGAGAGCACTTCGTCCATTCAAGTGGAAGCCTCAACTTCACATCAAGGTGAACCACAAGTTGATTTGGAGGCATCCACAAGTGGAACACGTCAAGACGAAGGAAATGAGGAAGTACAACAAGATGAACCACCTCGACCTCCTTCTCCACCTCCACAAGCGAATGGCAACACCACCAACAATGAAGAAGAAGATGATGATGAGGATGTTCCACCCCAACCCAAGCAAAAGCTCTCACGAGTTAGAGCAAGAGTCTCAAGAGATCATCCCGTGGAACAAATCTTCGATGACATTCAAACCGGGAGAATCACTCGCTCTAAAACTTGTTTGGCTAACTTTTGTGAACACTACTCATTCATTTCTAGTGTTGAACCTATGAAGGTGGAAGAATCTCTTGAGGATCCGGATTGGATAAATGCTATGCACAAAGAACTACACAACTTCGAGAGGAATCAAGTGTGGACATTGGTTGAATAGCCCAACGATGATCATAATGTCATTGGAACCAAATGGGTGTTTTAGAATAAGCAAGATGAAGATGGACAAGTTGTACGCAACAAGGCTCGTCTCGTCGCTCAAGGCTACACTCAAGTCGAAGGTATGGACTATGGTGAGACATATGCCCCCGTTGCTAGACTTGAGTCCATTCGCATTTTACTTGCTTATGCCAATCACCATGATATCACTTTATACCAAATGGACATTAAGAGTGCTTTTCTAAATGGTGAAATTGAGGAGGTAGTTTATGTTAAACAACCTCCCAGCTTTGTTAATCCCAAGAAGCCTAATCATGTCTACAAACTTCACAAAGCTCTTTATGGTCTTAAACAAGCTCCTAGAGCATGGTATAAATGCTTAACTAAGTTTCTTATTGAAAAAGGCTTTGAAGTTGGGAAAATTGATTCTACACTTTTTACTAAAAGGGTTAATGGTGAATTATTTGTGTGCCAAATTTATGTGGATGATATCATATTTGGTTCTACTAGCCCCCATTTTAGTGAAAAGTTTCGAAGGCTAATGTCGGAGAAGTTTGAGATGTCTATGATGAGTGAACTCAAATTTTTCCTTGGGTTGCAAATGAAGCAAACTAAGGAAGGTACCTTTGCCTCACAAACAAAGTATACCAAGGATCTTTTCAAGAAGTTCAACATGCAAGAAAGCAAAGGTATGAAAAAACCCATGCCTACTAGTGGACATCTTGACTTGACTAAGGATGGCAATCCGGTTGACCAAAAGGTTTACCGTTCTATGATTGGTTCATTGTTATATCTATGTGCCTCCCGTCCCGATATTATGCTAAGTGTGTGCATGCGTGCACGATATCAAGCGGCTCCTAATGAATGTCATCTTAAGGCCGTGAAAAGGATAGTGAGATACTTAATTCATACACCAAACTTTGGCATTTGGTATCCTAAGAGGTCATCTTTTGATCTTGTTGGCTATTCTGACTTGGACTATGTCGGAGATAAGGTTGATAGGAAGTCCACTTCGGGTACTTGTCAATTTCTTGGTAGATCCCTTGTCTCTTGGTCTTCCAAGAAACAAAACTCGGTATCCTTATCCACCGCCGAAGCAGAATACATTGCCATCGGATCATGTTGTGCTCAATTATTTTTGATGACCCAAACTCTTAAAGATTATGGGATACATGTGAAACATGTTCCATTGCTTTGTGACAATGAGAGTGCTATTAAGATTGCTCATAATCCCGTGCAACATTCTTGAACTAAGCATATTGAAGTTCGTCATCATTTCATTCGTGATCATGTTGCAAAAGGAGACATCAATCTTAAGCATGTTCGTATCGATAAGCAATTGGCGGATATATTCACTAAACCTCTTGATGAGAAGGTATTTTGCCATTTGAGCGGTGAATTGAATATCAATAATGTCTCAAACTTGGAATAGAGATTCCATTTGGATACATGCAAGGCATGAGCCTTGGTGACTAATCCTTGCTATTTCTCTTATGATGATGATCATTTGTCTTAGATGTATATTTGCACCCTTGTATGTTACCTAACCCATGTAGGTACTTGGATGAGCCTAAATCTATGGAATTGCAAGTCACTCACATTTTGAGCAATTTCTACATCACCAAGTTCTTATGAGTTGGTTGTTGAATTTAAGGAAGCATGAACTAACTCAACATATCCTTTGACTATTTCAATATATCAAATTTCAATTGGTATCAAGTTTCATGATTGTCAATTTGGATACACAAGTGCTCTTCCTTGCAAAACTAACCCATGTAGGAAGATGAACTTCAACTCCAAAGGGTGCTCGCAACTACATCAACCTCGAGCGTCCAATATGAGTTCAACTACATGATCAAGATCAAGACCACAACCCAAGGTATGTCACTCCATCTTAGAGAAGCTTTACTCCAAGTCATGAGTTAAAGCAACTCAACAAGGTGTGAATACATCAAAATGCTTAAATGAAAAATGGCAACCCCATTTTGAGCTTAAACGATGAGTATGACCTATGATTAAGTGATCTCACTTGACTCCTAAGTCAATATACTCTAACATAGGTGACATGGTCGCCGACCATCTCTAGATGAGGTTCTCTAATGTTCTTTTTACTTTGCATTTCCATTGCATGTTTTCTTACTAGAGTGTTTCCCTTCTTTTCTTTACAAACAAAAAAACTTCATCTAGATCTCTTTTGTTCTTCTCTTTCATTTTTCTCTTTACCTATGAATATTATTTGAATCTTCTCTGAATTCTTATATGCATGATTTGATATCTTTGTATTTCTCTTTGAATTATCGATTTGGTTTGGCCAACTAGATTGGTTCTTCTTGCAATGGGAGAGGTGCTTAGTTTTAGGTTCAATCTTGCGGTGTCCTCACCCAGTGACATAGTAGGGGTAGCGAGGCACGTATTGTATTGTTGCCATCAAGGGTAAAAAGATGGGGTTTTCATCATATTGCTTGAGTTTATCCCTCTACATCATGTCATCTTACTTAAGGCGTTACTCTGTTCTTTTGAACTTAATACTCTAGATGCATGCTGGATAGCGGTCGATGTGTGGAGTAATAGTAGTAGATGCAGGCAGGAGTCGGTCTACTTGACACGGACATGATGCCTATACTCATAACCATTGCCTTGGATATCGTCATAACTTTGTGCTTTTCTATCAATTGCTCGACAGTAATTTGTTCACCCACCGTATGTTTTCTTTCAAGAGAGAAGCCTCTAGTGAAACCTATGGCCCCCGGGTCTATTTTCCATCATATATTTTCAGATCTATAAACCAAAAACCCAAAAATACCTTGCTACAATTTTTTTTACTTTGTTTTACGTTTTAGTAATCTTTTATATCTATCTCTATCAGATCTCATCTTTGCAATTGACCGTGAAGGGATTGATAACCCCTTTATCGCGTTGGGTGCAAGTGTTTGATTGTTTGTGCAGGTGCATAGATTGGAGACTTGCGTGTACCTCCTACTGGATTGATACCTTGGTTCTCAAACTGAGGGGAAATACTTATCTCGACTTTGCTGCATCACCCTTTCCTCTTCAAGGGAAAAACCAACGCAAGCTCAAGAAGTAGGAAGGCGCAATAGGAAGCTCAAGGGCAAGTCAGTTATGGCCATCGAAAGTTCAGGCAATTCTAGTCCAGCCAAGAAAACCAAGATAGAGACCTCCAGCAAGGAAGCTGCTACATGCACTGATTTCCAGGTAGCTGCGGCGGGCGAGAAGACCGCAAGTCCGACGGGCCGTATTGCAAGATCCACCGTACCAAGGGTCACGACCTCCAAGAGTGCCGTCAAGTCGAACAGCTGGTCGAGAAATAGAAGGTTGAGTATGAGAAGCGCGATGAGGAGAAGGGCCAGGATGGTACGGGTGGGTCCAGCAAGAAGGGTCACGGCGCCCGAGGAGGGCGCCACGGCAAAACCGATCAACAAAAGGAGAAGCCTGCCAAAGGCAGAGAGAAGAAAGAAGGAGATGAAGAGAGCGAAGATGTTGGTGTTCACAAACATGTGTATTTGTTCCCCCTTTTTTTACCAGTGCACAGACTTGCAGGCAAGCTTCCTTTGCTGGGCGCATCAGAGACCCAAGAGAACAAGAGCCGAAAATCACCTTGGGAAGGCCTCCCTTGCCGGGCAAGAGAGCCTGGCTAGGCCGAGGCCGCACCTGAGGGCAAGTCCAGATTGCCCCCGCAGGGTTGCCGGGGCCGCCAAGATCAGAACCCGCCAGGCTTCTTGCCGGTCGGTTTCGACCGAGACGCCACCGCTCCACCTCATCGCACCCAAGTCATTTATCAGTGCGGTGTCAAGGAACCAAGTGACCAGATGGATCCTGTCAGGCACATGGCAGCATGATCAAGAAGTGATTAGCTTTATTGACACCCGTCCAGGAGACGTGTCTCGCTAACAAGGAGAAGTAGATAAGCGGCACGGCAGGCTTGCCGGGATTCAACCACAACACGACACCTAGCAATGTATTTAATGCACTTTGTCCTAACTACCAAAGTTTAGTATGATAGCACTGTTAGCTATCTAATCTCACCCAAATGACTGTCAGAGCAGAGCGGCGGCGCCGTTCCCCCGTTCCGGTGGTCCTTTCGTCCATGGCTCCGAGTGCCATGGGTGCCGCGGTCACATCGGCCAAACCAGACACCACAGGCGGAGCGGCCACCGCAGACAGTGCAATGTCCACCACGATCGCGGTCTCCTTCGAGCGTATAACACGGCGGCAATGGTGCGGAGCGGATGGTCCGGTTGCTGATAGGCCACATCCGACGGCACGAACGTTCGCCCCATAGGGATGCATGTTCAGCCAAGCGGTAGGCCATGGCAGATACAGCGGATCTCTGCCCCATCCTGTGGAGTGGCATTGCTGCAGAAAGAAGTCACGGCAGGGCATATCTCCACCCTCTTCCGGCAAACCTCACCACTCATTGCGGTGCATTACAACCACGTCGCCTATGGGTTGAACGTAACTTTCCGTGTGCGGGGCTTCCAGAGAAAGGAGAGATTTGCACCTCCACGGCAACAGCGGTACAAGATTGAGAAAAGATAAGTTGCGAAACCTTTACTGGGTTCCAGGATTCTTTTTGTGTGTCCTTTGTAACTCCTTTGGTTTAGACCCTAGCATTCTATATGGGATATTGGTAATGCGAAGGGACTCTTCCGTTATCGCTTGCGTCCTTGTTTGTTTCGAGTCCGCTCAACAGACCAGGCAGCCACATCGATAACGTCGACGGGTACCTTGCCGGTGGCGCCTATGCTTGCAAGAATGCTAAGGGCCCATCCCCACGGCAGCATAGCTATTACTTGCCCCGGCAGGCTCCCAGCATGCGCAAGATTTGCTACCATACAAGAATGATAGACAATATAAACTTAAAGGATAGCATTGGTCCATGCAACTACTTAAGAGTACTATTACATCACGAGAAGTAGCAAGGCCTAAATGTGTCTTTTTGTTTGGCAGCGTCCTAGCAAACAGAGCAAGAGAAGCTAGTCCCGACGTCCTCCTTGGACCCGGGGCACGCGAAGGATCTTGTTGGCCAAAGGCCCGGCAACTTGAGCAGCATCAGAAGTGTCCATCCCGGCCGGCAGCCTCTTGAAAGCCTCGGAGATATCGACGTCAGGATGGTGCTGCACATAATTGACAAGAAGAGTGAAGATGGCGTCCCAGGAAAACTTCCGAGATTCACTGGCAAAGCAAGATGATCTGTCGTCTTCATATGTCTTCAGCCCTTCAATGAGACCCTCGAAGAAATGTGTCATCTTGATGCTCGGGGCCTCATGCTCATTGACGGAGAAAGTCCAGCTTTTCATGTTCATCTTGGCAATCTGGGAGGAGATACGCTCGGCTATGTCCACCAGGCTCTTCGACCAGAGGCTGTACAGTTCAACTTGCTCCTTGAGTTTGTGCTCCGCATCCTTGCGAAGAGCTCCGGCAGTATTGAGTTCTTCCGCCAAGGCCCTCTCGCGGTCCTTGGCCTACTCAGGATCCTTCTCAAGGGTGGCAAGATTGGTGTTCAGATCTTCAATGGTGCTGGAAGTAGTCTTCAGATCCTGGTCCTTGGATGTAAGCTGCGATTGCAGCCCCTCCAGTATGGAGGCTGTTTTTTGCGCTTCTTCCCGGAGGGTCTCGATCTCTTTCTCGTTCCTGGCAAGCTCTTCCTCCAGTTTACCCATGCGGGTTTCGAGCTCTGTTTTGGCTTTGAAGGCTGCGGCAAGGTTATCGGAGACTTCCTTCTGTTTGGCTCCCGCAACATGAGCCTGCGAGTCGATGGCCTTCTTATGGCTATCCTCCAGATGCTTGGTGCACTGTTGAACAAGGCTTTATAGTTGGTCATCTTTGGCACAGAGGGCGTCGGCCAGAGCCTCCTCACGAGCAGCAAGATCCTTGGCTTGGACATTGAGCTGCGTCTCGTGCTCCGTCAACCTGGCATCGCGAGTCCGTGCTCCCTCTGCAGCAACCGCCATTCTCTCCTCCTGGGCCTTGCGTTCGTGCGACTGGGCATTGTACCAAGAGCGCAGTTCCTCAGCTTTGTTCTTCAGTTGCTGGGTGGCTGAATCGCAGGCTTTGTGATCATCCTGGATCGCTAGTCACTTTTGGTCGTACCTCTCTTGTACTTCCTCAAGCCCGACAGCTACTGTCTCCAGAAAAGCCAAGTCCTTGGAACTGTCGCTGAGGTCACTCGCTTCCTTGGTCTTCTGGGTCAAGGGAGCCAGTATGCGGCAGATCTCTTCATCAAAATTCACCCCAGCAAGGGCTGACGAGCTGGGGGCTATCGGAATTAGGTGAGCTACAACCATCGCCAAGCTTCTTGCCGGGAGAGTGACCCTCAGGTGGGAGGCATCCCTCTGAAGGGGCGCCTTCTCCTCAACTTCCATGGTAGGGCCAGTCGTGCTGCCGGGGATTTCCCCTTCTCCCATTGAGGTTCCTTGGGCATCCTTGGAGGCCTCAACATGACCCTCTTCAGTGGCAGTCTTGAGGGCTTCTGCAGCGGCATCCTTCCCTATGTCTGCCACTTCCTCCAAAAGTTCCTTTTCTTCAAGCACGGGGGCTGCGAAGGAGTGAAGGAAGGAGGGAAATGAAGATCAGAAACCAGAACCAAGGATTAAGAAAGCAGAGAGTTCTCGACATGGATTCGAAGGAAGCTGGATTACCTGTTGGCGGTTGGCGGGAAGAAATTTCTCCTTCCCCAGCAGTATCTGTTGCTGGCGGGCGTATGGCATCATCTTCCTCCATGGGCCCGACAGAAGGAGCTCTTGCCGGTGATCCCTCTCCTTGGGTATCGCTCGCGGAAGGAGCTGAAGTGGTCATTGTTTGCTATCAGACTTCCCTCTGGGGACTCCTGCCAGTTTCCTTGGCGCACGACAGAAGAACTTCAGCATGGCCACCGGCGGACGTGGTCTGACCCATGCCTTCACGCAGGGGGCTGGCCCAGGGGCATCCCTTGCCGGTTCAGCGCCTGACACCAATCCCAGTTCCTTCGTCATCTTGGCCCGCTTGGCCCGTTGAGCCAGGGTCTCTTCGTCCCTGTCAAGACCAACATCACAAGATCAGCTAAGTATCAAGAGAACTGCAATTGAAATCAAGGAAAAGTGATTGGAATTAAGAAAAGCAAGTGATTGTCCTCACTCTGGATCATCAAGCATGCATCCATCTCATATACCAGAGGCGGGGGTGATTCCCTGGCCCTCTTAAGTGGTGGGGGGTCCTACTCGCTGATGGTGCCAGGCTTGATGGAGGCGTGGGGTCAACACCCTTTACCACCCGTTGTCGGGAAGGCGGAGTTGGGGCCGGGCAAGACGGGCCGAGTGGCGACGGACAATGTCTTCCTTGCTACTCTTGGTGGTGGTCTTCTTCACTTTGGGCCCAGCCCGTGATGAAGACGGAACCACTGGCTCATTGCTCCCCCTCTTGCGAAGCCAACGCTTCTACTCTGGGGCTTCGGGTCCCACTTCGAGTCCTTCCTCCTCTTTAGGCACTGCGGCTCCTTCTGCCCCAGCAGCCCCTTCCCCAGCAGCCTCGGTCCCGGCAGCCTCAGACCCTGCATTTCCGGTCCCAGCAGCCGCGGCTCCTAGCACCTCAAGCTCAGCGATCTCTTCATCAGCACGCTCTTCCTCTAAGGAGTTCCCCTCATAATCATCACCAGCTGCTATGGCAGCCTTGAGCCTTCGGACCTCCTCAAGCCTGCTTTGGATGTACTCCTGCTCCTCTTCGGTGGAACCCTTGGTGAAGCCAGTCTCCTTCTTGGTAGCTCTCTCCACTAAGCTTGAGGCCCAGTTCATCTCATCCTCCAAGCTAAGCAGCTGCCAGTCTGCTTTGACTCAATTGGCATTGCAGTCTGGCATCCACTTGAGGATTTGATCCAGCGCAGAGTTGATGTGCAATGGAACAATTCTTGCCGGCAAGTGGAAGGTGCCGGCCTTGTGGAAAAATTGCTCACACAGCCAGGCATGACTCATGAATGTCAGGTTGTTGGCAACGCCAGGATATAGTCGCATCCAATCCGCGGTGTTTTTGTACTCCCAAGCGAAGCGGTCCCGTTGTTGCAGCGGGGCGATGCGACGCCAGAGGAAATGGGCACCCACGTGCTCAATGGTGAGCCCGGCAGCCTTGAGACGGGCAACTCTGTTCAGTGCTGTGCAGAGCCTCCCATTAGTTTCTGCCGGGTCGCTCCAATCAATGGTGCGCACCACACACTTGGTCTGCGGCTGGCAGAACGGAGGGGCTTCTAGGTCCTTGATCCAGCACCAATCCACTCTCCACTCCTCCCACTTGCCGTGTAGTTGTCCTCCAAGGTAACCCCAATCTTCTCTCTTCCCCCACGGAATCCATGATATATTTCCCGAAAGGGATTTATCCTCGATGCAGGGGATGTAGAAGTGGCGGAACAGATCCACAATGGGGGCGACTCCGACAAAATTCACGCAAAAAATGGGCAAACACCGCCATGCACGTCATTGCATTGGGCGTGAAATCCAGCAAGCGAAACCCAAAGGAGTACATCATGGCGCTGAAGAAATCAGAGAAAGGGGGAGAGAGCCCGTAGTAAAAGTAAGCGCAGAAGAATGGATATGAGTCATTTGGAACCTTGGATCCGCCAGGGATGACGACTTGCTCTCCATGCCCTTTGGTTTTCCTCCCACACAAATAGGCATATCTCTGGATCAGGGAATTGCCGTCAAGGTCCGACGGCGAGAAGACCATGTTCTCTTGCCGCCGCTGAACCAGAGCTTCCGCCTCCTTATTTTTCTCCTCTGCCCTCGGGTCTTCCGGCTTGGCCGCTTGCTTTCCCTTCACGGCACTCTTCTTGCACCCCATGGACAGCAAGGAGGGGAAGATCTTGAGGTGGGGGAAGAGGGAGTGGCGGCGGAGGCAGTTTTCATTGAGAGGAAGAAAATGAAGCGAGAAGGGCGAAAGGCGTGAATGAGAAACGCTCCTTCGCGTCTGCCCCATTTTATTGGGACCATGCGAAGGGGGCTAGCTCTCCGCTATTCCCCTGCAAAACCGCCTTTTTAAAGGCACACTCCCCCAGTAACCATTGCAAAACCACGATTGCACGACCCACATTAACTGCACGGAACGGACATGTGATTGACAGGACAGTAAAATCATTACGCGTGGACCGAGGATTTTTGCCGTGTGTCTGCGTGCTGCTTGGGGCCTAACCCAACACACCCGCGCCGCATTTGGCGCAGGCCCGGGGGCTACTATCGGTGTACACAAACAGGGGTATTTGTTCCCCCCTTTTTACCAGTGCGCAGACTTGCGGGCAAGCTGCCTTTGCCGGGCGCATCAGAGACCCAAGCGAACAAGATAGTCGAAAATCACCTTGGGAAGGCCTCCCTTGCTGGGCAAGAGAGCCTGGCCAGGCCAAGGCCGCACCTGAGGTCAAGTCCAGATTGCCCCGGTAGGGTTGCCGGGGCCGCCAAGATCAGAACCTGCCAGGCTTCTTGCCGGTAGGTTTCGATCGAGACGCCACCGCTCCACCTCATCGCACCCAAGTCATATCAGTGCGGTGTCAAGGAACCAAGCGACCAGGTGGATCCTGGCAGGCACGTGGCAGCATGAGCAAGAAGTGATTAGCTTTATTGACACTCGTCTAGGAGACGTGTCACGCTAATAAGGGGAGGCAGATAAGCAGCCTGGCAGGCTTGCCGGGATTCAACCTCGACACGACACCTAACAATGCATTTAATGCACTTTGTCCTAACTGCCAGAGTTAGGTATGATAGCACTGTTAGTTATCTAATCTCACCCAAATGACTGTTTTGCCACTATGGTCGCCCCTTAACCTATAAAAGGAAGCCCGAGGCAACCTAGCAAGGGGTTCGAACACTTCGACCTCCTACGCTTGTACACGCGTGTTTGCCCTCCCTAGGCACCCTTGCCGGGCAAGTGCATTCCGTGCCTTCATCCTCCTCCAGATCAATCCACGATAGCAGGAGTAGGGTTTTACGCTGCAAAGCGGCCCTAACCTGGGTAAAAACTAGCTGTCCATCACCGTGATGTCCCTGCTTTTTTTGCTCTTTGTGCAACGTGGTCGTCCCCATGCCGAACCACAAAGGGGCACCCCTGCCCCATAGGTGATCATTCTTCCACGCTGACAGAAGATGAGGATGATGACGAGTCTAGTGAACCTGAATTCCAGAAGGCAACAGAAGCCATGTGCATTGACGGGGGTGCATCTTTGCACTCCTCTCACCGCCAGCTCAAACAGTGGGCGCGTGAGGTCAATGCAGCAGAGCCTACAGGAGATGCCCGAAAGCCTCTCAAGTGGTCCCACACGCCTATTATTTTCGATGTTGAGGACCACCCTGGTCGCACGACTGCGGTCGGGTGTTTACCGTTGTTGGTTTCACCAACAACAACCTTAAAGTCACGAAAATACTAGTTAATGGCGGGGCTAGCTTGAACTTGATCTCCCCCGAGATGATCGAGAGGCTGCAGATCCCTGAGGAAGAGCTCAAGAAAACCAAGACGTTCCAAGGAATTAACCCAGGAAGGAGCCAACCAAAGGGAAAGATCACGCTGCCAGTGACGTTTGGCGGGGAATTGAATTACATAACAGATAAAATTGTGTTTGATGTTGTTAAGATCCCCTTGCCATTCAATGGAATTCTTGGTCGCCCAGCCCTGGCTACGTTCATGGCGGCATCTCATTATGCCTACAACACACTGAAGATGTCGGGGCCCATGGGGGTCAATTCCATCAGCTCAGATAAGAAAGACGCAGTCATGTGTGTCGACAAGCTTTACAGAGATACAATTGCAGCAGAAACCGTTAAGGAACAATTTACACCAAAGGAAAGAAGATCAAGAAGCCCGACAAGACATCTAGCGATAATTCTGGGAAGCGAGCCTCTTCGGAGTGTTGCGCACCTTTTGACAACTTGCCGGAGAGCTCTGCCGCCAAGAGGTCCAAAGCTACCCTGCCAGCAACAAAGAATGTGTCTGCGAAGGAGGACGACACTGGTGGTACCTTTACCATCAGTGCCACTCTTGACAGTAAATAGGAAAGCACGCTCATTACCTTCCTGTGGGCGAATGTAGATGTGCTTGCATGGCAACCATCCGACATCCCTGGTGTTCCCAGGGAGGTAATTGAGCACCACCTTGTTGTCTGTCCTCATGCTTGACCCGTCAAGCAGAAGGTCAGGAAGCAAGCTTTGGAACGCTAGCAGGCAATTGCGGAGGAAATCAAGAAACTTGAAGCAACAGGTCTGGTTAGGGGAGTTCTACACCCAACTTGGTTGGCGAATCCAGTGGTAGCGCGCAAGGCCAATGGGAAATGGAGACTTTGTATTGACTACATTGATCTCAACAAAGAATGTCCAAAGGATCCTTTCCCCTTGCCGTGCATTGATCAGATTGTAGACTCTACTACCGATTGTGATTTTCTTTCGGCCCTTGATGCATACTCTGGATATCATCAAATATTTATGGATAAGGAGGATGAGGAAAAAAACATCATTCATTACTCCATGTGGCAGATACTGCTTCATGTGTATGCCTTTCGGACTAAAGAGTGCTAGTTCAACGTTTGCAAGAGCAGTTCAGATTGGCTTTGAGCCACAGTTGCATAGAAACATAGAGGCTTATATGGATGACATAGTGGTTAAAACCAAGGATAAATCTACCCTTATCCAAGATCTAGAAGAAACATTTGAAAATTTGCGCAAGATCAACATGAAGCTCAGCCCTGAGAAATGTGTGTTTGGTGTCCCATCCGGTAAGCTTCTCAGGTTCTTTGTGTTTTAACGGGGAATAGAAGCAAATCCCGACAAGATCAAGGCCATTGAGCAAATTCAAGCACCCAAAATCGTCAAGGATGTGAGGCACCTTGCCGGGTGTGTTGCGGTTTTGAGCAGGTTCATTTCAAGATCTGCTGAGCGCGCCCTGCCATTTTTCAAAATATTGAAAAAGGTAGGTCCAGTAAAATGGACTCCGGAAGCGGAGGCTGTGCTGCAAGACTTGAAGAGATACCAGTCATCTGCGCCAACTTTAGTCACGCCTAGGCCGTCGGAGCCGTTGTTGCTATATCTAGCGGCAACAAACCAGGTGGTCAGTGCTGCACTAGTTGTGCAGAGTAAAGTTAGTGACGAAGAGACAACATAGGCAAGCCATTCCGGCGACAAGGCATAATCCATCCTGGCAGTGCCCAATGCCGGCAAGTCAGTGGTGGTACAAGTTAAAGAAACTGATCAGCAGATTGTGCCCAAGAAGAAGCTGGTACAATGTCCGGTGTACTTTGTTAGTTCTCTCTTGCAGGGGGCTAGGTCAAGGTACTCTGGTGTGCAGAAGCTGCTTTTCGGTTTCCTTATGGCCTCGAGAAAGCTACACCACTATTTCCAAGCACACGAGATCACTGTCGTCACTTGCTTCCTGTTGCAACGTATTCTGAGGAATCTAGAGGCAACCCGTAGGATAGTGGAGTGGGCATTAGAGTTGTCAAGTTTTGCACTCAAGTTTGAAAGCACTTCAACCATTCAGAGCAGAGCCCTGGTGGAATTCATCGCGGAGTGGACGCCAACCCAAGATTAACAAACCCCAGAATCGACTCTCCCCGAAAGGAAACTGAAAAGGAGTGAATCATGTACTTTGACAGTGCTTTCTCGTTGCAAGGCGCCGGTGCCAGAGTGCTGCTTGTCGCACCCACCGGAGAGCATCTCAAGTACGTGGTTCAAATGCACTTTCCCAGGGAGGAGGCTACCAACAACACCATAGAGTACGATGGACTTCTTGCCGGCCTCAGAATTGCGGTGGAATTGGGAATCAGAAAATTGATCATCCGTGGCGATTCGCAACTTGTGGTGAGCCAAGTGAACAAAGATTACCAGAGCCCGTTGATGGAAGCCTACGTGGGAGAAGTGAGGAAATTGGAGGAGCACTTTGACGAGTTGCAAACAAAGCATATCCCCCGTGCGGAGAACAACATTGCTGATCACCTATCAAAGTGCACTGCCCAAAAGCTACTTGTGGAACCAGGGACTTTTGTACTCCATTTGAATCATCCATTAGTTACCCCATCAATGCCAGAGAGAAGAAAGTTGAACACCGGCAAATATCCTCCAACAGGACTCCCTGAGGCCGCTGATAAGAACATTGCTGGGGATAACGATACGCTTGCCGGTGAGCAACAGACTCAAGCAGAGTCTCAGATTCTTGCCGTTGAGGTTAGCGCTCCCGCAGCCGAAGAGGTGCCTTTAGTCCTTGTCATTGAGCCACAGGCTCCAGCATGGATGCAACAAATAGTTTAGTTTCTCCAAACAAGAGAACTTCCCGACAAACAAGAGCAAGCTGAGAAAGTAGCCCGCCAGTCAACTATGTATCAGTTTGTGGATAACATCCTATGTAGAAAGAGACCAAACGAAGTGAAATTAAAGTGCATTTGCCGGGAAGATGGACTAAAGTTGTTGGCAGAGATACATGGAGGCATATGTGGTTTGCACATAGGATCAAGAGCCCTTGTTGAGGAAGCTTTCCGGCAAGGTTTTTATTGGCCCACTGCCCTCCAGGATGCGACTGAGCTAGTAACGAGATGTGAAGCATGCCACTTCCATTCAAAGAGCATACACCAAACAGCACAAGCCCTCCAAACAAGCCCTCTCTCCTAGCCCTTTTCGGTCTAGGGGCTCGACATCTTGGGTCCCTTCCCCCGTGCTACTGGGGGCTTTGATTTCTTGTACATTGCCATCAACAAGTTCACAAAGTGGGCTGAAGTGGAGCCAGTGAGGAAGGTGACTGCACAGTCAGCTGTCAAGTTCTTCAAAGGACTAGTTTGTCGTTTTGGGGTTCCAAATGGAATCATCACTGACAACGACACACAGTTCACGAGCCGCGCATTCACTCAATACATCCAAAGCCTTGGAAGCAAGGTTTCCTTTGCCTCCTTTGCTCATCCCAGGAGCAACGGGCAAGCAGAAAGGACAAATGCAGAAGTGTTGCGCGGTCTCAAGACAAGAATGTTTGACAAGCCGCGCAAGTGCGGGGGGCGCTGGATTGAAGAGTTGCCAGTGGTTCTTTGGTCACTCAGAACGACACCAAATCGAGTTACTGGTCAAACACCCTTCTCCCTAGTCTATGGTGCAGAAGTGGTGGTACCCACGGAACTCATATACGGGTCACATCGAGTACTTGACTATGAGGAAGTGGAGCAAGAGTAGCTCCGGCATGACGATGCCGTGCTCCTTGAGGAAGATCGTGTTCGGGCAGCTTTGTGAGCCGCACGCTACCAGCAAGCCTTGCGTCACTATCATAGCCACACGGTTCATGCTAGAAGCTTTGAGGAAGGCGACCTTGTCCTTCGGCGTGTTCAGTCTGCCAAGGGTTCAAACAAGTTGACACCAAAGTGGGAAGGCCCTTACCGGATAGTTCAAGTCACCAGGCCCGGCGCAGTCCGTCTGGAGACCGAAGATGGTATCCGAGTACATAACTCGTGGAATATTGAACATCTTCGCAAGTTCTACCCGTGAGGCGCCGTTGGCAGGCCTTGTACCGCAACCCCTTTTGTACAAGCCTAGTCTCAAAGACTTGTAACCCTTTGTACAAAGCCAGGCGCAGACCCTGTGCATATGTGAATAAAGCTAAGTGTTCCACAAACTTTTATGTGTATTTGCTTATATACTTATGCATGATATGATGTGGTTACGCTTCGCCTAAGTGAAATGGCTAACATACCTCCAAGATCTCCATTCCATCTTTTTCTCTTCTTTCTTTTTCTACAAAGAAAGAGGGGTTCCTCGCGTACATGTTTCCCAGGGTAGGTGGTGGAGTACCTTTGGCGGCGTTAGGCGTTCATGTCATTTCATATGACAAGATGTACATCAAAGAAAGATAAGTGAGGATTTCTTTGTTACATTTGGAAATTTTCATTGTTTTGGATTTATATATGTATGAAAAACCTGCACGCGAAGGAATCTTGCCGCGTTTCGTCCACGCTCTTATCCCTGCCTCGGGTCCACTCGACAGGATAGTTTGTAGCAGCGTTGAAACCGGCAAGTCACCTTGCCAGGTACCTTACTTCCAGCAAGCTGCTAAGGGCTAGTCCTTCAATGCGCCGCGGCAAGTACATATCTCGGCAAGTTCCCAAACCGCACAAGGTGTCAGAACTAATTCATACGAGGATAAAAGCTGACAAGGGAAATAGTACATGATTTTCTGAGCACGACAAATATTACATATTTGTTAAAAAAAGAAAGAAAAGTGCTCGTTAACGGTTTTTTCTAGCCCTTCCCCTGCAGGGTTTACATCAAGTGCAACCCAAGGCAAAAGGGGCGCCTAGGCGAAGCACCCCCGGCATACCAGTTTATCGGTGCCCAGCTGCAGATGATGGTGCTGCCGGTGCTCCGCTGGCGAAGATGGTGCTGCTGGCGTTCAGCTAGTGTCTGAGTCGTCGTCTTCGGACTTGACGACCGGAGACTCTCCTTCGTCGTCTTCACCATCTGCCTCCTCCTCGTCGCTGTCGCTTGAGGGGAAGTTTTCGCTGTCGCTCGAGCTTTCCGTGCAGCACCCTAGACAAGCGCCTGAAGGCCCGAAGAGCTTCACGAAGAGCGCGTCGGACTCCACCAACTTGAAGTGGAGGAAGTGCCCCTCCACCGGGTAGCTGGCGCGAGCAAAGGATTTCCACCCTCGGGTGAGGTACATGATACCGTTTGTGGGGAACTCCATGTGCACCCAAACGGCGCCATTAAGGCATCCATTCATGCGCAACCACAACCCGAGCGGCTGGTCCGCCTCCATTACCCTGGTGAAGGGACGAGGTAGCCACAGCTTGCTTCTCGGCGGGTCACGCAGCTCCACGATGAGTTCAAGCGCGGTGTTCTCCGTGTGGCCTTCCACCGGGGGCAGAGCAGCCGGAGGCGGAACCACCAGTACCCCGGTCCGGCCTCCCCGACCACGAGCGCCTCACCGTCCTCGTCCTCGACCAATGGCTCCACCCCGCGCACTAAGACCAGCCTCCGCTGCCACAGCCGAAGCAAGGACATGTTGCCGAGGGGAAGCTCTCGCTGCCACGACGGAAGCACGAGCCCGACCTCTTCCTCTCGCCATGGTGATAGAATACACATGAAGAATGGAGAAGGGGGAGATGGATGAGCATCGTCTCCCACGCCCCCCTCTTTTATAGGGGAAGGCGTGGGTGCTGGCTCTCCACGACCCTAGGGTAACCGCCCCACTCCTCCAATCCCACGCTTGTTCGCACACGAACACGTCACCGTGTACCCTCGATGCCGGGGTGATGCACTTCTGCTCACGTCGAAGGAGGCCTGTTCGGAAGAGCGGTACGCAAGCAATCCGGCGGGTGCTTTTATACACCCGAAACCCACACGCCCGGGAGGGACCCCGTCTAGACGCGCGGCGGCTATGGGCTGCCCTAGGTCGACCTAATCACCCCTAGGGCCTCGTGGATCGCTGCCCTCCAAGACGAAGAACGAACGAAGAACAAGGAAGAAGAATAACAAGGGAGAAGATAAAAGTAAAGGTAAAAGATGATAGATTGATTTGTTTTATTGTGTGTTGTTCAATCGGCTGTGACCCCTTACATATATATGAGGCGGCTGGACTTCCCATACAAGAAAAGGACTCAAATCACGTCCAAATCATCAAAAGTTACCCTAACTCGGAATACGAGGGCCGGAACTTCAGGTCGGCTCGGAACTTCCGGGATAAAATTACATCAAGTAGCCCTCTTGCACCACTCCTGCAGGTCGCATATGGCTTCAGACCGTGATGGTAAAAAAAGCAAAGTTGTAGATCTTAAAACGGAGAAAAACTCGTTGTATGATCACTTTTTCATCAGAGGTTGTCTTGAGGTCAAATTCAGGCCCGCAAATCTGCAAATAGTGTTGAAACTCCAGTTTTCGGGCACAGCGCGTGCAAACTTTCTGTTTAGCCCGGAACCTCCCCGGAAGTTGCCCGGAATTTCGGGGGCTGATTTCTGCAGCACACCGTTTTGGCTCTAACTTTTTCATACGAACTTGGATTGAGACGATTTTTATATCAAAATCGACCATTTCGACGAGACGAAGACAATTTGTGTAGAAAGATTTCTCATATGAGGCAGTACTGGGGGCGTAATTGGCCAAACAATGCTCTGCACGCAAAATCCTAATACTTCGAGCACAACTTTGGCCCTCGAGATGAGACCGGATGATGATGGACCGAACTTCAAAGGTGCTCATGTCGACATCATGGAACTTTTTTGTTCAGAGCACTTCTTCATTTGAAACCATCTTAATTAAGTTTTTGAACATGCCAAAATCTGGTGTAACACATGTCCCCCCTGTTTTTTTTTGGCAAAACTTGTGTGCCGAAAAATAACTTGCACGGAGTTTGTTCTAAGCACGATGTCAACACTTCATCGGCCATTTGCATGTTTTTAGGATGATATGTATATATCGATCATTGCTTGTTTGAACCTCTTGATGCAAACTTGGGTGAAAACTTCTCAACTTCTATAACAATCTGATGATAAAGTTTCAATGATATGTATCTCAAAGCCATGCTCCAGACCATATTGTTCACCCTTTTGCTAGGACTTTATAGATAATGAAGAATGAACTTCCTCCAATCCTTGCTTCGCATGCATAAAAGTTTCATTAGTGGCCGAAGCGATGAGCTCCAATTCGGCCTTACCTACGTTGGCGAGAATAAGCATCGGCTATTGATAGATGTGCAATACACCATGATCAACATTGTCGTCAGATGTTTGCTGTGCCAACCCATTTTCTCTCCAATTATCATGTGTAGATATATGAGTAGTATTAAAGCAATCCAATGTAAATTTTACATCTAGACATACCTCAAGATAAATTATAAGTGATTCATCAAAACATTGATAACCCTTGGATATTTGTTGCAGTTCTCATAACGAATCACCTAACGCCTCAATATGTGTAGCACCTATGGCAACCAAAGGCTTGTCTCGCTTTCCAATCGAACTAAGGATGATGTTCGGATACTACAACGGCCATGCTTTGACATATTCTTAGGGCGATAGATAAATATCGGCCTTTACCATGAGGTCCATGTAGAATTCACCCACAGAAGCATGTATAGCCGAAATAAACAAATGAAATAGCAATAAAATATTTCGGCCCCTTTGTATTAGAAACAAAAACATAACTAACCAAATGTATAGTGATGTGGTAATAACCTCTCATGCTATAGAAAATTAAGTTGCATCCATGGATCAAAATAAATCCATGGAGGGTAATTGATCATACCTAGGGATGAATTCCATGGGAAAGGCATCAATGTCATGGTTGAAGAAAATGGATGATGTGCTAACCGAAGATTTTGATGTTATGATGCACACCTTTGGCTTAATTGTTTGTTGCTTCCATCCTTCTCTTTCTTCACTTTTTTGTACTTGTTGCAATAGAAGCATGCATATCATTTTTATTTTGATTGATCCTCTTGGGAACCCATGCCATGTTCTTCTTTCTCAGCTCTTATGCACTAAGATTTTGTAATTCCTTCTTTTGCCAATATGATAAGCCGAGTGGGCACCTCGGCTGTGATTCTGTTTCAACCAATGGCAACTCTTTTTTGGGCTTGTGCACTCACAACTTCTTTAATTCAGATTTGGCACTTTGATTTTTAACAATTGATTCCTTCACTTCTTTGCCTTTTGTAGCCAATGTCAACACTTTAATTGGCTCTTTGTTATTTGAGATCAAATCTGAAGTAGCTCACTTACGACCATCTTTCTTGACCCGGTCTAATTGCTTGACCACCTCTTTCTTCGTCCATGGGGTCCGGACCGATTCCTTTTTATTGAAACGGTCTTTAACATATGATTGTTCATCAAACTTTGACCTCCTTGGAGCTCCACAAAGCTGGTGAGATGGTGTAAAATAAGATGGAGAATGCGTGCTTGTATCATACCTATCCCACAAAGGATATGGATTTACATGAGCATGGGGAGGCATCCACGACATTGGCATTGGTGGCCCAAAATAAGGATATGAATATGTTGCATTGAAATTCTCACTTTGCCAATACTGATCCTCATATTTGCACCTAGGGGGTGATTTTGATGCTTTTGCACTACTTGGCCAATAGGCACTTTTTTTCTTCACTTGCTTTTTGATATTTAGCTAGTAACTCTGCGAAAGTGATTTTCGGTCTCTTGCCCTTGTGCTTATTTTGGCCTTTGTTTTCTTTGGTTGTGCTTGCACCGATCTCTAAATTTTCTTGTTGCCCCCCAGTACTTGGCGTCTTCTGTGCAACCTTGATGGAATTCCCGCCTTCAAGAATATCTTCATTGTGCTCTTGAACAACTTCTTTACTTGAAAACTTAATCCCATCATCCACTGTTTTTACCTTCTCATCATTTAATGAATCAGCTTGAAGAAGCCGATGCAAAAACTTTTTGCCATCGGGACCAATCGGAATAGACTGGTCATGTGTTTCAACAAATCTCAGTCGTCCTTTATCAATGGCCGATTTGACTATTTGACGAAAAATATTGCAATCCTCAAAATTATGTTTGAACGAATGATGCAACCTACAATACATTCATCTTTGGATAGATGGCTCGACATGGTGATCAAGAATTCTAATATAATTATGTCAACAACAAATCAAAGATTTGATCACACATGTTTGAATTGAAGGTATACCTTTTATCTTCTAGCCGATCTTGCTGTGAGAACGGCTTTGGAAGTAAGCAGAGAAATGGTTCAGATTTAGCATCCCCTCGTTCGGCCATGCATCGTATTTTGCACTCTATCTCTGATGTCTTTAAATAAGAAACTATACTAGCATCGGCTTGCTCAATATATTTTAACCTTGGCTTCAAATTTTTAAACAAATATAGTTAGAACATTCATGTGTCAATTGATACCAAGTGTAAGGCAAGTAAGAAATAAGCAAAGCTACCAATTTGATATGAACTTTACATAAAGCAATGGAGAAAGCCTTGGCTATAATAATAATTCACTATTGGTCTTTATAAATGGCACAATGGATTGACCGATATTCTCTTGAACAATTTTATTGCTAACAAGTAAATTACCCCTCTTCATTGGTCTTTAAAAATTACTTATGAGAATTTTTCTAATAGATGCATCAACTATGAAGTTGCGACCAAATCTGGAAATAGGTAAATTACTTGCTAGGCATACCTCTTCAAATATGTTGGGAGAGCATGATGGTGGTGTGACTTGAACAATATCTTGTTCTGTCTTTGGATTGCTCCCCAATGCCTTATCATCATCTTTTTCTTGATTCTGTGCATCATTAATTTGAAGATCCTTGTCAGCCAAACTTTGTTCGGCTACTTACTCTTGTCCTTGAGGCTTGTCAATTTCTACGGCACGGAACTCATAAGGCAGGAAGTTGGTTCCATTAACTTCAGAAAAATCAAGCATGGCTGTTTTCCTATGCTTGCCATGCCATTTCTCAATGATGCTTGCCTCTTTGGATTTGATGGATTCGAAATATATACTACTTGATTCGGCTTTTTCAACTGAAGCACTTTTAGTTTCCGAATCATCATTCTTTTCATCGGTTATATCAATTGGCAAGGCTTCTTTTCTTTGAGCCAATTCCCTATCAATTCTCTCTTGCCGAAGTACTTGCACCCTAATTCGGCCCCGCATCTTCATGGTAATGGCCATCATCTAATACTGTAGCATATAATTCCTGTAAAATTTTCACTTATTCGGCTATTACCATGAAGATGTGGGGCCGAATTATGAACATCTACAGTTGCATGCGGTGCTGAAAAATTACTAACATGAGGTGTAGCATATGATGGTTGAGAGTAACTGGCCGAATAGCTGGCAGTAGCATGGCCAATTCTCCCATCCATCGGCAAGGTTGGATTCACATATTGCAAATTAGTTGCTGATGAATAAAAGGGTGAAACACTTTCTTGTATGCTATTGGAAATTTTAACATGGGGTGTTCCAAATTGATTAACAAACCCATCATGTTGTTCATCGGCATATGTTGTATGTTGCTAAAATCATAAGAATTTGAAGCATGAAGACTATTTTGCATCGGCCCTTGCACATAATTAGAAGCATGATTGATAAAACTAGGGCTAGCCGATACATTATACTCATTAGGCGATCTAACAACAACATATGGATTATTTGCATCTACAAAGGGAAATTGGGTATTCATATTACCTTTGTAGATTGCAGCAACTTGATGACGATCTCTTCATAGCAAAAACAGGCTGGAGACCGTTCAAAGCTTCGTCCCCAGTGGAGTCGCCAAAAAGTGTGTTCGCAAACGAACACATCACCGTGTACCCTCGACGCCGGGGGTGATGCACCGCAGCTGATGTTGAAGGAGACCAGTCTGAAAGCGCGGTATGCAAGCAATTTGGTGGGTGCTTTTATAGAACCAAAACCCCACACGCCCGGGAGGGACCCCGTCTAGACGCGCGGCGGCTATGGGCTGCCCTAGGTCGACCTGATTGCCCCTAGGGCCTCATGGATCGCTGCCCTCCAAGACAAATAACAAACGAAGAACGAGGAAGAAGAAGAACAAGGGAGAAGGTAAAAGTAAAGGTAAAAGATGATAGATTGATTTGTTCGATTGTATGTTGTTCAATCGGCCGTCACCCCTTACATATATATAAGGCGGCTGGACTTCCCGTACAAGAAAAGGACTCAAATCACGTCCAAATCATCAAAAGTTACCCTAACTCAGAATACGAGGGCCGGAACTTCCGGGCTAAAATTACATCAAGTAGCCCTCTTGCACCGCTCCTGCAGGTCGCACATGGCTTCGGATCGCGATGGTCGAAAAAGCAAAGTTGTAGATCTTAAAACGGAGAAAAACTCGTCGTGTGATCACTTTTTCATCAGAGGTCGTCTTGAGGTCGAGTTCAGGCCCGCAAATCTGCAAATAATGTTGAAACTCCAGTTTTTGGGCACACCGCGTGCAAACTTTCTGTTTAGCCCGTAAGTTGCCCAGAACTTCCGGGGCTGATTTCTGCAGCATACCGTTTTGGCTCTAACTTTTACATACGAACACCGATTGAGACAATTTTTATATCAAAATCAACCGTTTTGACGAGGCGAAGACAATTCGTGTAGAAGTGTTTCTCATATGAGGCTGTCCTGGGGACGTATTTGGCTGAACAATTCTCTACACACAAAATCCTAATACTTCGAGCACAACTTTGACCATCGAGATGAGACCGGATGATGATGGACCGAACTTCAAAGATGCTCATGTCGACACAATGGAACTTTTTCATTCAGAGCACTTCTTCATTTGAAGCCATCTTAATTAAGTTTTTGACCATGCCAAAATCTGGTGTCAACAATGCCCTGCGACCCTGGCAAGCGCATTACTTCATCAGCCGCCCTGTCTCACCAATCTGGCGTCCTGGCTCCTCTGATTGAAGTGTTATTTCCACGACCACCCTTCTGCACCAATCCCACATCTCGCGCCCAATCCGCGTCATGGGGGGTGCAGTAAAGGGAAGGAGTGATGACCAAGATGGCAGTTACCCCAAGCCACGTGTGACCGTGGGCCTGCTCGGGCTAGGCCTGGTAGCAACCCGCGTGCATACGGTCCCTTGGTTTCTAACGCAGACACTGAAACACCGCCAAAGCGATAAAAATGCCGGAAGAAGGCTGGGGGCTGGCCCAAGTACAGATTAATGAAGAAGCAAAGAAGATTTTAAAGAACACTGGTATCACTTGATTTAACACTACTTGTCTGTTCATTGTTTGGGCCTCGCCAACCGATGCCCGGCAGCACATGTGACCAAGGCCCGGGGGCTCCTGTGGGTGTATTAAACATGGGTGTGTAACACCCTGACTTATGCAAAAACAAGTAGCAGCTCCCTCGGCAAGTTAGATCCTCTGGAAAGGTTTCCAAACCAAGATAAGCAGCCCTTGAGAGATCAAGGAGCGCATCAAGAAGACCAAGGAACAAGAACAATACAAGCATAAAAGCAATCCTCACCGGCAAAGTCGAGCCGTCAAGATGAAGACCCGGCAAGCCCCACGGCAAGCAGATCCCCGCCAATCACCACCGCTTCACCTCGCCAGAGAGTTGGTCGCTGATCGGTGAGGTGTCGAGCCCGCAGGTGGTACGGTGGAGCTCACTCGCATGTGTCAGCCCACTGGAGAGCAGATTACCTTTATCGACACCCATCCAAATGGCGTGTCATGCTAATAGGAGTTAGTTGGGCAAGTGGTGCTACATCCTTGCCGGGGCTTCTCCTCCTCATGACACCTAGCGATGCATTAAATGCGGTTTGTCCTAACTAGCAGAGTTAGGTATGATAAGCACTGTTGCTATCTAATCATCATGTATTGACCTTTTTGCCACTGTGGTAACCCCTTGAGCTATAAAAGGAGGGCCAAGGCAACCGATACGGAGGTTCGAACCCATAGCAACCTTAAGCACACATACCCGTGTAGCCACCCTCTCCTTGAGCCTTGCCGGGGGAGAGCGCTCTGTGTACTTGTGTTCCATATTTCAATACACCCAAAGCGGGAGTAGGGTTTTACGCTTCTTAGCCGCCTGAACTTGGGTAAATGACCCTCACGTCCTCTGTCGGCCTATTCTTTGCATTTTGTGTAATCCCTTCGCCAAACCACAAAGGGGCTCGTCTGCCCCATAGATCATCGTTCCACACCGACATCAATTGACCCGTAAGCACCAACTATATTCTCACCAAGAACACTCAAGAGAGCAGCCTTAAACAAGGTATCCATTTTTTGAAAAGCTTGTTCCTGTTCAGGATCAAGATCTCCTTCAGGTTTGCCAAGAGTGGCGTCATAGCAGCTCATGGTTTGAAATCATAAAACGGCTCTCACACGCCACCTCCTATAGTGCACACCCTCAAACATAGGATGCCTCATGGAAGGAGCAAAACCACTCGGGGTAAATTGCCTATAATAAGGTTTTTGGTTTGTTGGAAATATGAGCAATTTACCATATGATTTTATTAATAGAAATAGTAGATAAAACATGACTGTCATAGTAGAGATAAGATAAGTCATGCAATCCAACAGAGAGTATGCAAATGGCATCTGAAGTAGTGAATATGAACAGAACATATCTAGAACAGAAGCTAGACCAAGAAACAGTGGTGGGATCTCAAACAGAAAGAACAAGAAGACATACGGAGCCACAGTAGAAGCATTGTTTTGGAGTCGACGTCCTTGTCGGCCATGTCATCGAAGAGGTTGTCAATGTCGGGGAAGAAGTCGTCGTTTGGGAAGTGGTCGTCCGCGTCCGTGGCTTCTATGATGAAGAAGTCAGTAGTCGGGCAGAGCGCTCCCCAAAAACCTTATCACCCTTCTCCCGTACAGGACTCAAAGTGATGGGTTTCGGAGGCCTGCTGTCCCGACCTGTGGTGCACGCCACAAGCCGGGATGGGGAAGAACCTTGCAGTAGCCCAGAGCTTGGAACTCGGTGACGAGAGGAAGATGATGTTCTGGTGTGTCTCTCTGGAGAGGAGTAACCTCTCTTTTATAGACACTAGAGAAGGATGCGAATGAGCAGCAACGGGAGGTGAAACAAAGAGAGGGAGATGAAGCTAACAGCCAGCCGCTAAAGGTATGCACCGTTCGCATTCAATCTCCACTATAGCAAAAATCTTTTCAGCTTCAGTGTGACCTTTCGTATACCAGTCGTGCGCAACAAAAATTTAGACAATGGCTCGGCTCATTCCCGCAACCCACTGCTCATCGTGACGAGGCGAGGCGTGGTGTGGCGAGCAGCGGAGGAGGAGTGTGCGTGAATGTCTCGTTCTCATGCTCATACATGTGAGGAAACATCCTCCCTTATAAGGAGGTCCAACTCCTACCAAACTAGCAATGTGGTAGTAAACTTTAGTCCCACCTCTAGGATTTATTAGGAATTCTAAAATGGCTACTGGGCTGGCCCGAAATACATCAAATTCCAACACTACAAAAAAAATCTACACTACTACTATTACACTAAGAATTCTACACTATTATTATTACCCTAAGAATTCTAAACTACTACTATTACACTACAAACTCTACACTATGTAAAACTCACTAGCGGCGGCGGAGACGACGAGCGGGCATTGCGGAGTGGAGACGATGGGGCCTGCGGGGTGGAGATGGAGGTGACGTCGACGATGAAGGGGCGGCAGGGTGGAGGCAGAGGCGACGGCGGTGGTGAAGGCGGAGACGGCGGCAAAGAAGACAGAGATGGCAGCAGAGAAGACGGAGATGGCGACGGTGACCGGGGGCGCTATGGGCGCTGAAGGTGGCAGCGCGGGGCGTGTGGATTTGGAGGGGGTGGGGATCGAATGAGATGTGATGGGTGTGGGGGGGGGGGGGGTAATTAATCTGGGGGTGGCGGGGTAATTGTTGGCGTTGGCCTATGTGGCCAACGCCACTGCTATTATTTTTAATTTTATTAATTTTTCTTTTTACTTGTATGTGTTACACACATTGTTTTTTATATTCATATAGATGTTTAGTTTATTATTTTATTATTTTGTTTTCCAATTATTTATTATATTGTTAATTTTATATTATATTTTGTTAATTATTTTGTGTAAATATGTAAACATACAAGACCAATAATTAGAACACAGCATCGATCTCATTAATCTGGCCTAGATACATAATAGTTGAAGGATGAAAACAATAACATATATATATATATATATATATATATATATATATATATATATATATATATATATATATATAACTTCTACTACTCCCGATCTAGATTAAGAACATCATCAGTGTAATGACTCCCATGAGAAAAAATGTTGCGATCGATCCAGCTGGGAGAACGAGGCCAAGCATAACACCAGATAAAAGCGCATATCGAAGCATCTTGAATTTTTGGATTTGGTCGCGCATCACACAAGTCTTGAGCTGCATCTCATCTATTTGTTGTCTCATTGGTCCAATGGAGTAATCGAGCAACTCGCTCACGTACTTCTGCACTAGATCAACTCATATCCATGTGTAGCAATATTTTGTTCCTAACGCTTGTGGATCACAATATACACACACATATTCATGTGAGCGACACTAGCTAGACGATATATAGAGTTGAATTGTGCAAATTAGTAGAAATAGATCGAGAGTTATTTTCTGTCATATCACCTTTCCATGGTTTGCGCAAATGTAGAACTCTCGCTCTATATTCTATTCTGTGTGTGACATATGCTTATCACCAGGCGTCGACAGCCGCAAAGCAGCACAGGTACCCTCGCTCGATTCTCGGCAGCTTCGGCGCTAGTGGCATAGCTGCCAGATCGAAAGGACGTCGTGATATAGCGGGATGATTCGCCAGACAGGGCCGGCTGCATTGGCCGTGGCGATCTCATGTCGTACCCAACAGGGCCAGAAGAGAGCTCGGCCAAGGCGGCGGAGTCCAAACTTTCGACACGCCCAGCCGACGTGGGCTCGCATGCAGGGCTTATGCCGATTCGACAAGCTCCGGTGGATCCATTGTCACCAAAGCAGCTAACTAAGAGGGAGTAGAATTTTGTGGAGAATGGAAGTGAATGTATTTGAGAAAAAAGGGCTGCCTATACTTCTATATACAGGCAAAAATTATTGCTGGCGTTCCAAATGATGGCACGACAGCACTAGGTTACGTATCTATGGCATTTTTATAAATCCCATGCCAGTAGTATCTTGCAACTAGTCATGAAAGCTGGGCCCACATAGTAGTGACGTTTGGAAAAATATCCATGCCAGCACTACCAAATTATAGCTGACATGCCAATTGGCCGACACTAGTACTATTTGAAAAAAATAGTGCAGCCGTTATTGAAAAATGGCGCGCCACCAACAAAAGTTATGGCTAGCCGTTTTTCCACTAGTGTGACAACTCATCAAAATTAAGTGGTTGCTCATATGTGGCCTGAAAGCAACAACACTCTATTAACCCGTAACTTCGCACGGTACATATGGCCGAACACGGGCTAATAGCGGAACTAGAGGCACCCAGCATGCTATCACGCGGCATGGACCACCGGCCAAGACACGAGCCCACCGACAACACGCCAACAATGTGTGCAGAAAATTTTGGTATTGCACGTCTGGCGAGCCTACCTAGCTACATTGTCGGTGTAACCCCTATGTCTGTCTACCAAGGGCAGGTAACTAAATGTATAGTGGTGGAGGAGTGGCACATATTTTTATAGGCTTTTTGCTTGGTTCTCCGAGGAGCGATCTCCACACGCATGGTCTACTATAATAAGCTCTCATAGGTCGTAGTATTTAGTGACTGATGCGACATTCCTGAGAACTTTGGGGAAGTATTCATTTGGCTCAATCCGGCGGTCCGCATTTACTAGTGTCCTTAGTACATTATCCAAGTTATAGCTGGGGTGGTGGACCTTCAGCAACACCAATGCCATCCGAGCTCTAGAGATGGCAACAGCTTCCTGCCACTTATCGAAGCAAGCCAGGCCCTACTTTAGCATGTCGGCGAGGGAAAACACCATTGCAGGTGGGAAATTGTACGGCCACAGGGCCGAGCACATCTTCTGCATTGCTTCATTTGACATCTCCAACATGTCAGTCTTTTCATTAAGCTCACACATTGCCTCGATCTCAATCTGCATTGCCCCCCTTAGATTCTTGGCTGTCTTAGTCTACAGTGTAAAGTGTTCCTTTATTTTGTTTAGCTCGGCATATAGGGCCTTGGCTCTCTTTTTGCGTTTTTTGTATTGTTTCCTACATGGCTTGATCGATAATTTAAGTGCTTTGTTTTGCTTCATTGATTTACAAGTGATATTGCCCTGGTCTTCATGCGCCTTTTCAGCCGCTTCTTGTTGCTTTAGAGCCCACCTCTGTTCAGTGGTTGTAAGTCAAGCTGGCAATGGTTAAGATTTACCCATGTCCCCATGGGTAATTACTCTATTAGGGGACGGGGATGTGCCAACTTTAATGCCCACGGGGAAGCAGGTGGATCAAATACCTTACCCATCATGCAAGATGGGGATCGGGATGCCCGTGCTTGTTATCCGCCTTACCCATGAAGGCCTTACATGTGGGCTCTAAAATTAGTAGACCCCTTATAATTCCCACTCTTACACATCCAAATTTCCACCCATCCTACCCCTTTGGCCTAAAAAGCCCTAAAATCCCTAACCTAGCCACAACATATTGGTTATTGTCTTGAAATATTATTTTTCTACCGAAATGCCATCGAAGGTTATTGCTGATTACGTGTATGGGTTTCCCCATGGGGATAAAAAACCGACAAGGGAAGGGATGGGAAACTTTTTATCCCCGCATGCAGGTGTGGGGATGGGGACAAGCATGGGAGGGCTATCGCGGGGGGACTGGGATGGGAGTCCAATACCCACCTGGATAATCCCCACTGCCAGCTTGAGCTGTAAGGGTGTGCATGCATTAGTTCTTCTGATTTATGCATCGACACAATTATTGAGGGAGGTGCGGGTCTGGGCTTATCACCCATGGAGTGTGTGGTGGTGTTCCGCATGCATTCATTTTTCTGCCATTCATGTGCGAGTAGTTGACAGAGATTTGTAATCTCATTTGTCGGCATGGAGCCGGCGATCTATGGGACAATGTAGCCCCTTTGTTGGTTCGGCAAGGGGTGGCGATCGACACAAAGAGCAAATACAACGAGGAGCACACGATTTTTCCCATGTTCAGGCCGCCCGGAGTCATAAAACCCTACTCCTGCCTTTGGTGTATTGGGTGGTGTTTGAGCACAAATACACGGAGCGCTCTCCCCCGGCAAGTGGTGGAGAGAGAGCAGCTGCATGAATACCTATGCATGAGAGTAGCAAAGATTCGAATCCCTATTAATGTTGCCCTGGCCCTCCTTGTATAGCTCAAGGGGTCACCATAGTGGCAAAAGGTCATTACAGGGGTGATTAGACTGATACAGAGCTATCACACCTAACTCTTCCAGTTAAGACAAAACACATTAAATGTGCTGCTAGGTCTCATGTGGAGGTTGAATCCTGGCAAGGCTACCGCGCAGCTTATCCAGCTACCTCCTATTAGCGTGGCACGCCATCAGGACGGGTGTCAATAAAGGTGATTTACTCCCCCAGCAAGCTGACACGCACAAGTTACGTCCACTTAAACACTTGCGGGCTCGACACCTCACTAATCAGCGACCAGCTGGTCAGAGAGGCGAAGCGCTGGTGTTGGCGGGAAGCCGATGCCCGAGGGTCTTGTCGGGGCTCGACTTGCCTGCTCGTCCTTGCCGGAGTTGGTTGCTTCTGTTGTGACATTTGTGGCTTGTTCCAATGCCTAGTCTTAATGCTCTCCTTGATCCCACGAAGAGCGGCTTCTCTGGTTTAGTTTTATACGAGACTTGGCACTTTAAGTAAGGGTTGCAACGCGCCTGTGCATATGTCAGGGCGGCAAACACTGATGTTTGTTGCATCGACAGGAGTCCCCGGGCCTGGACCATACGTGGCGCCGGGCATCGTTGGGGTAGGCCCAAAAAATGCACAGGCGCACACATTGATCTTGCCGGGAACGACGTCGTGTCTCTGAGATCTTCTTCGCTTCTTTGTTAATTTTGGGTTCTGGCTAGCCCCCAATCATTCTTTAGCCCTCTTGGGTTCACAGCGGCACGAGCCGTCGTCCCAGAGACCAAGGGGCGCCCAGGGTACCGTTAGGGTATTTGTGCGTGGGTTGGGGTAACTATCGTTTTTTTCATCACTCCCTTCTTTACTACAGCTTTTCTCCATTTCTCCATGACGCGGATTAGGCATCCGACGTGGGGTTGGTGCAGAAGGGTGGTCGTGGTGGTAGTGCTCTAGCCAGAGGAGTCAGGGCGTTGGATTGGCGAGAATGGGCGGTTGATGGAGCAAGACACCAGCCAGGGATGCAGAGAGCCAGATTGGCGGAGCGGGGCGGTTGCTCCACAGTAGTGGAGAGCCAGCCCCCCTCGCTCCCGCTATAAAAGGAGGGGCGCGAGGGTAGCGATGCTCATGCATCTCCTCCTTCTACTCTTTTCTTGCCTCTGCCTCTATCATGGCGAGAGGAGGGGGTTGGGCTCGTGCTTCGGCCATGGCGGCGAGAGCTTCTCCTCGACAACACACCTCGGCTTCGACTGCGGCTATAGGGGCCGGTTCTAGTGCACGAGGTGGAGCCACGAGGCGAGGTCGGGGTCGATGCGGTGCCCGCGGTCTAGGCAGACAAAGCGGCACGATCGTCATTTCTCCTCCAACTGGTCCACCCCCGGTAGAAGGTGATACGGGGCTAACAAGGTGTAGGCCAATCTTTCACGATTGGAGTGGATTCCCTCAGAGAACACGAAGAACACGATGAACACGGGGAAGAACGAAGAGAAATCACAAGGGGAAACACTCAAGAACAAGTCCAATCACACATCCACTAGACAATCAAACCCACAAGATCCACAAGGTACATGAACAACAAAGGGAAAGATACAAGGTAAAGTTCATCTCCATGAGGAGGTCTTGATGATATCCTAGACGGATCTTCCCGTGAGGGGCCTTGACGATATCCTGCAGGATCTTCTCACATGGAGGCCTTGAACTCCATGGGAGTGGTAGTCTCTCTCTCTCTCAAGAGAAGGAGGGTACAAGGAGCAAAGCTCACCTACAAATGAGCTATCACTTTGCTGACCCTAGAATGGAGGAGGGGGATGAGTATATATAGTGGTAGTCACAAAGGGGTAAGTGAGGGGCGAAATGGTACATGGGCCTCGGCTCGAGTCTCTGCGCGCAGGCAGGCCGGAAGTTCTGGGGACGGCCGGAAGGTCCGGGCGCCGGAGGTTCCGGGAGAAGGTCCGGGTAGGGTCCGGGCTATCTAGAGAGTTGGCACACTCTCGGACGGCTTCGGTGTGTCGGGGCCGGAAGTTCCGGGTGCCGGAAGTTCCGAGCAGGAGGCCGGAGGTTCCGGGCTTTCCATAAGCTTGTCCATGCTTCTTCTTCCTTCTCTTCCATGCTTCCCTCGCGGATGGTGTAGGTGATCCTTGGCGCTTGCACTCCTCCTCGTCGTCCGTGAAGTTCCGACAATACCTATGCATGCACACGAGAGGGGTGTCAAGTAGTAAACCATCCTCGAAGGGGTCAAGTGAACACGTGTAAAGGAGATGATTCACCTTTATGTATGTGAAGTAGATGTCATACGTGTCACTTGCCGAATGAACTCTTGACATGGTGATGTTCGTAGGATGCTCCGCATCATCTCCCCCCCCCTGGGAAAGATCCGACCTCGGATCGAAAACCAAATCACCATGGGAAAGAGATGGCTTCGCCGTGTAGAAGTGGACGTTCACCAAGTATTCATCATCTTGAAGCTCGAAATGGGCACTCTCCAATGTCGCACCGTCTAGTGATTCCTTCAAAAGGACGAAGGATAGAAAACACTTGTAAAAACAAATGTGGTTAGCGTTAGTGCAAAACCAAGCATTCAAGAGGTGATTCACCAAACAAGTGTCGTCATCAAGCATAGCACAGGGTGTGACAAAGGATTGTGACATGGCATGTAAGCATATCAATCGAGCGTAAGCAAAGATATCATGTGGACAAGTATGCAATTGTGAGGTAGTGATGCAAATATGTGTGACAAGAGAATAAGCATGTACCTCATGGTCATAGCAATCATGCATAAAGCGCTCGACAAATGGTCGATGGTAGGCATAAGAATCATTCACAACACCAAAGAAGATGAGGTGTCTAAACACATGGGTCAAGTACAAGACAATCCAAGCATAACGTGTATAGGGTGTAGTGAATATAGTGTGGCACTCGACACAATAGAAAGAGCAATTGTTCATCATGTGTGAGGCAATCAAGTCAATCATGTAGCAATCAATGGGACATGGCATATGTGAAGAAATGACATTGTTGCAACCAATCATATGATAGGAGCAAATAATCCACAAGTCGGATGCAACACACAAGGTATATATGTCATGAGGCATGGCAATGTGGCAATGATAAGTCGAAGCAAGATCTCTAGCATGTGTGCAATATATCAAGGTGCAAGCAACACATGAAGTAGGATCCACAATAATCATGCTCATAGTTTGGGGGTTCTCAAAAGAGAAGGATATCACCTCGAAAGCATGTCCTTGTGTGTCCTTCACAATGCCGAAGCACAAGCAAGTGCAATGTAGAATCGTCGTGGTAGAAGGTGGTTCGCTCTCAAGAGCTCGGATTGTCAACTCACGTGATGTGGAAGTTGACACAAAGTCCAAGTTTCCTACACATGCACACAACAAAACAAAGAACATATGCGCATGGTAGATAAACACATCATCCATCATGATGGTTCTCTTCTCTTGCACATACCCATTAGTAGCAAAAGTTCATGAAGAATATGATGCAACAATCTTTATGTTCATGGCACTAGGCATATGGTGCAAAGAAGGAAGGCAAGCATGCTTCACAAGAATTATGTCAAAATCTCCAAATATATGCGAGAATGCTATGGGGGTAATCTCATTAGCATGAGTTAAGTCATTGTTGCATTCAATACATGGCAAATCATCTAGCATGAGAGATGCAACATATGGAGAGATATGACAAGAAGCAATATGAATCATGTGCAAAGCATGGTAATGGTTGTCATCAACCACATGAAGTTTGCTAGTATGAATCATTGGTGATGCAACATAATCAAGCATAGAAATCATGTCGTGCAAACTAGTGGAGTGAAGATTCAACACACTAGAGGAAATCATGGCAATCATGTCATGTGAGCAAATAGTGGATATAGGAAATGCACATGACATATCACAAGCACGAAGGCAAATCAAGATCATAGTATCATCATAGGAATGGGTCACAAGTGGAACATGGCAATAACAAGCAATATCTCCATCAAGCTTTGCAAATACACATACAAGTACTAGAATCAATCATCGTGTGTAATGCAAAGCATGGCTCACAAAAGCATGGCAAAGGCATAGTAATGAGCATATCATGCAAAGTGAACATGGCAAGATGGGCATAGAATATGTAATGGAAAATAACCCATAACCATGTGAGGGCCAAGTAGAATAAATGCGTGAAGTCTTTGCGCAAAGAGAGCGGTGGGAAAGACAATCCATGGGATCCCAAGTCATCGTTGCTCTCTAGAGCTCATTTTGTCAACTCGTGGGATTGCGAGGTTGACAAGTATTCATGGGTATCTACACAAAAGAGACACAAACCAAAGAAATTATGTGCGTGGTAAATGTACACATCATCCATCATGATGTGTATGTGCATGTGAGAGTTAGCACAAGATAAGCATCGCTCAAAGAAATTTGATGCCTGGTATATGAACATGCCATCCATCATGAAAGAATAGTTATTGTGTATAACACGATGGGGACACAAATTGAGAATGCAATTATATGGCACATCAATAGCATTGTTATTAATCGGGAGCATATTATGCACATAATCATGGGAATCATGCAATGGATGGGATGGATCAAAATCTCCTAAAGTGTATGAAGAAACTATGGGGGTCTCCGCATGAGCAATGTCGGAAACATCATATGGAGAAAATGGACAACATCCAAAACAATGCATATCCGAAGCTAGGTGGTCATGGCATGGCATATGAGATGAATGATGCAAAGGGAGCATATCAATATCATCACAAGAAAAACAAATGCCAATAACCATGGGCTTGTCATCTATGCCATATGTGCAAATTGGGTTTATTTTAATGGCATATGCATAGTCACTACGAAGAGATTGCAAATATGACATATGGTTGATCTCATGCATAGCATAAACAAGCCAAGCAGATTGTCAAACATGATGTGACCAAGAGAATTATCGCAAGAAATCCTATGCAACATGGCATCACAACTAATAGACTCCACATGGCAATCATCAAACTCATCATAAATAGGTAAATCATCGCATGGGGAAATCATACTAGCATGAAGCATGGTAATAGGTGGATCAACATTATGCAAGCAATCAATGTCCATTAGCGGGATTAGAGCATCACCTTCACCTATGTTACCTTTGTCATTCCACTCATGTGGTGTAGGTGAGGTGGCATAGACCAAATGGTGGACATCATCATCAACTTGATGGAACCATGTGGGGGGTGCATCATATTCCACCATGGCCATCGTCTTGTCCAAAGGAAGGACGAAGTCGTCGAGAATCGGCGCGTCATCGTATATGGGACCTAGCACCAAATGAGAAGACACAATAGAGGTAGAGGTTAAGCCGTTAGAAATTGAAGTGGCCTCATATGACCTATCAACTATCACTCTCTCCCTATGTGTTGGCTCACTCACTCCCTCAAAATAGGTGCACTCAAACTCACATATGGCGGAGTCACTCATCTCACTCAAGTGGTGGGGGTTGTGGCTCTCCTCACATGGGAATTGTGGCAACTCATCATATATGGGGCTAGTGGTGAAGTCACTCTCACTCTCAATATGGTGGCACAAGTCACTCAAGTCATCATACGTCACCGTTGTCGAAGGGAAAATCCCATGCTCAACCATCTCGTCACCGTCGCCATGGATGAAGGCCGAAGATGGCACATCATCACTCTCGCCTCCTAAGATGGAAGCATCATCCTTGCTCGTCACCATGTCGCTCGCCTCCAAAGCATGTTCTTTGATTGGCTCCGTAGTTGTAGTCGTCGCCACACCGTCTTGAAAAAGAGTCAAAGTAGACTCGGCACCATCAATGCCACAAAGAGGGAAGGCGGTGAAGTCGAACTTGGGAGCGTCGTCTTGGAGCTTGTCGGGCTTGGACATCTTGGTGGTACTATCCTCATGCTCGTTGTCGTGGAGCTTGGTCTTCGAGAAGTGTGCTTGGGGTGGAGAAGCCTTAGCCTTCATGAGTTCTTGTTCCGCCTTGAGAGCACCAATGTAGTTGTCATCGAGGGACTTGTAGTTCTCGAGGAAGATAGTCTTGGAGATGTCGTTGTGCAATCCCATCATGAAGTGGAACTTCATCAAAATGGGGTCGTCCGCGCTGGCTCGCCGCAAGGCATTCTTCATCTCCTTGAAGTATGCGTTGATGGACTTGGATCCTTGGATGGTGTTCTCCAATTGGCGTAGAAGTTGTTCCGTGTAGGTTGGAGGCACGAACTCTCGCCGCAAAGCTCTCTTCGTCTTGGGCCAACTCATGTCGTAGCTCTCCGAAGGTGTGTGAAGCCACCATGCCGACGCATAGTCGTGGAAGTTTGTTGTGGCGCACTTCACTTGATCTTCGGGAGGAACTTGATGTAGCTTGAGGTAGTCGTCCATTAGGCGCTCCCACTCGAGATACTCCTTGGGTTCTTGAGTCCCATAGAAAGGAATCTTGTGGTCGGTATCGAGGTCGTAGTAGCTCGTGGAAGTCGCGGACTTGAGCTTGGTGAGCTTCTCTTGAGCGTAGTCTTGAGGTGCTTGTAGGCGAAGATGCCGAATGTCCAAAGGCAAAGATGCCTTGAAGTCGCTTGGCGAAGATGCCAAGGTAGTTGGTGAAGTCCTAGAGCGGTGGTTGGTGTTGAGCTCTTGACCTTCACGTTCTCGTTGGTGATGGTGTCGATGCCGATGTGATCTTGCCGGAGATGGTAGCTCAGAAGGATGTGCTCTTGAGCGTCTTCTCGAAGATGAGGAAGACCTCTTGTAGGACTTGATGAGGGCTTTGATCTCCTCCATTTGAGCATCCATCTTGTCATCCAAGTTGTTTTTCATGGCACCAAACTCGTTGTTGTTGTTGTAGACCGAAGGTGGTGTGCTTTGCCTATCCATCACAAGACTCGAGTAGAGGTGAGTAGGAAATGAGATAAACAATACCATGTTACCTTTTCCCAAAGTTGAGGATGTATCCCGTTTCACTCAATGTGAAATGAAAGAATAGAGGAATTGGTACTGGACTTGTTCACTCACACCTATCAAGTAAAGCTTATGGAGTAGCTCGGTGAGGATAGTGGCACAAAAAAATTGATGCAAAATGTTAGCAAGAGTCAATAATGTTGAAAGAGATTCACAAATTCGCAAGTGAAACAAGTAGACCAATAGCAATTGGCACACGAAAACACACACACGGATAGATAAATGGGGTCGTGCAACCAAGGAATGAGCACAAATTGTGGAATCCATGGAAAACGCTCGTGTTGCACAACTCAAGAGAGACGCTAGCAAGATTGCTCAATAGGTGGATACGACACTTGTGCACAACCTATAAGATGCAAAATGGATAAACTTTCTATCCCAAGTATGCTATGTATGTTTGTTCCGGTGCTTTAGCACAAGATGATCAAGTGTGATACCATATGATATATTGTAATGCACTATGATACAATGCTATGGCTCTTGCTTACAAGCTCTTTGTTCTCTCTTTGCTTAACAACTTATTTTTTTGTATGGCCACTTATGCGAAATGCACAAACCAAGATAGCAATTTTGTATATGCGGGAACAATCTTGTGGCACACGAGATGATATGATGATACCAAGATGATATGGTATGTATGCAATGGAAGGGCGGATCAATGATCACTAATGTGCACAAGTAACATTGCCAGCAATACTTAATGGCTAGTCTCGATAGGCAAGTGACGCAGAATGGGCTAGGGGTTATCAATGCAATTGCAATGGGAATATACAATGGTGTCATCGAGGTTACCGTCCTTATGTACAATGACGACCTCGTGACGATGATGAGTGGCGGTGTTCTCGATGTCGAACCGTTCCTAATTAGCCGAAACACCTTAGGAAATGGAAAAACCGCGAACTCAAAATCTCAAAGGCAAATGTCAAATGGTGGTAGTGGGAAAGCGGTGGTGGTTGCGGAAGTATTGGTGGAAACCCGGGCAAAATGGGTTAAGGTGGCGGAAGGGTATGATAGGCTATACACGGTGTCAGAGTTGAAAGCACGGTCCCTAAGTAGCTGAAACACCTTAGGATACACAACTCACAACACAAACAAAATTGGGTTAAGTTGGGGTGGCGGAAGTGTATGGTGGGCAAGGTTATGCGAAAGTTATGATGGTGGTTGAAGAAGAAGTCACCATCCCTAAGTAGCTGAAACACCTTAGGAGACTCGAATCACTACTCAATCAACCACAAATGCAATGGGGATCAAAATGGGTTAGGTTGCGGAAGGCTATGGTGGTATGTCGGATGATATGGTGGAAGGCCTAGGCAAAGTTGCCAAAGTTCCAAAAATTTGATGGAGTCAAATGGTGGTGAAACCAATGTGAGTACCTTGGGCACGTCGATAGCTTCAAAACGAGCCAAAGAACCCTCAAATCGGAGTTCGGAGCGAAAAGTTGTGACCAAAACGGTGAAAGAGGCTGATGCTGAAATTTCGGTGTAATGTCTCTGGTTAGGCCGGAAGTTCCGGGCTCCGAAAGTTCTGGGGGGTGGCCGAAAGTTCCGGGGGGCGCGGAAAAAGTGCGGGGAGTCAGGGGGATTTTGGGGGTAAACTCTCTGGTTAGCCCGGAAGTTCCGGGGTAAGGACAGAAGTTCCGGGGGATGCCGGAAGTTCCGGGGGTCGTGGAATTTCTTCCGGGACGAACCCTAAATTCCGGATCTGAGAACGGGGGCGGAAAAACGCGATTTCCCATGGCAAAATTGAGAATATTTCATGGATGGAAAGTGGGGAAAAGATGGGGAAGGCTAGATCCACTTGAAACACACCGAATCCATGGATCAAAATCAACAAAACATCATCAAACCAACAAATCACAAAAAAAAAATTGGGGCTATTTTTGGTGGGAATTGTCAAATTTTAGGACGAAATCAAGCAAAAGAAAGCTAGAAAACGGGGGTAGGGACTCCAAATTTTTGATCAACGTGGCTCATGATACCATATGATACGGGCTAACCCGGTGTAGGTGGATCTTTCACGATTGGAGTGGATTCCCTCGGAGAACACGAAGAACACGATGAACACGGGGAAGAACGGAGATAAATCACAAGGGGAAACACTCAAGAACAAGTCCAATCACACATCCACTACACAATCAAACACACAAGATCCACAAGGTACATGAACAACAAAGGGAAAGATACAAGGTAAAGTTCATCTCCATGAGGAGGTCTTGATGATATCCTAGACGGATCTTCCCATGAGGGGCCTTGACAATATCCCGTAGGATCTTCTCACATGGAGGCCTTCAACTCCATGGGAGTGGTAGTCTCTCTCTCTCTCTCAAGAGGAGGAGGGTACAAGGAGCAAAGCTCACCTACAAATGAGCTATCACTTTGCTGACCCTAGAATGGAGGAGGGGGATGAGTATATATAGTGGTAGTCACAAAGGGGTAAGTGAGGGGCGAAAGGGTACATGGGCCTCGGCCCGAGTCTCTGCGCGCAGGCAGGCCGGAAGTTCCGGGGACGGCCGGAAGGTCCGGGTACCGGAGGTTCCGGGCGAAGGTTCGGGTAAGGTCCGGGCTATCCAGAGAGTTGGCACACTCTCGGACGGCTTCGGTGCGTCGGGGCCGGAAGTTCTGGGATGGCCGGAAGTTCCGGGCAGGAGGCCGGAGGTTCCGGGCTTTCCAGAAGCTTGTCCATGCTTCTTATTCCTTCTCTTCCATGCTTCCCTCGTGGATGGTGTAGGTGATCCTTGGCGTTTGCACTCCTCCTCGTCGTCCGTGAAGTTCCGACAATACCAATGCATGCACACGATAGGGGTGTCAAGTAGTATACAATCCTCGAAGGGGTCAAGTGAACATGTGTAAAGGAGATGATTCACCTTTATGTATGTGAAGTAGATGTCATACGTGTCACTTTCCAAATGAACTCTTGACATGGTGATGTCCGTAGGATGCTCCGCATCAGAAGGTCATACGGGGGACACGGCGCTTGAGTTCGTCGTCAAGCTGCGCGATCCTCTCCGTAGTCGCCTGCAGCTCCCTCATCCTTTCCCTAGGGTGATGAAGGTCGACAGCCGCTTGGGCTGCGGCTGCGCATGAGCGGCTGCTGCAATGGCGCCCACTACCTTGTGGAGGGGCATGTCCTTCACTTCAAGTTGGCCGAGTCTAACATGCTATCCGTCTAGGTCTTTGAGTGCTCAGGAGCTCGTCTTGGGTGCTTTGTAAAAATCTCAAGCGATGACGAAAGTTCCTCCTCGAGCGACAGCTACGAGGGGGACACGGAATGTGAAGACGACGACGGCGAGTCTCCGGTCATCAAGTCCGAAGACGGCGACTCGTACTCCAGCTGAACATCGGCAGCACCATCATCACCAGCTGGGTGCCGGCAGCACCATCATCTACAGCCGGACCCCGGCAGAGCGATTTACCGGGGGTGCTTGGTCTGGATGCCACCGCCACCTCCAGCTGGACCCCGACAGGCCTTCCTATGGACTCCGGTTTCATCTTCCTTGCCCGGGGTGCCTCGCCTAGCCATTCTCTCTGTCCCTAGCTTCATCCTCCCTGCTGGGGTGGCGCTCTCCCGATCTTGTCGGGCTGCGTCCCTCTGGTCCTGGTGGGGGTGACCAGGGCGTTGCCCAGGCGCTCCTTTTGCCCTCCTTGCTCTCGATGTAAACCCTATGAGGAGAGGGACTAGAAAGGCATTACGAAGCACTATTCCTTTTTTATCAAAAAGCGTAGGCATTTGTCGTGTTTGAATTGGATTTATGTATTTCCTCATCCATGTTTGCACTTGTATGATTCGTACTTGTTGTTTCCCGCAAATCTTAAAAGAAAACTTGTCGCAAACTTATGCATGCTTTCGACGTTTTGAAGAACTTTCCTTCAGCAATCTTTTGCAAGCAAGGTTTCCGGCAAAGCCTCTTGCCGGCCTTCAACACAGCTACCACTAATCTTTGTCGAGTAGACTCGAAGCGAGTTAGGAGCGTGAATAGAGGCCGGTTCCTTACTGGTCTTTTTCAAATACACCTGAAAGTAATCCTGTTGTGTGGACTCGACGCAAGGACAAGAGCGCAAATGATAGACGCGGCAAGGTTTCCTTGCATGCAAGTTTCTCATACGCAGGCACAACATGGAATGACGGGAAATTTTAGATGAAAGAAACTTATGTCTCTTTGTTGTACTTCCTGTCACTCTAGATAAGGAAGAGCTGCTGTAGGACCAAATAAACGAGCCTGCTTCCATCTTCCCCCGGGAAAGTTGCTCGGAAGGGATCCTTCTGCCTTTGTCAGAAAAAGAAAGAGAGAATGTAGCACAAAGCCCTCAATGGCATGTTAGTCATCTTATCTAAAACCAGTGTAATCATATCAAAATCATGCTTAAGCAAACAAGAAAACATGGATGCAAGTTTTGTAAAACACTTGGTTTTATTCAGCTATGCACAGGGCCTGTGCCTGGCTTTGTACAAAGGGTTACAAGCCTTGGAGACTATGCTTGTACAAAACGGATTGCCGGGGCAATGCTCGGCAATCGCACCTTCTGGGTAGAACTTGCGAAGATGCTCAATGGTCCATGAGTTTTGCACATGAATGCCATCTTCGGTCTCCAGACGGCCTACGCCAGGTCTGGTGACTCGTACTACCCGATAAGGGCCTTCCCACTTTGGCGTCAACTTGTCTACCCTTGGTGGACTGAATGTGCCTAAGGACAAGGTCGCCTTCTTCAAGGCTCCGGGCATGAACCTTGCGGCTATGGTAGCGGCACAAAGCTTGCTGGTAGCATGTAGCACGCATAGCCGCCCAGAGATGATCTTCCTTAAGGAGCACGGCATCGTCATGCCGTAGTTGCTTTTGCTCTACTTTGTCATAGGCAAGTAATCGAGGTGACCTGTATATGAGTTCCGTGGGGAGTACTGCTTCTGCACCATAGACTAGGGAGAAGGGTGTCTGGCTGGTAGCTCGATTTGGCGTCGTCCTGAGGGACCAAAGAACTACCGGTATATCATCAATCCAACGCCTTCCGCACTTGTGCAGCCTGTCAAAAGTTCTTGTTTTGAGCCCATGCAACACTTCAGCATTTGTTCTTTCCGCTTTCCCATTACTCCTTGGATGAGCACCAGATGCAAAGCACACTTTGCTTCCAAGGCTCTGAGAGTATTGCATGAAAGCATGACTCGTGAATTGGGTGCCGTTGTCAGTGATGATCCTGTTCGGGACCCCGAACTGGCAAACCAGTCCTAAGAACTTGACGGCTGACTATGCTGGTACCTTTCTCGATGGCAATGTACAAGAACTCAAAGCCCCCGATAGCACGGGGGAAGGACCCAAAATATCGAGCCCCCAGACCAAGAATAGCCAGGAGAGACGGATCGTTTGGAGGGCTTGTGTGGGTTGACGTATGCTCTTTGAATGGAACTGGCATGCTTCACATCTTGTTACTAGCTCAGTTGCATCCTGGAGGGCAGTGGGCCAATAAAAGTCTTGCCGGAAAGCCTTCCCGACAAGGGTTCTTGCTCCTATGGGGGAACCACATACACCCCCATGTATCTCTGTCAACAACTTCTGTCCATCTTCCCAGGAAATGCACCTCAATTCAACCTGTTTGGTCGGTTTTTGCATAGGATGTTATCCACAAACTTGTACATACTTGACCGACGGGCTACTTTTTCAGCTTGTTCTTGCTCCTCGGGAGTTCCCCTGTTTGGAGAAACTGGACTATCTGTTGCGCCCATGTCTGAGCTTGAGGCTCGACGACAAGGACTAACAGCATCTCCTCGGCCGCGGGAGCGCTGATCTCATCGGCAGGAATCTGTGATTCTGCCTGAGGTCGGTGCGCACATGCAGGCACATCACAATTCCCGACAGCTACCTTACCGGCGGCTTCTGGGAGCTCTGCCGGAAAGTATTTGTCAGAGCTTATCTTCCTTCTCTTCTTAGCTCTCGTTGAAGGGGTGACTGTGGGTTGAGTTAAGTGGAGCACAAAAGTCCCTGGTTCCACAGGTAGCTTTTGAGCAGCACACTTTGACAACTGATCAGCGATGTTGTTTTCCGCACGAGGGATGTGCTCTGTTTGTAGACCGTCAAAGTGTTCTTACAACTTTCTCACTTAATTTATGTACGCTTCCATCAACGGGCTCTGGCAGTCCTTGTTCACTTGCTTCACTACAAGCTGTGAATCTCCACGGACGATCAACTTTTTAATTCCCAACTCTATCGCGATTCTGAGGCCGGCAAGCAGTCCCTCATATTCAGATTGTTGGTGGCCTCCTGCCGGGGGAAATGCATTTGAACTAGATACTAGAGATGCTCTCTGGTAGGTGCGATGAATAGCACTCCAGCACCGGTGCATTGTAATGAGAAAGCACCGTCAAAGTACATGATCCAATTATTTTCCATCTCCTTCCCGGGGAATACTGACTCCTGGATCTCATCACCTGGTGTTGGCGTCCATTCTGCAATGAATTCAGCTAATGCTCTGCTTTGGATAGTTGATGTACTCTCAACCTGAGCGCAAAGCTTGACAACTCCAATGCCCATTCCACTATCCTGCCTGTTGCCTCTGGATTCCTCAGAATGCGCTGTAGCGGGAACGGGTAACCACCATGACCTCATGTACTTGAAAATAGTGGCGCAACTTCCTGGAAGCCATGAGTAGGCCAAAGAGCAACTTCTACATGCCCGAATACCTCGATCTAGCTCCTTGCAACAGAGAGCTGACAAAGTATACTGGCAGTTGCACCACTTTCTTCTTCGATGCAACTTGCTGTTTAGCTATTTCATTTTGCACCACCTTCATTTTGCCGGTGCCTGAGCTTGCCGGGCAAGACGTCGCTTCATCATCGGGAGTTCTTGCCGTGGCTGCCTCTTCATCGCCGGCTTCCCTTTGCGCGACTAGTGTGGCGCTGACCACTTGGTTCGTTGCCGCCAAGTATAGCAGCAATGGCTCTTGTGGTTTAGGCGTGACTAGAGTTGGCGTAGAGGACAAGTACTTTTTCAGGTCTTGCAGCGCAGCCTCCGCTTTCGGAGTCCATTTTACTGGACCCGCCTTTTTCAATATGTTGAAGAAAGGCAGGGCGCGTTCAACAGTCTTTGAAATAAACCTGCTTAAAGTCGTGATGCAACCAGCAAGACGCCTCACATCCTTGATGTTCTTGGCTACTTGGATTTGTTCAATAGCCTTGATCATATCGGGGTTCGCCTCCATCGCTCGCTGAGATATAAAGAACCCAAGGAGCTTGCCGGAGGGAACACCGAACACACACTTCTCGGGGTTGAGCTTCATATTGATCTTGCGTAAGTTGGAAAAGGTTTCCTCAAAATCTTGAATCAAAGTGGACTTGTCCTTTGTCTTGACTACGATATCATCCATATAGGCCTCTATGTTCCTGTGCTACTTTGGCTTGAAACCAATCTGAACTGCCCTTACAAACGTTGAACTCGTGCTCTTCAGTCCGAAAGGCGTCCGTACAAAGCAGTACGTGCCACATGGAGTGATGGACGCGGTCTTTTCCTCATCTTTCTTGGACATGAATATTTGGTGATACCCAGAGTATGCGTCAAGAAACGAGAGCAAATCACAGGCGGCAGTGGAGTCCACAATCTGGTCAATGCACAACAAGGGAAAGGATCCTTTGGACATGCTTTATTATGATCGGTGTAGTCAATGCAAAGCCTCCATTTCCCATTTGCCTTGCGCACGACAACCGGATTCGCCAACCAAGTTGGGTATAGGACTCCCCTGACCAGGCCAGCTGCCTCGAGTTTCTTAATTTCTTCTGCTATGAACTGTTGCTGCTCCAAAGCTTGCTTCCTAACCTTCTGCTTGACGGGACGAGCATGAGGGTATATAGCAAGGCGGTGCTCAATTACCTACCTAGGAACACCGGGGATGTCAGATGGTTGCCATGCAAACACATCTACATTCGCCCGCAGGAAGGTAATGAGCACGCTTTCCTATTTGTCATCTAGGGTGGCACTGATGGTGAAGGTACCGTCAGTGCCATCCTCCCTCGCCAGCAGCTTTTTTGTCGCAGGTGGAGTGCCCTTGGACCTCTTGTCGGTAGATCTTTCCGGCGAGTCCTCGACGAGTGCGCAGCACTCCGAAGAGGCGAGATTCCCGAAAGGCTCACTGGATGTCTTGCCAGACTTCTTGCTATTCTTTGTCTTGGCGGGAGCCGTTGTTTTGCCAGTTTCTGCTGCGACCACGTCCCTGTAGAGTTTGTCCATGCAAATGACTGCATCTTTCTTGTCGGAGTTGATGGAGAGAACGCCCATGGGCCCCGACATCTTCAATGTGTTGTAAGCATAATGTGACGCTGCCGTAAATTTGGCCATGGCCGGGCAGCCAAGAATTCCATTGAACGGCAAGGGGATCTTCACCACGTCGAACACAACCTTCTCTGTCCTGTAATTTAGTTCCCCGCCAAACATCACCGGCAACGTGATCTTCCCTTTAGATTGGCTCCTTCCCGGGTTGATTCCTTGGAACGTCCCCATTGTCTGGAGCTCTTCCTTAGGGATCTGCAGCCTCTCGATCACCTCGGGGGAGATCAAGTTAAAGCCGGCTCCACGATCAACTAATATTTTCGTGACCTTGAGGTTGCGTATCGTTGGTGAGACCAACAATGGCAAACAACCGACCGTAGTTGTGCGATTAGGGTGATCCTCAGCATAAAAAATAATACACGTGTGAGACCACTTGAGGGGCTTCTGTGCATCTGCTGCCGATTCTGCCGCATTGACTTCCCGCACCCACTGTTTGAGTTGGCGGTGGGAGGAGTGCAAAGATGCACCCTCGTCAATGCACATGGGCTCTGTTGCCTTCTGGAACTCATGCTCGCTGGATTCTTCATCCTCCTCCTCATCACTTCCTTCATCTTCTTCTTTCTTCTCTCTACCCCTAGTGGGCTTTTCTTTCTTCTTGCTGGTGTTGCAGCGGTGTCCACCTCGACCACCACGGCCCTTCTTGTTGGACCCACCTATACCTACCTAACCTTTCTCCTTGTCCCACTTCTCGTACTCTACTTTCTGCTTCTCGACCAGCTACTCGACTTGGCGGCACTCTTGGAGGTTTTGGCCCTTGGTACAATGAATCTTGCAGTATGGACCATCGGACTTGCCAGTCTTCTCCCCCGCCGCGGCAACCTGGCGATCAGCACACATAGCCGCTTCTTTGCCGGTACTCTCCACCTTGGGCTTCTTGGAGGGTCTGGAATTGCCGGAGCCCTCCACAGCCATAACTGATTTTCCCTTGCACTTTCTATTACGTCTTCGACCTTTCTTCTTTGAGGTAGCCTCATCGTCGTCGTCAGAATCGACTTCAACACTGGATTCTTCCCCGGGAAGTCTCCTCCCTTCCTCTGCACGCGCGCACTTGTCCACCAACGCGTAGAGCTCATTGACAGTCTTTGGCAACCGAATATGCATCTTCTCCCTCATCTTGCGATTACGCACATTTGTGTGGAATGCGGCAATCACAGCTGCGGGGTGGATATCCGGTATACTGCAGTGTAAACGGCTCCTCTGTATGTATCTGCACAAATCTTCTCCTTCCTTTTGTGGGATCGCTTGCAAGTCGCTTGGCATCCCTGGACCTTTCTGTCCCCCGGTGAATGCACCAACAAACTCATTGCAAAGATCAGAACACGAAGAAATGGAGTTTTCTGGCAGGTTCATCAACCAGGATCTCACATTGGGCTTGAGCAACAATGGGAAGTAGTTGGCTAGCACCTTTTCGTCTCTTCCCCCGGCAGCCTATACAGTGATGGTGTAAACGCCTAAGAACTCTGCCGGGTTTTGACTACCGTCGTACTTTTCTGGTACTTCGGGCTTGAACACAAGGACGGCCGGCCAGCAGACTTGCCGCAGCTCACGTGTGGAAACGGGGCACCCAACCTCATAAGGTAGGTACCCGCCGACAATGGGCGCTGGCTCATCGATGACTGGACATTTGCGCTCGTCTAATTGACGGTGTGCCTCCCGGCGCCGCTGGATAGTGGTGCAAGTGTCCTCCGCTCGCCTTTCCAACAACACTTGCCTCTGATCCCGCTGCGTTTGTGGATCTGACGAAGCCATGGATGCGTCGTCGGGCTGCGCGTCCTGGTGGTCTTCCTGCGAGGGTCGGTGTTGCCACTGAGATTGTTTCCGAGGAGGGGACTGTACCATGGGCGCACCACCCGCCCCACGGCTCTCACCTCGAGCCGCAGGCGCAGTTGGGGGGGTGCCGCGAGGGCTCCGCTAACTGGGACTTTTTTGCATTGGTGAACTCGATCAAACTCCGAATGGTAGCCCTCCACTCGTCCATCTTGTTACCCACTGGAGGGAAATCCAGCAGCATCTGTGCCCGTGCCATTGCCTCCGTCGCCGTTTGGGGCATGTTAGAGCATGAGGAACGCGACGTCGCTCGACTCCTGGCTGAGCCAGCAGGAGCAGCGTTGCGGTCTCGTTGCCGAATCGTGAGGGCGGCACTGGGCTGGCGCGGTGGGAGTGGCACCTGGAGATCTTGAGTCTGATCAACTAGTGACTTGCCATGCGAACGCTATTGCGGAGGCACAGCAGCACCGCTCGGCATCACGTCGTGTCAATCTCATGATGTGCGTGGTGTGTGTCTTGATGTTGTCTCCCCTGCAGCTGCTGGGGTTGGTGCAGCGAGAGGATCTCGACTCTTGCCGGAACGGGCGGTGTTGCTCTGGTGGCTGTGCTCGCTGTGGCGCGGGGGAAGCGGGAGCTGCTCGTCTGCATCGCCCGCACCATTGTTGTGGTTGTCGCCAGAGGTTCGTGGGAGCTGACTGGCTCTGGTGTTCCTATCATCTGCTCTCGCTGTGGTGGGCACGACGACATCACCTCCTATGCCGGCGCCGCCGCCCGTGGCTTCTGCTCCTCCCGCCGGAGTGGCACTGCCGATGCCATCCGCAGGCGAATGTGGTGGGAGTCTGGACGAGGATGGTTTCATCGTCATGGAGCTATTTTTCTTGGGCACCATGGATGATAAAGAGGACACAAAACTTTACACAGCTGATGCGCTGCTCGCTGCCTTGATTCACACCAATGCAGACCCCCTGCCCGGCGAGCCAAAGATGTCGGCGTGGAGCCGGCGTTCTATGGGGTAATGTAGCCCCTTTGCTGGTTTGGCAATGGGTGGCGATTGACGCAAAGAGCAAATACAACGAGGAGCACACGATTTTACCCAAGTTCGGGCCGCCCGGAGGCGTAAAACCCTACTCCTGCCTTTGGTGTATTGGGTGGTGTTTGAGCACAAATACACGGAGCGCTCTCCCCCGGCAAGTGGTGGAGAGAGAGAGAGCAGCCGCATGAATACCTATGCGTGAGAGTTGTGAAGATTCGAACCCCTACTAATGTTGCCCTGGACCTCCTTTTATAGCTCAAGGGGTCACCACAGTGGTAAAAAGGTCATTACAGGGGTGATTAGACTGATACATAGCTATCATACCTAACTCTGCAAGTTAAGACAAAATGCATTAAATGCGCTGCTAGGAGTCATGTGGAGGTTGAATGCCGGCAAGGCTACCGTGCCTCTTATCCAGCTACCTCCTATTACCGTGACACGCCATCAGGACAGGTGTCAATAAAGGTGATTTACTCCCCCAGGTAGCTTTTGAGCAGCACACTTTGACAACTGATCAGTGATGCTATTTTCCGCATGAGGGATGTGCTCTGTTTGCAGACCATCAAAGTGTTCTTACAACTTTCTCACTTCATTCATGTACGCTTCCATCAATGGGCTCTAGTAGTCCTTGTTAACTTGCTTCACTACAAGCTGTGAATCTCCGCGGACGATCCACTTTTTGATTCCCAACTCTATCGTGATTCTGAGGCCGGCAAGCAGTCCCTCATATTCAGCGGTATTGTTGGTGGCCTCCTGCCGAGGGAAATGCATTTGAACTAGATACTTGAGATGCTCTCTGGTAGGCGTGATGAATAGCACTCCAGCACCGGTGCCTTGTAATGAGAAAGCACCGTCAAAGTACATGATCCAATTCTTTTCTGTCTCCTTCCCGGGGAGTGCTGACTCCTTGATCTCATCACCTGTTGTTGGCGTCCATTCCGCAATGAATTCAGCTAATGCTCTGCTTTGGATAGTTGATGTACTCTCAACCTGAGCGCAAAGCTTGACAACTCCAATGCCCATTCCACTATCCTACCGGTTGCCTCTAGATTCCTCAGAATGCGCTGTAGCGGGAAACGGGTAACCACCATGATCTCATGTGCTTGAAAATAGTGGCCCAACTTCTTGGAAGCCATGAGCAGGCCAAAGAGCAACTTCTACATGCCCGAATACCTCGATCTAGCTCCTTGCAACAGAGAGCTGACAAAGAATACTGGCCGCTGCACCACTCTCTTCTTCGATGCAACTTGCTGTTCGGCTATTTCATTTTGCACCACCTTCGTTTTGCCGGTGCCTGAGCTTGCCGGGCAAGACATCGCTTCATCGTCAGTAGTTATTGCTGTGGCTGCCTCTTCATCCCCGGCTTCCCTTTGTGCAACCAGTGCGGCGCTGACCACTTGGTTCGTTGCCGCCAAGTATAGCAGCAATGGCTCTTGTGGTTTAGGCGCGACTAGAGTTGGCGTAGAGGACAAGTACTTTTTCAGGTCTTGCAGCGCAGCCTCCGCTTTCGGAGTCCATTTTACTGGATCCGCCTTTTTTAATATCTTGAAGAAAGGCAGGGCGCGTTCAACAGTCTTTGAAATAAACTTTCTTAAAGTCACGATGCAACCAGCAAGACACCTCACATCCTTGACGTTCTTGGCTGCTTGGATTTGTTCAATAGCCTTGATCTTGTCGGGGTTCACCTCGATCACTTGCTGAGATACAAAGAACCCAAGGAGCTTGCCGGAGGGAACACCGAACACACACTTCTCGGGGTTGAGCTTCATATTGATCTTGTGTAAGTTGGAAAAGGTTTCCTCGAAATCTTGAATCAAAGTGGAATTGTCCTTGGTCTTGACTACGATATCATCCATATAGGCCTCTATGTTCCTATGCAATTGCGGCTTGAAACCAATCTGAACTGCCCTTGCAAACGTTGAACCCGCGCTCTTCAGTCCGAAAGGCATCCGTAAAAAGCAGTACGTGACACATGGAGTGATGAACCCAGTCTTTTCCTCATCTTCCTTGGACATGAATATTTGGTGATACCCAGAGTATGCATCAAGAAACGAGAGCAAATCACAGCCGGCAGTGGAGTTCACAATCTGGTCAATGCGCAGCAAGGGGAAAGGGTCCTTTGGACATGCTTTATTAAGATCGGTGTAGTTAATGCAAAGCCTCCATTTCCCATTTGCCTTGCGCAAGACAACCGGATTCACCAACCAAGTTGGGTGTAGGACTCCCCTGACCAGGCCAGCTGCCTCGAGTTTCTTAATTTCTTCTGCTATGAACTGTTGCTGCTCCAAAGCTTGCTTCCTGACCTTCTGCTTGACGAGTCGAGCATAAGGGCAGACAGCAAGGTGGTGCTCAATCACCTTCCTGGGAACACTCGGGATGTAAGATGGTTGCCTTGCAAACACATCTATATTCGCCCGCAGGAAGGTAATGAGCACGCTTTCCTATTTGTCATCTAGGGTGGAACTGATGGTGAAGGTACCGTAAGTGCCATCCTCCCTCGCTAGCAGCTTTTTTGTTGTAGGTGGAGTGCCCTTGGACCTCTTGTCGGTAGAGCTTTCCGGTGAGTCCTCGATGAGTGCGCAGCACTCCGAAGAGGCGAGATTCCCGAAAGGCTCACTGGATGTCTTGCCGGACTTCTTGCTATTCTTTGTCTTGGCGGGAGCCGTTGTTTTGCCAGTTTCTGCTAAGACCATGTCCCTGTAATGTTTGTCCATGAAAATGACTACATCTTTCTTGTCGGAGTTGATGGAGAGAACGCCCATGGGCCCCGACATCTTCAACATGTTGTAAGCATAATGTGACGCTGCTGTGAATTTGGCCAAGGCTAGGCGGCCAAGAATTCCATTGAACATCAAGGGGATATTCACCACATCGAACACAACCTTCTCTATCCTATAATTTAGTTCCCCGTCAAACATCACCGGCAACGTGATCTTCCCTTTAGATTGGCTCCTTCCCGGGTTGATTCCTTGGAACGTCCCCGTTTTCTGGAGCTCTTCCTCAGGGATCTGCAGCCTCTCGATCACCTCGGGGGAGATCAAGTTAAAGCCGGCTCCATGGTCAACTAATATTTTCGTGACCTTGATGTTGCGTATCGTTGGTGAAACCAACAATGGCAAACAACCGACCACAGTTGTGCGATCAGGGTGATCCTCAACATAAAAAATAATACGCGTGTGAGACCACTTGAGGGGCTTCTGCGCATCTGCTACCGATTTTGCCGCATTGACTTCCCGCGCCCACTGTTTGAGTTGGCGGTGGGAGGAGTGCAAAGATGCACCCCCGTCAATGCACATGGCCTCTGTTGCCTTCTGGAACTCATGCTCGCTGGATTCTTCGTCATCCTCCTCATCGCTTCCTTCATCTTCTTCTTTCTTTTCTCTACCCCTGGTGGGCTTTTCTTTCTTCTGGCCGGTGTTGCAGCGGCGTCCACTTCGACCACCGTGGCCCTTCTTGTCGGACCCACCTGTACCAATGTAACCTTTGTCCTTGTCCCACTTCTCATACTCTGCTTTCTGCTTCTCAACTAGCTGCTCGACTTGGCGGCACTCTTGAAGGTTTTGGCCCTTGGTATGATGAATCTTGCAGTACGGACCATCGAACTTGCCAGTCTTCTCCCTCGCCGCGACAACCTGGCAATCAGCGCACGTAGCCGCTTCTTTGTTGGTACTCTTCGCCTTGGGCTTCTTGGAGGGGCTGGAATTGTCGGAGCCCTCCACAGCCATAACTGATTTTCCCTTGCACTTTCTATTGCGTCTTCGACCTTTCTTCTTTGAGGTAGCCTCATCGTCATCGTCAGAATCAACTTCAACACTAGATTCTTCCCCGCGAAGTCTCCTTCCTTCCTCTACACGCACGCACTTGTCCGCCAACACGTAGAGCTCGTTGTTAGTCTTTGGCAACCGAATATGCATCTTCTCCCTCATCTTGCGATTACGCACATTTGTGTGGAATGCGGCAATCTCAGCTGCGGGGTGGATATCCGGTATACCGCGGTGTACATGGTTCCTCTGTATGTATCTGCGCAAATCTTCTCCTTCCTTTTGTGGGATCACTTGCAAGTCGCTTGGCATCCCTGGACCTTTCTGTCCCCCGGTGAATGCACCAACAAACTCATTGCAAAGATCAGAACACGAAGAAATGGAGTTTTCTCGCAGGTTCATCAACCAGGATCTCACATTGGGCTTGAGCACCAATGGGGAGTAGTTGGCTAGCACCATTTCGTCTCTTCCCCCGGCAGCCTATACAGTGATGGTGTAAATGCCTAAGAACTCTGTCGGGTTTTGACTACCATCGTACTTTTCTGGTACTTCGGGCTTGAACACGCGGACAGCCGGCCAGCAGACTTGCCGCAGCTCACGTGTGGAAGCGGGGCACCCAACCTCATAAGGTAGGTACCCGCCGACAATGGGCGGTGGCTCATCGACGACTGGACATTTGCGCTCGTCTGATTGACGGTGTGCCTTCCGGCGCCACTGGATAGTGGTGCAAGTGTCCTCCGCTCGCCTTTCCAACAACACTTGCCTCTGATCCTGCTGCGTCTGTAGATCTGATGAAGCCATGGATGCGTTGTCGGGCTATGCGTCCTGGTGGACTTCCTGCGAGGGTCGGTGTTGCCGCTGAGATTGTTTCCGGGGAGGGGACTGCATCGTAGGCGGACCACCCGCCCCACGACCCTCAGCTCGAGCCGCAGGCGCAGTTGGGGGAGCCGCGAGGGCTCGGCCAACTGGGACCTGTTCGCATCAGCGAACTCGATCAATCTCCGAATGGTAGCCATCCACTCGTCCATCTTGTTACCAACTGGAGGGAAATCCAGTAGCATCTGTGCCCGCGCCATTGCCTCCGTCGCCGTTTGGGGCATGTTAGAGCATGAGGAACGTGACGTCACTCAACTCCTGGCTGAGCCAGCAGGAGCAGCGTTGTGGTCTCATTACCGAATCATGAGGGTGGCAGTGGGCTGGCATGGTGGGAGTGGCACCTGGAGATCTTGAGTCCGATCAACTGGTGACTTGCCATGCAGACGCTGTTGCGGAGGCACAGCAGCACCGCCCGGCATCACGTCGTGTCCATCTCACGATTTGCGTGGTGTGTGTCTTGATGTTGTCTCCCGTGCAGCTGCTGCGGTTGGTGCAATGGGAGGATCTCAACTCGTGCCAGACCGGGCGGTGTCGCTCCGAAGGCTGTGCTCGCTGCGGCGCGGGGGAAGCGGGAGCTGCTCGTCTGCATCGCCTGCACCATTGTTGTGGTTGTCGTCAGAGGTTCATGGGAGCTGACCGGCTCCGGTGTTCCTATCGTTCGCTCCCGCCGCGGTGGGCACGACGACAGCACCTACTGTGCCGGCCACACCGCCCATGGCTTCTGCTCCTCCTGCCGGAGTGGCACCGCCTACGCCATCGGCAGGCGAATGTGGTGGGAGTCTGGAAAAGGATGGTTTCGTCGTCATGGAGCTCTTCTTCTTGGGCGCCATGGATGATGAAGAAGACGTAAAACTTTACACAGCCGATGCGCTGCTCGCTGCCTTGATTCACGCCAATGCAGATCCCCTGCCTGGCGCGCCAAAGATGTCGGCGTGGAGCCGGCGATCTATGGGGCAATGTAACCCCTTTGCTGGTTTGGCAATGGGTGGCGATCGACACAAAGAGCAAATACAACGAGGAGCACACGATTTTACCCAGGTTCGGGCCGCCCGGAGGCGTAAAACCCTACTCCTGCCTTTGTTGTATTCGGTGGTGTTTGAGCACAAATACACGGAGCGCTCTCCCTCGGCAAGTGGTGGAGAGAGAGAGAGCAGCTGCATGAATACCTATGCGTGAGAGTTGCAAAGATTCGAACCCCTACTAATGTTGCCCTGGCCCTCCTTTTATAGCTCAAGGGGTCACCACAGTGGCAAAACGGTCATTACAAGGGTGATTAGACTGATACAGAGCTATCATACCTAACTCTGCCAGTTAAGACAAAACGCATTAAATGCGCTGCTAGGAGTCATGTGGAGGTTGAATGCCGGCAAGGCTACCGTGCCTCTTATCCAGCTACCTCCTATTACCGTGACACACCATCAGGACTGGTGTCAATAAAGGTGATTTACTCCCCCAGCAAGCTGGCACGCATGGGTTACGTCCACCTAAACACCTGCGGGCTCGACACCTCACTAATCAGCGACTAGCTGGTCAGAGAGGCGGAGCGCTGGTGTTGGCGGGAAGCCCATGCCCGAGGGGCTTGCTGGGGCTCGACTTGCCGGCTCGTCTCTGCCGGAGTTGGTTGCTTCCATTGTGATATTTGTCGCTTGCTCCAAGGCTTGGTCTTCTTAATGCTCTCCTTGATCCCACGAAGAGCGGCTTCTCTGGTTTAGTTGTATATGAGACTTGGCACTTGAAGTAAGGGTTGCAACGCGTCTGTGCATAAGTCAGGGCGGCAAAACACTCATTTTTGTTGCACCGACATTATTGGGGCAATTTTGGATTTTCCTTGCATAGAACTCAACCTCGTCTGGGCAAAACCATAAAGAACAAAGGTTTTAAACAATAACACTCGAGTGATTTGGCCATGTGGTTGACAGCACAACAAAACTCAGTTATGGGCTTCACTGCACTTGTGAGGTCAACCACCGATTTGTTCAAGGCCATTGTAGCATGATTGAAACTAGAAAACAATGGTTTCATGTCTCCTTTATTGTTTGCCTGTAACAAAGACACATCAGCATTTTCTGGCTTTGATGAAGACTCTTTTGTTAGGCTCCTTGCTAGACATTCTTTTCGTTGATGGGCTAGCCTACCTGGAGCCTCGGCAACTGGCAGGGCCTTTTGCTCGACAGGTTGTCCTTCAAAGGCGGCCATGGACGTTTGCTTCCCGAATGACATTACCCATTTGCATGAGAGAGGCGACGGGGACGAAGTAGTAGCACATCATACATTGTGGTTGTTGACCCTTCTGCGACATCGTACGGGGTGAGGCCAATGCCCTTTTGTCCTCTTTTACTTGCATGGAGTTTAGAAGTAGGTGCAGTTTCTTGCAAGCTAGGTGTCCTTTCTTCATGGTCCCTTTTTATTGTATCTTCATTCGCCTGTCGGCCATCGTCTCCCACTTGCCACCTCTACGTGTTGATGGCATAAATCATGGGCACTAATTCTTAATCTTCCCATATGGCTGCTGTCGGCGTGGAGCCGGTGATTTATGGGGCAGTGCGGTCCCTTTACTAGTTCGGCAAGGGGTGGCGATTGGTGCAAAGAGGAAACACAATGAGGTGCACATGATTTTACTCAGGTTCGGGCCGCCCGAAGGCATAAAATCCTACTCTTGCCTTTGGGTGTATTGGTGGTGTTTGAGCACAAGTACACGGAACGCTATCGCCCGGCAAGTGGTGGGAAGAGAGCAGCTACACGAATGCCTATGCGTGAGGGTTGCAAAGATTCGAAACCCCTCTAATGTTGCCCTGGCCCTCCTTTTATAGCTCAAGGGGTAACCACAGTGGCAAAATGGTTATTACAGGGGTGATTAGACTGATACAGAGCTATCATACCTAACTTTGATAGTTAGGACAAAATGCATTAAATGCGCTGCTAGGTGTCATGTGGAGGTTGAATCCTGGCAAGGTTGCTGTGCTGCTTATCCAGCTACCTTCTATTAGCATGACACGCCATCAGGACGGGTTTCAATAAAGGTGATTTTACTCCTCCAGCAAGCTGACATGCATGGGTTAGGTCCACCTAAGCATCTGCAGGCTTGACACCTCACTAATCAGCGGCCAACTAGTCAGAGAGGCAGAGCGCAGGTGTTGGCGTGAGGTCCATGCCCGAGGGGATTGCCGGGGCATGACTTGCCAGCTCGTTTGGTTGCCTCTATTGTGATATTTGTAGCTAGTTCCAATGCTTGGTCTTCTTAATGCTCTCCTTGATCTCACGAAGAGCGGCTTCTCTAGTTTAGTTGTGCATGAGACTTGGCACTAGATGTATGAGTTGCAACGCGCCTGTGCATAAGTCAAGGCGGCAAACACTCATGTTTGTTGCACCGACAGGAGCCCCCAGGCCTGGTCCATACATGCCGCCGGGCATCGTTGGGGTAGGCCCAACAAATGCACAGGTGCAAACATCGATCTTGCCAGGAGCGATGTCGTGTCTTTCGAGATCTTCTTTGCTTCCTCATTAACCTCGGACCCAGCCAGCCCCCAGCCAAACTCTAGCTCTCTTGGGGTTGCAGCGGCACGAGCCGTCGCATCAGAGACCAGAGGGCACCCACGTACACGGGGGTGCCATTAGGTCATGTACGCAAGATTTGGGGTAACTGTTATTTTTGTCATCACGTCCTCCTTTACTTCAGCTTTTCTCCATTTCCCCATGACGTGGATTAGGCGCAGGACGTGGGATTGGTGCAGAAGGGCGGTCGGGATGGTAGTGCTCTGGCCGGAGGAGTCAGGGCATTCGATTGGTGATAATGGGCGGTTGATGGAGCAATACGCCAGCCAGGGATGCAGAGAGTCGGATTGGTGGAGCGGGGTGGTTACTCTAGAGTAGTGGAGAGCCAGCCCCCCTCGTTCCCGCTATAAAAGGAGGGGCGCGAGGGTAGCGATGCTCATCCACCTCCTCCTCCTTCCCCTTTCTTGCTTCTGTCTTCTATCATGGCGAGAGGAAGAGGCCGGGATCGCACTTCGGCCACGGCGGCGAGAGCTTCTCCTCGACACCATACCTTAGCATCGGCTGCGGCCGTAGAGGCTGGTTCCAGTGTACGAGGCGGAGCCACGGGGCCGGGTCGGGGTTGAGCGGCACCCGTGGCCGAGGCGGACGGGGTGGCGCACTCGTCGTTTCTCCTCCAGCTGCTCCACACTCAGCAGAAGGCCACCCTTGTCCCCTCCTCCAAGGAGAGGGGGTGGCGGCCAGGGGGTGGTGTGACACCCCGGGACCGATGCTCCAGTTGCCTTCCTTTTATTTTCATTGTTGTCGTGTGTTCCATTTGTTTGTTGCATTCATCATCGCATCATTCGCATTGCATCGGCAGTCCGTGTCGTCATTCTTTGCAAAACTTGCATCGTTCATAGTTGTCGGTTCTCCCCGTCCTTTTTATTGTCCATTCTGAGCCCATCCACACTTGCACGAGCCCGCGACACCTCCGAAATATTATTTTATAAGTGGGATAAATTTTTTCTCATAATGGGTTGAAAGTTGTCGTGCGGCCTTATTATATTGTAGGTAGACCGCCTGCCAAATTTTGTCGCATTTGAAGTCCATTTGATAGCCCAACCGTTAAATATAGCGGCAATATAGCTTGATAAAACTTCGGACGTTTTCCGTGCTCTGAAAACCCGTGCCGGGCCGCTCTTCTACCCTCTCTTCTCAAGCCACTCCCCTATACACAGCCCACCAGCCCACCATCACCTAACCCTAACCTCCTCTATTTGGAACCGTTCGATCGAGATCGAACGACTCCAAAACACCCCCCAAACCCCTGCTCCTAGCCCCTAGTATAAATGGACAGCCCTCCCCTTCCATTTCTGGCAAACCGTAGCCCCTCGCCTCCCCTAACCTCCCAGCCACCGTCCCCTCCTAGTTTTTCATGCCCAGCCACAGCCTCGCTGCCACTTGTCATGCCGCCAACCACCAAGCAGCCCCCAGCGCCGCCGGCCTCAGCCACTCCAGCATTGCCACGTGCCCCCCAGTGCCTCCCTCCACCGTGGCCCTCAGGGCCCATCGCCGCACCCCTGGGCCAAAACGGGCCGTGTCCTGCCCTCGCGTGCCCCTTCGCAACTGCCGCCAGGGAGCATCCTTCGCCATCACGCCTCGTCTGCGCTGCCGCCTCATCCTCCCGCCACCGCGCCCAGCCTCCTTGTCGCCGGAGCCCCGCCGCCTCGCTGGGTCGTCGTCGGACGCCTCCCCACACTAGGATGGACCGTCGCCCCTCTCCTTCCTTTCTCCCTCCCTTCTTACTTCCCCCTTCCTCTCACTGCCTCTCCTTCTCTGTGCAGCCGCCATGGCTGCCGGGCTCGAGGTCGCCGTTGCCACCCTCGCCCATCTCTGGCCTGGATCTGGTGGGATTCGGCCGAGGCCCCCTCCGCGCCGCCGTTCCCGACCTCCTTCGCCCTGGGGACAACGTGCCGCCCCATCGCACGTTGCCGGCACTGCGTCAGTATCCTCTTGCAGCCGGGACCACCCCGTCCCGGGATCCTGTCGATCCCCCGAACCAAACGCGTCTCGCGTTCACCCTGTCCCGACATCGTGTCATCCAGCCTAGTCCCTGCACTGCCCCATCCCGTGATCCAAATAGGCCGCTGCACCGCTCCATCCAGCTGCACCGCACCGTCCTGTTTTCGCGCTGGGTAAATTCCACTAAGTCCTTGCTTTGCATCATCATCTAAGCATGTTGTGTGGGCCCTATCTTTATGCATGTTTGATCTATGGACATGATTTATACTCCCTTCGTTCCTAAATATTTGTCTTTTTAGAGATTTCAAATGGACTACCACAAATGAATGTATATAGACATATTTTAGTGTAGATTCACTCATTTTGCTCCATATGTAGTCACTTGTTGAAATCTCTAGAAAGACAAATGTTTAGGAATGGAGGGAGTATATGCAAGTTGATCTACTCTCTGTGCTCTACATGATGGTTGCATTTGCATTCATGTTGGGGTTCATCTTCATGTGTTAATATTCATTTTAGAAGTGCATCCTAATGTTAACTGTTGAAACTGTTAAAACATTCAAATTTGTCATGATGATTGCCACTAATCCATAAGTCATATGCATATGATTCCTTCGTGTGATTTGCACTACATCATGTACTCTTTCATGCCATGCCCTTGGTTGCCATGTAAAGTTTCTGCAGCATGTCTCTTTCTTGCTCTCAAGTTGCCATCATGCTAAATCTATCAACCTATTAACAGCATGTCCCATTTTGTAAAAATCATAAAAATTAATCTATGCATCATATGAATTTGTGCCTATGGAGTAGTTGGATATTTCCATGTATACCACATGCTCATATCATTTTCATAAATAGTAAATTGCTATGCTTGCTGTTATGTGCTTCCCAAGACAACATCATGATGTTACTATTTACATTCCCAAATTTTCACCGTCTGAGAATCAGCTTAGTTCATGGTTGCATATTGTTTGGATGAATGCCATGAACCTGTTGCTCCTATGATTATGCCATGTTGTATGATTTGAGATCCATGATATGAACTAGCACACTATGCCATTTGATGCCATGTTCAAGCACTATAGAATCTTTGTTTCATGCCTCCAACATGCCATCATATTAACTCTGCTGTCATATATGGCCAGTTTCACTAAGTCATGTTCTGTAACAGAACATTGCCTTTTGCATGGATCATAGAAATTAACTATGATGCTTATGAACCTGAACCTTACTGAGAAATGGAAGTATGTTATCTCTACATTAAGTGCATATCAAGTTTATGCCCATCTTGTTCCTGTAGCATCATGTTGTGTTGCTCTCAAGTAGGCATCATGCTGTTTTGGCAAATTGTTAATAAAACTTGTGTTGATTGTAATTGTTGAGCCGTTGCTCCGTTTCGATCATGTCCTATATGAAACTTTCTCAGAATTGCATGTAGTTTCATCATGTCATATTGCATCCTTGATTTGAGTGTTTGTGGTTGATGTTTGCATGCATTTTACATCAATGCCTTGTTAAACTTGTTTACCTCATAAATTCTAGACCGTAGCTCCGAATTAAATGATCTACATATGTAACTTGATTAGAAAAATGTGTAGATCATCATGGTGCACTTTAACTTTCTGTTTTACAACTTTAACATTGTGTTTAATTCATATCAGTACCAATTTTGAAATTTGCATATGGGGACTTTCCGGATTATTATGTGTTGTTCCCGGCCTCATTTAAACTTGCTTGATGTGGGGTTCTTTCATGCATCATCTCTTGCCATGAGTAACACCATTTGATCTTGTCATGCATCATACTTGTTTTTGCACCATGCCTTGTTCATGTGTTATTTGTTTGCCGTGTCGCATGGTTCTTTCCGGTTGTGCTTCTTCTGGAAAGTTGTTGGTTCCGTTGCGATTGTGAGGATTCGATCGACTACGTTGGTTCGTCTACTTCATGGACTTGATCTTCTTCCGAGCGGGATTTCAGGCAAGATGACCATTACCTTGGATATCACTTCTATCTTTGCTTTGTTAGTTTTCTCGATGCTATCACTATGTCGCGCTACCTACAACTTGTCTGTCAAGCCTCCCAACATGTCATGATAAGCATCTAACCTTTCCACCATCCCAACAAACCGTTGTTTGGCTATGTTACCGCTTGCTCAACCCCTCTGATAGCGTTGCTAGTTGCAGGTTGTTCCATGTTGGGACATGGATATCATGGAATATCACAATATCTCTAATTTAACCAGTGCATCTATATACTTGGTAAAGGGTGGAAGGCTCGGGCTTTTGCCTGGTGTTTTGTTCCACTCTCGCCGCCCTAGTTTCTGTCATACCGGTGTTATGTTCCTTGATGAGCACTCCTAACACATGTGGGGTATTATGGGGCCCCCTGACCATTCGCTTAGGCTAAAACTCATCCAGCAAGGCCCAACTTGGTTTTAAAATTTGCCAACATAATAATACTAATAAATAATTAATTTGCATAGGGAGTTAGCGCTACGTGAGGATTCTTAATTCCACATAATAATGGGTGGGCCAATGTCGATGGTGTTGTTCCAAAACGGGCAGCCTGCAGGGCCACCGCGAGGAAACTCGAGGTCTGGTTTTACTCGAAGCTTGCCCCATCTGGTCGTGTCCTGAGAATGAGATACATGCGGCTCCTATTTGGATCGTTGACATGCCGAGAGGACTTGCTGGTTTAGTTTTACCTTTGCTGAGTGGCTTGTCCATTGGGATTCCTTATCGTAAGCATCGTGTTATCATGGTGTGAGGATGTTCCATCGGATGCGTGTGGTAATTTATAATGGACCACTTGGAGCACCCCTACAAGGTTAAATCTTTTCGGAACACATGCCCGCACTTATGTGGCGACTTGGAAATTTATAATATCCGGTTGTAGAGAACTTGACACTAAACAAGAATTAAAATACACCAACCGAGTGTGTAACCGTGACCGTCTCTTTCGAGGGAGTTCGAGAAGAGAACACGGTGGGGTTATGCTACACTCGTAAGTAGTTCAGGATCACTTCTTGATCATTACTAGTTTGCGACCGTTATGCGTTTTTTACTCTTCTAACTCATGTACTCGCAAGTTAGCCACCATACAATGCTTAGTGCTTGCTGCAACCTCACCACTTAACCATTCCATACCCATTAAGCTTTGCTAGTTTTGATACCCATGGTAATGATATTACTGAGTCCTCGTGGCTCACAGATTACTACAACAACTCTTGCAGGTACAGGTAATGAGATGATTTGACGTGAGAGGGATGTTTGCTTGTTTTGGAGTTCTTCTCTGCTTCTTCTTCTTCTTCTTCGATCTTGGGATAGGTTTCTGGTCCGCAGCCTAGGCTAGCAGGGTGGATGTTGTTCGTGTTTTCGTTTGTCTTCATCCGTAGTGGGATGTTGCCCTTTTGTATGGTGTTTGCTATGTATTGATGTATTTCATGTGGCGAGTGTATGCCTTTGTATGTATCCCCATATGTGTTGTACATGGTACGATGTAATGATATCCACCTTGCAAAGCGTCTTCAATATGTGCTTCTATCCTTGGTGGGACCTCCGAGTTCCTCTGGGATAGGATAGCATATTGGGCATGACAAGTTGGTATCAAAGACTCGACCGACCATAGGAGCCCCCTTGATTGATCGTAGTCTGGCTGTTGTCGAGTCTAGAAGAAAAAACTATTTTTGGAGTCTGGTTATATCGGAGAGTAGGAATTATATTTACTCCTTATCCCCTTCATCACTCTGGTGAGGAATTGTGACGTAGGTGTTTTGATTCTACTCCTCTTACCCTTCAAATTTTCTTTAGGATCACGCGGGTATTTTCTTTGATTGTTGCGAGTCAATCTTTTTTTCAGCCGGTGCATATCTCTTCAAGTTATTCCATCCTCTTCATTTTTTGCTAGATCGATTCTCAGTTTTCTCAACAGAGTTCGCTTGAACCGTCAAGTTGTTTTTCTTTTCCCACCCACCCGCCCTTTTCTTCAGGGAGTCTGAAGTCTCGAATTGGGCATCCATTTTATTTGTGCGAAGCCTCTTCATTCTTTCCTCAATTGTTTCAACCGCTGAATTCTCGTCTAGTTCACCATTCTTTTTTTGACTATACACAGTAGGGCAAAGCCCCACTGCAACTTTTTATAAATATAAAGGCAAAAGTCTTACAACCATAGCAAAGGCTTGAGATAAGCCTAAAGAGAAAAGATTACAAGGCAAAAAGCTGAAAAGAAAGAGCAAAAGGAGAGAAAAAAGCTATAAACAATCTAAAAAACTAAGAAACTTGAAGCTCCAGCCAAGAGTTGAAAGTGGTTGCATGCTTCCTTTTGATCCTGTGCCTTAGCCACCTGATTTCTGAAAGGTATATCCCCTTTCATCTTTGAAATGAAGGTTGTATCTGCTGAAAGATCAAATTGTTTCTAGAGATCCAAATAGCCCAAGAAGCAATTATTACAATTTCCATGAAGAAAGGAAGGCCCAGCTTGTCTTTCATATCCTGCAAAGCGTCCCAAATTGAGGAAGGGCTGTCCCTATTTGGGCAGACAAAATTCCAACATCTTTGAGCAAAAGGGTAGTCCCAGAACCTGTGGAATAAAGTTTCTCCATGTTGACAGTTCATTAGAGCACATTTATATGTCTCCAAGTGGAAAGTCTTCCTTCTCAACAGATTTCTTGTATTAACCCTATCATGTAAGACCATCCAGAAGAAGATCTTGTGTTTGGGTTGACATGAGCAGTTCCAAATCCATTGAAATTGGGGTGGGGCAGTTCTTACTCCCATCATTACCTTGTATGCTTTTTCAGTGGAGAGTTTATGAGATCCCCAAGTATAGCTCCAAGTATTTGTACTATCCAAATGCTCTGAGGCTTTGAGATAATCACATATAATTTCTAGCTGCTGGAACTATTGATATGCTTGGACTGAAAGAGGCAAGTGGAATAAATCCTCCAGGTACTCACTCTACATGGCCTTGTGGACTGAAATCTCAACATCTTTGGTAAAGGAAAATAACTGAGGAAATGCAAGCTGTAGATAATTGGTATGCCAAAGATCAGACCAGAAAAAAGCTGATTTGCCATCACCCAAGCTGCACCTGGCCATAGACTTGAAAAGGCCAATGAGCTTTAGATTAGCTTTCCACCAGAAGGAACCCAGAAGTTGCTGCCCAGGCAATTGGCCTTTCTCATAATAAGCCTCCCATATAATGTTGACTCATGGGATGCCATGCCTATTATAGAACTTATGTAAGTTTTTTAATAGAAGAGCCTTGTTTTGCACATTTAAGTCTTTTACTCCCAATCCACCTTGATTTTTTGGCCGGCATACCACTTGCCATTTTACCATCGCAGGTCTGTGATCTTCCAAATCAGCCCCCCTCCAAAGGCAATGCCTTAGATACTTTATAACCTGCTTCTTAATAGTCTCAGGTAGCTCAAGACATCACTTGAAAAAATTAGCAATGATGCTAGAATTGACTTGACTAGTAATAATCTTCCTTCTTGTGTCATGAAAGTAGCCAGACCCAACATCTTTTTTGCAATTTTCCTAACTAGAGGCATGCATTCACTACTGTAGGATGCTGCTAATGTGACACTACGATCAGAGACCCTTCGACGAAACTGTGTGCAATGCATTAATCGCAAACGGTGATGTAGAAAAACCATCAAAAAAGATGCAAAACATTTGCGACGGCGGATACATCAAACACGATTCAGATTTTAGTTGCGTGCGCGATGCCGGGCATATGGTTTAGTTCAATGAACTGTTTGCGATGAGGCAGAATAACAGAAATGCGCAGCCAGATGAAGGTGTGTGCGATATACGACATATAGTTCACCCGGATAAACTGTTTGTGATGAGGGGGAACAACAGAAACGGGCAGCCAGATCAAGGTGTGTGCAATGGAGGGCATACACTTCATTCCGATAAACTGTTTGAGTTGAGCCAAGAGAACAGAAACATTTCGTGTAAACAAGATGTGTGTGATACGCGGCAAACATCCAATTACATAGGTGGCTAGTACACACATGACATTTCCACACACCAAAGTAAACTATTACATGCATAATTAACTAGGATAAACGATCATCTACTTCTTGTGACGCTCGCCGCCACTGCTCTACTAGGATAAACGGAACAATATTCTTTACTGTGAATAGTGTGCTTTGTTGGGCACACAAGTATATGGATCATAGCCTTGGGCGAGCAATGTGCCCGCACGCGTCGTGCTAGCTCGATGTTCCTTCTGTGCTAAGTTTCCATTAATTGATGGTGTTTTATGAACAAGCCACCGTTTCCCGCCATTTCCTCACTGGTTTCCCGCGGCCACCAAGCGATATTGCGCATAAACCTAGGCGGCGCGTGACGCACCGAGGCAACAATCGCATCATGTAGCACATCCACGTTTTCCAAGCATGCCAACCCACCAAAGTGTCGCCTCTGCCATCAACCTCCTCGACGAGGAAAACGAGAAGGCACCACGGCCCATCGAGGCCAAGGCGCTCCTTGGCAACGTGATGGACGACACCGTGATGCGCATCATCACCAGGGTTGAGCAGATCCTTGGCGCATGGTGCTTCAGTGCCGTAGGCATGTCAGCGGTGAGAGGTTGCAGCTCAGCGCACAACATGATCGATGGTGTGCAGCAGAGCAATTTAGGCACGTCTGTGCCGATAGGCTGTGGCTCGCCGCACAGTGAGACCGTTGGAGCACCGCAGAGCAAAAGGTGCAACACGCATCACAGCAAGAGCGGATCCATCGGCGCTTGCCTGCTGTCGATAGGGCGTCACAGCTGGGTACATGTCCGGTCAGTACCCCCATTCCTCGCCAGGAGTGGGCAGAGGCTGTCTGCGCCGTACTTGCACCAGAGGCCGGCCGCGCTGTACTTGCACTGGACGGCCGCCACGCCGTTCGCATGGATCGTGCCGTTCGCCTTGTCCGCGGCCCGCTCGATGCCAACGCGCTGGTCGCTAGGCTCGACCGCCTCCTTGGCCCAGGTGTCCACCTGGGCACATTAGAGGAACATGGCCGTCCCATCCTCTAGCTGGTGATCTCCGATGAAATAGCCAACTTGGAGCTCAAGATCGCGCTCCAGATGTACCGCGAGTGTGTCGACCGCTTGGACGAACGCATGCACGAGTTCAGGCGGAGCCAAGAGCTACCGTAGGCAAGGGCTGCTGGTCATGGTCTCATGGATGCGTTTTATTTTGTTGAGTCATTTCGACATGGATCACTATGTATTCACAACAATCATAATATTGCTCTGTTTCAATGTGTGTACTCTGTTTTCCGTTCTTATATGTTCTGTTTCAATGTGTGTACATATGCTTTTCATTTTGTATATATGTGGATGATAACAGCTAGATACAAATTAGTATATGAAAACAGATAGAAAATGGAATTCATAATATATATTAATTGTTCATTAGTTCATCAAAGAATATATATAATATCATCACATATACGTGATGATACTTAACTACTAAGTACCATGCATAAAATTGAAAACGAACAATACTAAAACTAATAATCCCTTCTGGGGGCAGTATTCCGACAGCCCCTTACCAGCAGCTCCCTGGTGCGCGGCGTCTTCCCAGCGCGGAGGCAGTACTCCGCCTCCTCCGCCTCGTAGCACTTGACGTACCGATCTGCCTCTTGCTGGCGGACGAGCGCGAACGATCTTGCCATTTCGTTGGGCGCCCACCGGAGCTCCTCGTCGGTGGCACGCTGGAGCTTATCGGCCCACCTCCATGCAGCGATGAGGTGCCTAGTGCCTTTGACCTTCCTCGTGAAGTACCAGTCTTCGTACAACTCCTCCGCACGACGACGCGCCCGCCCCCAAAGCTCCACTGCCTCCCTTTTCCAGGCGGCATCACGGGCTTCATAGGACGCCTGGTACCTGGCTTCCTCCTCCGCCATCTCCTTCTTGAACGCCACTTGCCTGACTTTCTCAGCCGGCGACAGCGACTTCCACAGACAAAGATTGTACTGGCCCCAAAATTACTCCAAAGTTGGGGGGTCCGGCGCAACCTCGTGCGGCGGCGCGTAGTGGTCCTCCTCGTCACTGCTCTTCGACTGAGCATCCTCGGGGGGCAGCGCCTCGTCGTCGGCGCATGGGCAGATCGGCGGTGCCATGTCAGAGATTTGAGAGAGAGAGAGAGAGATATATATATATATATATATAGAGAGAGAGAGAGAGAGAGAGAGAGGGCGAGCGAGAGGAGGATGTAGATGAGAATGCAGGCAAGACGATGTGAGCAAGGTAGTATTTATTGGCGGCTGGAATCTAGATCAACGGGAACAGTACACACGCCGGTCGCCGGAATTTACGAGTACTCTAGTTTGAATTACACACTATTCCCGCAGCAAAAGTCGTGTGTGAACTTAATAGCTGACGGTTTCCAATACAGAACCACGTCTGATTAATAACCCGCACCACTCGCCTTCCAAACCTCGAGGCGTGAAATAGAGTGCCAATCATGTGGGGCCCGGTTGTCTTGCCAGATCTTTACAATTTCTATTTTGAACACCAGATATTTACATCGTCTGATCATTTTTTAATTTTTTTTGGAATTTAAATGCCATGGCACTCCATGCATGTGTCCAAGCCGTGACACCAATATTTGAAAATTCGTTCCAATTTACTGCACATGGAATGACCCCGTTCAAAATTGGATTACGGTCATTAAATGGCTAGAAAATCACTTAAATGTCTTAAAAAGGTCAAATGACCCCTGAAATTTTCCAAATTTTGACATGACAGTTGTATTAGTGCACGTTAACTGTAGATATTTTTTGAAGGCCATAAGAGGAAGCTATCGTCGATTCGTCATCAAACATGCATTGTTCCCTCTTGGAACCACGAGCCTTCTTGTGAGTTGCTCCGGTTTGTGAGGGGTGTGTGTCCAAACTTTCGTCGAACAGGCCAATTTTTTTACCACATCATCTTGGTGTCATGACATTACGTCACGCAAGGTTTCATGTGTTTCTGGTCATTTTTTATTTTTTGGAATTTAAATGCCATGGCACTCCACGCATGTGTCCAGGCCGTGACACCAATATGTTTGAAAATTTCTTCGAATTTACTGCACATGGAATTAACTCGCACACAAGTACATAAATATGATTTTCCAAACCGTTATGGTTAGCCGTTGCATGTAGATGTAGTTCAAATTTGAATTACAGTCATTAAATGGCTAAAAAATCACTTAAATGTCTTTAAAAGGTCAAATGATCCCTGGAATTTTCCAAATTTTCATATGGCAGTTGCATTAGTGCATGTTAACTGTAGAAATTTTTTGAAGGCCATAAGAGGAAGCTATCGCCCGTTCATCATCAAACATGCATTGTTCCCTCTCGAAACCACGAGCCTTCTAGTGAGTTGCTCCGGTTTGTGAGGGGGGTGTGTCCAAACTTTCGTCAAACATGCCAATTTTTTTACCACATCATCTTGGTGGCATGACATTACATCAAGCAAGGCTTCATGTGTTTCTGATCTTTTTTTAATTTTTTGGAATTTAAATGCCATGGCACTCCATGCATGTGTCCAGGCCGTGACACCAATATGTTTGAAAATTCCTTCCAATTTACTACACATGGAATTAACTCGCACACAAGTACACAAATATGATTTTTCAAACCGTTATGGTTAGCCGTTGCATGTAGATGTAGTTCAAATTTGAATTACGGTAATTAAATGTCTAGAAAATCACTTAAATGTCTTTAAAAGGTCAAATGACCCCTAAAATTTTCCAAATTTTCACATGACAGTTGTATTAGTGCACATTAAGTGTACAAAAATTTTGAAGGCCATAAGAGGAAGCTATCGCCCGTTCATCATCAAACATGCATTGTTCCCTCTCGGAACCACGAGCTTTCTAGTGAGTTGCTCCAGTTTGTGAGGGGTGTGTGTCCAAACTTTTGTCAAACATGCTAAATTTTTTACCACATCATCTTGGTGGTATGACATTACATCAAGCAAGGCTTCATGTGCTTCTGATCTTCTTTTAATATTTTGGAATTTAAATGCCATGGCACTCCATGCATGCATGTGTCGAGGCCGTGACACAAATATGTTTGAAAGTTCCTTCCAATTTATTGCACATGGAATTAACTCGCACATAAGTACACAAATATGATTTTTGAAACCGTTATGCTTAGTTGTTGCATGTAGATGTAGTTCAAATTTGAATTACGGTCATTAAATGGCTAGAAAACCACTTAAATGTCTTTAAAAGGTCAAATGACCCCTGGAATTTTCCAAATTTTCAAATGACAGTTGTATTAGTGCACATTAACTGTAGAAATTTTTTGAAGGCCGTAAGAGGAAGCTATCGCCCGTTCGTCATCAAACATGCATTATTCCCTCTCGGAACCATGAGCCTTCTAGTGAGTTGCTCCGGTTTGTGAGGGGTGTGTGTCCAAACTTTCGTCAAACATGCCAAAATTTTTACCACATCATCTTGGTGGCGTGACATTATATCAAGCAAGGTTTCATGTGTTTCTGATCTTTTTTTAATTTTTTGGAATTTAAATGCCATGGCACTCCATGCACGTGTCCAGGCCGTGACACCAATATGTTTGAAAATTCCTTCCAATTTACTGCACATGAAATTAACTCGCTCACAAGTACACAAATATGATTCTTCAAACCGTTATGGTTAGCTATTGCATGTAGATGTAGTTCAAATTTGAATTACGGTCATTAAATGGCTAGAAAATCACTTAAATGTCTTAAAAAGCACAAATGACCCCCTGGAATATTCCAAATTTTCACATGACAGTTGTATTAGTGCACGTTAACTGTAGAAAAAAATTTGAAGGCCATAAGAGGAAGCTATCGCCCGTTCGTCATCAAACACGCATTGTTCCCTCTCGGAACCACGAGCCTTCTAGTGAGTTGCTTCGATTTGTGAGGGGTGTGTGTCCAAACTTTCATCAAACGGGCCAATTCCTCTACCACACCATCTTGTTGCCATGCCATTACATCAAGCAAGGTTTCATGTGTTTCTGATTATTTTTTAATTTTTTGGAATTTAAATGCCATGGCACTCCATGCTTTCTGTCATAGCCGTGAGACCAATATGTTTGAAAATTCCTTCCAATTTATTGCAAATGGAATTAACTCGCACACAAGTACATAAATATGACTTTTCAAACCGTTATGGTTAGTTGTTGCATGTACATGTAGTTCAAATTTGAATTACGGTCATTAAATGGCTAGAAAATCACTTAAATGTCTTAAAAGGTCAAATGACCCCTAAAATTTTCCAAATGTTGACACGACAGTTGTATTAGTACTAAAAAAATTCTCGTACATTTAAAATACCATCTGTTGCCGCTTTACTCCAAATTCGCCTTCCACAGCTAATAAAAATATCAACAACATCACACACAGTTTTTTGTTGGAACCGTTTGCGATGAAAATTTGTGGGTCTATTTAAGTCTTCCTCCTTAAGCTTCGTCGGCTTCGTCTGCTCTAGTGTCGACAACCCCCGAATCCACGAATCCCGATCCCCATTCCCGCAACCCCTTCTTGCAAAGAGGACGCCGTGGAAACGCTTCATGAGGACCCGTACGGTGGTCGCGTCCTCCCCGAGCGCCGACGCCTGTGCCGAGAGCGCGGCCGCCTACACCGAGAGTGCCACCTCATCTGCATTGAGCGCGGCCTCATCCACCGAGAGGGTGTCTGCGGCAGCCGATAGGGCAGCTACAGCAGCTGCTGTGATGGCGGCTGCAAACGCCGAGAGCGCTCCAGCTGTCGTTTGTGCCGCCGATGCCCCCCTGGCCCGGGTCGAGGCCATCCACGCCAAGATCGAGGAGGCACATGCCAAGATATTCCAGGCCATCTCGGAATCCAGCATACAACCCACGTCCGAAAAGGCGGCGATGGCCACGGAGCACCTTCTTCCTCATGAGATCGCCGAGCGGGAGCTGGAGATGCAGGATGCAGCGGAGATCGAGGAGCACCGGGAGGAGGAGTTGCGCGTGGCCGGGGTAGAGGTAGAGAAGAGTCCGTCCGTCGAGGAATCGGCGGTGGAGTACCAATGTGAGCTCTGGCGCATCCACTACTACGAGTACTACAACCTTGAGGGCGGCGACGAGGACGAGGACGCGGTCGACTTCAGCATGGGGACACGGAGTCCACCAACGGAAGCATGTCGCCAGGACAAGTCATCGACGTCTCATCTCACACCGGCGATGCATAGGCCGGCAAAGTGGCGGCTTTGTTCAAATTATGCATACTTAGGCTTTGTTTTTAATGCTGGTCTTTTATTAGAGCAATGTTTAGGTCAACTGGCTCTGTTTAATTACTAAAATTGCTCGATTCAGTAAGTGTGGTCTGTGTGCTGTATGCTCTTTTGTGTGCCCAAATTAGCTAGCGATGTTAAATTATGCAATGACGTGGATGAGGACAGTACCCAAAGAAATTTCCACAAAAATTTGAATTATCAAACTCATCCCATGCACGTAAAGCAGAAGAATCATTTGTGATGCACACAATCGTTCAAAGTGAATGGTGTCCGGCGGCACCGCGCGCAAAGTTTCCCTCCACATTTCGAATTTTTTTGCCTACCACCGAAATATCTACCCCCCTTCCCCACCCCCTTTTCTCCCTGACCACAAGTCACACTTCCCCTATTTCCTCCTTACTTCCTTTCGAAGCTATAGCCGCTTCCTCGCTTGCTTGCTCGCTCTCGCCGTCTCGCATCGTACCGCCGGGGTCGCCATGGTCTTCTTTAATGTCCTCTCCAGCGGTTCCTCCTCCTCCGATGACTCTTTCACCACCCGGGTATGCCTCTCTTCTCTCTCTCCGGTTATGACTTGGAATGATGGATTTTAACTCGGTGGTCGATTTGAGTCATTTCTTCCTCTTGTAGCTCCCTAGGACCATCAGTTGCAACGAATGGAGCGGGGTGGCTGAAGATCTGCCTACTCGTTGTCACCATCAATCTCCATGCGTGAAGTTAGTTGCGTTTAAATCTGTGGACAGTGGGAGGAAGTTTCTGGCATGTGCAGAGAAGGTTAGCCTCACTTTCGTTGTTACAAACCATTTGTTAGATGTGATTCAGACACTGTCACTGTGCTATGTTATTCTGGATATTAAGACAGTGTCACATTTTGTACCTAGTATCTAAAAATGTTGCCATCTCATCAGCGGTGCCATTAGAAAATTATTTGGCGCTGCTTCAGCAGTTTATGCAGCCAACTTTGGTCCACACATCGGAGCAGCCAAGCAGTAAAATACTAAATCTTTATGGCATGAAGGAACTGGGCATCGAAGCAACTAGGTGCTCTGGGGTCTAGTTCCCTAATTTTTTTTCGCTGCATCGGCTCGCCAGAGCAGGGCACCGGTGCCAAATGTAGCAACAGTTGGCTTGACACCAGTTTTGGCATACATAGTGGACGGCCTTAGTGCTATTAGTTCTATTTTACTAAATTTGTGCATGTACACACCTGTTAGTATCAATTTGATGTCATCCAAACACTGTCGCTATGCTGTTGCAGTTATATTTAGCTTCCTCATAAAATGTTCAATTTGTTATTTATAGTACATGACTAAGAACTTGTAGCGTTGTTGTAGTTAATTATAGCTTCTGATGTTTCAGAATTTGGTTGTTGTCTCAGTAGCAATTAATTCATTTGCACATTGATCTTTTTGAGAAGATATGTCATACTTAACTTGTTTCTTCAGTTTTTCAAAATATGTATTTGCTGATTTTCTATGTTGCTAGAAACCCATTTCCCCTACAATTGTTACTGATCTAGTTTTAAATATTATAGGATGAACGGAAGTGTTCTTAACTGGAGTGGGTTGATCGAGAGTGGCCACAGTCTTTGAAGATGTGCCTAGCAAAGCTCTGGAGCATGTATGAGGAAGAGAATAGAGGTAGGCTTAGAGAAAGTGTTGTCAACGCTGAAGAATATTTCAAGATGCGGGAAAAAAAGAGGAAGATGGAGAATGAGCTCAGATTTTTAAATTAGATTTGCTAAGATGGTATTGGCGAAGGAGGAGGCGCTTTCCCAGTTGGCCAGTGCAAAACAGGTTCTTACTGAACTGAAAGCAGAGGTGGATAAGACGAGCCTGGATGATATCGTTTAGGGAAATGAATATATTGTTCTAATATTTTTCTTATGAAGGTGAACTAGCTATAAGCTGTACTGTGATGTTTTCATGTAGCTATCGTACTGTGAAGTTAAAATATATTTATGTGCCTGATATGAAATTGGCAAACAGTTGTTCGATATGAAATGTGAATTTGCGTAAGACTGGAATTATTAATTGTAAACTAATAAACCTGCTAAATGGGTCATGGAACTTTGCAAACGGTTCTAGCAGTAAAAGCGGTTGTGATGGATGATAGCTCAATGCCATACAGTTTTCTTCATCAAATAGTGTGTGATGTAGTTGAATAAAAGCAAACGGTTAACCGAGGCAGAGCGTGTGTGATCATTACACCTATCACACACGAGGCTATACATAAAACTGTGTGGGATGTATATACGAACATAAACGTTTTCCCTCGATTAACTGTGTGGGATGTACATACGAACGGAAACGTAGTTCTTGGATTGACTGTGTGGGATGTACATAAGAACGGAAACGTACTTCTTGGATTGACTTTGTGGGATGTACATAAGAACGGAAACATATTCCTTGGATTGACTGTGTGTAATGTACATACAAATGGAAATGTTTGTCTGGGACTGACTGTGTGGGATGTACTTAGGACCGGAACCGATTGGGCCTGTATAATTGTATTTGATCACTCGCCCGTCGCACACGATCTCATTTTGCCCAGCGTGTGTAGCTGGAGGGTCTATCCCCGACGGTTTCTGGGTCGTGTGGGAAGGGCCCCCGTATCGCACACACTCACTTGGCGATGGTTCAAAATGTCAGCGCGGAAAGGGGTTAAAAACTGTTTGTATAGCACCTCGCTGTACCAGTGATTGTTCCACAGTTGGTTTTTGCAAACCAAGAGGCATACCCGAATAAGTCAAGGGGAAGCTTCCCCTTTTATAGTTTAGGGTATTCACCAAAACATCAACTCTCTCCTCAGGGATGTTTATAGGAATCAGGTTTGACTTGTTATAATTAACTTTAAGCCCAGTAGAATCAGCAAATGTATTGATAAGAGCCTTTAAACAAATCAATTGTCTTGTCTCTGCTTTCATCTGCATATTGAACAATTGGGAATTCAGGACATGAGCTATGTTGTAAAGGAGGTGAGATCAGGCCCTGGCTCATAGCTTTATTTAGCACTGACTGAAGCAGATCAACAACAATCACAAACAACAGTGGAGAAATAGGGTCACCCTGCCTTACACCTTGTTTGTAGTAGAATTTTTCCCCTGGTATCCCATTAAGGAGAATGGCAGTTGTGGCATTTTGGAATAACATCTTCATCCACATAAGCCACCTGGATCCAAAGCCCTTAACTTGTAAGATGCTCAATAAGGCCTAGAAATCAAGGATGTCAAAAGCCTTTTCAAAGTCTAGTTTCAGAAGTACACATTCTTCTCTAGATTTGTGGCACTGATGGATGTATTCATAGGCCTAACCCAGACAATCTTATATGGATCTATTCTGCAGAAAACCATATTGATTGACGTGCACCAGCTTTAAAGTAATCTTTTGCAGCCTATTAGCCAGAAGCTTAGTAATGATTTTGAGACAATTATTCAGCAGAGAAATTGTTCTAAAGTCATTAGAAGTGACTGGGGTTGACATTTTGGAATTATTGTAATGAAGGAAGTGTTGATGCTCTCCAAATTGACTCTACCATCATAGAAATCATGAATTAATTTTCTGACATCAGCACCAATTATATCCCAGTAGGCCTTTAAGAAATCATTGTTAAAACCATCTGGCCCAAGAGACTTATCAGAAGGCATATCTTTCACCACCTAATTGATTTCCTCATCAGAGAAAGGTTGCTCAAGATCCTCAAATAATCTAGAGTCAACATTATTATCATAAAGAGAATGGAGGTCAAAATGCATGGTGGTATCCTGGGGTGTACCCATTCTTTTCCTAAATGCCTCGCAAAGAATAGCAGCTTTGTTTGCATGATATGAGAATTCCACTTGCTCATCATTTTGAAGCACTGCAATGTAATTGTGTATGTGGTTGATTGTGGCCTTAGTGTGAAAGAATTTAGAGTTCCCATCCCCAAATTTAACTCCCTTAATTTTACCCCTTTGTTTCTAGTAAACCTTCTGATTCTGCAGTAAAACCAACAATTCCTCCTTGAGAATATTTCTGCAGTTCCATTCTAGAGTAGTGAGAGGTTTGTATTCTTCAAATAAATCAAACAACTAAATCCCATCATTGATACTTTCAATTGTCTTGTTGAGAGGGGACAAACTTTTAACCCATTGCTTTAGAGCTCTTCTCAGATTCTTGAACTTAGCATTGATGTTTTTGGCAGAGCTAGTATGACCCACTGGAATATTCCAAGCATTAATTACGATATTTCTGAACTCACTATGATGTAACCAGTAATTTTAGAACCTGAAAACTTATGATTTGGGTATCATGCTCCCTATTTTAATCACGCATGGGATGTGATCAGAGACAGGTCTTGAGAGAGGCAGAGCCACTGTTTCAGGGAATGAGGTCATCTAGGAAGCAGAAGTAAAGAACCAGTCTAGTTTTTTTAATAATGGAATTTCCTGCATGTTTCTCCAGCTGAACTGCCTCCCTTTTAGTGGTAATTCAATCAAACCCAGATTACTAATTGCCTCATTAAAGAATAGCATTTCATTTACATCTCCTCTAGGCCTTTTCCTATCACTGGGATCTCTGATGAAGTTGAAGTCTCCCATCACAATCCAATCAACATCAGTTGGCATATGAATGTGAGAAAACAGACTCATTTATGTGGTAGACTCCTAGGCGACTCCTAGGCGATCTTGCGCCGGTGGCCACTCCGGCCCCGGCGGCCACCTCACTCTTCCCTGTTGGTGGCCACTCCGGCCCCGGCAGCCACCTCTCCTCCCAAGATGGCACCGTCGACTTTGATAATGGCAATAAGTTTCAAGCGGACATGCGGTCCAAGTTTGGGCATCCAGTGGTTTTCTCTCCGGGTTTTCGCCAATGGGAATTCACCTTGGTGGTATCTTTTTGCAGATCCTCTTTCAAGCTTGATGCTCATATGGTTAGTGTTTCTCTCCATGCAATGTTTGGTGGATATGCCCAAGGTTTTCGGGTTCATTTTTTGAAGGATAGATCTTTCAAGTTCTCGGTTGCTTCCAAGTCGGTTGGTTTTGAAATTTACAATGCGGGCAGAATTGTTGAAAAAGAGTTTGAGGTGGTTTTCAGTCTCTGGAACTTTGGTGGTCCAAATTGGCGTAGGGAAGAATCTGCTTACTTGATAGAGGCAAAGGTGTCCCATCTTTCGATGAGATGGTGGCTATCGTTTTTGGTGGAGTAGACTTTGACGATCCGACTACGAACGTGCAAGGACGTCGTGACTTAGCAATCGCTACACCAACTCCGAGAGGTTATTGACCACGCCGGAGCATGATCAACCTGACTCCGAAGGTCTATTTCCTGCAAGCAAATGAAGAACAAGCAAGAAACTGAAATTGCAATCTGGATATTGCGAATAAAAGAGGAAAGCTTTATTGATCAAGTGGGGTTCTGTGATGTCTTGGTCTGATCGTTGAACACAAACGAAGTACGCAAAGTTGTAGCTATGGCAAACTTTTAATCTAAACAAAACCCAAAGTCTAAACGTCGCCCTAAGGGTTGTATATATGGAGGAGTAGGGGGGAATTTCGTGGTCCCTTGAAGGAGGGGTCCGAAACCAACCCTAACTTTGTTTCCCCACACATACGGACTCTAAAAATAGCCTAGGAAGTTGTCTTTCGAAATTACATGGGCCTGGCCCAAAAATAAGGTGGCGCAACACCTAAAATAAGCTATGGACGAAATTTATGAAGGGGCATCTTGTATATTTCGTCCATGTCCTTGTAGTTCATCACGAAGGCTTGAAAGTGCTCGAATATGCACTAGAAATGCCATTCTGGACCTTTCGCGCTCGCCTTCATCTCCATGCTTGCTCCTGCTCCAGTGTTCATCCCTCTTGTCCATGCTAGGCCCTTCATTAGTAATCAACACAGATGTATCCAATTTAGGGAGCATCATATTCTCATGAACATTAGAATTGTCACTAAGAAATGAAAGTACCTGGTAATTCAATTGGCGTGCGCGAGCTCTAGTAATTGGTCCAGTATGTATAGCAGCAGGGGCTGTGGGTGTAACAATGGTATTGATGTCCTCATCATCCTCCTCTTCTTGAAATAGAGTCGTCCTCGACGGAAGCTCATCCTCCTCACCTAAATAAGGCTTCAAATCTGCAATGTTAAAAGTGGCACTAACCCCAAAATCTGCAGGCAGCTCAAGTTTATATGCATTATCATTTATTTTCCTAACACCTTAAAAGGACCATCAGCACGTGGCATTAGCTTTGATTTGCGCAAATCGGGAAATCTATCCTTACGCAAATGTAACCAAACAAGATCTCCAGGTGAAAACACAACATGTTTTCTACCCTTATCTCCAGCAATTTTATATTTAGCATTCATACGCTCAATGTTCTCCTTAGTTAACTCATGCATTTTTAAGATCAATTCAGCACATTGTTTAGCATCAAAATTAACCTTTTTCGAAGATGGAAGAGGCAATAAATCAATAGGTGCACGAGGTAGAAAACCATACACAATCTCAAAAGGGCACATCTTAGTAGTAGAATGCAGCGAACGATTATAAGCAAATTCAATATGAGGCCTGCATTCTTCCCACATTTTCTTGTTATTCTTCAAAACAGCCCTAAGCATAGTAGACAATGTTCTATTGACTACTTCAGTTTGTCCATCAGTTTGGGGATGATATGTAGTAATAAAAAGCAGTTTAGTCCCCAACTTAGCCCATAAACACCTCCAAAAGTGGCTAAGAAACTTAGTATCATGATCTGAAACAATTGTATTTGGCACACCAAGCAAGCGAATAATTTCACGAAAGAACAAATCATCAACATTAGCAGCATCATCGCTTTTATGGCATGGAATAAAGTGTGCCATTTTTTAAAATCTATCCACGACAACAAATATGCTATCCCTCCCCTTCTTTATTCGAGGTAAACCTAAAACAAAGTCCGTAGATATATCCTCACATGGAACACTAGGTACAGGCAAAGGCGTATATAAACCATGAGGATTGAGTCATGACTTAGCTTTTTGACACGTAGTGCAGCGAGCAACAAAGCGCTCAACATCCCGTCTCATCTTTGGCCAAAAGAAATGTGTAGCAAGTATATCCTCCATCTTCTTCACGCCAAAGTGTCCCATTAATCCTCCTCCATGCGCTTCCTGCAACAACAAAACACGAACAGAGCTAGCTGGAATGCATAGCTTGTTAGCATGAAACACAAATCCATCGTTTACGACAAACTTGTTCCATGTACTCCCTTCTTTACAATTCTGCAATACATCTTTAAATTCAGGATCATGCACATATTGATCTTTGATGGTCTCCAAACCAAATATTTTAAAGTCAAGTTGTGAAAGCATAGTATAATGACGATACAATGCATCAGCAATAACATTTTCTTTACCCTTCTTGTGTTTAATGACATAAGGGAAGTCTCAATGAATTCAACCCATTTAGCATGTCTACGGTTCAGTTTTGCTTGACTTTTAATATGTTTCAAAGATTCATGATTAGAATGAATAACAAATTCTTTGGGCCATAAATAATGTTGCCATGTTTCTAAAGTCCGAACAAGAGCATATAATTCTTTATCATAAGTAGAATAGTTCAGACTAGGCCCACTCAATTTTTCACAAAAGTATGCAACAGGTTTACCATCTTGTACTAACACACCTCCTAATCCAATTCCACTAGCATCACATTCAAGCTCAAAAGTCTTATTAAAATCAGGAAGTTGGAGTAAAGGAGCATGTGTCAACTTATCTTTCAATACTGTGAAGGCTTATTCCTGTGCGGTACCCCAAACAAAAGGCACATCCTTCTTTGTAAGCTCATTGAGAGGTGCAGCAATGGTGCTGAAATCTCTCACAAAACGCCTATAGAAACTAGTGAGGCCAAGGAAACTCCTCACTTGTGTGGCCGTTTTGTGCTACGGCCAACTCTCAATAGCTTCAATCTTGGCTTTATCAACTTCAATTCCCTGTGGAGTAACAATATAGCCAAGAAAAGATACTCGTTCGGTGCAAAAGGTGCACTTCCCAAGGTTACCAAACAAACGTGCATCACGTATAGCAATAAAAACATCACATAAATGTTCCAAATGTTCCTCCAAAGATCTGCTATAAATCAATATATCATCAAAGTAAACTACCACAAATCATGCAACGAAAGCACGTAAAACTTCGTTCATTAATCTCATAGAAGTACTAGGTGCATTAGTTAACCCAAAAGGCATGACTAACCACTCATATAATCCAAACTTAGTTTTAAATGTTGTTTTCCATTCATCTCCCAATTTCATACGAATTTGATGGTATCCACTACGCAAATCAATTTTGGAGAATATTGTAGAGCCACTCAATTCATCAAGCATATCATCTAGCCTAGGAATAGGATGACGCTAACAAATAGTAATATTATTAATGCCTCCACAATCAACACACATACGCGATGTACCATACTTTTTTGTCACTAGTATAATAGGAACAGCACAAGGACTAAGAGATTCGCGTATATAACCTTTGTCGAGCAGCTCCTGTACTTGATGCATTATCTCCTTCGTCTCCTCTAGATTGGTACAGTATGCGCACAGTTTGGCAGTGAAGCACCGGGAATTAAGTCAATCTGATACTCAATCCCTCGAATAGGTGGTAATCCCAGTGGCACGTCTTGTGGAAAGACGTCAGCGAACTCCTGCAAAATGTTAGTGACAGCAGGAGGCAAAGAGGAAGGCATGTCCTCGAATGAAAATGATGCCTCTTTGCACACAAAATCATAGCAAACAGATTTGCTGATATCTAGATCATCAATATCAGATTTGGTGGCAAGTAAACATGCACTTTTCAATTTAATTTCAGAAGCAACACTAGATGGTTTATTATTAGGCTTCATTTGTTGCTCAAATTCTTTTGCCACAATCTGATTTTCACTCTTATTTTTTCTCCTGTTTTGCTTTATTAGCTCTACTAATATCATCTTTCAAAATGGAATCACGAGACATAGGAAGCAAAGTAATATGTTTATCCTTATGAACAAGAGTATACTGATTGTTTCTACCATGGTGTACAGAATTTTTATCAAATTGCCATGGTCTACCAAGTAATAAGGAACATGCTTGCATGGGTACCACATCACAATCAACATAATAAGCATACATAGAGATACTAAAATGCACACGAACAGTACGTGTTACCTTAACCTTGCCGCTGTTGTTGAACCATTGGATGTAGTAAGGATGTGGATGTGGTCTTGTGGTGAGAGATAGCTTCTCCACCATCTCCATGCTAGCCAAGTTGTTGAGCTGCCTCCATCTATGATGACGTGAACAGAATGTTCCTTCACAACTCCCTTTGTATGGAACAAATTATGCCTCTGATTTTGCTCATCTTGTGTGACCTGCACACTCAAAACACGTTGAGCAACTAAACTTTCATACCTGTCAGCATCTTCAGCAGCCATGTATTGTGTCTCTTGTTTAGAATCATCTCCACTATGTTATTCATTTGTAATAAGAGCCAAAGTCTCCTCATCATAGTCACTAGCAGACTCATACCCACCATCCTCAGTGGCAATCATCACACGCGGAGATTGGCATTCTCTCGCATAATGACCTCTTCCCTTACAACGACGACAAATAGTATCATGTGTGTGCCCTGTTGATGTCATGGATGAAGAAGAGCTCTGTGCAAGCCCGACAGGTGTGCTCTTGGCAGAGAGTGGTGGTTGTGCCTGCTTTCTTGTATCACGGCTGGAGGTGGCAGCTGACGGAGGTGCCGGTGTAGCAGAACATGTGGAAGTAGAGGATGCACGCGGTGTCCATGATGAAGGTCGACCTGCAGAAAAGTTATTTCGCGCCAATGCCTGTCGATCCTGTACTTCACGTTCAGCTTTGCAAGCAAGATGAAATAAAAGAGTGATATTGTTATACCCCTTATACTCTAAAATGGTCTGAATCTCTCTATTTAATCCACCTATAAAATGTGCAAGCATAGCCTCATTCTCCTCAACAATACCACATCTAATCATGCCAGTTTGTAATTCCTGATATACTCCTCTACAAAAAAAATTCCCTGTCTTAAACGCTACAATTTTTGAAGTAATTCACGTTGATAATATGGTGGAACCCAACGAGTACGCATAGCAGCTTTCAAAGCAGCCCAAGTAGTAGGGATATTATCATGATATAATCTACAATGTTCAGACCACCAAACAGAAGCAAAAGTAGTGAATTCACAAACAGCAGCAGCAACACGTCTATCCTCAGGATATTGTAAGCATGTGAAACGTTGTTCAGTTTGTAACTCCCAAGTAAGATATACATTAGGAATGTATCTACCCTCAAATGATGGAATATTCAATTTGAGTGTAGGAATATGGTCATAATCTCATACCTGAGGTGGTGCTGCAGCCCTACCGTTGCGATTATATACATGAGGACGACCTGGTGCTGGTGGTTGCATGTAGTTCTGATTTTGATCAACCTCATCCTCATAATAGTCCTCCACCTCTGCAGTAGTAGCAGGAGCTACCGTAACATCAACAGCAGTAACATTGGCACCAGAAGTTTGTCCTGGCTCAAAAGGAACACCATGCGCTCGCCCTACTGGATCACGGCGTGGAGGTGGTTGTTGATGTTGTTGCAATGGTGCAACAGATGCGGGTGGTGGCTGTGGTAGATGTGCAAGTACTGCATCGAACTTGGCATCCAACTTGGTGTCAATTGTCTTCTCAATGTCATCCATCCTCTCCAGTGCCTTTCCAAAGCTCGCATCACGTCTTCCACCTGTTGACTAAACATTTGCTGAAATTTATCATGAAGCTCCTTCTTCATCATGTTGTACCAGTCAATCTCGTCGGCTTGTGATCCTGCCATGGTTAGCAGCAATAGAAACACACAAGAATATGATCCTACAGACTACTAGAAAGTGGTGGTGGTGTGGTGTCACAAATCCGTCAAGCAAATCTCAAATTCTTACCAGTTCTTACCCAACAGCAGGTGGTGATCAGCAACCTTTGTAGTCAAAACTCTCAAAGCTTGGACAGAGCAATTGCCAGGTGGTGTCAAACGCACGATGTAGATGTATGTGGAGCTGGGGAAGGCTTATGATATGGTAGCAAAAATGCCAGCAATAATCAATTCAGAGATGCAAAGTTGAATAAATGCTCAACGATGGTACTGTGCTGGTCCTAGGCAAGACTGTGCTAGAGACGTGAGCCTAGAACACTAACAAAATCATGGCGCTGCACGGAAACAAGGGAAAAGCACACTCTAAAAAAAATCGCGCTTTTTTTGCCGAAAATCACTATAATGGCGAGTGCCTCAAAACTCTTCCCAAGTCAAGATAACAGGATAGGCACGAAATTTTTTGACTATTTTATTCGGAAATCAGGGGCAGCGACGACCAAAAAGTGCGAGAAAACATCACTATGATGGCGATTGTTTCAAAACGCTCCCAGGGACCAAAAAACAGGATAGGGAAAAAATATTTTCAACTGCCGAAATTTTGGCCTAAAAACTGCCTGGGGGTCTCCAGACTCTTTTTTTCCTCCGAAACCTACTCAGGCAAGGAAACACGAAACTGAAAGTATAGGGATCTCGAAAACAAACCTAATATGAAAAGAAATCAGATTGGTGTTGGACAGGCGGTGGTATATGTGGACTCGGATTGGTGGCGTGGTATATATGGACTCCGATTGGTGGCGGATATATGGTGGTATATGGCAGCGGCGATGTATCTGGTGTGGTGGTGGTATATGGCAGCGGATGACGATGGTGCGGCGGCGGCGTGAATACCCGTGAACAGAACTTGAAACTCTAAAAGACTAGACGCTAAGACCAGCAACTAGACACGACGATGCAACCGCAAATTCAACAAAGCAAATACGTAAAAGATTATGCAATGGCTCAGACTGGTTTGGATATGATGAACTAACCCTAATTTTTTTTGGCTTTTTCATGGACTATATGTATGAAGAACAGACTCGATCTAAACTACGAAAAACTGTAAAATCCCAGCAAGCAACCTGGAAATCTGATACCACTTGATAGAGGCACAGGTGTCCCGTCTTTCGATGAGATGGTGGCTATCGTTTTTGGTGGAGTAGACTTTGACGATCCAACTACGAACGTGCGAGGACGTCGTGCCTTAGCAATCGCTAAACCAACTCCGAGAGGTTATTGACCACGCCGGAGCATGATCAACCTGACCATGAAGGTCTATTTCCTACAAGCAAACGAAGAACAAGCAAGAAACTGAAATTGCAATCTGGATATTGCGAATAAAAGAGGAAAGCTTTATTGATCAAGTGGGGTTCTGTGACGTCTTGGTCTGGTCGTTAAACACAAACGAAGTACGCGAAGTTGCAGCTGTGGTGAACTTTTAATCTAAACAAAACCCAAAGTCTAAACGTCGCCCTAAGGGATGTATATATGGAGGAGTAGGGGGGAATTTCGTGGCCCCTTGAAGGAAGGGTCCGAAACCAACCCTAACTTTGTTTTCCCACACATACGGACTCTAAAAACAGCCTAGGAAGTTGTATTTCGAAATTACATGGGCCTGGCCCAAAAATAAGGTGGCACAGCACCTAAAATAAGCTTTGGACAAAATTTATGAAGAGGCATCTTGTATATTTCTTCCATGTCCTTGTAGTTCATCACGAAGGCTTCAAAGTGCTCAAATATGCACAAGAAACACCATTCTGGATCCTTTCGCGTGCGCCTTCATCTCCATGTTTGATCCTGCACCAGTGTTCATCCCTCTTGTCCATGCTAGCCCTTAATTAGTAATCAACACAAATGTATCCAATTTAGGAAGCATCATATTCTCATGAACATTAGAATTGTCACTAAGAAATGAAAGTACCTGGTAATTCAATTGGTGTGCGCGAGCTCTAGTAATTGGTCCAGTATGTATAGCAGCAGGGGCTGTGGGTGTAACAATGGCATTGATTTCCTCATCATTACTATGCTGAGCTAGATAAGGAGTGGACGTTGATTGGTAGAAATGGTAAAGTAGTGGTTCCTCACTCCTATGATCACTGGAGCAGCAAGACGGTGACCCGAGCTGGCAGATCAGTTTTTGAGCAGTTATCGGGCCATATTCATGATGGAAAAAATCAAGGGGCTAGTTTGAATACCACCAATATTATTTCTGACTTCAATAGGCCACAAATTGAGCCTCGGGTCACTCAATGTACACATGCTGACACGTACATGGTGATGTGAACTAGATTATTGACTCTAGTGCAAGTGGGAGACTATTGGAAATATGCCCTAGAGGCAATAATAAATTGGTTATTATCATATTTCCCTGTTCATGATAATCGTTTATTATCCATGCTAGAATTGTATTGATCAGAAACTCAGATACATGTGTGGATACATAGACAACAACGTGTTCCTAGTGAGCCTCTACTAGACTAGCTCGTTGGTCAAAGATGGCTATGGTTTCCTAGCATAGACATGAGTTGTCATTTGATAACGGGATCACATCATTAGGAGAATGATGTGATGGACAAGACCCAAACTATGAATGTAGCATATGATCGTGTCAAGTTTATTGCTATCATTTTATGCATGTCAAGTATATGTTCCTATGACCATGAGATCATGCAACTCACTGACACCAGAGGAGTACCTTGTGTGTACCAAATGTCGCAACATAACTGTGTGACTATAAAGGTGCTCTACAGGTATCTTCGAGGGTATCTGTTAAGTTGGCATGGATCAAGACTGGGATTTGTCACTCCATATGACAGAGAGGTATCTCAGGGCCCACTCGGTAATCCAACATGACAATAAGCTTGCAAGCAATGTGACTAATGAGTTAGCCACGGGATCTTGTATTACGGAACGAGTAAAGAGACTTGCCGGTAACAAGATTGAACTAGGTATGGAGATACCAACGTGTCGGCGTTCTGGGAACCAGGGTACCCAGACTAGCCTGCCTGCGGCCCACGGCATGGCTCCATCAGCGGCCTGGTATGGCCCATCTACGACGCCATCAAGACAAGACCCTCGCAAGGCGGACGACGCCAAGACCTCTTGAGGGAGTGGCCTTCCCAGGCTGCCTCCTGAGGAGCGGAGATTTCTATGCAGGTGCCCACCTCAGGAGGTTGAGGTGATGCAAGCCATGACGACCAAGGCCAGGCAGGTGCCCGCGAGCACAGAGGAGTAGGTTTCCTCTTTGGTGCTAAGGAGGCAAGCGCAGGCACGGGGTCCTGAGGAATCAGCCAAAGGTTTCCATTCCCGTGCAACAAGACTAGGACCGCCAGGACGGCAGGAAGGATGTCATCGCCGAGCCCACCACAGCGTCATGGCCAGAAGCTTTGCACGCGAAGACCACCTTTCGTTAGGATAAGATGTACTACTTGTCCCCTTTCAAATTGGCCATTGTGGGATCCCTTCCCGCCTATGTTTTGGGGGAAGAGGACCGAGGCCACTATAAGTATAAGCTAGCCACCACCATAGAGGGGGACCGAGCCGAAGGATGACTCACCCTCACCCCAGAGCAGACCTTTCGAGGTTGTTCTTCCCTTGTACTAGTTCATCCTCAGCCCCTCGTGAGGCAAATCCACTACAAAGCAGGAGTAGGGTCTTACACCACAAGGTGGCCCGAACCTGGGTAAACTGCTGTGTCCATCTCCTTCCCCGATCCATCGAGCTAGGCTGTAGGGCGGCGTGTTGGTTGGTTGGTTAGGTTGAGTTCTTCGCACATGCCCCAGAGTTCGAACCTTCCTTGGGTCTGCGGAGCCCTGAATTCGACACAATGATCGAATCTTGGGCAAGTAACATCCCGATAGACAAAGGGAACTACATACGGGATTAGCAGAAGGCAGCCGCGACGCCTTCCTCGCCCGCGTCTCGTGGCGCGCAAGCTATTGCAGTGCTGATTAGCAGAAGGCAGCCGCGACGCCTTCCTCACCCGCGTCGCCGAGCTGCTGGATGCTGCCTGCGAGGGCGCGGCGCCTTTCTGCATCCGGCCGGCCTCGCAGACACCTCCAGGGGCCCACGCCCGCACCTGCTACGTCTGCTCGTCCTCCCGGGGGAGCCCAAGGGCTGGCCCCGCGGAGGCGATCCCACGCACGACGCCGCCCACCTGACCCAAGAGACGCGCCCTGGGGTGTGGCCAGGTTGGGCGGCCTCCACCAGGGCAACGGTGAAGGGCCACCCTCAGGCTGGCAAGGCATAACGTCGGAGGTGGTGGACGACGGAGCAGAGGGACTAGGAGCTGGCCTCGAGACGATGGCCCCTGGTGCCTCTATGCCGCTGATGGCGGGCTCGCTGTACGAACAAAGGAGAGGCCCGTACACATTCCCCCCGCCGGCCCAGACATCAGGATCGCCAAGGTCACACGGGGCAAGGACCCCTTACAAGCCAACCCAATGCCTCACCAGCGCCTTCGACAACAACGGCCACCGGTTACGACCAATATCTTTGGAACGTGTCGCACTAACCTTGGATCGTAGGTAAATCATGCCACGACGACGTGCCCCCGGGCGCCGGCCCCGCCTTGGGCAGGCAAGGCGCACCAGGGGGCCGCGCAAAGACGGGCCCCTCATGTGGCAAAAGGGGCCCAGTGCCAGGACTCCCCCCGCGTCACGAGGGGCATGGCGCCCACCATAGCGCCACCACCGCGGTGGCGCGTGCCACCTGGAAGTGGGTCCTTTCACGGGGAAGGCGCCGACGAGCCCTCCCCCGGTCAGGGGCCCGCAGCCACCTTACCGCCGCCCGCGTGTCCCCTTGCCCCTTGGTCCTGTCCTGGTTTCCGGACGCCCCACGGTGGTCGGGGTACGCGCTGGGCGGGGTCCCTGCCCGGGAGCAAGGAGTGCCCCTCAAGTCTCCGCCCGTGACACTCTCATGTAATAATGAGTGGGGCTGTACGCGCCTCAGAGTCTCCTGAGTGCTGCCCCTGAGCCTCATGGGGGCTCCCACCCACGTCCAAGTGGAAGCACCATGCTCCGCGCTGGCAAACGACACTGCCCTCCAATGACTATGCCCACGCCCAATGGAAGCACTGAGCTCCGCGCTGGTGAGAAGACTAGTGTAGACGCCGGATGCAGCGGTCTTTTTTGGCTCCCTCTTGTAATCCGATTTGCTGCTTTTGGAATGAAATTCGAAGTTTCATGCACTTATTAAAATAAAAAAGGGGGGCGGAATTTTTTCGATTTGCGGTGTTTCTTTTTTCTCCGATTTGTCTTTGGGAGGCACGGCTCTTGCCTGCTGCTCTCCCCCCAAGTGCCCCGCGAGCGGGGGCTGGGTGTGGCGTGCGCATCTGAGTTAGCCCGAGCAGCATCAGGGCCCCCTCCGGGCCAAGGACATAGTTGCCGCGGGTCCGCCCGTGCACACACCTTGCCAAAGCTTTGGCGCTTGGCTCCTCGCGTGGTGCTCTCGAGCGAGCCAGTAGGCACGCACCATGCCCGACATTCAGCTCTGGGCCTTAGGGGCACTCAGCGCCGGGCGCCCCCCCACATTCCCGCGAAGCTCGACGCCCGACAGAGGCACCCCAGGAGGCCCTAAGCTCTCACAAGCCACTCCTGAGATTCCGTGGACTGGGGGCTCTGGAGGGCCCGTCTCAGGAGAAACGCGTCTCTGCGATACAAGAACCCGTCCAAGGCCGCGAACACAAAATCTAAGCCACGCCAACTACTCTACTCAGGAGCCCTCCGGCTCACGACGGCGTATTTTCAAAAATAATTTAGAGGGCATATCATTGTTTCATGCATTACAGGGGAGCCCCCTCCAAAAAATGCTTTCACGCCCCGTGGGGCCATATCCGAAAGTTTGGCAGGTAAACAGGGAAATACAAGCCTAGCGAGACGCGCTACCGCCGGCGTCGCTGTCATCATCGTCACCATCAGCTCCGCCCTCTTCGGCTGTGAGCGCAGCCACATCAGCGGTGAGGGCAAATTCCGTGATCAGGTCGTCTACATGGTCATCCACCCAGCTCGCCAGGTCGCCCTGGGTTACTCCGGGCACGGGGGCTATCGCGGCACTGAAGTCGAAGTCGGGATCGAGGCTAAGAAGGTGACTGAAGACACGTGAGAACGCGTGTCCAAGAAGGTCGCGGATCTTCTCTTCGACGAGCTGGCGCACCCTCGTGGCCTTGCCTTCGAGGTAGGTCACGACTTGGGTGAAGAAGCGAAGGTAGCCGGCGTCATCAGCTTCGTGCGGGCGGGAGATGCTCTCGTCGCAAATGGTGCTTAGGGCCCGATTGGCCCTGACCCTGAGGTCCTCGAACATCGAGGAACGCTCGCACTGCAGCGTTCAGCGGCGGCTCACCTCGTCCGAGGCCCTCTCCACGTGGGACGTAACACCTTCAACCTGGTGATGAAGTGAGGGCAGCTCGGCCTCAGCAGTGGCCCGGGCCACCTCGGCGGACCTTCTCGCGCCGCTCTGCCGCAGCCAGCTTCGCCTTGAGGGCATCGGCCTTGCCCTGCAGTTCAACCTGCCGCTGCTTGAAGCGAGCCTCCTGGAGCCCTAGCTTTTGGCGATATTCCTCGACAAGGGCCTCGAGGATCCCCGCCACCTTCCGGTCGACCTCTCGTTGGATCCTCGCCTCCCGAGAGGCAAGGGCATCCTCGGTTGTGGCTACTTGGCACTCCATCACCTCCAGTCGCTCACGCTCCAAGCTGTGCTCTAATGCTTTGAGCGCCAGCACGTCCTCGCGCGCCCGGACTCCCGCCTCGTCTATGGGGGTCCCGCCTGGCAGCGCCGCAAGGGCGGCTCTACGCGCCTGGACTTGCCGCTCAAGGGCGGCGTTTGAGGCTCGAAGCTCCCTCTCGCACTCCTCGGCCACCTCACGACGACGATCCGCGGCTCGGGCCTCCTCTAGGGCGCGGGCACAAGCCTCCCGAGAAGCTGTGAGGGACTCCTCAGCCCCTGCACGGGTGCGCTCGTGCTGCAAGTGCCCAAGGTTGATGGCGACTTTCAGTTGGCGCCGTTCGCGCGCTAGGCGGAGGCCCTCCACCTCGAGCCGCGTGTCGATGTTGGCAAGCTCTGCCCCAAGGCGGCCTAGCACACTCGTCACCTCCCAGAGAAGGTCATGACGGACCGCACTGCGCCCGCGTGCGAGCTCCAACGCCCAGCCGGGCCCTTCCCCCGCGCCCCCGTCAGCGGGAGGGGTGCGAGATGATTCCCCCACGCCCACGTCGGCTGGAGCTTCTTCGACTGCTCCCCGGGCCTGGGATGGGGCACAGTGCGGTTCAGCCCCATTGCTTGAAGATGGAGCCGTCGCACGGATCGCTCAACCGCCGGCAAGAACCAGTGGAGGAGCCCTCGGCACGACCGCCATGCCCCAGAGGTCGCTCCGGAAGAAGGACGCCGGGAGTGCAGGCCCGCGGCCCCCCAGGGGCGGCCTCAGCTCGTGTGCGGACACCACCTCGCATGCAGCCGCTCGGCTCCGGAGGCCTGGGGTCGCTACCGGACCAGAAGCCTCCGAAGGGCGCGCTCCGGACGGGTTCACCCCCGCGACGGAAGGGATCCTGAGGGGCAAAAGTCAGAAAAGGACGCGATATGCAAGAATCAAGGAGGGCAAGGTACTTACTCATCCACGGCTATCCACTTCCTCTTTTTCAGGGCCCGTGTGACGAGGTCGCAACGGTTCCCAAGCCCCTTTCGTTTCCGGGATACCCCAAGAAGGGAAGGGATGCGCCGCAGGCCGGCGCGTAGCTCCCCACGACAGGGGCGGCGGCTGCGTCCGCGGGCGAGGCCCTTTCCCCGCCGCCTGCGAAGCTGGGGGCGGCCATCTCAGGAGCGCATGGTGGCTGCTCCCCAGTGGCAACCTCAGGAGCGCATGGTGGTTGCTCCCCAGCGGCCACCTCAGGAGCGCATGGTGACTGCTCCCCAACAGCCACCTCAGGAGCGCATGGTGGCTGCTCTCCGACGGCCACCTTAGGAGCACATGGAGTCGCCTGTTTCCCAGCGGCTACCTCAGGAGCGCTTGACGGTGCCCGCTCCCCCACGGCCACCTCGGGGGCATGCGCCGCAGGGCCCCCAAGCATAGGAATCACCAAGAGGGGGTTGTCACAAGGCCCCTCGCGGCCCTCGGGGAGCAACCCCCACTCATCGAAGTGCGGCATCTTCTCGGCAAGAGCCCTCCCGTTCGAATAGTTGTACAAAGGATGTCCCTCGGTAGGAAGGGCGGCAGGCGCGGGGTCGCCAGTCAAGAGCTGGAGCACTATGCGCAACGTATTGGAGGGGAACGAAGGCACCTGGAGCCTCATGGGGTCATTAGGGCCGGTGAAGGCCCACATTGGGCGAGTGTGGCGCTGGAGCGGAGCGATGCGCCGCTGGACGAACTCCCTCACCACCATCGCTGTCGTCACCCCTGCCTCCTTCAGCTTGGCCAGCCTGGACAAGATACGCGCAAGCTGACGGTCAACGAGCTCCGCGTGTCCCCAGCCGGAACTTGGCTCCGCCGGCGCCGATGGGAGGAGGAGCAGGGGGCTACGCACGGTGGCATCCATATAGACCCACTGCTTCCGGAACCCCCTCGCATCCAGGCGAAGCATGAAGTCGATGCCGGAGCCAGCCATCGTCGCCACCGCTTGGAGCGACACACACCCCGAGCGTTGCCCGACGTTGACCAAGTGGAGCAAGAAGAAATGGCGGAGCAAGGCCACGGACGGGGCAATGCCCATGCAGGCCTCGCACAAGATGGCGAAAGCGGAGAGGAGGACAATGGATTTGGGGTCCAGATGCAGCGCGTGGATCTGGTAGTGCGAAAGCACGGCGTTGAAGAAATCTGAGAAAGGGGGCAGCAGACCGGCGAAGAGAGCGTGGAGATGAAGGGGGATTTCAGTGGCCTCCATATCAATTAAAGCCTGGGAGGCGGACCAGACCGTCGTCGACTTCCACTCATTGGAATCGGCGGCGAGGGCTTGCCGGACCTTGTTCAGCCCCTCATGGTTGATCACCGTGGACCGGTCCAGCGCTGGTTCCGACCCCGGCGAGGGGTCCACGGCCACACGGGCTTTCCCCTTCTTCGACCTAGGAGCCATGGCAGCAGAGTGAATTGGAGCTGGCATGGAATCTGGCGAAGAAGGTGCAAGTTCGCAGGAAGGAAGAGGAGCAGAAGGCAAGCACAACGGGCAATGATGGCTGGGCTGTGTATGCCAGGCAGTTGTCAAGTCGGGCAGTTGCCGAGGGGGCGTGGGGAAGTGGAGACGCCCACGTCTTATCAAGCGCCACGCATCGACTCAGTCCGCAGGCGATTAGGGCCCGCGGCACTTCGCCCTTGCCCTTTGGCTTTGCCTCGAAGCCAAGTCCGAGCGCGCCTTGGGCCCGGGGGCTACTGTCAGTGTTCTGGGAACCAGGGTACCCAAACTTGCCTGCTTGCGGCCCACGACATGGCTCCATTGGCGGCCTGGTACAGCCCATCTACGATGCCATCAAGACAAGACCCTCGTGAGGCGGACGACGCCAGGACCTCTTGAGGGAGCGGCCTCCCCAGGCTGCCTCCTGAGGAGCGGAGATTTCTATGCAGGTGCCCACCTCAGGAGGTTGAGGTGACGCAAGCCATGCCGACCAAGGCCAGGCGGGCGCCAGTGGGTGCAGAGGAGCAGGTTTCCTCTTTGGTGCTAAGGAGGCAAGCACAGGTGCAGGGTCCCGAGGTATCAGCCAAAGGTTTCCATTCCCGTGCCACAAGACTAGGACCGCCAGGACGGCAGGAAGGATGTCATCACCAATCCCACCGCAGCGTCATGGCCAGAAGCTTTGCAGGCAAAGACCAACTTTCGTCAGGATAAGATGTACTACTTGTCCCCTTTCAAATTGGCCACTGTGGGATCGCTTCCCGCCTATGTTTTGGGGGAAGAGGACCGAGGCCACTATAAGTATAAGCTAGCCACCACAAAAGAGGGGGACTGAGCCGAAGGACGACTCACCCTCACACCAGAGCAGACCTCGCGAGGTTGTTCTTCCCTTGTACTAGTTCATCCTCAACCCCTCGTGAGGAAAATCCACCACAAAGCAGGAGTAGGGTCTTACACCGCAAGGTGGCCCGAACCTGGGTAAACTGCTGTGTCCATCTCCTTCCCTGATCCATCGAGCTAGGCTATAGGGCGGCGTGTTGGTTGGTTGGATAGGTTGAGTTCTTCGCACACGCCCCAGAGTTCGAACCTTCCTTTGGTCTGCGGAGCCCTGAATTCGACACAACGATCGAATCTTGGGCAAGTAACATCCCGATAGACAAAGGGAACTACATACGGGATTAGCTGAATCCTTGACATCGAGGTTCGACCGATAAGATCTTCATAGAATATGTGGGAACCATATGGGCATCCAGGTCCCGGTATTGGTTATTGACTGTAGAGGTGTCTTGGTCATGTTTGCATAGTTTTCGAACCCGCAGGGTCTACACACTTAATGTTTGGTGACGATATAAGTATAGTTGAGTCATTATGGTGGTTACCAAAGGTTGTTCGGAGTCCCGGATGAGATCCCGGACGTGACAAGGAACTCCAGAATGGTCTGGAGATGAAGATTGATATATTGGACGAAGGGTATTGGAGTCCGGAAGTGTTCCGGGGGTACCGGGTGATGACCAGCATGACCGAAAGGGCTTTCGGGGGGCCCCGACAAGTGTTGGGGGGCTCATGGGCCAAGGGGAGGGAGCACACCAGCCCACTAAGGGGTTGTGTGCCCCCGAAGCCCCCTTCCCACATTGCCAGAGGAGGTGGGCCGCCTCCCTAGGGCAGCCCACCCCTTTGCCTTGGGGGCCAAGTCTCCTAAGGGGTGGAGTGGACGAAACCCATCTAGGGTTTCCCCTTGTTAGCCGCCGCCCCCTAGATTGGATCTAGGGGTGCCCCTCCTCCTCCCTTCCCCCTATATATAGAGAGGTGGAGAGAGGGCAGCCTCACCCGTACAGATCTATTCGTGCCACGGCGCTACTCCTCCTCTCCCTCGTAGCCATCTTCCTCTCCGTAGTGCTTAGCGAAGCTCTACTAAGATTCCACCACCACCACCGCCACCACGCCGTCGTGCTGCCAGAGGACTCGGGCTACTACTTCACCATCGCTCGCTGGATCGATGAGGTGAAGGCGTCATCAAGCCGTACGTGTGTTGAACGCGGAGGTGCCTTCCGTTCGGCACTTGGATCGGGAGTTCGCGGGACGGATCATGATTGGATCGCGAAGACGGTCGACTACATCAACCGCGTTTCTTAATGCTTCCGCTTAGCGATCTACAAGGGTATGTAGATCCAATCTCTCCTCTCATAGATGGTCATCTCCTAGATTGGATCTTGGTGAGCGTAGGATATTTTTTGTTTCCCATGCAACGTTCCCCAATAGTGGCATCAGAGCTAGGTCTATGCGTAGATGACATCACGAGTCGAACACAAAGGAGTTTGTGGGTGTTGATATTCAGATTGCTTCCTTCCTTGGTCTTTTCTTGATTCGATGGTATTGTGGGATGAAGTGGCCCGGACCAACTTTACATGTCCACGTACATGAGACCGGTTCCATCGACTGACATGTGACTTTGTTCATAAAGATGGCTGGCGGGTGACTATCTCTCCCACCTTAGTTGAATCGGATTTGACAAAGGCGGTCCTTGTAGAAGGTTAAATAGCAACTTGCATATCACCGTTGTGGCTTTGCGAAGGTAAGAATCGTTATTGCTAGATACCCATAGCAGCCACGTAAAACATGCAACAACAATTAGAGGACGTCTAACTTGTTTTTGCAGGGTATGTTGTGATATGATATGGCCAAAGACATGATGAGATATAATTGATGTATGAGATGATCATGTTTGTAATAGTTTATATTGACTTGCATGTCAATGCATAGGGCAACCGGCAGGAGCCATAGGGTTGTCATTAATTATTGTATGACATGCGTGTCAATCATTAAGCGCTATGTAATGCTTTACTTTATCGCTAAGTGGTAGTGATAGTAGTAGAAGCATGGTTGGCATGACAACCCCAATGGCGACATGATGATGGAGATCATGGTGTCATGCTGGTGACGATGGAGATCATGTCGGTGCTTTGGAGATGGAGATCAAAAGAACAAGTTGATGGCCATATCATGTCACTTATGATTTGCATGTGATGTTAATCCTTTTATGCATCTTATTTTGCTTAGGACGACGGTATCATTATAAGGTGATCCCTCACTAAAATTTCAAGATAAAATTGTGTTCTCCCCAAGTGTGCACCGTTGCGAAAGTTCATCATTTTGAAGCACCACATGATGATCGGGTGTGATAGACTCTATGTTCACATACAATGAGTGCAAGCCAGTTTTGCACATGCGGAACACTTGGGTTAAACTTGACGAGCCTAGCATGTACAGACATGGCCTCGGAGCACAAGAGGCCGAAATGTCGAACATGAGTCATATAGTAGATATGATCAACATGGAGATGTTCACCATTGAAATCACCTCATCTCACGTGATGATCGGACTTGCGTTGGTGAATTTGGATCGTGTTACACTTGGACAACCGGAGGGATGTTGATTTGAGTGGGAGTTTTAAGTAATATGATTAATTGAACTCATTATCATGAACAACAGTCCAAGTTGTCTTTGCAAATTATGTTGTAGATCAATAGCTCGCGTTGTAGCTCCCTGTTTTAATACATTCCTAGAGAAAGACTAAGTTGAAAGATATTGTAAGCAATTATGCGGACTAGGGCCGTAGTTTGAGGATTGTCCTCACTGCTGCACAAAAGGCTTATGTCCTTAATGCACCGCTCGATGTGCCAATCCCTCTAGCGTCGTCTATGGATGTTGTGAACATCTGGCAGACACGTTCTGATGACTAGATAGTTTAGTGCGCCATGCTTTATGGCTTAGAATCTGGGCTCCAAAGGCGTTTTGAATGCCATGAAACATATGAGATTTTCCAAGAGTTGAAATTAGTATTTCAGGCTCATGCCATGTTGAGAGGTATGAGACCTCTGACAAGTTCTGTGCCAACAAGATGGAGGAGAATAGCTCAGCCAGTGAGCATGTGCTCAGAATATCTGGGTGCTATAATCGCTTGAATCAAGTGGGAGTTAATCTTCCAGATAAGATAGTGATTGACAGAGTTCTCCAGTCACTATCACCAAGATACTAGAGCTTCGTGATGAACTATAACATGCAAGGGATGGAGATGATCCCGGAGCTGTTCGCGGTGCTTAAGGCCGCGAAGGTAGAAATCAAGTAGGAGCATCAAGTATTGATGGCTAACAAGACCACTAGTTTCAAGAAGGGCAAGGGGAAGAAGGGAAACTCCATGAATGGCAAGCCAGTTGCCGCTCAAGTGAAGAAACCCAAGGTTGAACCCAAACCCAAGATTAAGTGCTTCTATTGTAAGGGGAACAGTCACTAGTAGCGGAACTGCCCCAAATACTTGGTAGATAAGAAGGCTGGCAACTTCAAATAAATTATATTTGATATACATGTTATTGATGTGTACCTTACTAGTACTCCTAGTAGCACCTAGGTATTAGGTACCGGTTCAGTTGCTAATATTGGTAACTCGAAACAAAAGCTGCGGAATAAACGGAGACTAGCTAACGGCGAGGTGACGATGTGTGTTGGAAGTGTTTCCAAGGTTGATGTGATCACCATCGCACGCCCCCTCTACCTTCGGATTAGTGTTAAACCTAGATAAATGTTATTTGGTGTCTGTGTTGAGCATGAACATGATGAGATCGTGTTTATTGTAATGCGGTTATTCATTTAAGTCAGAGAATAATGGTTATTCTGTTTACATGAATAATACCTTATATGGTCGTGCTCCCAATGTGAATGGTTTATTGAATCTCGATTGTAGTGATACACATATTCATAATATTGATGCCAAAATATGCGAAGTTAATAATGATAGTACCACATACTTGGGGCACTGCTGCTTAAGTCATATTGGTGTAAAGGGCATGAAGAAACTCCATGATGATGGACTTTTGGAGTCACTTGATTTTGAATCACTTGACACATGTGAACCTTGCCTCATTGGCAAGATGACTAAAACCCCGTTTTCCGGAACAATGGAACGGGCAAGTGACTTGTTGGAAATCATACATACTGATGTGTGCGATCCGATGAGTGTTGACGCGTGCAGTGGATATCGTTATTTCCTCACCTTCACCGATGACTTAATAAAGCATAAGTCTAAAATGTTTGAAAAGTTCAAACAATTTCAGAGTGAAGTTGAGAATCATCGTAACAAGAAGATTAAATTCCTACGATCCGATCGAGGGGGAGAGTATCTGAGTTATGAGTTTGGCATTCACTTAAGACAATGTGGAATTGTTTCACAGTTCACGCCACGTGGAACACCACAGCGTAATGGTGTGTCCGAACATCGTAATCGTACCATATTGGATATGGTGCGTTCTGTGATGTCTCTTGCCGATCTACCACTATCATTTTGCGGTTATGCATTAGAGACAACAACATTCACTTTAAATAGGGCACCATCTAAGTCCGTGGAGACGAAAACGTATGAACTATGGTTTGGCAAGAAACCTAAGTTGTCGTTTCTTAAGGTTTGGCGCTGCAATGCTTATGTCAAAAGGCTTCAGCCGGAAAAGCTCGAACCCAAAGCAGACAAATGCGTACCCAAAAGAGACGGTAGGGTATACCTTCTATCTCAGATCCGAGGGCAAAGTGTTTGTCGCTAAGAACGGGTCCTTTCTCGAGAAAGAGTTTCTCTCGAAAGAATTGAGTGGGGGGAAGATAGAACTTGATGAGGTTGTTGAACCTTTACTTCAACTAGAGAGTAGCGCAGAATAGAAAGATGTTTCTGTCGCACCTACGTCAATTGAAGAGGAAGCTAATGATGATGATCATGAAGCTTCGGATCAAGTTACTATCGAACCTCGTAGTTCGACAAGGGTACGTATAGCTTGTGAGTGGTACGGTTACCCTATCATAGAGGTCATGTTGTTGGACAATGATGAACCTACGAGCTATGGAGAAGCGATGGTGGGCCCGGATTCCAGTAAATGGCTAAGAGCCATGAAATCCAAGATAGGATCCATGTATGAGAACAAAGTATGGACTTTGGTGGACTTGCCCGATGGTCGGCAAGCCATTGAGAATAAATGGATCTTTAAGAAGAAGACAGACACTGATGGTAATGTCACCATTTATGAAGCTCGACATGTCGCAAAGAAGTTTTCAACAAGTTCAAGGAGTTGACTATGATGAGACTTTCTCACTCATAGTGATGCTAAAGTCTGTTGGAAATATGTTAGCAGTTGCTGCATTTTCAATTACGAAATCTGGTAGATGGATGTCAAAACAAAGTTTCTTGACGGTTTCCGTGAGGAAAGGTTGTATGTGATACAACCAGAAGGTTTTGTCGATCCTAAGGATGCTAAAAGGTATGCAAGCTCCAGTTATCCTTCTATGGACTGGAGCAAGCATCTCGGAGTTGGAACACACGCTTTGATGAGGTGATCAAAGCTTTTGGGTTTATACGAACTTTGCAAGAAACTTGTATTTACAAGAAAGTGAGTGGGAGCACTACAACATTTATGATAAGTATATGTGGATGACATATTGTTGATCGGAAAAGATGTAGAAATTCTGGAAAGCATAAAGGGTTGTTTGAAAGGAGTTTTTCGAAGGAAGACCTGGGTAAAGCTGCTTACATATTGGGCAACAAGATCTATAGAGATAGATCAAGACGCCTGATAAGGCTTTCACAGAGCACATACCTTGACATGATTTTGAAGGAGTTCAAAATGGATTAGTCAAAGAAGGAGTTCTTGCCTGAGTTGTAAGGTGTGAAGTTGAGTAAGACTCAAAGCTCGACCACGGTAGAAGAAAGAAAAAGGACGAAGGTCGTCCCCTATGCCTCAGCCATAGGCTCTATACGATTTGCCATGCTGTGTACCGCACCTAATGTGTGCCTTGCCACGTGTCTGGCAAGGGGGTACCAGAGTGATCCAAGAGTGGATCGCTGGACAGTGGTCAAAATTATCCTTAGAGGAATAAGGAAATGTTTCTCGGTTATGGAGGTGATAAAGAGTTCGGCGTAAAGGGTTACGTCGACGCAAGCTTGGACACAAATCCGGATGACTCTCAGTAGCAAACCGGATATGTATAGTGAGCAGCCATTTGGAATAACTCCAAGTGGAGCGTGGTAGTAGCATCTACAATATGACATAGAGATTTGCAAAGTACACGCAGATCTGAATGTTGCAGACCCGTTGACTAAAACCTCTCTCACAAGCATAACAAGATCAAACCCCAGAACTCATTGGGTGTTAATCACATGGTGATGTGAACTAGATTATTGACTCTAGTGCAAGTTGGAGACTGTTGGAAATATGCCCTAGAGTCAATAATAAATTGGTTATTATCATATTTCCCTGTTCATGATAATCGTTTATTATCCATGCTAGAATTGTATTGATCGGAAACTCAGATACATGTGTGGATACATAGACAACAACGTGTCCCTAGTGAGCCTCTACTAGACTAGCTCGTTGATCAAAGATGGCTATGGTTTCCTAGCCATAGACATGAGTTGTCATTTGATAATGGGATCACATCATTAGGAGAATGATGTGATGGATAAGACCCAAACTATGAACGTAGCATATGATCATGTCAAGTTTATTGCTATCGTTTTCTGCATGTCAAGTATATGTTCCTATGACCATGCGATCATGCAACTCACTGACACTGAAGGAGTACCTTGTGTGTACCAAACATTGCAACGTAACTGCGTGACTATAAAGGTGCTCTACAGGTATCTCCGAGGGTGTCTGTTAAGTTGGCATGGATCAAGACTGGGATTTGTCACTCCGTATGACGAAGAGGTATCTCAGGGCCCACTCGGTAATACAACATCACAAGAAGCTTGCAAGCAATGTGACTAATGAGTTAGCCACAGGATCTTGTATTACGGAATGAGTAAAGAGACTTGCCGGTAATGAGATTGAACTAGGTATGGAGATACCAATGATCGAATCTCGGGCAAGTAACATACCGATAGACAAAGGGAACTACATACGGGATTAGCTGAATCCTTGACATCAAGGTTCGACCGATAAGATCTTCGTAGAATATGTGGGAACCAATATGGGCATCCAGGTCCCGCTATTGGTTATTGACCATAGAGGTGTCTCGGTCATGTCTGCATAGTTCTCGAACCCGCAGGGTCTACACACTTAACGTTTGGTGACGATGTAAGTATAGTTGAGTCATTATGGTGGTTACCGAAGGTTGTTCGGAGTCCCAGATGAGATCCCGGACATGACGAGGAACTCCGGAATGGTCCGAAGATGAATATTGATATATTGGATGAAGGGTATTGGAGTCCGGAAGAGTTTCGGGGGTACCGGGTGATGACCAGCATGACCGAAAGGGGTTTTGGGGGGCCCCGGCAAGTGTTGGGCGGCCTCATGGGCCAAGGGGAGGGAGCACACCAGCCCACTAAGGGGTTGTGCGCCCCCAAGCCCCCTTCCCACATTGCCAGAGGAGGTGGGGCGCCTCCCTAGGGCAGCCCACCCCTTTGCCTTGGGGGCCAAGTCTCCTACGGGGTGGAGGGGCCAAAACCCATCTAATGTTTCCCCTTGTTGGCCGCCGCCCCCTAGATTGGATCTAGGGGTGCCCACTCCTCCTCCCTTCCCCCTATATATAGAGAGGTGGAGAGAGGGCAGCCGCACCCATACAGATCTATTCGTGCCACGGCGCTGCTCCTCCTCTCCCTCGTAGCCATCTTCCACTACAAAAAAAATACACTTCCGTGATGATACGTGTTTGTCACAGTAGGTCACGTTTTTTGTCATGCTTGTACATCCATGACGATTTTATGACAGAATCAAGATAGTCATACCTGTGTTGTCGTAGAAGTGTTCCATGACAATACCAAAATTATCATCACGGAAGTGTCCACTTCCATGACGATAAATGGCACGTCATGGAAGTGCTTTCGTCAAGGGTAACCGACACGTGGCATCCACCGTAACGGGTCGCCGTTAAGCTATCGGGTTCTGGTTTAGATCCAATAACCCGTTAACAGTCCGGAGCAATGGCGATTTTCCACATGTAAAATCATCATTGGCTGGAGGAAACACGTGTCGGCTCCTCGATGGGCCAGATGTCGTCCGTCCAATGGAGGAGACATGCCTATGATACATCGACACATGGCAGGGCCCAACAGAGGCCCATATAGGTTAAAAAGGCCGGCCCAGTCAAAGACACGTAGTATTTACTCAGGTACTAGTGGGCCAGCCCAATAACGGCCTGTTTAAACATGGCCCATTTACGGCCCGAAGCCAGATCTGGCCCGTTAATTGTTCGCTGAATATTTGGGCCCAATTACGGCCCAGTCACATTTTGGCCTGTTAGAGGCCCGATGTAGACATGGGCCCATTTCAGCCCAGTGTGTCTTTCGGCCTGGGAATGGCTCGTGCTGCCCATGGGCCATATATGGTCCGACGCGACATCCGGCCCTCTAACGGCCCGTGATAAAGGTGGCAACAGTTCAGCCCAACATGACTTTGGGCCTGTTAAAGGCCTGTCGTATAATTCGGCCCCTTGATGCCTCTACTAAGCTTTCGGCCTCTTAAAGGCCCCTGATGTCAGTGGGCCAACTAAGGCCCGAGATATGTTTCGGCCTGGTAATGGCCCGTCATATAACTGGGCCAAAAAAGGCCCGGTCTACATTTCAGCCTGCTGAAGGCCCATCGACGACTAGTGAAAATTGAGGCCCAACATGCATTTCGGCCTGCTAAAGGCCCATGGTTTCTTCTGGGCCGTAACAGGCCAGCAGAATATTCAGCCTGTTAATGGCCCAAAGCTACATGGGCCCAACTAAGCGCTGGGTCCACTAAAGGCCCAACTAATTTTTGGGCCGAATATAGGCTCGTGTAAGTTGTGGGCCTGGCGCAAAGTGTGAAGGCCCCAATGGCCTTTCAGGCCAAAGAAAGTTGTAGGCCGGCCCAATTGTGGCCCGCTAAAAAGCAGGCCCGTTAGAGGCGAATGTTTCGGCCCGGTCGACTACATCAGATTTTCTCCGGGTTTTTTTCAGATAGCGAATGATGGCAGTAACTAGTAGGAATTAAGAACAAACCTACTCTATACAATAAAGAATTATGGCATAGTAACTTAGAATAAACCTACACTATACAATAAAGGATTTATGGTATATTACATCCACTGGGCATCGAAGTTCGCCACCAGTGATCATAAAGCGCAACGAGGAAGCAGATTACAAAAACTGGGCACCATTGCAGCGTAACAAAATAATACTGAACCAAGACCACTTCCAAGAAAGTTCAAGAAAGGTTAGCCTTGCACGGGAACTACTACGCAAGCTGCTGAGCAAGGCTGTGAGACTGGCCTAGCATGTCAGTCATAGCTTCCAGGTGTAGCTGTTTAGCAATGAGGTTCTCATTGGTGTTCTCCGCAATCTTTCTTAGAGATAGGACTTCAAGTCGAAGTTGAGTTGCAGAATGCCTTTCTGCTAGAACTTGGGACTGAAGAAGTCAAACTAATTCAGACATTGAATTCTGTGAGCTTGTCTGACTGCTAGTCTCAAGTAACTTGAACACTGCATCAAGACAAGACTTTGGGGTTGTCTCGCTATCTTCAAGATGTTTTGCCTTCTTTGCTGCAATATATGTTGGGTTTGCCTCACAGCCTTCAGCAGACTTGTGCATGCCACCAGGCATATCACCCTGAAACAAGCAGAGAGATGACAGGTTTTGCACGTGTATAAACAAAGATGATAACTGTGCTGTCAATTCCATCCAATTTCAAATTAGAAAATAAAGAGTAAGTTCAAAATATCAATAGCATAATTTGGCATTGTTCATAATGCGGGGAGCTTCACCACACTACTGGATTACCATGTCAACAAAACAAGCATAGATGAAGGGCAAAGACAATCATTGTATCTATTTTGGTTAATATGCATGGCATGTTGTTCATATTATCAGCCACATCAGTAAGATAAAACAGGAGATGACAATGTGCAAACATGGGCTGCTTCACCACACACTGGATTATAGATCCACAAAAACAAGCATACATATAGGGAGTATTGAGTAATGTGCATGGTATGAATAAGGAATTTGGTTTTACAAGTAAAACTTGGAACTTACGGTTGTTGCGAACATGCATTTTGATAGAAACAACAAACTAAACAGCAGTTAACGATAGGGAGTATGAGCAAATTAAACAGCAGTTGAGGATAAAGGCTTTAGAAGGACTGACTTACATTAACAGTTAACATCAGCTTTATAATGCCCTTCTCCATGTCAAGGGAAGGATAACTCAAGAATTTCAGCACAGAATCTTCTTCATAAGCATTGCCTGTACTCTACATTTTGTAGAGAGTAATTATAGATATGATAATACTGGAAGGGATAGAGGATAATGAAGATAAGATGCAGATTGAGGCTACATAATCAACTACCAATCCCTGGAAGTACAAGCGTTACAGGACAAAATGTATTGACAAGAGCAATGGGCTACACTTCTGCACTGGCATTGTCTGTGTATTCAACTTTTTGGTAAGATTAAATATAGATCTGATATTTTTTAGTAAATGGTGGGCGAGGGAGATAAGATGCAGAATGCTACACAATGAACCAATCCCTCTTCCCATAATATAAGAGTGTTTTGAACACTGGTGTACTATACAAAACATTCTTATATTATGGGACGAAGGGAGTAGCTGTTAATGTAAGTACAGTGATAGACGATGTTCAGTCCTTACAAGAGGACTATAGAGCTAAACCTCTTCAAAAGCATTGGGTTGATTCTAAATTTATGTAAGAGTCCATACGGATCTTATAATGTCCACCAAATGAACGATAACGAGGCTAACATGTGCAGTGATGCTACATAATCAAACAGCTATGAAAGTAGGTATGCTCATACAGGGCAAGAGGTACTAACAAGAGCAATGCAGTGTGCAGTATAGTTGCGAGATTCTGTGGTCCCTTGAGAATGAATGTTCTTCTGCAAACAGTTTTCGTACAAGTGAGACATTAAGGCACATGCAGAAATGTAGTTCAAATTGTGATGTGATATCATAGACAGTACCTTACGCTGTAGACGAGACCAATGTGTAACAAGATTATTCCAGTCACTGTCTGATAAATGTAGCACCGGAGACTTTACAGAAATTTCGTTTAGAGGCTTGCCATCGAAGTGCGCTTGCCTCAGGTAGGAACGATACTTCATCAACGAGTCCTTGAAAAGCGCAACCAACCCTTGCTCGTCTTGACAATCCAGTTTGGTCCTCGCCTATTTAAAACAATGAAATCTTGTGTCTTCTGTCAGCAGAAACATATGCAGTAATTACCATGATAACATTAGTACATTACTTACGCGTAAGTTGCAGAGGAAGATTGGAAATTGTTCTTTGTCTGTGGTATAATCTTTCCATGAAAGAAAGATGCGCACAAAGTTCCTGACAACAATATAAGCTTCGTCTTGTAAACAGGGAAGAAGTGGAACATGAGTCCTATTTGCTGCAATTGGGGCTCTCTCTCGTTCGAAAAGGGATTTGGCAACTAGATTTGGTGTACTCTTTGCTGGAATGGGGGTTTTGCATCATAGAGCTGGTGCTATGTCAACTGGCATCATCATACTGTTTGCGGCAGTTGGGGTCTGCTGAGTTGGGGCATCAGAGATGGCCAGTGTAGTAGGGCTAGAGTTTGCTAGAGTTGTGGCCGTGTTTTCTGGGTCTGGTGATATTGCAACTACACCTAATGCGCTATTTGATTTATCAGGTGTCACTACCTTTTCCAAATACTTTGTTCATGCTCCTCCGCGATCAGCAATCGCACTCTTCCTTTTGAATGTCTGATACACAAGAACAACATTTGAATGGATAAATATGGTATGATGATAGATGGAATATGTACTGAAAATGGATAGGCAGGGCGAATTCACATACACAATGTGTAAACTAAGCTAATGGCAGTGCAACAAAGTAGAAGCAATGCAAAGCATCAGTTGCAAGATATGTGCGACCAATATAACCTTGGAAAATTAGAGCAAGCACCTTGATGGGTGAATAAGATAGGGCATCTGCCTCTGACTCCTCCACTAGGGAGCTACATTGACTTAGGTCTCCCTCTAGCTCAAAATCACTGTTAGGATCATATTTTGAGCATGAATCTGTAGGTGGAGAGCGTTTGCATTGCATCCAGACTTGATTTCAGTCCCTTAATGCCAAGTTTGACAGCCATGGCATTGTTCTGCTTTATTATTTTCATGCGCGCAAGCTCATAATCATTAGGATGCTGTTCAGTATCTGAGATTCATGAAAACATAAAAAGTAGTCAGATTATCTATGGAATGCATTGCAGATTCAACTCGAAGAGTGTCTCCCTATAAACCCCTGCATATGCAAAGTTCACCCCCCAACCGTGCTGACCAGACCACACACAGAAATACAAACCTCTTATGTCTCTATAACAGGCAGACACACATTTCAAAACTGAAGTAGGAACATTAGAATCATATCAAATTCGTATTTGAACAAATAAACTAAGGAATTATGAGTGGCATAATATTTAGCTTCAAGGGTGGAGTGCTGGTAGTGCGACACAAAGCAAGTAGGCAGATTGTATTCCATGTAAAAGATTGTAGTCTATGTAAAAGGTGGAAATGACACTTTCTTTCTATACAATGCAGTGTTTGTTGCCCACACATGATGGAAGAGATCACACAGAGAAATACTATTCACTCATGTCTGCGGTTCCAGTATTTTGAAACAGGGTGGTCCACCCTAAAAGAATATTGACAACAAATATGACAAGGCAAGCATAGAGGTAGTGAATCAATCATTACTTGTGAGCTTACTAGGACAAGTATGCAGAATTGTAACTGCAGTAAGAGACCGTCCAAAATCTAAATCAAGAAGTTGGTCTAGCACTTATTGTTTGCAACTAATTGACGTGAATAATTGGATATCATATCGAATGAGTAAGAAAGACAAGTAAAATTTTCAACAAACCTGGCCTGCAGTAGTAATCTGGGTCAATGTCACTATGACCAACAATCCAAAATGACTAGTGTCTATTCCTAGGGCTGGAATTTTGGAACCCTGTGAACTTTACAGGTACTAAAGATTACTGAAATACATCTGAACCATTAAGTGTAGGTAGCACTCAGTACACAAGAAACCCTAATGACAGTCCTGCCTAATGAGCAATGAATCAATTAGAAAATGGGTGATGAGGAGTGGCTGCTGAGTGTTGAGGACGTATCTCAGGATAAATCGGGTTGGCTTAGTGGCTACTGCATGCCTGAGCCCAGAACGGACTGGGAAGGTAGGCACGGCGGCACGCCCGGGCAGCGGTGACGCTGTTGGGCGAGCGGCTCCTGACCTCCTGTTAGTCCGGTGTCTCCTCCTAGAGTCATGCCATGCAGGGACGGCAAGTCACCGGCGAGCCAAGCGGCTGGGGGCGAGTAGAGATCGGAAGCGCAGCAGAATAGAGGGGAATCAGGGCCTGGGCCGACCCAAAATCCCAGGGTGGGCCGCGGCCCACCATGGGCACCCTGTAGATACACACCCAAGCGGCGTACATGCATTTTCGAAACTAAATTAGGAACATTTAGCTGACCAATTAAATGACTCTGTATTAATAATATTAGATTCGTATTTGAACAACTAAGCTTGTTTAGCTTGATGGGTGGAGCAGTGCTATTATGACACGAAGCATGTATGCTGATCGTATAGTGATCATAAAAGGGGGAAACCCTAAGCATTTTTTTTAGCAAAAGAGTTCCCCTCCGATTTCTATTAAAGAAGCCACCACGGAACCAACATGATCAATTAAACCCTAAGCATGATCAATTAAACCCTATTATGACTGTGCCATGGCAGATTTAAAGCTGCAAACCGCAGAAATGCTATTTAGCATCCATTGTTTGCTTCAAACTAAGAACTAAATTCTAAGAGCTGAAAAGAAAGTACAGTAACCAAGTTACGATCTATTTTCTGGTTGAGATCAAAAAGTTGAGCAAATATGAAGTACCACCTCTCTTGCGGTGCCGTGTAGGCATCAGGAGTGTGATGGCTGTCGGTGGCATTGAAGCAGATCTGCGACGGTAGACGGGTGCATCGGGGGATAAGTCCCATTGCGGTGGACGAGAAGGTCGTGTGAGCGGCCCCGGCAAAGAGAACGATGGCACCGATGAAGCGAGAGGACACGATGCAAGCCTCCTGGTCCGTCGCCATGGATGACAAACGTCCATCTCTAGCAGTGCACGACGCGGTCTTGGTAGGCGCTCTGGCATGGTGGAGGACGGTGGCGATGGATGGGGTGGAGGACGGCGGTGATGGATGGGGTGGCGGACAGAAGAGGCTGGTGTGGCGGACGGAGGAGGCTGGTGTGGGGATGGTGTTCTAGCGCGGACGGTGTATGAATGGGAAAATGGAGGGAGAGGTACCTCTCTGAAATATGGGAAAGTTACGAACTTAGCCCCCATTTAAAATTCGGACGTCTCGTCGGTCGGGGATAGGACGGTAATCTCGCATCTCCCTAATATTTGCCCAGAGCGATTTCGGGCGAGGAAGGGTGTTTTGGTGCCCACGGTGTATGAACGAGGCTGATAGGTAGGGCGGTTGTGTCACGTCTGAGTGAAGTTACAAACCTGCTCCTATGGAAAATATTTGCCTACAATGATTTCGGCCGAGTCGAGTTTGTTTTGCTGCCCACCGTGTATGCATGGGGAAATGGAGGGAGAGACAGAGGTCTTTTGGACGAGCTTGAATCAAATGTGTTTTGCCGCCCATGTTTGGCGCCCACCATGTCAGAATGGGCTCAGAGGCGGTCGTGTCACGTCTAATTGAAGTTACTAACCTACCCCTATTGAGAGCAGTGGAAATAGGGCCGATGGATTGTCTGTGTAAGGGGTAGACAGTAATTTCCATCTCCCAAACACTGGCTTCGGGCAGCCGACGTGGGAGTGGACATTTTGCCGCTTCTTTCGAATTTTGGGACAATAAGCATCCATGTTTACCCTGGCAGCTAAATTCGAATCCATTTTGTATTCTTATACGAATCTTTATAAATCATTCTATGTGTTTTTATATATCTTCAAAAGCACGACAAAGATGTATTCCACTGTCATATATGAATATGATTTACAAATGCCGATACTCGAATTCAGAAGCTAGAATCTAGTTTAAGTTGAATACGAATATTTGAAACCACTTTATGTCCAACTCAAGTGTCACACGCAGCATAATGTGTACTCCCATTTAGATATGTACACAAGCGATGTCTCAAGATTCAAAATACCGAGTCAATCAACCAATAATGTACAAAACTAACAGACATATAAACACTTATAGAGTATATAGATCAATAATATCAACTAACGTACATAAGCCAGGCCGCTGTACTTTTTTTGCTAGAAGAGCATCATTTTTTTAGCGAAGCTAGTACAACATCTTGGCCCTTTCAGATGCGTGCCACTTAAGGGCCATCTATACTACTATTATTGCTGAATGCACATTCAACCCGATTGGCATATTTGTAGGTCTGGCACAGCAATCAAAATAAAATGTCTTAGAGTCTTATCAATTAATACAGACTTGTGCTCAAAAAAATTACAAACCAAAAAACAAAAACCAATTATTACATGATCTCTAAAACAAATGGTTTGATCGATTACATGAACAAACAACACAAAGGTTATTCAACGATGGAAAGAACATTTCACCTATGATTTACCAAGTGGGAATTTAATTTCCTTGTTTCCTTCAGGACCTTAACAATGCGGTTAGTCTCAGCTTGCTTTGTTTTGAAATCCACCAAATATTTAATGGTTGTCTTGAGTACTGCTTGTGATTGTGCTGTTTGCTTCCTCAACATGTCAACTTCATCTCTAAGTGCAGAAGCAGAATCTCTTTCTATCAATAGTTTAGCCTCTAGAGCATCAGCAGTTGGCAATTCATGATGCACGATTGGGCCAGTGCCACTGCTGTGGGATGATACAACGTCCATGGGGACCTCGCTCTTTGATCTTGGGCTAACCTGTTTTGCATTAAAGTTTCTGTTGGATTCCAAAAAGTTGAAGTTAGCAAAACATCTCAACTTGGAGTTATAACAACAAACCAGTTAAACAAACAAGGAATTAAAGAGTTTCAATTGGATGCTAAAAAGTAGTTATTAACATCATTGTAACCGGTTGCAGTAGCAAAGCAGTTAAACAAACAAGTTTTTGCAAAAGGTACCTGTTGTGGCATTGGAGTTTCTCGTGGATCCTGAAAAGTTGAGTAGCCAGTAACGTGATTAGAGCAACCGGCTGCAGCAGCAAAGCAGTTAAACAAACAAGTTTTGCAAAAGGAACCTGTTGTGGCATTGGAGTTTCTCTTGGATCTTGAAAAGTTGAGTAGTCAGTAACTTGATTAGAGCAACAAGTTACAGCAGCAAACCTGTTACACAAATATATTTTTGAAAATGTACCTGCTGTGCAATTGGACTTCCAATTGGACCCTGAAAACTTGAAGTTGGTAAGATGATTACAGCAACAAGTTACAGCAGCAAACCAGGTAAACAAGGAAGTTTCTGAAAACATACCTGTTGTGCCAACGGAGTTTCAGTTGGAGCCTGCAAACTTGAATGTTAGCAATCATAAATAAAGTGTTGCAAGAGCCATAAGAAACTAACATCAAACTAGTAAAACTAACCAGTTTTGGCAACGTATTTAATTACACATGAACTAGTAAAACTAACAAGTTCTTGGCAACGTATTAAAGTAACAAGTCGGTACCGTTTACCAGCAACACAGACATCTTATATAAGAGTTAAAAAGACAGTGTCCCTCATATAAACCTGACAGTTGTCTATCTATGAACATGCAAACATTACTAGTGCTACAAGTGATAACAGCAAACCATTTAAACAAACAGGGTATCAGAACATAAATTACACGTGAATTCTGCTGCACCCTAGAAGTACATATGACCAGCTATCTACGTGCTTAAGTAGCTATTTAAGTTCAGGCAAACAGGTAATTCTTAACAGTAAGTATCAAACACATAGATAGGCGCAGTCTATAATAGGATTAACAGGCTATGGCATTATGTAATCAGTAGCAAACTAAATTAAGCGAAGCAACATAATTGAACAATTTTGCAATAAGTGGCTAACTGAAATTCCGAGAAGCAGGTAACTGAACTTACGCTAGCTCTTTATACAGGCACACTGCAACTTCTTTTTCGCTTACAAGGTTCCACGAAGGAGTCCATGGCATCAATTGCTTGGATACGCAGTCCCAATACTTCTTTCTTCCCACACTGCATTGGTAAGTTGAATGGTTAATCTGATAAGATGGTGCGTCCTTGATATGTTATATGAGAACGGGTTGTCAGACTAGTTGTAGCCACACACATCACACTGGCTTTTACTGTATATTTCATGCGATTACATTTGGCATATCGAGATCTAAGCAATCTACAATAGGATGAAAAGACTGGCATCCTTCACATTATTGGCGAACTCAGTTCATAGAAACAAGAAATTCAACCATTCTGTGGGTAAATCAAAAGCGCCACTGGAATGTTTTTCACTACCCCAATCATACACGCAAAAAGGGGCGACGCCACCGTAGGGGCTGGTATGGGCGGCTGCCTCGGGTGGTTGGAAAGTGTGCACCTAATTTGAGTCGTCCAGGTTGGCCCAGGCTAGTTTTGTTCATCCCAGCGCACGAGCAGGCAATGTAAAAAATGAAGAAAAACATTTCAATTTGGATGGGCCAATAACGTATGTGCAAGGCAGGCCCTATAGCAGGCTCGTGGCCCAAACAAGCGCCTCCCATATCGATCGACAGCAGGAAAAATCCCAATTCATTTGCTCCAGCCTCCAGTCTGGTTCGCTCCTAACCTAGCCGCCGCTGGACAGACCAACACATCACTTCCTCGTGCCCTCGTTGGAGGCCGGTCGCCGGGCTTCAAGCGAATGGAAGGACAAGAAGATGAAGATCCAACCCTGGGTGTAGCCTGCGTGGGAGGCAGCGGTGGCAACACGGGCATGGCATCGAGCTTGCGCAAACGGACAGTCGTAGCTTGCAAGAGAAGCATGCGCAACGAGCAGGTACATCCCATCCCTGATTATATCTAATTCAACTGTTCAATTTCTGGCCAATACTTAAACCTGACGGTGTTGTAAAACTGCTTGTATGTGGAATCTATGAGAAAATGAAACCAATTTCTGCTTATTTTATAACTCCCCCCAATCAATACTGAACTGACTGAACCTGATGTATCTAATCAAGTTTCCGGTGCAAACATACAAGCTCATGTTGTTCTTGAGCCTGAAGTATCTAATGAACAGACTGCTAATGACGGATTTGATGCAAACATTTTACATGCTCCTGGTGATGAACATATAGTGTCTAATGAGGGATCTAATGCAAGCATTTTGCAAGCTCCCATTGAAGGATTTAGTGTCTAATGATGATCTGCTATGTTGAGAGAGACATAGAGATTTGTAGGAATTGATGACAAGCAAATTATAGTACATTTTCATGGCTTGAGGAAACGTCGAGGCCATCTACCAGAAAGTCCCCATATCATGACAACGTAGCATAAATACTTTTCTAATCTGTTGTTTGAAACTATTGGCATACTTGTGCAGGATAGATATATTGATATGCAGTTTGCGCACTGGTTATAGGTGCAATTACACTTCGATATTTTCAGCCAGAGAACGAATAAGTCAAGCAGGTACAGACCATCTTAGTAGTCCTTGTACACCATGTTGCATTTTGTGTTTTTTGGTGCTTACGTCATTTAGTGTTTTATAATCTGGAACTACTTTGGATCATTAGCTGGTTTTCAAAGTGCATGTAGCTTCACATTTCTCAAGTTATGTTGATTTCCGGAGTGCAAGTGCCTTCGTATTTTTTAAGTTAAATTTTCGCCCCTGGTAACTTGAATTCGTGGATCCGCCACTTCACACAAATCACACACGCAGGCCAGTATGAATTAAATGAAATGCAGGGACTTATGCTAGCTCGTTGTATAGGCTCACTGTAGCTCTGCTTGCGCTTGGGATGTTCCATGTACAAGTCCATGTTACCACTTGCTTGGATGTGCAGGCCTTGTGCTCCTTGCATCCCCCTCTGCATTTTTGACACGGCGAATGGTTGATCAAATAAGAGGAATCGACCTTGCTATTGTACCAGAAGACAGGTACTTACAAGGTTATACCAGTGTGCAGGATGTGTACCAGATCCCGTAGCGCCGTCATGCTTCGCTAAAAAATGGTTTTGCATGTTTCACATGATATCTCCAGAAGAAATAAGAGTTAAAGTCAGAGTTGCATAGGTGTGTAAGCTAAGAGAGCAGTGAAAGGATATCCAAACATCATCGGAACAGTCACAAGGGAGTGATATGTGGATACCTAGTTCGGGCCGGCGTTTGGGCATGCTCGCCTAGCTAGAGTGCGGGTCACTTCAGAGCCGTTGAGGGTGATGCACTGGCGTTGGCTGGCCACGCATAGATGCAGATCTTGAGTGGCAGCGGAGCGCTATGATGTGGTGGACGAGACCGTTGGTGAAGCCCCAACGACCTCGGGGGGCGGAGGTGCTACGATGTGCTCGGTGAAGTAGCCCCGGTGAGGTGGGAGACGGCGTCGGTGAAGCGCACCTGATGCGGTGGAAGTCGGTGTCTGTGAGGAACGTCGGTTGCGGTGGCCGATGTTGTCGGTGGACCACCCGGTGCGGTGGATGAGGGCGTAGATGAGGTAGCTCCGGTGCGGTGGTGAAGCGCGACTGTCGTCTTCATCGTCGTCCGGCACAGAGGTGGGGAAAGAGACGAGACATGGGGTGATTCGAACTTTGCTTGGGTTGGTGGCGAATTAGGGATTTGAGCGCTCTGGGCGTGGAAGGGGACGGTGGAGAAGGAAGATTTTGCAGCGCTGGAATTGGGGCCGCCAAATATTTCAATCCGAAACGTGGAAGCGCGAACTTATTTTGTCATCGTTCTTTTTTTTTGGGGGGCGGGGGGGAGGGGGTGGCTGGGTGCTAGCGTCCGTACGACACACGCGACCACCACGACACGACCCTGGTCTGCCTGGTGCGCCTGTATTTGAGAATGCAAACGAATCTTCTTTCATTTGCAAAAGAATATGTATGTATTACCATGCCCGTGTTTTCCTTGCAAATAATTACTCATTCGAAATGAGATACTATAAATTAATTAATGAGGAGTTATTTGAATTAGAGTGTGTGTCACATAGCGATCTCCAATTCTAACGTGGATTTCGCATTTCACGGTATCCATGCTACTTTTTTAATACAAATTCATATGTATAAGATGAACATCATGGTAGTGAGAAAACTTTGGATGGATTCAAACATATGACCTACAAAATAGCACAATAATCGAGTCAATGTCAACTTTTCCAAACCTAGTATGGCACGAACTCGAAATAATTACGGAAGCCATATGCATGGTCCTCAATTCAAATCTTACAATGTACACTAAATTGAAACATCGATATTAAGTCTCGTACTATCTACATTAAAATGTTGTTTTTAGCCCCACCCCCCTCGGCACACACGCTACATAGTTCTTGTATCGATCAATCTTCCTCTCCTAACCACCTTAGGAAGCTATCGGTTTCCGACACACGTTCATTCTTTCTCTCCATGTTTCGATCTCTAACTCTCTCAACTACACAACCCCCTTTTTCCACTCTGTTACCAAATGTATCTACCTCACACACCCGCCATTGCACTCCATGCCGAGCTCTCTCTCTCTCCCTCCCACCCTCTCTCACTAGATACATGCATTGCCTATCTAGACCCCTCCCTCTCATGCGCACGCACACACATTGTCTATCTAGGTCACTCTCTCGAGACTGAATCACTCTTTCTTCCGCATGGCAGCCCACACTCGCTCAATCTCGCTCTCTTTATCGAAGTCTCAATTAACCTCGCTTTATCTCACACACAAATGATATATCTCCCTGTTCGGGCCTCGATCGACACACTCTATACTCTCTCACGCAGATTGTCTATCTAGGTCAGTCCATCCAAGCCGCCCCCACTCTTTCGACCTCATGGCGGGCCACGCTCGCTCAATCTCTCTCTCTCTCTCTCTCTCTCTTTGTATGTCTCGATTGACCTCGCTCTTTCTCGGACACAAATGATATATCTCCATGTTTGAGCCCAATTCAACATATTCATATTGTATACTCTCTCACGCACATTGTCTATCTAGGTCACTCTCTCCAACCCGTCTAACTCTTTCGATCGCACGATGACCCACACTCGCTTAATCTCTCTCCCTTTATATATGTAATCGATTGACCTTGCTTCCTCCCACGCACAAAATATATCTACATGTCTGTGACTGGATCATCTCTCAAGCTCTATCTTACAGCCCTCACCCTTCCCAAAAGCTCAATCAGACAATATCTCTCCAGAGCATATATATCTTTTCAACGAATGCCGGACCACACTCACTTTGTCTCTCTATCTATCTGTGTCTCGATTGACCTCGCTTTCTCACGCCGTATCTTCCACACATTGAAGCTACCTCTCCATCCCTCGCAGAGCCGGAGCTATTTACATTGCGAGGGGGACTCCAACCTTGGATTAATTTGTGAAGGAATTTATTCTGGTGGATTTAGATTATATTTTCGTAGCATTCGGCCCACAACTACTCCAAACACCGTTGCAACCCCCGCACCTCCCCCAATTGATTTCCCTCTGGCTCGGTCATCGCTCTCTCGCACGTCCTTTCTCACCTTCAACGTTGCACCATGGTATTTTTGCAAAAAACTCTGTAGTTCTCTTTAATTATTACAAATAAGCTACAAAACTACACACCGATAGTCCACCTGTAATGGAACAAATTTTGACCCACAAATTAAAGTGCTACAAACTACACACCAAGGGGCCCACCTGTCATGGAACAAATTTGGACCCATATATAAATTAAAAATTAAAAAGGACGAGGATCGAACATGCGACCAGGGCCTTCAAGCCGCACGTCAATAGGCAACATAGTATAGCAACGTTTGTTGTACCCCCCCTTTGTTGATATAATGTTTTTATATTACCACTGCCTATTTAATGGATAACATGTTTTAATATTATTTTTAGTACATTAGTGGGACCGGCTCGTTAGCACGTACTATTCGCCTTCACTTACTAGTGGGTTCCATGTTTGCTTTCTCTCTCTCCTCCCCTTCTACGTTTAGATGCACGGGAAAACACGAAGAACGCGCGGGCGATGTTGCCGTTGACCATATCTGGACGTGTTCACAAGTTACGGCACCAGCTTCACATACTAGTAGTACTAGTCAATGTGTACGTGCAATGCACGTTAATTTGGAAGTATATTAAGTGCATGCGGATATTAAGTAGGATATTATTTGCGTGTTATTATGTGATTAGCACTATTTTTGGCATGAAATTAACTGCACGCTAAACGTATTGAGCGCTCGACATTGAAGCGGTCTAGGTCGTTGGATTGACATGATTTGATGGCCGAGATTAATTGGATCTGCCCCTTTGGTATAGATGGTATAGATATAGATTATACATGTAACAAGTTTAGGAACAAAAGTAACCGTAACGGACAAGTTGTCTACTATTTATCTACTACTCCGTAATAATTAAATGCGTTGATAAATAGATGTATCGCCTAGTGCTCGAACAAGGGGACTGGTCGCGCCCTACAAGTATTTGGAATTGACTTCCCTAAGAAAATATTTGGAATTGACGTGGTATTTAATATGAAATGTTTGCGATGAGAAGGAATACATGTGGCTTGATGACGTTTTATATTTAATTTGATACGGCTCTAGCAGAACATTCAATCAATCAAACCATAGATTTCATTCAGTCTGACTCCGACTTTACATTCATACGACGATCAATCTAAAATAAACAGAAATGATAAACGTTCGGATTTTAAGCATGGCAATCCGAACATTTTTCATGGCAAATTTAGATTACGCAGTGGCGGCGGGGGCGTCTTGCGGTGGGAAGCGGTTCCTCTGCCGTGCTCTGTGTGTCATCGGGCCACTGACCGACGGTGACGGCGATGGTGGCGTCTTGCGCCGTTGTTGGCGTACTCCTGGACGTTGGCCCTAGCTTCAAGGAAGGCCAGAATGTTCTGGACTTTGGTCTCCAGGAGCGAGTCAACTTGCGGGAGGAGGCGACTGGCATTGGTCCAAGGAAGCGGTCGACGGCGTCCATCCATGCCGCTGAGGGGGGCACTGGCACCCGCGTGGGGACAAGCGCTGGCAACGGTGCGGCAGAGACATTCATGTGCACGGGCACCGGCACGGGTGTGCGCGTCAGTGCACGCGTAGGCGCATGCGCTGGCAGGTGCATGGGCGCGTGAAAGTCGGCGGGGACCTCGTGGAACACCGTGGCATCAAGCTCGGCGACGATGTGTGGCTCCCAGCCCATCAATGCCACGGGGATGGGCGCTGGCGCAGTCGGGGTGACGGGAGCCGGAACGGGAGCGGGGACAGGCGCGGCGTCTTCCCGCAAGGCCAGTTCAAGCTCGTCCCAAAGCGCCTTATGTTCTTGAGACTCCGGCTGGGTGTCTTCCTCAGTAAACTGGAAGACTAAGGGCAGACCATCGTGATGCGGCATGGCGTACGGTTAGGTCAGGCTGGTTGGAGGTAGACGACAAGAGAATCGGAGAGGAAGAGAGAAGATTGTAGCGATACCGGGTAGTGCGGGGGTGATTTTAAACTGCGGCGACGACGCCATTAAAAGTGGGGGCAGTTGGGACGAAGGTGGGCGGCGGAGCCTGGTCAAAGGGCTCGCCTCCCGGTGAGGCTGCGTAGTGGCCTGCTCGCACGCCTCCCGGTCAGCCTGCGCAGCGGTCTGCTCGCACGCCTCCCATCGACTCACATGCTTGCTCAGATGGCACTTGCTGATGAGAAGCGGGACTTGTGGCGGCACGTAAACGCCCACGGTTTGAATAGTGAAAGCATTCACCTTAACGTGACAGGTCTTTGTTCCAAAATACCTTGGCTCTTCATTTGTGCAACTTCTCATAAGCAGCTTATCTCAAATTCAACAAAAAAATTACGACAGCATATTTGTGCCATATCACGAGACCATGCTCAGTTTCATGAATTTCCGGTCACTTTTGGATTTTCTAAAATTTAAAATTAAGGATTCAAAACAATATCATAACCTGCATCATGCAATAAATTTTCAAGCGATACATCTTTACTATTGTAGATGTTAATATTTCTTAAGAAAGGATTTGGTCAAACATTTTGCTTAGTTAGACTTCAGACAAGTTATATATGCAGAGTAAAAGGATAATCCCTCCGTACCAGTGCATTGCCTGATATATTAACTCAAGTACTAGGCATGAACAAACGGGGCTCAATTATGTGCTCATCCTGGTGTAGTACTCCTATTAGTTACTAGGCATTCGAGTTGACGAGTAACCTTGGGTAGCGGCGACCGAGGGAATTGAACCGTGCTCGGCACGGTAGGTAACGTTGTCTAGTTACTAAAGCATCCCTCCATTGTTCATCGGTAGTCATTATGGACCGGGGACATGAGGGGAATTTCCTAGGGCTGGAATTCTGGCCACCAGATATTTCGACTCGAAACATGGAGGCTCGACTGGTTGGGGTTGGCTAATGTGCGTACCACACACACCACCAGAAGGACACGAGCCCGGTTTTTTTTTAGGATCAACACGAGCCCGGGTCTGGCTGGTACGCCGTTGGGTCCTACCATTCGAGAATACGAAAGGAATCTTTTAAATTGCCGAACGAATCTATATGTATTACAATGCCCGTATTTTCCTTGCAAATTACTGATCATTCCAAAAGGCACGGTAATTGATTTATGACGAGTTCTAGAATTAGAGTGAGTTTGTGTTATAGTGATCTCAACGTGGATTTCACATTTCATGGTATCCCTAGTAAGTTTTTCATTGCAAATTCAAATTTAAAAGATGAACGGTATGGTGGTGAGAAAACTTTGTATGTATCAAGTATATGACCACACACACACACATGAATACAACAACAATCCAGTAAGTATAGTGCATCTATTTTTCCAAACCATGCATGTATGACACGAATTCAAAAATACTCCCTCTGTTCCTAAATATTTGTCTTTTAGAGATTTCAACAAGTGACTACATACGGAGCAAAATGAGTGAATCTACACTCTAAAATGTGTCTATATACATCCGTATGTGGCAGTCCATTTGAAATCTCTAAAAAGACTAATATTTAGGAACGAAGGGAGTAAAATGTAAGACATGCATGGTCCTCAATTCAATATTTAAAATGAACAGGAAACTAAAACATGAATATTAACTCTAGTACTACATACATGCAAATGTTGTGTTTACGCGGAGCTATGTAGATTGTCGGGGGTTAACCTCTCGACCTTAGATAAAATTGTGAAGCTCTATTTAGGATTGTTTAGATTATATTTTTTGAACATTATATTTGTCCCCACCCTCCCAAACACCGATTGGTTGTGCACCCCACCTCCCCGAGAGAATATCATGTGCCCCCACACCTTAGATGCTATATGCTGATACGAGTTGCTTGGAGCTTGTAGATCTGAGATATAGCAGCTCACAAGATGTCTTAATATTTTTACAGGAAACCTTAATGAGTTTGAGAATTGCACACAATTTGTACAAAAACTACTCAAATGCCCTTGGATCCCATATCCAACGACCTCGAAGCTCGTATCACCGTAGCATCTAAGATGAAGGAGGACCTCATATTCTCCTATATGTAAGAATATCATGTGCTATCACACCTTAGATGCTTTGGTGAAACAAGCTCTTCGGAGCCGTTGGATCTGTGATCCAACAACTCCTTCGTGGTTCGAATGTTTTTTTGCAGAAAAGCCCCCAAAGAGTTCGGCCACTACTTACAAGCACAAAGACTGCTCAGATGCCATTGGATCTCAGATCGAACGACCTCGAAGCTCGTATCACCGTAGCATCCAAGCTGCGAGAGCACCTGATGTTTTCTCGCACAGGAGAATATGAGGTGCTCTCGCACCATAGATTCTATGGTGATACGAGTTCCCAGAGATCTAATGGCTCACAGTAGGAGGTTTGAATGTTTTTGCAATATACGCCTGAGAGAGTTTGGGAATTGCGCAGAAAGTGCAAGTACTACGCATGTGGCATCTGATAATTGATCATACGACCTAGATGCTCGTATCACCGTAGCGGCTAATTAAGCTACGGGGAGCACATAATATGAGCTACTGGGAGCCGTTGGATCCAAGATGCAGCGGCACACACGAGGCCTGAATGTTTTATTTGCAAAAAAAACCTTGGAGAGTTTGGAAATTGCGCATAATTACAAAGACTACTCCCAAGCCATTGGATCTCAGTTCCAACGACGTAAAAACTCGTATCACCATAGCATCTAAGCTGCGGGGTGGATGTGATATTCTATGCCGCTGTCATTTTTGTTCCTAAACTTGCAAAATACGTGTAACTCGTGCCGTTACTTGTCTAACCGCGCAAAGTGTTTGTGCAAAAAACCATCCTACACTGAAATATTGGAACAACACACGAGGGTCCCACTTGTCATTGATCAAATTTGGACCTAAAACTAACAAATCTGAAAGACGAGATTCGAACTGGCAACCTGGACTACAAAGTGTAAGTCGATAGCCTGAAACAACAATGGTTGTTGGCTTTGTCCCATAACCTGATTTTATACAGTATTACGTTGAGTAGAGTAGAGGGAGTGGCTCGTCAACACGTGCATGACCGTTGACTCACTTACTGGTGGGTCCCATGACTGCGATCTCTCTCTCCTCTCCATCATCTAACCTTTAGATGGACGGGCACACACAAAGAGCGGCGCGAGCTTGCCGTGGTGTTATTATAACTAAAAAAAGCTTGGAAAAATAGAAGAATCGCCTACAACAAGAGACGTTGTGGCTGGTCGAGACGGAGCTAACCACACCTATCCTCCGTGCCACGTTAGCATGATGAAGCTGTGTGGCTAGTGGGGTGTTTTCAACCGATTGGCTGGGTCCCGAAGTCGAACCATAGGTAGTACGTCTTATACAGTATATTATTACACGCACATTTTTCCTCCGTGCCGAGACGTGGCACACCCTACCGCGCGGTTTCTAGGTCCTCCCGGGTGGTGCACGCATATTTTCTTCCTTGCAGAGAAGTGGGATGCCCTACCGCGTGTTTTCTGGGTCCTCCTCGGTCGTAGCACCGAAGCAAGTAAATGAGTCGTCAAATCACGAAAGACCACCTTTCCCGCCGAGTACATCAGCGAAGCACGGTGGCTAGCTAGTTGGGCTAGTGCGACCAATTAGCTAGGCCGCCGCCACATTTGTTTTTTCACCCCTTTTTTTATCTCCTTGCCGGCACGTAAATTTAAATATCCACCTCGGCGTTGCTCTGGTCTTTGGGTGCGGCAGGCGCGGCAGGATTTTTATTTTTTTGATTGACGGGAGCAGGCGCGACAGCAATTAGTCATGATGACTCTGCCTGTAAAACCCACTGCTCCCTGATGTGAAAAGTCGTCGATTGGTGGTTTCCCATGGTGAAAACCAAAAGATTCACCCCGCTCCTCGGCTGGCTCCCTTCGCCTTTTCGTAGATTGCATTGCCTTTCAGCCATTTCGCCCCCTTTGCTTCCTCTCCCCATTGCTTCTACCTGGTTCCATGGCGGCGCACCAGATCATGGAGTCTGAGGTGAGGCGCCTGACACAGGAGCTCCAGGCCAAGGATGCGGAGCTCAGAGCCAAGGACGTGGAGCTCCATGAGCTCAAAGAGGAGAGGAGTGCCATGCTCCTCCTTTATGTGCGGGAGTTCACAGAGCTTCAAAAGCGGCAGGCGTCCACCATAAAGATGCTCGAGGTGTCGGCGGCGTTGCTACAGAAAGCAGGAGATACGATAGGCGGTCAGGCGAGCCGGCTGGAGCGTCAGCGGGCCGATCATGACGAGGTCCAGGATCGCCTCAACCACTTGGTGGACCATGTTGCCACGCACGTGTTGCGGCTGCGCGATGCCTACCGTCGTGCCAGCGCGACCATGCCGGGTGTCGAGCTAAACCCGTTCGACCACCCCGTCGACTTCAACAAGCTGCAGCTTCCAGACCTGGTCTCCTTCTTCACCTATATCTCTGAGGAGCTGAGCCATCTCCGCGCGATGGTGGGGGCAGAGCTGGACAAGGAGGGGTTGCGGGCTGCCGTCGTCGTTGCCAGGCGAATCCTCTTAGGGCTCCGTCACCGGAATCCATTCGTGCCATTGAACGCCGTCTTTGACGAGCTGGCTCCCGTCGACCGGGAGCGGGCTTTGCGGGTGGTGGCACCCTGCATCACCAATGTCATGCGTCTCGAGAAGCAGAGGGACTTCGGTGGTGTTTAGGCATCCTCTACAAGGGCATGTCCATGTCTCGGGGCAACATGATTGTTGGATCAAACTCAGACAGTGCAGATCAGTCACTGTAGCACAAAGCGTGTGGGTGTGTTTGGTTGCATTCTCATCTCAATATAGTTGTTCCCTCTTCGTGCATGCTCATCTCAGCACCCCTCTTCATGCATGCTCCTAGTGTATTTGTGTTAACGTACTAGTGTGGACTCATGCACCCTTCATGCACTCTGCCAAACACCCAAAAGTGGGTCGAGAAGGGAACTTTTGCTCCCATCCCATGCACCCTTCATACACCCTGCCTAACACTGATTCATGCTTCATATGGTTCATGTTCCGTGGAGTACTGTAGCACCATACTCTCCGTGTGCTGTAGACCTTGTTCTGTTAACATTGATCTCACCGTTTATTCTCGACCGGACGGTCAAAAAATGGGTATGTTACATTACTGTTCATATAGTTGACACGCGCACAACATCATTTGTTATCATTATATCTTAGTACACTAGCAACAAGATTATGTAGTACTGATGTATGAACCACTACACATGCCTAGTAGTAGGAGCACTGTGTAAGTTCAAGTGGCTGCCGTGTTTTTCACTCCTCCGTTGTAAGAGTGGAAACGCTTGTTGTAATCATTTTTTTCTTCAGAAACAGTGGACACGCTCTACCGTGCGGATCCTCCTCGATGGTCGTCGGGAACCTTGCTACTCACTTTCGCCGACGTGTGGGACAGCCAGCATCGGGGTCCACTGGCCATGCACTAAATTACACCGTACTAGAGTGCCCAACTGCATAGTAGACTACCCCGATCGAAGCGCCGCAGTAATGCCCAATGAGCCATCAAATCACAAAACCCCCACCTTTCCAGCAGTAAGTTGGACGAATGAAGCAACCATCATTTCACTCTTCTCTCTCAGCTTCCTCTCTTGAAGAAAACCCCAACTCGCTTCTCCCTCATCTTGTTCCTCATTTCTTCAAGAAAACCCCGACCTGCTTCTGCCATTGTTCTTCTCTCCCAAAGAAGGAAAGGTGAGCGCATCAATGGTGTTGATTCTGGCCAAGGCCCAGTCTTGCAACCCCGAGACTGATCCTATAACTCCCTCTCTGTTCTTATTTTGGGTTTGTGATTATGGTTTCTTTTCTTTTATTTCTTTTTGACAGTTTCTTGATGGACCCTGGAGCACCGGCCGAATTGATGTCTATGGCTCTGGCCAAAACCGTCGAGGCTCAGGGTACGAAGAAGCGCAAGCACCCCGCCAAGACTACCGCAGACAAGCTCAAGGCCATCACCCTGTCCAAGGCCCCCTCTCCGGGATCCCTCATTAAGCAAGTCCAGGTAATATCTCTTCTTGACGATCTTTTTCTCTATCTTGATCGTGTTTTTTCATCTAACACGTAGTACTAGTACTAGTAGTACAACATTCTGGGTGATCTTGCATGTGATTTTTGTGTGCCAAATGACGGTTCTAAATTCCTCTTTTGACCAAAACATGCGAGAGGTTGACACTGATTTCTTATAGATTACTTTCAACTACTTTATGAACATCAATGTTACCTTTGAAGAGAGTATATTAGCCTCAGTAACTTGTGTTATGGATATTGCAAGAAATCCCTCTGCTCTCATGCCTATGAAGACATGTTCTAGTGTCTTTGTTCACTCATTTCTGTGCGTATATGTAGTCTTATATGGAGTAAAATATCGAAAATCATCTTATATTTCTGAACGGAGGTAGTAATAAAATATTTGGTTTCTGTTTGAATTAGAACCAGGTCCGCGATGGAGATGAAGTTCTCAAAGTCATGCCGTGTGAACTGGAAGACCTGAGGATGAGTTCTACTGCTAAACTATCCAGCTGCTGTGTCCTTGTCGCCACGTGCTATGAACTAGTGTTTTCCTGTAGTATTGTTGTCAGGCATGTTCTCGAGGGTGTACTTCACCACAACAATTTCCTGGCTATGCCTTCGATTACGAAGGGTGTGGTTCTTGTAAAGCTTCCTGACAAATCTGATGCGGACTGTCTTCATCATGTTTATGAGTGGAAAGACCACTCTGTTAGGTTCTCCAAGGTTGACGAGATGGTGATGCTGCTGGTAGACATCTCTCATGAAGTCCATGGCCTAGTCAGTTATGCGGGGTACATCCTATAGGTCGGTGGCAAGAAATAGTCTGCAGAGTTTAATTAGTGCAACTTTGCTTGTCTGTAGTAAGTACTATTGTTCAGTACTTGATTTGTGTGTGTGAACCCTGTATTGTTTAGTACTGCCGCTTTTGTTGTTTGGTGAGTCCTGAGAACAGTCTATGTTAATGTCTGTCCACTCAATTCAGTCTATATATTTTGAAGTATCCAAATCATCTTTTTTGTGAGGACGTTTATCAATTATGGTTACACTCCAATATCTGTATGCATTGCAGGGTTTATCGCACCCACCAGGATTTCCAGTCCCATGGATGTTCGGTCCATACGATTTGCCACGACCTTTGGACTGTCCTGCTTGTGGGAGTAAGCGGGGGCCCTGCATGCCACGCGTAGTTGGACGATCAATCTTCTGTTTAGAACTTAAACATAGTGATTTCCTGGTAAGGATTCACTCATGTCACATCAAGTAAATCTTATTAATTTACTGTCTAAATCTTATTGATTTAATATCATGTTTTCTTACTTTTGCTGGAATTTTACGATGCAGGTTTTGCCATGTGACATTCGTCACAGAATAAACCGTTTGGTTTGCTCTATGATGGTTATTTTTGCAGGTTTCACTTCTTATGTCGTGTCAGTAACGAAGGCACTGTCCATCACTTATATTACTGGACACAATTGGATCAGTCTATTGTCTGAGTACAATCTGAAGCCCTATGATGAACTGCAGTTTGGTTTAACAAACATGCCACAATTAGTCCTCGCATTTAAAAGAAATGAAGAAAAAGACTGGATCAAGTTCACAGAGCCTAGTCAAGTTAGAAAACTGATCATAGCAGACCAGAGACGATCGCTGCTGTCTCGCACATCGGTACCACCTTCAGCAACGGATCGAGCACCGGCACCTTCTCCGACGGCACTTGCTCTAGCACTGACAGCGGCAGCAGCTCAGTCTGATCCACCTGAGGATTGGGCACCGACCGCGTCAGCGGATCAGGCTGATCTACTGGAGGATCAGGCATCGACACCCGCACCTGCTCTGACACCGGCACCAGCTCCACAAGGAGCACCATCTCCGGCAGCAGCAGCGGCACTACCAGTCGCACGGGCACCAGCAACAGCTCCAGCACCTGCACCAACACTTGAAGTTGCACTTGCATCTGCTCCGGCCCATGCAGCGGCAACAGAACCAGCAGTTGCACCGGCAACAGACTGGGCTGCAGTTCGCACTGCATATACCAAAGTCCTTACAAAAACTGACATCTCCACCTTCTTGGTAAGCATTGGCCACCCAAGTGCTTTGTTCTTTTTTCTTTCCATGTTGTTTCACATGATTCACTGTGTTGATCTAACTGTTTGTGTATATATTCTTGTTTGCAAACAGAGAATTCCTAGAGCAACGAGGGAGTCGTTCAACAATCCAGGCGACCGTGGCCAAGTTTCTCTTACCATGCGCAACCTTGGTGTGAATGAACCTGCTCAATATACCGTAAGTACAAAGGATGGTCGCATGATGATTGATGCTAAAGGATGGTCAAGGTTCAAATCTAAATCAAATCTTGCGGTAGGGGATGATGTCAAAATCGAAATTTCTCGGCAAGGAGTGCTGGTCCAAATCAACTTTGAAATTCTTTAGTAGCAGCACGCAACTGCCGAACTGATCTATCCTCCGAGAGATTTTGATGTAATAATATGGCATGGTGAAACAAGTGTCCTGTGTGTATAAGTAGTACGATAGTATTATTTATAACGTAGGATATCGTTGATAAAATTGCAACTCTAATTGCTGGTTAGGAACTATCGTTCGATTTCATTCTAACAGCTACCGTGCTTTATTCAATTTTCTGTATTCACCTTGCGACAACATCTAAAACCAGCACCTTACCGATCGCTTGCAATATGAAATGCGCTGAGTTAGAACACATGGGCCCCCAAACATGCAGGCCCACCGGCCTGTGGCCCAAAGTCCAGAACCATGAGCCTGTCTGAGTATTATATTCTCAGCTGAACCCCCATATTAAGTTATATATATTCCCCTTGATTTTTTTTATGTATAAAGTTGTGATATAAAAGATTTTTATATTTCTTTACAGAGGGAGTATCTCTCTATCAAAAATATATTTATGTGTAACTAGTTACTCCTGCCTTTCTACTTCCTTTCGCTGATATGTGGGGCATCCGGCAACGGGGTCCACGTGCCATGCACCAAATTAGAGTGCATAACTACACGGTAGACTCACCCCGGTCGTAGCGCCGCAGTAATGCCCAATGAGCCGTCAAATCACAAAAAACCCCACCTTTCCAGCTTTAGCAGTAAGCTAGACGGACGAAGCAGCAATATTTCACTGGGCCTGAATCCCCTTTTCCCTCGTCTGCTTGTTCAGAGAAAACCCCCTCTCGGCGATTGCATAGGGTTTTCTCATGGAGAACCAGGTACGAATTCTTCATCCATCCCTGATAAATCCAAGTCCCTTGGTCGCGGGTAATCCTAGGATGGCAGCCGCCGCCATTGATGCATTTTTCTTCCTACTGAATCTAGTGTGTTTCATTTGCAGTGCCCAAAGTGCGCGGACCCTATGGGTTTTTGCACCCTCGGCGAGACGCCACACTTGTTCCTTCTCATCCTAACACAGGATTTTAAAACGCGCACAGTATGTTCCTAGAATCCTCTTTTCTATCCGGGAGGGTGGGGGGTTTTGAACATGCTGTCGACTAATTTGGAAATTTGGATTGCTATATTTGGATAAAAGGTACTAGTACCATGGTCAACACTGACGTGAAGGAGGAAATTATTTCCAGATTTGGATAGCGAATACATTGTGTTCTCATATTATTTTTCCTGCAGTGCATTCCTTGCTCTGCCATTACACATGTACTCAAGATGGTCGGCCTTGCCATAACTGAATACACCAGTTTAATGGTCACATTGAAGACAAGCCATGGATATAAGTTCTGAGTTGGTTCATGAACCAAGAAGATCGCTGCTTTTTTATGGCCGAACTTGGATAAACTTTCTCAAGTGTTACGGACTGAAAGTTGGCGCACGAATGTTGACGGAAATAGTAGAACCTGGTATCATCTTCACTGTGATCTTCCACCCCGAGGTCGTTCCAGTAGTTCATCCATGTTAGTTTTGTATCTGGTTCTTGCTTGTTGCCTCGATTACTTCTTAATCCACCTATTCTGTCTAACTAATCACAATTTAACTTTAGAAGTAGCAACGATTTGTGATTCCCTTCTCTCACGAAGATGCTACTTCTAACTAATATTTCTTATAATTGGTGGCACGTGTAGGTTATTTCAAAGTTAAGCACGCTACTCGTTTGTTATTCTATAAGAACTCGACTATTACTAATGGCACTAAAGTTGACTGGGACGACATCCACAAGTTCCTACACTTTATTGATCGTCTTGAGGTCCTTGTTGGGCATTTCAATGGTGGAAGGCCACGTGGGATATGTGTGCCTCTGCTGCACACATTGAACAGGTCCAACTGTGTCGAGAAACTTATGGTACGAGCTGTTTTCTGTTATATATGTTGTTCATAAACTCTTGCTTATACATAGTTTTACAGCTGTGATCTTCTTGAAACAGAAACTGCCCAGTTCTATTGTTCCTATACAGATGCTTGACCATGGTCCGGTCAGACTTGCGCTTGGTCACAACATGATGTTTATGTCGACCTACTCCATTCCCCTTGGAGGTGAAAAGATACTTATTCATGGGTGGTCTCAAATAATGAAGGCCCGTCCATCTTGGAGAATAGGACAGAAGGTTATGCTCATGCTTTTCCATGGCTCTAAAGTGAATATCCTGTTTATTGACCACATTGCGAGATGAAGCCGCTTTCAGAAGGTTGTGGATGTGCGGGGTGGCGCCTGGGCCTTGTCCTGGGGCTTGGTGGCCTCACCCTTGGTTAACGGTAGGCAAAGTAGCATTGTTCGAGGCATGCTTTGTACGATTGAACCTGTATAAGTACTCATACTGCTTTCAGCTATGGTTGTGAAGTGCCCCTGCTGGTTTCAGTTAAGGTTGTTAAGTACTCCTGCTGCTTTTATAGTCTGTCGTGTTTCTTCAGTCCTGACTTCCTCCAGCCGCCAAAACCAAACCAGCACCGGTGGGGCCGCCTGCTTCTGCCTCCCACGGCTGGCTGCGCCTCAGCGCACGCATCGCCGCCCCACCGTCTCCTAAATCATTAACGCCGATGTCCGAGGCCTCATCGTCGTCCTCCGCGCGCTTTGGTGCGCTCGCCGCGGCATCGCCCTCTCGCGTTGTCAACATGGTCAACAAACAAGAGGAACCCCTCTAAAAAAACAAACAAGAGGAATCAGGAGAGGACTGTACGTGCAGAGGATGACAGTAGGGGCCCACCATGTCCATGGCCATATGCAATGAAGTTCCTCATTTTTTGTTATATACTCCATTGTCAGCGTATAGAAAAAGAAAATGCTTCCTCCTAGTGGTTTCCTGACATCTGGGACCCACGACATTTTCAGCGTATATAGTCAATAGACAAGAGAACAGCACAAGATTGGCTGACACCTAGGACGTAGCTGCTCAAGCAGTATTTTTATTTTGTTATTGTTGAGATGGAGCAGGGTTTCAACTGGGCTATGGCCCGTCTAGCCCAAGCTTATATTTTACGTTCACCACATGACCAGCCCAGCTATTTTTTCTTTGTGAAAATGAGCCCAGTTTATTTTTTCTGAAGAATACCCAATCCAGGCCTACTTATTTTTCTATGCCCTGGTGGGCTGCAACTCTTTCAAGACGACTGCAAATCTTGAAAGTAATATGAAATGGGCTGTAAATATAAAAAAACAGATGACAAATTGGCAATTACTTTATAATTTCTGAATTTTTTCACATTTTTAGATTCCAATTTCACTGCGCTTTAACCTAATTTAAATATATCTTCAAAGTACTTTAAATCTGGCTCGACATTTCGGTATTAAAAATAGTTTGGACCCCACCGAAATATGCGAAATTTTGTTTAAATTTTTAACCCTGGCCCTGGCCAACAAAAAAATGGACTGCAATAAATTGCATAAGAAGTTGCAATGAGCTGTAAATTATTAAAAAATAGGGAATGGTCTGACTTGTCGGCCTATTAAGTTGACGCGTATGCAAGATTTTTTCACTTATTATATACGTCATCAAACGATTCTAGAAGTTGTAACCATTGGATGTCAATCCAACGGCCGTCGTGCTTCTTCAATCTCTGATCTTCTTGCTCCAGCTGCCAAATCCAGCGCTGGCGGGACCGCCTGCTCCCGCCTCCCGTGGCCGGCTGTGCTGTCGCGCAGGCCTCACCGCCCCTACTACTCCCACTGCTGGCCAGGCCATCCCTCCACTCACCCACATCCCTCCACTGTTGTGGCTTCACCGCCTCCGGGTCATTCCCTTCCTGGGTCTCGCTGTCGTCCATCGCGCTGGTGTTCTCGGCACGGCGTGGTCAACGTTGTCAACAAACGACAACATCGGAAGGGGGATGCACATGGAGAGGTTGACAGTTGGGACCCACATGGTCCATGGCCGCACGCAAGCAAGTACCTCCTTATTACGCCAAAAAGAATGAATCCTCCCAATGACAGCTGGGACCCACCAGCTATATCTTGGCACGGAAGGAAGTGCCTCCTTATTAAGCGAAAAATAATGAGTGCTCCCCATGACAGCTGGGGCCCACCAGATTTGGAGGCTGACTTGTGGCCCTACTAAGTTGACGCGTACGCAGGGCTTTGTCAACTTAGTCAACAAACAATTCTATCACCAGTGACTGTTGGATTGTTAACATCCAACGGTCGTCCTGCTTCTTCAACCTCTCATTTTCTTGCTCCAACCGTCCAAACCACCGCGCGCTCCTGCCTCCCGTGGCCGGCTGTGTTGCCGCGGAGGCCTCATCGCCCCCTACTACTCCCACCGCTGGCCAGGCCATCCCTCTACTCACCCACACCCCTTGTTATTCTGCGGCGATAGCAGCCTCACACTGCAACCGAACCAGTCAACCCTCGTACTACCCTCTGCATGTTCCCAGGCTCCGCGTCATTCCCTGCCTCACCGTCGTCCACCGCCTGGTGTTGTCTGCACGGCGTGGTCAACGTGGTCAACGAACGATAACCATCGGAAGAGGACTGTACACGGTGAGGCTGACAGATGGACCCACCAGCTACATCTTCGCACGCAAGGAAGTGCCTCCTTATTACGCGCAAAAAAAAGAATCCTCCCCCTGTCAGTTCGGACCCACCAGCTACATCTTCAGACTCAAGGAAGTGCCTCCTTATCCTTCCTGATAGCCGGGACCCACCCGGTCGAAGCGTACGTAGCGTTGTCATTCTGGTTGCAAACGTGTACGTACATACTGGTCCATCGGTCTTTCTGCCACGATGAACCGTGGCCCAGTAAGGAGCGGTAGCTGTTCAGGCAGTCCCATCTATATCATGTACACGTACGTATGTACATAGAGGCGGGGTCTTGAATGCCTACTCACGCATACGTACGGCCAGGGCTCGTGTACATGGAGAGGCAGCGGAGGGCAGCAACGGTGTCCTGTTCATCGGCAGCCAACCGGCTGGGTCAGAACGGAGAAACTACATCGTGTTCATCAGGAGGTAATGGAATGTGTCCTGTTCATCGAGAGCTAACCGGCTTGGACGGAACAGTCGAAACAAGGCCTGGTGTACCGCAGAACGGAGGAAACAACCTTCTGTTCGACCGCCTACGATCGAAACGGGATCCTGTTCATCGAGAGGGGTCTGGCGTACCGCAAAATGGAGGAAACGGACATCTCTTCAACCTCCTATGGTCAAAACGGGGTCCTATTGATTGGGAGGGGTGTGGCGTACCGCAAAACGGAGGAAATGGACTTCTCTTAGACCTCCTACGGTCGAAACGGGGGTCCTGTTCATCGGGAGGGGTGTGGCGTACCGCAAAATGGGACTCCATGGGCTACTCTTCATCCACCGTCTACTGCCTCGCTCCAGCCTCCACGGGCTATTGTTCATCCACCGTCGACCTCCTCCAGCCTCCACCTATGACTGTTCATCCACGGCGTCTCCCTCCTGCCTCCACCAGACATTGTTCATCCACGGGCTCCTGTTCATCCAGCCTCCACAGGCTACTGTTCAACCAGCCCTCCATGGGGTCCTATTCATCTAGCCTCCACTGGCTACTGTTCAACCAGCCCTCCACAGGGTCCTGTTCATCCACCCCCAACCGGCTCGATTAGGGTCCTGTTCATCCAGCGGCAACGGCCTCTCCTACCACGGGGTCCTGTTCATCCAACCCCTACCGGGACTGTTCATCCAACCCCCAACAACATTCACTGTTCATCAAGAGGCAGTAGGTTCGATCGGCTTCAGTTAGCAGCAGTAGCGAAGGAATCGCTCGGGTTCAGTTAATAGCCAAGGGATCGATCGCTCGGGTTCAGTAACGTAGCTAGTCCAATCACTCGGGTTCAGTAAGCGAACGCCTCGCTCGGGTTCAGTTAGAGCACAATGCCTCGCACACATGCGCGTACGTGTACAAGAGAAACACGCAAACCTCCGTCCACCGCTCGGCCCCGACCACCCACCGTAACCAGGAACTCCCCGATATTTTCCTCGCCCTCGCTTCTACCACGGTTTTTTTCGTCATGGACGGCCCAAAGAATGTCATGCAGCAGCGTCTACGGCCTGCCCAGGACGAAAAGCCCATTTTCTATCATGATTTTTTGTCATAGAAGTAGGAGCCCACCACATCTATGATGATACCGGGTTTTTTCACAATTATCGTCATAGAAGTGTCATAAGCATGACAGAAAAAAATTTCGTTCGGCCCAAAATGTCACGGATGTTTCTTTTTTTTGTAGTGTTCCTCTCTGTAGTGCTTAGCGAAGCTCTACTAAGATTCCACCACCACCACCGCCACCACGCCATCGTGCTGCCGGAGGACTTGGGCTACTACTTCACCCTCGCTCGCTGGATCGAGGAGGTGAAGGCATCATCAAGCCGTACATGTGTTGAACGCGGAGGTGCCGTCCGTTCGGCACTTGGATCGGGAGTTCGTGGGACGGATCGTGATTGGATCGCGAAGACGTTCGACTACATCAACTGCGCTTCTTAATGCTTCCGCTTAGCGATCTACAAGGGTATGTAGATCCAATCTCTCGTCTCGTAGATGGTCATCTCCTAGATTGGATCTTGGTGAGCGTAGGAAAATTTTTGTTTCCCATGCAACGTTCCCCAACAGTGGCATCAGAGCTAGGTCTATGCGTAGATGACATCATGAGTAGAACACAAAGGAGTTTGTGGGCGTTGATATTCAGATTGCTTCCTTCCTTGGTCTTTTATTGATTCGGCGGTATTGTGGGATGAAGCGGCTCGGACCAACTTTACATGTCCACGTACATGAGACCGGTTCCATCGACTAACATGTGACTTTGTTGCATAAAGATGGTTGGCGGGTGACTATCTCTCCCACCTTAGTTGAATCGGATTCGACAAATGCGGTCCTTGTTGAAGGTTAAATAGCAACTTGCATATCACCGTTGTGGCTTTGCGTAGGTAAGAATCATTCTTGCTACCCATAGCAGCCATGTAAAACATGTAACAACAATTAGAGGACGTCCAACTTGTTTTTGCAGGGTATGTTGTGATATGATATGGCCAAAGACATGATGAGATATAATTGATGTATGAGATGATCATGTTTGTAATAGTTTATATCAACTTGCATGTCAATGCATACGGCAACCGGCGGGAGCCATAGGGTTGTCTTTAATTATTGTATGACCTGCGTGCCAATCATTAAGCGCCATGTAATGCTTTACTTTATCGCTAAGCGGTAGCAATAGTAGTAGAAGCATGGTTGGCGTGACAACCCCAATGGCGACACGATGATGGAGATCATGGTGTCATGCCGGTGACGATGGAGATCATGCCGGTGCTTTGGAGATGGAGATCAAAAGCACAAGTTGATGGCCATATCATGTCACTTATTATTTGCATGTGATGTTAATCCTTTTATGCATCTTATTTTGCTTAGGATGATGGTAGCATTATAAGGTGATCCCTCACTAAAATTTCAAGATAAAATTGTGTTCTCCCCAAGTGTGCACCATTGCGAAAGTTTGTCATTTCGAGGCACCACGTGATGATCGGGTGTGATAGACTCTACGTTCACATACAACGGGTGCAAGCCAGTTTTGCACATGTGGAACACTTGGGTTAAACTTGACGAGCCTAGCATGTACAGACATGGCCTCGGAGCACAAGAGACCGAAAGGTCGAACATGAGTCATATAGTTGATATGATCAACCTGGAGATGTTCACCATTGAAACCACCTCATCTCACGTGATGATCGGACTTGGGTTGGTGAATTTGGATCGTGTTACACTCGGACAACCGGAGGGATGTTGATTTGAGTGGGAGTTTTAAGTAATATGATTAATTGAACTCATTATCATGAACAATAGTCTAAGTTGTCTTTGCAAATTATGTTGTAGATCTATAGCTCGCGCTGTAGCTCCCTGTTTTAATACATTCCTAGAGAAAGACTAAGTTGAAAGATATTGTAAGCAATTATGCGGACTAGGGCCATAGTCTGAGGATTGTCCTCACTTCTACACAGAAGGCTTATGTCCTTGATGCACCACTCGGTGTGCCAACCCCTCTAGCGCCATCTATGGATGTTGTGAACATCTGGCAGACACGTTCTGATGACTACTTGATAGTTTAGTGCGCCATGCTTAATGGCTTAGAATCGGGGCTCAAAGGCGTTTTGAACGCCATGAAACATATGAGATGTTCCAAGAGTTGAAATTAGTATTTCAGGCTCATGCCCGTGTTGAGAGGTATGAGACCTCTAACAAATTCTTTGCCTACAAGATGGAGGAGAATTGCTCAGCCAGTGAGCATGTGCTCAGAATGTCTGGGTGCTATAATCGCTTGAATCAAGTGGGAGTTAATCTTCCAGATAAGATAGTGATTGACAGAGTTCTCCAGTCACTATCACCAAGATACTGGAGCTTCGTGATGAACTATAACATGCAAGGGATGGAGATGATCCCGGAGCTGTTCGCGGTGCTTAAGGCTGCGAAGGTAGAAATCAAGTAGGAGCATCAAGTGTTGATGGCTAACGAGACCACTGGTTTCAAGAAGGGCAAGGGCAAGAAGGGAAACTTCATGAATAGCAAGCCAGTTGCCGCTCCAGTGAAGAACCCCAAGGTTGAACCCAAACCTGAGACTAAGTGCTTCTATTGTAAGGGGAACGGTCACTAGTAGTGGAACTGCCCCAAATACTTGGTAGATTAGAAGGCTGGCAACTTCAACAAAAGTATATTTGATATACGTGTTATTGATGTGTAACTTACTAGTACTCCTATTAGCACCTGGTATTAGATACTGGTTCAGTTGCTAATATTGTTAACTCGAAACAAAAGCTACAGAATAAACGGAGACTAGCTAACGGCGAGGTGACGATGTGTGTTGGAAGTGTTTCCAAGGTTGATGTGATCACCATCGCACGCCCCCTCTACCTTCGGATTAGTGTTAAACCTAGATAAATGTTATTTGGTGTCTGCGTTGAGCATGAACATGATGAGATCATGTTTATTGTAATGCGGTTATTCATTTAAGTCAGAGAATAATGGTTATTCTATTTACGTGAATAATACCTTCTATGGTCATGCACCCAATGTGAATGGTTTATTGAATCTCGATCGTAGTGATACACATGTTCATAATATTGATGCCAAAAGATGCGAAGTTAATAATGATGGTACCACATACTTGTGGCACTGCTGCTTAAGTCATATTGGTGTAAAGCGCATGAAGAAACTCCATGCTGATGGACTTTTGGAGTCACTTGATTTTGAATCACTTGACACATGTGAACCATGCCTCATTGGCAAGATGACTAAAACCCCGTTTTTCAAAACAATGGAACGGGCAAGTAACTTGTTGGAAGTCATACATACTGATGTGTGCGGTCCGATGAGTGTTGACGCGTGCAGTGGATATCGTTATTTCCTCACCTTCACCGATGATATGAGTAGATATGGGTATATTTACTTAATAAAGCATAAGTCTGAAATGTTTGAAAAGTTCAAGCAGTTTCAGAGTGAAGTTGAGAATCATCATAACAAGAAGATTAAATTCCTACGATCCGATCGAGGGGGAGAGTATCTGAGTTATGAGTTTGGCAATCACTTAAGACAATGTGGAATTGTTTCACAGTTGATGCCACCTGGAACACCATAGCGTAATGGTGTGTCCGAACGTCGTAATCGTACCTTATTGGATATGGTGCGTTCTGTGATGTCTCTTGCCGATCTACCACTATCATTTTGAGGTTATGCATTAAAGACAACTACATTCACTTTAAATAGGGCACCATCTAAGTCTGTGCAGACAAAACCGTAGGAACTGTGGTTTGGCAAGAAACCTAAGTTGTCGTTTCTTAAGGTTTGGGGTTGCGATGCTTATGTCAAAAGGCTTCAGCCGGAAAAGCTCGAACCCAAAGCGGACAAATGTGTCTTCATAGGATACCCAAAATAGACGGCTCGGTATACCTTCTATCTCAGATCTGAGGGCAAAGTGTTTGTCGCTAAGAACAGGTCCTTTCTCGAGAAAGAGTTTCTCTCGAAAGAATTGAGTGGGAGGAAGATAGAACTTGATGAGGTTGTTGAACCTTTACTTCAACTAGAGAGTAGTGCAGAACAGAAAGATGTTTCTGTGGCACCTACGTCAGTTGAAGAGGAAGCTAATGATGATGATCATGAAGCTTCGGATCAAGTTACTATCGACCCTCGTAGGTCGACAAGGGTACATATAGCTTGTGAGTGGTACGGTTACCCTGTCTTAGAGGTCATGTTGTTGACAATGGTGAACCTACGAGCTATGGAGAAGCGATGGTGGGCCCGGATTCCAGTAAATGGCTAGGAGCCATGAAATCCGAGATAGGATCCATGTATGAGAACAAAGTATGGACTTTGGTGGACTTGCCCGATGGTCGGCAAGCCATTGAGAATAAATGGATCTTTAAGAAGAAGACACACACTGATGGTAATGTCACCATTTATGAAGCTCGACTTGTCGCAAAGAAGTTTCCGACAAGTTCAATGAGTTGACTATGATGAGACTTTCTCACTCATAGTGATGCTAAAGTCTGTTGGAATTATGTTAGCAGTTGCTGCATTTTCAATTATGAAATCTGGCAGATGGATGTCAAAACAAAGTTTCCTTGATGGTTTCCGTGAGGAAAGGTTGTATGTGATACAACCAGAAGATTTTGTCGATCCTAAGGATGCTAAAAGGTATGCAAGCTCCAGTGATCCTTCTATGGACTGGAGCAAGCATCTCGGAGTTGGAACACACGCTTTGATGAGGTGATCAAAGCTTTTAGGTTTAAACAAAGTTTGCAAGAAACTTGTATTTACAAGAAAGTGAGTGGGAGCACTACACCATTTATGATAAGTATATGTGGATGACATATTGTTGATCGGAAATGATGTAGAATTCCTAGAAAGCATAAAGGGTTGTTTGAAAGGAGTTTTTCAAAGGAAGACCTGGGTAAAGCTGCTTACATATTGGGCAACAAGATCTATAGAGATAGATCAAGACGCCTGATAAGACCTTCACAAAGCACATACCTTGACATGATTTTGAAGGAGTTCAAAATGGATCAGTCAAAGAAGGAGTTCTTGCCTGAGTTGTAAGGTGTGAAGTTGAGTAAGACTCAAAGCTCGACCACGACAGAAGAAAGAAAAAGGACAAAGGTCGTCCCCTATGCCTCAGCCATAGGCTCTATACGATATGCCATGCTGTGTACCGCACCTGATGTGTGCCTTGCCATGTGTCTGGCAAGGGGGTACCAGAGTGATCCAGGAGTGGATCGCTGGACAGTGGTCAAAATTATCCTTAGAGGAATAAGGAAATGTTTCTCGGTTATGGAGGTGATAAAGAGTTCGGCGTAAAGGGTTACATCGATGCAAGCTTGGACACAAATTCGGATGACTCTGAGTAGCAAACCGGATATGTATAGTGGAGCAGCCATTTGGAATAACTCCAAGTGGAGTTTGGTAGTAGCATCTACAATATGACATAGAGATTTGCAAAGTACACGCGGATCTGAATGTTGCAGACCCGTTAACTAAAACCTCTCTCACAAGCATAACATGATCAAACCCCAGAACTCATTGGGTGTTAATCACATGGTGATGTGAACTAGATTATTGACTCTAGTGCAAGTGGGAGACTGTTGGAAATATGCCCTAGTGGCAATAATAAATTGGTTATTATCATATTTCCCTGTTCATGATAATCGTTTATTATCCATGCTAGAATTGTATTGATCAGAAACTCAGACACATGTGTGGATACATAGACAATAACGTGTCCCTAGTGAGCCTCTACTAGACTAGCTCGTTGATCAAAGATGGCTATGGTTTCGTAGCCATAGACATGAGTTGTCATTTGGTAACGGGATCACATCATTAGAAGAATGATGTGATGGACAAGACCCAAACTATGAACGTAGCATATGATCTGTCAAATTTATTGCTATCGTTTTCTGCATGTCAAGTATATGTTCCTATGACCATGAGATCATGCAACTCACTGACACCGGAGGAGTACCTTGTGTGTACCAAATGTCGCAACGTAACTGGGTGACTATAAAGGTGATCCATATGTATCTCCGAGGGTGTCTGTTAAGCTGGCATGGATCAAGACTGGGATTTGTCACTCCGTATGACGGAGAGGTATCTCAGGGCCCACTTGGTAATACAACATCACAAGAAGCTTGCAAGCAATGTGACTAATGAGTTAGCCATGGGATCTTGTATTACGAAATGAGTAAAGAGACTTGCCGGTAACGAGATTGAACTAGGTATGGAGATACCAACGATCGAATCTCGGGCAAGTAACATACTGATAGACAAAGGGAACTACATACGGGATTAGCTGAATCCTTGACATCGAGGTTCGATCGATAAGATCTTCGTAGAATATGTGGGAACCAATATGGGCATCCAGGTCCCACTATTGGTTATTGACTGTAGAGGTGTCTCGGTCATGTCTGCATAGTTCTCGAACCCGCAGGGTCTACACACTTAACGTTTGGTGACGATATAAGTATAGTTGAGTCATTATGGTGGTTACCGAAAGTTGTTCGGAGTCCCGGATGAGATCCCGGACATGATGAAGAACTCTGGAATGGTCTGGAGATGAAGATTGATATATTGGATGAAGGGTATTGGAGTCCGAAAGTGTTCCGAGGGTACCGGGTGATGACCAGCATGACCGAAAGGGGTTTCGGGGGGCCCCGGCAAGTGTTGGGGGGGCCTCATGGGCCAAGGGGAGGGAGCACACCAGCCCACTAAGGGGTTGTGCGCCCCCAAGCCCCCTTCCCACGTTGCCAGAGGAGGTGGGGCGCCTCCCTAGGGCAGCCCACCCCTTTGCCTTGGGGGCCAAGTCTCCTAAGGGGTGGAGGGGCCAAAACCCATCTAGGGTTTCCCCTTATTGGCCGCTGCCCCCTAGATTGGATCTAGGGGTGCCCCCTTCTCCTCCCTTCCCCCTATATATAGAGAGGTGGAGAGAGGGCAGCCGCACCCATACAGATCTATTCATGCCACGGCGTTGCTCCTCCTCTCCCTCGTAGCCATCTTTCTCTCCGTAGTGCTTAGCGAAGCTCTACTGAGATTCCACCACCACCACCGCCACCACGCCGTCGTGCTGCCGGAGGACTCGGGCTACTACTTCACCATCGCTCACTGGATCAAGGAGGTGAAGGCGTCATCAAGCCGTACGTGTGTTGAACGCGGAGGTGCCGTCCGTTCGGCACTTGGATCGGGAGTTCGCGGGACGGATCGTGATTGGATCGCGAAGACGTTCGACTACATCAACCACATTTCTTAACGTTTCCGCTTAGCGATCTACAAGGGTATGTAGATCCAATCTCTCCTCTTGTAGATGGTCATCTCCTAGATTGGATCTTGGTGAGCGTAGGAAATTTTTTGTTTCCCATGCAACGTTCCCCAATACGTGGTGTGTTATGCATGCGGCGATCAAGGCCACTACGGGCATAACTGCTCGACTCCAAACCTTCCTGGGCTCTGGTCTTTTATCCACTTTGACTCATTTCCTAGCCCACCAGAGCAGGCTTGGGCCGAGGAAGTGGTGGAGTCCTGGTTTCACTGTACCGGGCCGGTGCTCCCGTTTAGGTAGGTATCGACATTTAAGGAGCTGGTCAAGGATCTTTTCCCAAATTTTCGGCCGAGACCCTTGCCTGTCCCCTTGCATTCCTTTGCTCTTACCAACTCTGCCTCCAGCTCGACTAGCTCGCTAGCACCATTGTCATCGCCGGTGAGGATAGTGGTTCTTTGTCCCTCATGGATTTCAGATACAGGAAGTCGAAGGGCGAACTGGGGTTTCCAGAGTCATCCTGCCACACCGTCCCAGAAGACACATGGACAAGGCGATTGTATACATCCATCCACACCCCAGTGAGGTATTTTTTCCCAATGTCCGTGAAGTTCTTGAAGAGTTTCTGCAAGGAGTTGAGCAAGTGGGATTTAGAGAAATTCAGCCATGTCCTTTTGTTGAAGCTTACATCCAGTTCATGCATGTTCGTGATAGAGATAGGCTAATTAGGCAGAGTCCTCATCCGTTTGGAGATGTGTTTATCTCTTTCACCAAACACAATGAGGGAAGAAACTAGCACCGGATTCATTTCAACAGAACATGTTGGCTACTGTTTGTAGGAGTCCCTTTTGATTACTGCAATACAGAGGATATTGCTGCTGCCATTGCAAAATGGGGCAGAATTATTAGTTGGGAAAGAGAAGATGCATTAAGAGGTAAGATCCTAGTCAAAGCTAGAGTAACTGAACTCATTGACATCCCAAAGAGCATCAGATGGTCTGAGGGGGAAAGTTTTGAAGAAGAGTCATGGACTTGCTCTGTTGAGGTTTTGTTGGAAGAGATGCTTGGAGGTGGTCCTGTTGATGAGGACCCCATACCACCACCTGGTGTAGATCCACATCCTGTGCCACAACATGCAAATGACTTTCTAGGTTTTCAACTTGTGCCAATGAACAATGTGCAAGCACAAAATGATGGTTGGGATGAATAGGAGGAGCAAGAGCATTGGGCATTTCCTCAGCCAAACACCCCTGAGCCAGTTCAATAGCAAATAGAAATCCCTCTGTTACAAGATGATGGTGCTCCTAACAGCAGTATCACCGCCACTGTCTCACTGTCTGATGGCATTTTTCCTATTACACATACTACCAGTGAAGAAGTGAACCAAGGAATTCCAGTTCCACCTATGGGCCTGGGGTTACACAACATTGCTTTGGCATATCAAGACGATGCTGAAGAGGAGGATCTTCAAGTTGAAGCAAACAACTTGGAGGTTTTAGAGCAATAGGGTGGGGTTGGATAACCACCTATTGTAGTGGCAGCAAATATCTTAGGGTTGATGTGCACAGCGAAAACTCCCTCCTGAAAGCCAGGAAGAAGGTGGAAGGCTTCCGGCAGCGCTGGGTCTTCATGGATGCTCACGGTTCCGACCCGCTCTTGATGATTCCGGTAGCGCCGCCCGAGCAGACTCCCGGATGGGGCTCCGCAAAGCTCGCTGACCCTCTAGCAAAGCCTGTCCTAAAGAGGATAGATTTGCACATGAAGGCGAAGCTGATGGGGGAGGCGATCATGAAGGAGTTCCCGGCGCACCGCCTCGCGCCGCTCCAAGTGCGATCAGTGCCCTGTGGGAGTGTGAAGGCACGGGGAACGCAATGCGGCTGCAAGTCGCCGGCCTGACGGTCGAGGAGCTGGACGGGGCTTTGTTTACCCTGCTGGGATACGTCCCCGGGGACCTTCCCGAGGCATCCGCTTCGCTGTACAGCCGCGGCGACAAGGAGGAGCTGGTCGTGGCCATGCCCACCTTTGACGAGCTGGGGCTTGAGCCGCACGACCACACCGATTCGCCTGTGGTGCTGTCCTCCGCGGCATTGACATCGACGAGGACTCGGAGGAAACGGTGGAGGACAACCTCAGGAGGGCGTCCCCACCGTCGCGTTGCTAGATCCTCCTTGGCCTTGAAGATGATGATGATGCCGACGAGCCTCCGCCCGCGGCTTCCCCAGGCTTCTCCGGGGCATCGAGGAGGACAGAACCCGCTCCCCCAACCATGCGAGCATCGGGCAGGGCGGCGCCAGGCGAAGGGGCAGCCGAGCCTCCTCCTGCAGGCTACCCATGCCCCGTCGGGGTGGTCGAGGAAACGGGTCTTGCCCCGCCGGCCACACAGCCGACGACCACGGGGGCTCTGCTGGGGTGACCGAGCTTCCATCGATCAGGCTCTCCCAGGGGAATCCTTGCACCTCCCCTGGAAGCGGTGCTATAGCGGGGCTCGCCGAGGGTCACCCTGACGGGCCCCGGGCGTCACCAAGGAAGGATGGTGGCGCGTCGGCCTCCGCTGAAGAGAAGAAGAAGGTGTGGACCGCGTCGGACGAGTAAGTACCCTAACTTTACCTTTGATTGTGTGCCGGTAGTCCATATGTTCATGTTGTCTCCTTGTTGCGTTGAACCAGAGGCGGTGGCGCGAAGAAGAAGGCAAAGATGACCGTCACAAGGAAAGAGCCCTCTATCCTGAAGGCAGGTTCGACGCTCGGCCGCAGCTTTGGTGGGCGCGTGGGCGCGCTGCGCCGACCGGCCACTGTGCTCGGGCGCACGGGCACTTCTTCACCTGGGCGCGCAGGTGCTCCGGCTCCTCACAGTGCTTCGCCAGTTCTGCCGAAGGGCCGGTTACCGAGGATACTGCTGCTCAGCACGCAGCGCCGCCCGCTATGATCGCGGCAGCTTCGGCCACGGACAGGGGATGGGACCTCACCCCTCACTGGCAAAACATGACACAGGGCATGCCACGGCACAACCTCAAGCAGTGCCCACTCCTGGGACTCAGTTGGCCGGGGCAGCATTCACCCTAGCCGTGCCGCGGGAGTTGAGCGCGAGGAAGGACCCGAAGCCCCCTGCGCCTCAAGGACAACATGCCGAGGCCTCTTCGGTCGTGGTGCCAACCAACAATCAGCGCTGCCCCCTCGTCAGGCCCTCGCGCTCGTGAACCGCGGCACCCTGATCAGGTGCAGGGCTTTGGCTGACGCCCGGGCCCACTCGGCCGGCTCGGGGCTGACCTTTAGGACGCCGACAACCGCCTCGACAGGGAGCGCCTGAGGCTCGCCTCTGGGTGGCTCCAGCTTGAGACGGCAACCAAAGAGGCCCAGAGCCGGGCCGAGGCCGCTGCCACGGAGAATGTGAAGGAAGCCGCCGAGGCACGGGCAGCTCGTGGCAGCGCGCTTGCTGATGTGGAAGCAGCCGCCAAGCGCTGATACGTCTCCAACGTATCTATAATTTTTTATTGTTCCATGCTATTATATTATCTGTTTTGGATGTTTTATATGCATTAATATGCTATTTTATATTATTTCTTGGACTAACTTATTAACCTAGAGCCCGGTGCCAGTTTCTATTTTTTCCTTGTTTTTGAGTTTTATAGAAAAGGAATACCAAACGGAGTCCAAACGGAATAAAACTTTCGGGATGATTTTTCTTGGACCAAAAGACACACGTAGGACTTGGAGAGGAAGGCAGAAGAGTCCCGAGGGCTCCACAATCCCTCAGGGTGCGCCCTAGGGGGAGGGGCACGCCCCCTGGTTTGTGGGCCCCACGGGAGTCCTCCAACCCTAATCTTTGGCCTATAAATTCAGAAATATTCCCAAACCACCAGAAGCGTCCACCAAAACACTTTTCCGCCGCCGTAACCTTCTGTACCCATGAGATCCCATCTTGGGGATTTTTTCGGCATCCTGCCGGAGGGGGATTCGATCACGGAGGGCTTCTACATCAACTCTATTGCCTTTCGATGAAGCGTGAGTAGTTTACCACAAACCTACGGGTCCATAGCGGTCGAAGTGTGGAGTAATAGTAGTAGATGCAGAATTGTTTCGGTCTACTTGACACGGACGTGATGCCTATATTCATAATCATTGCCTTGGATATCATCATAACTTTGCGCTTTTCTATCAATTGCTTGACAGTAATTTGTTCACCCACCGTATTATTTGCCTTCAAGAGAGAAGCCTCTGGTGAAACCTATGGCCCCCGCCTCTATTCTCCATCATATATTTTCAGATCTATAAACCAAAAAACCCAAAAATACCTTGCTACAATTTATTTACTTTTGTTTTGTTTTACGTTTTAGTAAGCTTTTATATCTATCTCTATCAGATCTCACCTTTGCAAGTGACCGTGAAGGGATTGACAACCCCTTTATCGCGTTGGGTGCAAGTGTTTGATTGTTTGTGCAGGTGCATAGATTGGAGACTTGCGTGTATCTCCTACTGGATTGATACATTGGTTCTTAACTGAGGGAAATACTTATCTCTACTTTGCTGCAAGCGAAAAACCAACGCAAGCTCAAGAAGTAGCAGGAAGAATTTCTGGCGCCGTTGCCGGGGAGATCTACATCAAGCCTACCAACTACCCACCATAAACTCGCATCTCTTGCATTACATTATTTGCCATTTGCCTCTCGTTTTCCTCTCCCCCACTTCTAAAACGATTTCAGAAAAACACAAAAAGATTTGCCTTTTTATTCGCCCTTCTTCCGTTCGTCTTTTCGTTTGCCTTTTTGGTTGCTCTTTTGCTAGATCAGTTTCTTGCCATCATGTCTGAATCTGGGGAGTTTATCATTTAAAAAAATAGCATTAATCTTGATGGTAGTTTTAATGATTTTGCCAATAATGATCCTCGTGGAGAAGAACCCACTATTATCCATACTAAAAAACTCCGTGTAGGTAGCGGTAATATTATTGGAAAAGGGGTTATTCAAGATTTCTTTAGTTGTGCCGGTACTTTACCTATGCTTGGAGAGTCGATTCTGAATAAAAAAATTAGCCTTGAGGATGCAATATCTTTGCTTATAGTTGAATTTGAAAGACAATTTGTTCACATGCATCCATGCATACAAAGGCTTTTACTAGAATTCTCTAATATTCATGATCCTTCCGTTAAATGTGTCACCACTATATTTCTAGCTCATGAGTTTAGGTTTATCATGAAAGAGGCCAGTGAAATATTTGCTCATTATAATATTAATGGTGGTTGTCCCCCTATAGAAGAGATCTTTTTTTATCAAGAAGAAATTAGGAGATTACAATCTCCGGATTATGCTGCTTACAATGAAAACCTAAGAAAGAAAGTCCCTACAGATGTTTTGATTGATAAAATTTCTGAGCTCAATGACAATTTTGCTATACAAAATAATGGATTAGGGTTTGTGCTTAGGGATAGACTTAGGGCTTTTAATCAAAGGAACATTTACAATGAAGAAATAATTATCAAATACAAAGGGCTGAAGGAGGAACCAATTCCTCCCAAACTTGATCTTATAGATCCTTATCCTATCAAATTTAGCCCCTTTGATTATTTTTGTTTGCCACAAAGAAAGCTTGCTTCCGAAAGGAGGGAATATGAGATGATCATGGATGATCTCCCTCACTTCTATTACAATACCTAGATCTATGTTTTATGCCTAGCTAGGGGCGTTAAACAATAGCGCTTGTTGGGAGGCAACCCAATTTTATTTTTATGTTTTTGTTTTTGGTTCAGTTTTCAATAAATACACATTATTACATCTGTATTAATTGTGTTTTGGTGTTTTAATTAGTGTTTGAGCCAAGTAAGACCTTTGGGATGGCTTATGGTGATAGTTGATTTGATCTTGCTGAAGAACAGAAACTTTTGCGTCCAGTAACAGAATTGTTTACATTCACGGGAGCATGTAAAAACCCTGAATGTTTTACACAAGATTGATATACAAATTGCCTCTGTTCTACTAATTTGTCAGAATTTTTGGAGTTACGGAAGTATGAGAACAAGTCAGATCTTCGTAGACTGTTCTGTTTTTGACAGATTCTATATTCTATGTATTGTTTGCTTATTTTTGATGAATCTATGGGTAGTATCGGGGGGTATGAACCATGGAGAAGTTGGAATACAATAGATATTACACCAATATAAATAAAGAATGAGTTCACAACAGTACCAAAAAAGTGGTGATTTATTTTCTTATACTAACGGATCTCATGAGTTTTCTGTTGAGTTTTGTGTTGTGAAGTTTTCAAGTTTTGGGTAAAGATTTGATGGACTATGGAATAAGGAGTGGCAAGAGCCTAAGCTTGGGGATGCCCAAGGCACCCCAAGGTAATATTCAAGGACAACCAAGCATCTAAGGTTGGGGATGCCCCGGATGGCATCCCCTCTTTCGTCTTCGTCTATCGGTAAATTTACTTGAGGCTATATTTTTATTCACCACATGATATGTGTTTTGCTTGGAGCGTCTTGTATGATATGAGTCTTTGATTTTTAGTTTTCCACAATCATCCTTTCTGTACACACCTTTTGAGAGGGACATGCATGAATCATGAATTTATTAGAATACTCTATGTGCTTCACTTATATCTTTTGAGCTAGGCAATTTTGCTCTAGTGCTTCACTTATATCTTTTTAGAGCACGGCGGTGGCTTTATTTTATAGAAATTGTAGAACTCTCATGCTTCACTTATATTATTTTGAGAGTCTCTCTAAAAAGCATGGTAATTTGTATAGGTTATGAATTTAGTCCTAATATGATGGGCATCCAAGAGGGATATAATAAAAACTTTCATATAAAGAACATTGAATACTATGAGAAGTTTGATTCCTTACGATTGTTTTTAGATATAAAGATGGTGATATTAGAGTCATGCTAGTGAGTAATTGTGAATTGGTAGAAATACTTGTGTTAAAGTTTGTGATTCTCGTAGCATGCACGTATGGTGAACCGTTATGTGATGAAGTCGGAGCATGATTTATTTATTGCTTGTCTTCCTTATGAGTGGCGGTCGGGGACGAGCGATGGTCTTTTCCTACCAATCTATCCCCCTAGGAGCATGCGTGTAGTACTTGTTTTGATAGCTAATAGACTTTTGCAATAAGTATGTGAGCTCTTTATGATTAATGTTGAGTCCATGGATTATACGCACTCTCACCCTTCCACCATTGCTAGCCTCTCTAGTACCACGCAACTTTCGCCGGTTCACTACACCCACCATATACCCTTCCTCAAAACAGCCACCATACCTACCTATTATGGCATTTCCATAGCCATTCCGAGATATATTGTCATGCAACTTCCACCGTTCCGTTTATTATGACACGCTTCATCATTGTCATATTGCTTTGCATGGTCATGTAGTGGACATAGTATTTGTGGCAAGGCCACCGTTCATATTTTTTATACATGTCTCTATTGATCATTGCACATCCCGGTACACCGCTAGAGGCATTCATATAGTCATATTTTTGTTCTAAGTATCGAGTTCTAATTCTTGAGTTGCAAGTAAATAAAAGTGTGATGATCATCATTATTAGAGAATTGTCCCATGTGAGGAAAGGATGATGGAAGCTATGATTCTCTCACAAGTTGGGATGAGTATCCAGACTTTACAAAAATAAAAGAGGCCAAAAGAAGCCCAAACAAAAAAAAGAAAAAAAATGAGAGAAAAGAGAGAAGGGGCAATGCTACTATCCTTTTACCACACTTGTGCTTCAAAGTAGCACCATGATCTTCATGATAGAGAGTCTGCTCAGTTGTCCCTTTCATATACTAGTGGGAATTTTTCAGTATAGAACTTGACTTGTATATTTCAATGATGGGCTTCCGCAAATTGCCCTAGGTCTTCGTGAGCAAGCGAGTTGGATGCACACCCACTTAGTTTCTTTTTTAGTTTTCATAAACTTATAGCTCTAGTGCATCCGTTACATGGCAATCCCTACTCACTCACATTGATATGTATTGATGGGCATCTCCATAGCCCGTTGATACGCCTAGTTGATGTGAGGCTATCTCCTTCTTTTTGTCTTCTCCACAACCACCATATTCTATTCCACCTATAGTGCTATATCCATGGCTCACGCTCATGTATTGCGTGAAAGTTGAAAAGGTTTGAGAACATCAAAAGTATGAAACAATTGCTTGGCTTGTCATCGGGGTTGTGCATGATTTAATACTTTGTGTGATGAAGATGGAGCATAGCCAGACTATATGATGTTGTAGGGATAACTTTCTTTGGCCATGTTATTTTGAGAAGACATGATTGCTTTATTAGTATGCTTGAAGTGTTATTGTTTTTATGTCAATATTAAACTTTTGTTTTGAATCTTATGGATCTGAATATTCATGCCACAATAAATTAAATTACATGGATAACTATGTTAGGTAGCATTCCACATCAAAAATTCTGTTTTATCATTTACCTACTCGAGGACGAGCAGGAATTAAGCTTGGGGATGCTTGATACGTCTCCAACGTATCCATAATTTTTTATTGTTCCATGCTATTATATTATCTGTTTTGGATGTTTTATATGCATTAATATGCTATTTTATATAATTTTTGGGACTAACTTATTAACCTAGAGCCTAGTGTCAGTTTCTGTTTTTTCCTTGTTTTTTACTTTTACAGAAAAGGAATACCAAACGGAGTCCAAACGGAATAAAACTTTTGCGATGATTTTTCTTGGACCAGAAGACACACGTAGGACTTGGAGAGGAAGGCAGAAGAGTCCTGAGGGCTCCACAAGCCCTCAGGGCACACCCTAGGGGGGCGCCCCTAGCTTGTGGGCCCCATGGGAGTCCTCCAACCCTAATCTTTGGCCTATAAATTCAGAAATATTCCCAAACCACCAGAAGTGTCCACCAAAATACTTTTCCACCGCCGTAACCTTCTGTACCCGTGAGATCCCATCTTGGGAACTTTTCTGGCATCGTGCCGGAGGGGGATTCAATTGTGGAGGGCTTCTACATCAACTCTATTGCCCTTCCGATGAAGCGTGAGTAGTTTACCACAGACCTACGGGTCCATAGCTAGTAGCTAGATGGCTTCTTCTCTCTCTTTGATCCTCAATACCATGTTCTCCTTGTTGTTCTTGGAGATCTATCCGATATAATATTCTTTTGCGGTGTGTTTGTCGAGATCTGATGAATTGTGGATTTATGATCAGTTTATCTATGAATATTATTTGAATCTTCTCTGAATTCTTATATGCATGATTTGATATCTTTGTATTTCTCTTCGAATTATCGGTTTGGTTTGGCCAACTAGATTGGTTCTTCTTGCAATGGGAGAGGTACTTAGTTTTGGGTTCAACCTTGCGGTGTCCTCACCCAGTGACAAAGTAGGGGTAGCGAGGCACGTATTGTATTGTTGCCATCAAGGGTAAAAAGATGGGGTTTTCATCATATTGCTTGAGTTTATCCCTCTACATCATGTCATCTTACTTAAGGCGTTACTCCATTCTTATGAACTTAATACTCTAGATGCATGCTGGATAGCGGTCGATGTGTGGAGTAATAGTAGTAGATGCAGAATCGTTTCGGTCTACTTGACACGGACGTGATGCCTATATTCATAATCATTGCCTTGGATATCATCATAACTTTGCGCTTTTCTATCAATTGCTCGACGGTAATTTGTTCACCCACCGTATTATTTGCCTTCAAGAGAGAAGCCTCTAGTGAAACCTATGGCCCCGGGTCTATTTTCCATCATATATTTTCAGATCTATAACCCAAAAATACCTTCCTGCAATTTATTTACTTTTATTTTGTTTTACGATTTAGTAAGCTTTTATATCTATCTCTATCAAATCTCACATTTGCAAGTGACCATGAAGGGATTGACAACCCCTTTATCGCATTGGGTGCAAGTGTTTGATTGTTTATGCAGGTGCATAGATTGGAGACTTGCGTGTATCTCCTACTGGATTGATACCTTGGTTCTTAACTGAGAGAAATACTTATCTCTACTTTGCTGCATCACCCTTTCCTCTTCAAGGGAAAAACCAACGCAAGCTCAAGAAGTAGCAAGTGTTGAAGCGAGGCAGAGGCCATCCTGAAGGCGCTCCGGGAGGAATGCACCACACATGCGCGACAGCTCCAGCAGCGGGAAGAGGACCTCAAGGCTCGCGAGGCGAAGCTCGCGGACCGCGACTCTGAGCTGACAAGGGTGAGTGCCGAGGAGGCCACAGAGCGCGGACGCCTAGAGAAGCTGCAGCAGGAGGTGACCGAAGCACAAGCGGCTCACGCCGAGCATGTCTCCGAAGTGAGCGCCCTACTGGATGCCAGGGAGAAGAAGATCCTGGCCGACATCGAAGCACATGCGGCGGGGGACCATGCCGCCTTCTCTTCTCTTGAGCTCTGGGCCCGCCAAGTGCTGAGCTACATATGCAGGGTGGGGTTCGAGGCTCCGCTCGCCACCCCCGGGGCCGGCTACACCGACCTCTCCTCCAAAATCACCGTGGAGCTCGAAGGCGCTGCCCAGAAGATGGACGGCATCCTGGAGGAGGAATGCCGTGACCTCTTCTCCATGGCAGTGACACGCGTCTTCAGCCACCTTTACCTCTGCGACCCCGGCTTCGACTTTGGCACGGTGATAGGCCCTGTCCCCCGTGAGTCCCGAGACGCAGGCTATGGAGGGCCATGTGGTCGCGCTGCTTGGGAAGTTCACCTGCAGCGGGGACGGGGTGGGGGGGGGGGGGTTGTTGGAGCCAAAGCAACCGACGGCGATGGCGGCGATGGTCCTTCTTCGTGAGAACTTCTTTATCACCCTGCATCAGACTGATTCTGCCTCGCAGAGGTGTGAGACTTTGGTTTAACTTGGGATGCTTAAGGCTTGTAATAATTGTTTGACTCTGTAGTTTCCCTTCCGTGCTTGGTTTCATTCTTGCTTGCCTTTGTGCTCTGCGTCGGCAGGGCCCAGCCCAACGCATACCTCGGCCGCCGTTGGATTGTCAGGTCGCGATCCTGGACAAGGCCAAGGGGCGAGGGGCTACAGAATTAGTGAAGGCTCCTGAGTCACGATGCTCAGGGGTCCCCCTTTGACGCGCAAGCGGCCCGCATGAAGGAAATATTGGCGACGGCGAGGTTACTCCGAGGCCTCTCTTACCTAGCCCTCGTCGGCATGCGCCTGGGCGTTATGCGAGGAGACTAGACACCAAGGTCCTTGGTGGGATGACGTGCGTGGGAGAAGGCCTGCGAGCCAAAGCCCGATCCCTTGGGTTTTTCAGTGCTGCTGGGACTGACCCGAGCATAGGCACCATGTCCAGCCCCCGCTCGCGTGAGGCCCAGGGGGTGGTCACGAGCAGCGTTGTTCAAGAATCGAGCAGCGATCCTGAGGTTGATGCTACCCATAGGGCGCCCTCAATTGTTTATCCACCAGCGCGGAGCATGGGGCTTCCACTGGGCGTGGGCATGGCCGTATTGCGACCGTTTCCGCCATCACGGAGGATGGGGCTTCCACTTGGCGTGGGCATGATCATTGGTGGATCATTCCGACAGTGCTGAGCATGGGGCTTCCACTGGGCGTGGGAAAGAGCTCTGTTCAGGAGACTCTGGGGCGTGTACAGCCCTATCTCGTTCGTACGCGTGGTTGGCACGACAGGACTTGCGGAGGTGTGTTTAGACGCTCATGAGCCAGCACGGGGCTCAGGAGGTCCTACCTCAGGCGGGTTGCGCCTAGCTCTCGGTGCGGTCGCGCACTTGTGAAACTTGAATTATGAAGGCGACCTGCACCGAATGAACGTCTGTAGACCATTGCATGAGAAGGCTAGGCAGCAAGGACCCATAGGAGGTGATGTGTATGGGTCCGGCCCGCCAAACAGAGCTCGGTCACTTGGGTTTATCGACGCTGCAGGGATGGACCCGAGCACAGACGCCGTGCCATGCCTTCGCATGTAACAATCTGAGGAAGAGCACCCGGCACGAGGTTCCCACGGTTGCGAAGCACCGCGATCGAACCGAGCCGCGCCCTACTCGCCTACTCGCGATGAGCTCATGAGAGGACAGGACACCAAGGACCCCAGGAGGTGACGTGCACGGGAACTGGCCCGCAAGACAGAGCTCGGTCGCTTGGATTTAACAACGCTGCTGGGACGGACCCGAGCACATACGCCGTGCCAGCCCTTAGTCATGAGGCGGTCTTGAGCAGGTCCGCGCGGGCGTGGCGACTTTCATAGTGACGAAGCACCGATCACGCAATTTAAATCATCTGAAAGATTTCATCAAAGCACAACTAAATCCGATACATGAACAAAGACAACATGGCTGCAGGGGTGGACCCTAACTAGCCTAAGGATAATGCAGCCCGAGGGGCGCCCTCAATTGAACAAACCAAAAAGTCACCTGGCAATGTTGTTGCGGTAGCGTCAAGGAAGCCGATGAAGCGTGCCATGGAGGTTCGCTCCTCATGAGCCGGGCGGCTCCTGAGGCTTGGGAGGCTCGCGAGGGGTCGAGGCCTCGCAAGGCACCAGCGCTGAGTGCCTGGCCTCATGAGACGCCAACGCGAGCTGGGCAAACCGCTGGTACGTGGCGCCCGCGCTCAGCAGGCGAAGGGCATGCAGATGTAGTTGCAGGGGTAACCCCGCTCCTGCCGACGCGTGACGGCCAGAAGAGGTCCTGAGAAATGGCCCTGTTGAGGCCTGGGATGTTGACGCAGACGCGCAGCTCGCCGCCCGCATCAGGAGCGGTAGCTGAGTCGGTGGGGTATGCGGGGCGGCTCTCGCCGTGCATGGCCCACGCTTCCTGAAGCTCGCTGATCGCCTTGGTGATGAATTCTTGTGCTCCTGGCGCCTCACGCCATGTTCCTCGCTTGCGAGGACGCGCGTCAAATTATGCCTCCAAGTGGTGCCCGAGCGCGTTCCTTGTCGCACTGGTCAGGTCAGATGCTCTCTAGGTGGAAGCCCCGAGCCCGTCCTGAGGGAGGCGCCGAGCGTGCCTTCCTATGCGGGAGGAAGGCGTGCCCCTGAGGTAGGCGCGGCAACTGAGGTGTTGCCAGTGGGTGCCTTCTTGGCCTCCGGACGGCTCTTGGGGAGTAGCTGCTTCTTCTTCGCGGGGACAGCCTTAGGTGGGGCGTCTCCTTTGCCATCGGAGTTCTTGGCCGCCGCGGCCCGGTAGGCGTGCTCAAGGGAGCAAACTGCATCCTTTTCATCACAGGCGACGATGATGATGCCGCTGCACCCTCGCATCTTGAGGATGTTGTAGCCATGGTGGGTTGCCGCCATGAACTTGGCGAGGGCAGGATACCCCAAGATGGCATTGTACAGGAGGCTGATGTGGGTCACGTCGAAGTCGATGAGCTCGGTGTGGTAGTTATCGCGAGTGCCAAAGGTGACTGGGAGGCGCACCTGTCGCAGGGGAGTGGTGGAGCCATCGGTTACCCCTGAGAATGGCCTGGTGGGCATGAGCTGGTCATAAGGTACTTGAAGCGTCTCGAAGGTCTCCACAGAGAGCACGTTAAGGCCGGCGCCGCCATCTATTAGGGTCTTGGTGACGGAGACATTGCTGATGGTGGGCGTGCACAGCATGGGGAGCACGCCGACGGTGGCTGAACACCTAAGGTGGTCCCTGGAATCGAAGGCGAGGGCGTACTGCGACCACTTGAGGGGACGCGCAGCCTCAAGCCTGGGGAGGGCTGCGTTCACCTCACGAGAAAACTACTTGAAGAGGCAGTTTGACGCGGGGGCCTGAGCTCCGCCGAGGATGCAAGCTGTGGCCCGAGGCTCCTGGTAGCCCCCGGCCCCCTCGTCCGGCTGGTTGTTCTCGTTCCTCCTAGGGGTCGGCGGCAACGGCGGAAGACCCGCGTTGCCCTGAGGACGGACCTTGCGAGGCTGTTCGCGCCAGGTGTCGTCATGAGGTTGATCGTGCCAGGCGCCGTCACGAGGCTGGTCATGCCAGCCCTGGCGGGGGTTGCGGTTGTCCCAGCGTCCTCCACCACGGCCTCCTCCGTGGTAGAAGCCACGGTCACCGCGCTCGGGACGGCGGCCCAAGCGCTCGTCATGGAGTGCCCTGAGCTCCTGATAATCATCGGTGTTGTGGGTGCGCACGTTGTGGAAGACATAGAACAGGCGACCATCCTTGGCAGGCTTGTCACGGTCATGGCCACGCTTCAGCTCGGGCTCCACCGCCAGCATGGTAGGGCCCTTGCGCTTCACTTCCTTGGCCTTGGCCTTCTTGTCTTCGAGATCAACGTCGTAGTTCTTGAGGAGGGAGAGGCGGCCTTCCTCTGCCCTCACGCACTTGTCGGCCAGGTTGAACAGCTCCAGCGCCATGCACAGGTCATCGTTGATGGCGAGCTTCTCACTCATCCGGATGTCCGTGACGCCTTCGGTGAACACCGAGATGATGGCCTCGTCCGAGGCCTTCGGGATCTTGTGGCGGACTTGGGTAAAGCGTTGAATGTACTTGCGGAGGGTCTCACCCAGGCTCTCCTTGACATGCCGCAGATCGCTGAAGGTGAGGGCGCGGTCGCGGGTGCGTTGGAAGTTGGCGATGAACCGCTCGCGAAGCTTGTCCCACGAGGAGATTGACCCCTTAGGCAGATTCATGAGCCAGGAACGCGTGCCGTCCTTGAGGGCCATGGGGAACCATTTCGCCATGACCTTGTCATTGTCGTTCGCCACCTCAATGCTCAGCGCGTAGAGCTGGAGGAACACCGCGGGGTCAGGGATGTCGTCGTAGCGAGGGGGTAGCTCCGGCTTGAACTTGACCGGCCAGACCACCCGGCGCAGCTCACGGGTGAAGGCGCGGCAGCCAGCAGTGCTCATGGGCGTGCATCAAGTAGGGGCGGCGCGGTCATGGCGCCCATGCGCCACAGCTTCTTGGATAGCCCGGTCTTGGACTTGGCATAGCGGTGCGGGGGGCGCACGTGCGTCATGCATCGGCTGATGCACAATCTGGCAGTTGGCCTCGTCACGAGCCGGCACCGGTGCTCCATGAGGCGGAACGTGACACTGCTCGTCGCGGCGGGGCTTGGTGTTGTCGCCATGCAGGGGAGGAGACGGAGGTTTGCCGTGCACCACATCGCCCGTGCGGGATGGTGGAGGATGGAGTGAGTGGGAGGGCGCTGGGGCCTCGCCCCGCGGTGTTGACGAGCTCGGTGATGCGGCCCAGCCAGGCATCGTAGCCCTCGTTGGCGGGGCGGTAGCACATCAGCTCGCATGCCATGTGCAATGCTGCCTGCGCGTTGGCCGGACGACGGCGAGCATGGGATGACGAAGTCGTGGCCGGGGTGAGAGAGGGTGTGGCGGTGCGGCTGTCGCGCTGCATGGAGGGTGGGAGGGAGGAGTCCTGCTGCTCGTGAGCAGCCGGGTCAGTGGCGGCGTTGGCTGCGGCCGGCGAGGAGAGGCGGTGACCACTGCGGGCCGCCAGCTCCGTCTGGGCGACACGAGCTGCACAGTGCTCAGGACGAACACGACAAGCGTCAGCCATGGGGACGGTGAAGCGGGATCAAAACAAAGTGAAAGAACTCCGGCACACCCCCTACCTGGCGTGCCAAATGTCGGAATCGGTGATCCGCAAACCCAAAGAAAGGTCCGAACTCTGGGGTGTGCGTGGAGGACTTCGCTAGGCTACGACTCGCTGCTCACCACCTCACGGCGATGCTCCGACGTGCTCGAGCTGGAGGGAAGAAGAAAGGACATGATGATTTACCCAGGTTCGGGCCACCTCGCGGTGTAAAACCCTACCTTTCTGGTGGATTGCCTCGCGAGGAGGATGAGTATGAACCAGTAGAAGGATGAACTGCCTCTCAAGGGCTCTAGGGATGCTAAGATTCGATCCCTCTCTATGGTGGAGACTTACCTATACTTATACTGGCCCGGTCCCCTTCCCCCAAAGCTAGGCAGGAAGGGATGCCACAACGACCAATTTTGAAGGGGACAGTAGTACATCCTATCCTGACTAAAGGTGGTCTTTGCCTGCAAAGCTTCTGTCCATGACGAGCAGGTGGGCTCTATGATGTCCTCCGTCCTGCCGAGCCAGCGTCCTGGTCTTGTTGCACCAAAGAGGCAACCTTTGGGGCTACCTTGGGAACCAGCACACTGGCCTTGCTCCTTTAACATGAGAGAGGAAAACCTTACTGTCCGCGCCCGCTGGCACCGGTCCTGGCGACGCCTGTCATGGCTTGTGTCACCCACGTGTAGCGCGAGGCGGGGTGGTGAGCCTAGAAGTATCCACCCCGTGAGGGGCCTCGGGATGCAGCCTCGGGAGGCCGCCCCTCACGGAGCCGTTGGGGCGCCAGATGAAGCTTGTCGCTGCTTGCCTCGTGAGGCGGGGGCCTCACGAGGGCTTCGCTCGAGGAGTCTTGACGCTCGGCCACGTCGGGCCCCTTGACGATGCCGCGCGATGGGTCGCAGGTAGACAGGCCTGGGTACCCCCAGTCCCAGAGCCCCGACACCTCCACCCAGGATCTCTTGATGAATAATTTCCACAGAGCTAGATCAACAGTCTTCTTCAAAACCCTCTCCTTCAGACCACCTGATGCTCTTAGGCACATGGATAAGTTCGGTAACTCTGACCTTAGCAATAATCCTGCCCTTCTCTCCAGGATCATTTTCCCAAGCAATTAATTTCCCCCACTTGCTGATAGTTGTGGCTTGGTCATCAGTCGTCTGGTAGTCCAAGGGCACTCCCAAAATCAGAATCCAACATAACCAATTGAAATAAACCCTTCTCCAGCTCCTGGCCTCATTGTGCTTGGCAAAAGAAATGAAAGCATCGCCGAAAACATGTGGACTGTCACTAACTAGCTTGTCCCTGTCACGCACATGCTAGAATTGCACATAAGCTTCCCCTATGGGGCACTGCTGCATCGACCTAACACCCACTCTTTTCTCCACCTCAAGAAACTCCTAAAGAACCTCATGGACATTGGGAAAGTGTACCTCTTCAGGAAGTGGATGAATGGTGGCGACCGCCACATCTTCATGGCGAGGCGCATGGTGGGCAACGATGGCCCGGGAGACTCCATTTCTTCCTTCAGTGTGAATGGTCTATTAGCCATAGCCAGAGCAGAGGGAGTAGAGGTTGGAAGAATGGCAGCGCTGTCACCCTCCAATGGGCGATGAGCTCAAGGTTTGAACAGTAGAAGTGGAATGCAAGGAGGCAGGCAACTGTTTAGGATGAAAATTTGGGAAGAGTCCAAAAATAAGCTCGCTAAAGGAGGAAACCAGCTTGATCAGTGGAGCCGGTCCCTGGGCCTGGAAGTAATCTTCCACCACTCCGTCAGCCCAAGCTTCCTTCGGTGGGCTAGCAAAGGAACAAACCCGCAAGAAGGGTAGAAGGCCCGTCAACCTAGGCTTGGGACAAAAACAAGCTTTGTGGCCCAACATGCCGCATGCAAAACACGTTAAGTGATCGTATCCGAAGCCACGTCGATCAATCAGCGTCGGTGCCGCACCAGAATTGTTCTCCCTCTCATAATTAACATCATTATTTGGTGGCGTAATTTGCAATGAAGGCTGAACCAGCGGTGATTGCTGCCGGAATCAAAGCCTTTGAAAAACCGACAGCTGGCGGCCCGCCGGAGTCCGACTCCGGCGATCAACGAAAATGGGTACCACTCTACCATTACGCCCAACTAGGGACCATTCAGCATCTTGCTCATGATAAAATTATGCCTCTTCATGGCGCCACAGAGGGCCGCCAATTCCCCACAGATTGAACACAACTTCAAAATCATTCTCAGTGATAGGACCCGCCTTGTAAACCTCAAAACCAACTGATTTAGAAGCAACCGAGAATTTGAAACATCTATCCTTTAACAATTGCACCCGAAAACCTTGCGGATATCCTCCAAAGCATGATTGAAGAGCAATACTAACCATATGGTTGTCCAGGCGGAATGACGCACCGGCAAAAGAGGCAACCAAGACAAACTCTCTTTGCCTAAAACCTGGAGAGAAGACCATCGGGTGGCCAAACTTGTTCTTCATGGCTGCTTGGAATGCTTTGCCACATTCAAAGTTGAGCGAGGGAGGCACCATGGCTCCAAGAAGGAGAGAATCGAGTGTCACAAGGGTGGATGCCGGAGCCAGAGTGACCTCCGGCAGGGTGCTGGCCACCGGGACCGGAGTGGTCACCGGCAGGAAGGTTGCTGCTGGGGCCAAAGTGGCCACCGGCGCAGAGATCACCTTAGACCGAAGGATTGAGTCGGATAAACCCCAAGATCTTACCTGACTCTTTTAATTTTTTGGAGTTATTCTCAAATTCTTTCCAAGTTCGACGTCGGGATGAGTCCTCTTCAGTCGATTCTCTACTTTGGGATTTTTGTTCATTTCCATTTTCATCTTCTCTTCCTCTTCCGTCTCATTCCTAATATTTCGAGACGAGATCTTCTATTAGTGGGGGAGTGCTGTGACACCCTGGGACCGATGCTCTAGTTGCCTTCCTTTTAGTTCACCATTCTTTGTTCTCTTTTCTTCTCCGGTGGATTCAATTCAAGTTTTCGATGTTGATCATATTCTTTTTCCCTGGCTCAAATGTTTCCCCTTGCTCGTTCGTCTCTCTCCATTTAATCTTTCATGAGTGATGAAGACATCTCAAAAGATTCATGTTTGTGCTCATATTAATTCGAGGTTATCACCTCATTCAAGTCTTTAAATTGTTCTGGTGCATCATCTCTCTTTCAAATAATCATTTCAATAGTGTTTTCTTTTCAGTGGGCCCTAACCCACAGGTTTATCCCCAGGATCTTTCCTGGCTCTTCTAATTTTTCCGGAGTTATTCTCAAATTATTTCCAAGTTCGACGTCAAGATGAGTCCTCTTCAGTCGATTCCCTTCTTCGGGATTTTTGTTTGTTTCCTTTAATTTCCATTTTCATCTTCTCTTCCTCTTCCGTCTCGTTCCTAAGATCTCGGGATGAGATCTTCTGTTAGTGGGGGACTGTTGTGACACCCCAGGACCAACGCTCTGGTTGCCTTCCTTTTATTTTTGGTGTTGTCGTGTGTTTCATTTGTTTGTTGCATTAATCATCGCATCACTCGCATTGCATCGGCACTTCATGTCGTCATTCTTTTCAAAACTTGCATCCATTCATAGTTGTGGTTCTCCCTGTCTTCGTTGTCCGTTCTGAGCCCATCCACACTTGCACACCCCCACGACACCTCTGAAATATTATTTTATAAGTGGGATAAAAATGTTCTCAGAATGTGGTGAAAGTTGGAGTGTGATCTTATTATATTGTAGGTAGTCCGCCTGCCAAATTTTGTTGCATTCGGAGTCTGTTTGATAGCCCAACCGTTAAATACAGCGACACTATAGCCGAATAAAAATGTTGGACGTTTTTGGTGCTCTGAAAACCATGCCAGGCCGCTCTTCTTCCCTCTCTTCTCAGCCCACTCCCCATACACAGCCCACCAGCCCACCATCACCTAACCCTAACCCCCTCTGTCCAGAACCGTTTGATCGACATCGAACGACTCCAAAACACCCCCCCCCCCCCAAACCCCCTTCTGGTCCCTGCTATAAATGCACAGCCTTCCCCTTCCATTTATGTCAAACCCTAGCCCCTAACCTCCCATCCACCGCCCCCTCCTCCTTTTCCATGCCCAGCCACAGCCCCGCCGCCACTTGTCACATCGCCAACCGCCAAGCCGCCACCAGCCTCATCCACTTCAGCACTGCCACGTCCCCCCCCCCCCCCCCCCAGTGCCTCCCTCCGCCGTGACCCGCAGGGTCCATCGCAGGCCCGCCCCTGGGATGAACCGAGCCGCACCCCGCTCCCACGTGCCCCTTTGCCACCACCTCCCCGAAGCATCCTCCATCACCGCGCCTCGTCCACGCCGCCGCCTCGGCCTCCCACCACCGCGCCCTGCCTCCTCATCGCCGGAGCCCTGCCGCCAAGCTGCATGGCCGTTGGACGCCTCCTCACACCAGGCCGTACTGCTACACCTTGATACGTCTCCAATGTATCTATAATTTTTTATTGTTCCATGATGTTATATTATCAATCTAGTATGTTTTATATACATTTACTAGAAACTTTATATCATTTTTTGGGACTAACCTATTGACATAGTGCCCAGTGCAGGTTGCTGTTTTTTGATTGTTTTTTACTTTGGAGAATATCAATAGCAAACAAAGTCCAAATGCCACGAAACTTTTTGGAGATTTTTTTCTGGCCAGAAGACACACTCGAAGCCAAAAGAGGACATGAGAGGAGGCCCGTGGGGCCCACTAGGCACTAGGGTGCACCGGGGGGGCCAAGCACGCCCTGGTGGGTAGTGCAGCCCACAGGAAGCTTCATGACCGACCTCCTCCTCTATAAATACTCTAAAATCCTAAAAACCCTAGGGGAGTCGAGGAAATACAGTTTTCGCCGCCGGAAGTTCCAGAACCACGAGATCCAATCTAGAGGCCTTTTCTGACACTCCGCCGGAGGGGGCAACAATCACGAAGGGGTTCTTCATCATCCTTGTTGCCCCTCCGATTATGCGTGAGTAGTTTACCATAGACCTACGGGTCCTTAGCTGGTAGCTAGATGGCTTCTTCTCTCTTTTGATCTTTAATACAATGTTCTCCTCGTTGTTCTTGGAGATCTATTTGATGTAACTCTTTTTTGTGGTGTGTTTGTTGGGATCCGATGAATTGTGAGTATATGATCAGTTCTATGCATGAATATTATTTGAGTCTTTGTTGAACTCTTATATGCATGATTTTTATGGCCTCGTATTTCTTCTCCGAAATTTTGGTTTGGTTTGGCCAACTAGATTGATTTTTCTTGCCATGGGAAGAGGTGCTTTGTGATGGGTTCAATCTTGCGGTGCTCAATCTTAGTGAGAGAAAGAGACATGACACGCATGTATCGTTGCTATTAAGGGTAACAGATGAGTTTTATTCATACGTGAGTTTATCTTGCTACATCATGTCATCATTCTTACTGCATTACTCCATTTTTGCATGAACTTAATACACTAGATGCATGCTGGATAGCGGTCGATGTGTGGAGTAATAGTAGTAGAAGCAGGAAGGAGTCAGTCTACTAATCTTGGACGTGATGCCTTTATACATGATCATTGCCTTGGATATCATCATGATTATTCACTTTTCTATCAATTGTCCAACAGTAATTTGTTTACCCATTGTATGCTATTTTCTTGAGGGAAGCCTCTAGTGAAAACTACGGCCTCGGGGTCTATTTTCCTATCATATTAAATCAAAAATACCTTGCTGCAATTTTTATTTATTTATTTTATTTTGTGTTTTAGTTAGATCTATTTATCAAAAGTTATACAATTTAATCTATCTCAATACCAAGGAGGGATTGACAACCTCTCTTACGCATTGGGTGGCATGTTTTTGTTGTTTGTGTGCAGGTACTATTTACATAGTGTTGCTTGGTTCTCCTACTTGATTGATAACCATTGTTTCATAACTGAGGGAAATGCTTACCTTTGTTGCACTGCATCATCCTCTTCTCTTCGGGGAAATACCAACGCAAATACAAGCAATCAGGAAGGATTTCTGGCGCCGCTGCCGAGGAGACATCACCAACATTTATCAAGTATCTACGCATAAAATCTCATCTCCTTGCAATTACTTTATTTCCCATTTGCCTCTCGTTTTCATATCCCCCACTTCTAAAATGTTCTTACAAAAATAAAAAAATATTTGCCTTTTGCCTTTTTGCTCGTTTGCTTGCCTTTTGCCTTCATGACTGGAAAACAGAAAAGAAACAAGAAAATTAAAGATGGATCCTCATCCTCTTGCTAATATTTTTAAAAGATCCTATTATGTTGAACCAATTGCTAGCGAGTTGAGTGCACTTGATTATATCTTTGCTTGAAAATCATGAATCTAATTTTTTTCGTGAAATCTATAAAGTGATTCATGATAGCACATTGAATGAAAAGCATGATTTCAATAATGTTATTATAAATTCATTAATTTCAACTGTGCTAATAATATGCAAAACCCCAAGCTTGGCGATGCTAATTTTGCTATGTCCACTACTTATTGTAATGATCATGATTGGGGTGATAATGCTTCTTATGATCTTGAAAATTTATTTAAGCCTCATGATGAATATGTTATTGGTAATAATGTTTGCAATAATATTGAAAGTGGGTTTGAAAGAGCATCAACTTTAGGTAATAATGATCCCACTACTTTGGAGAATTATCAATCTTGTGAATTTTTTGATAAGAGTGGGTTTGGAGAGGACGTGACTTTAGTTGATGTCAATCCCACTATCTTGGAAGATTATAAAACTTTTATGCATGTGGATCATGAAGAGAAATTTTTATATGATAGCTATATTGTTGAATTTGATTATGATCCTACATATAATTATTGTGAGAGAGGAAAATATGGTTGTAGAAAATTTCATGTTACTAAATTGCCTCTCGTTATGTTGAGATTGCTATTGTTTCTTCTTCTTCCTTGCATATGCTAGTTTATGCTTGCCTTGATATTTTGTTTGCTTATAAAATTCCTACGCATAGGAAGTATGTTAGACTTAAATGTGTTTTTCACATGCTACATGATGCTCTCTTTGTGCTTCAATTCTTGTCTTTTATGTGAGCATCATTAATATCCCAAGTCTATCTCAATGGCTATAAAGAAAGAGCTTATTGGGAGACAACCCAATAGTTCTCTTTTCTGTTTTTCAATAAATTTGCATCTATGCTACTGTTATATTGTGTTTTTATGTTTTAATTAGTATTTGTGCAAAGTAAAGCCTTTAGGATTATGTTGGATGATAGTTGATTTGATCCTGTTGGAAAACAGAAGGTTTCGCATCCAGTAGTAGAATTGTTAAAATTTGCTGGAGCGTGGAAAAATTCAGAGTTTTTTACACATTATTTATATACAAATTGTCCACGTCGTCCTCATGTTTCAGAATTTTTGGAGCGACAGAAGTATGGCCTTAATGCGGTTTTCTACAGACTGTTCTGTTTTTTGACAGATTCTGTTTTCGTTGCATTGTGTGCTTATTTTGATGAATCTATTGATTGTATCGGGGGGTATAAGCCATGGTAAAGTTAGAATACAGTAGGTATAATGCAATAACAAAATATGAATGGGTTGCAATAGTACTTAAAGTAGTGAATTGTTTTCTTATACTAACGGATCTCACGAAGGTTTTGTTAAGTTTTGTATGATTGAAGTTTTAAAGTTTTGGGTGAGATCACGATGGTGAAGGAATAAGGAGTGAAAAGAGCCTAAGCTTGGAGATGCCCATGGCACCCCAAGGTAATATTCAAGGAGTACCAAGCAACTAAGCTTGGGGATGCCCCGGAAGGCATCCCCTCTTTCTTCTAACGACCATCGGTAATTTTACTTCGAGCTATATTTTTATTCGTCACATATCATGAGTTTTGCTTGGAGCGTCTTGTATTATATGAGTCTTTGCTTGTTTTTCTTTTTAGTTTGTGACAATCATCCTTGCTGGACACACCTATTTGAGAGAGCCATAATGATGCTATGATTTGTTAGAATTGCTCTATGTGCTTCACTTAAATATTTTGAGCTATGGAATTTCTCTAGTACTTTACTTATATCTTTTTTAGCATGATGGTGGTTTAATTTTTGAAGAAATACTCTCATGATTCACTTAGATTATTTTGAGAGTTAGTAAATTTTTAAGAAATATGCTCTCATGCTTCACTTAGATTATTTTGAGAGTTGAAAAAGGAAATTATTTTGAAGAAATGTATACTCTCATGCTTCACTTAAATTTATTTGAGAGCTTGTTAGTAGCAATGGTAATATATGAAATTAGTCCCGAAGTGATAGATATTCAAGGGGGATATAATACAACTTTCATGAAGATCATTGGATAATATAAACTTGATTCCTTGTAATAGTTTTGAGATATGGAGATAGTAATATATGAGTCATGTTGGTGAGTAATTATGCTTTAGTAAGAATATTGGTGGTAAGGTTTGTGATTCCCTATGCAAGCACGAAAGTCAATAGTTATGCAATGAAGTTACATCCTACTTGTGGTGCATTATTCAATGTTAGTTATGTTTAATGCTCGTTTATGATCATTTTTGTTTCTTGGTTGGTTGCTTCTCAATCTATTTGCTAGCCTTCATTTGTACTAACGGGAATACTGCTTGTGCTAACGGGAATATTTGCTAGCCTTCTCAATCTATTTGCTAGCCTTCATTTGTACTAACCCAAAGTTGTGTCAAATGAGTCCACCATACCTACCTATATGCGGTATTTCCATGTCGTTCCAAGTAAATTTGTATGTGCCAACTCTAATTTTCAAAATGAATTCCCCTTTTGTGTGCTTGTACCGCTCATGAAGTGGCAGGGGGTGGCCAATATTTTCCATGCTAGGTATGTTTTCATACTTGTGCATTGGATACAGCTAATATTTGAGTGTGTTTCATGAATGGATCAATGATTGTGCATAATGGGCAAGGGATAGCTTCTTTTAGTGTTGATATTTTGAAAGACATGGTTGCTTGTTGATATGCTTGAGTATTGATGTCATCATGTCAATTATAGACTATTGCTTTGAATCATCTAAAGTCCAAATGTCCATGCTACAAAAGAAAAGAATATGTGATGAACATGTTAGGCAGCATTCCACATCAAAAATTCTATTTTTATCATTTACCTACTCGAGGACGAGCAGGAATTAAGCTTGGGGATGCTGATATGTCTCCAACGTATCTATAATTTTTGATTGTTCCATGATGTTATATTATCAATCTTGGATGCTTTATATACATTTACTAGCAACTTTATATCATTTTTTGGGACTAACCTATTGACATAGTGCCCAGTGCCAGTTGCTGTTTTTTGCTTGTTTTTTACTTTGCGGAATATCAATACCAAATGAAGTCCAAATGCCACGGAACTTTTTGGAGATTTTTTTTGTGGCTAGAAGACACCCTGGGAGCCAAAGGAGCAGACGAGAGGAGGCCCGTGGGGCCCACTAGGCACCAGGGCACGCCAGGGGGACCAAGCGCGCCCTGGTGGGTAGTGGAGCCCACGGGAAGCTTCTTGACCGACCTCCGCCTCTATAAATACTCTAAAATCCCAAAAACCCTAGGGGAGTCGAGGAAATACAGTTTCCGCCGCCACAAGTTCCAGAACCACGAGATCCAATCTAGAGGCCTTTTCCAGCACTCTGCCAGAGGGGGCAATGATCACAGAGGGGTTCTTCATCATCCTTGTTGCCCCTCCGATGATGTGTGAGTAGTTTACCACAAACCTACGGGTCCGTAGCTAGTAGCTAGATGGCTTCTTCTCTCTTTTTGATCTTCAATACAATGTTCTCCTCGATGTCCTTGGAGATCTATTTGATGTAACTCTTTTTTGTGGTGTGTTTGTTGGGATCCAATGAATTGTGAGTTTATGATCAGTTCTATCCATGAATATTATTTGAGCCTTTGCTGAATTCTTGTATGCATGATTTTTATAGCCCCGTATTTCTTCTCCAAAATTTTGGTTTGGTTTGCCCAACTAGATTGATTTTTCTTGCCATGGGAAGAGGTGCTTTGTGATGGGTTCGATCTTGCGGTGCTCAATCTCAATGACAAAAAGAGACATGACATGCATGTATCATTGCTATTAAGGGTAACAAGATGGGGTTTATTCATACATGAGTTTATCTTGTCTACATCATGTCATCGTTCTTATTGCATTACTCCATTTTTCCATGAACTTAATACACCAGATGCATGCTGGATAGCGGTCGATGTGTGGAGTAATAGTAGTAGATGCAGGCAGGAGTCGGTCTACTAATCTTGGACGTGATGTTTATATACATGATCATTGCCTTGGATATCGTCATGATTATTCACTTTTCTATCAATAGCCCAACAGTAATTTGTTTACCCACCGTATCCTATTTTCTTGAGAGAAGCCTCTAGTAAAAACTACGGCCCCCGGGTTTATTTACTTATCATATTAAATCCAAAATACCTTGCTGCATTTTTTCTTTGTTTATTTTATTTTCTGCTTTAGTTAGATCTATTTATCAAAGCCTATACAATTTAATCTATCTCAATACCGAGGAGGGATTGACAACCGCTCTTACGCGTTGGGTTGCAAGTTTTTGTTGTTTGTGTGCAGGTGTTGTTTACATAGTGTTGCTTGGTTCTCCTAATGGATTGATAACCTTGGTTTCATAACTGAGGGAAATACTTACCTTTGTTGTGTTGCATCATCCTCTCCTCTTCGGGGAAGTACCAACGCAGATACAAGCAATCACCCCTCTCCTTCCTTTCTCCCTCCCTTCTTACTTCCCTCTCCCTCCAACTGCCTCTTCCTCTCTGTGCAGCCGCCATGGCCGTCGGCCTCGAGGTCGCCGGTGTCGCCCTCGCCCATCTTCGGCTTGAATATGGCGGGATCAGGGCGAGGCCCCCTCTGCACCGCCATTCCCGACCTCCTTCGCCCTTGGCACAACACACCGCTCTGCCGCACGTCATCGGTGCCACGCCGGTCTCCTCTTGCCACCGGGACTGCCCTATCCCGGGATCCCATCGATCCCCCGACCTGAACCAAAAGCATCTCGCGTCCGCGCCTTCCTAGCACACTGTCGTCTTGACACCGCATCATCCAGCCTCGTCCCTGCACCGCCCCATCCCGTGATCCAAATAGGCCGCTGCACCGCTCCGTCTAGCTGCACCGCGCAATCCCTTTTTCGCGCTGCGTAAATTCCACCAGGTCCCTAATTTTTAGCATCGTCTAAGCATGTTGTGTGGGCCCTATTTTGTGTATGTTTAACATATTGTTGGGGATATAGCCCCATGGTATGACCCGCCCGTTCAATGCCGGGTTATCCAGCGGCGATTCAGAAGATGGCGTCGGTAAAGCAGGCCACAATGACAAAGAGTTTTGAGGCCCAGAAGACGAGTCGTCAAGCGGGTCGGCTCATGGCCTAGAACCTGAGATACCGGCTCGGTACAAGAAGATGAAGGAAAGTTCCTTACTTGGGAAGTAAGATGACTAGGAAGTAGATTAGGGCACGGGTTGAACTACAACCCGGACTCTGTTGTGAACCCAGGGCCTTAACCTATATATAAAAGGAGCCCCTGGGGTAGAAAGGACTAAGTTACAAGCTCTCGAGTACTAGGATAGCCAAGTTGCACCCTTGTAATTGAGATCTCACACAATAATCAAGCAAGCAGGAGTAGGCTATTACTTCCACCGTGAGGGGCCGAACCTGGGTAAACCCTTGTCTCTCGATTCCGATCAAACCCGTTCAAGCTACCACTTAGCGGCGATGGCCTCATGACTAAGTCCTTTCACGAGGACATCTTCCGTGACAAAACCACGACAGTTGGCGCCCACCATGGGGCTAACGCTCGGTGGTGTTGAGTTCTTGGAGGGAGCTCTCCCAGGGATCGAGGGATACGCGGTCGGCCGCATGACCAAGATTCGCCGCAGCAAGCTCTACATCGACGATTAGGGCTGGGGCCCCGAGGTCAACTCAATTGAGTACGGGTATCGGGTCCCCTTTCGTAAGATCCATGTCTTCATCGGCAAAATCGGCAAATCAGGACCCGAGCCGGACATCTGCACTGACATTGTCGAGCCAGCTCGGCGCACACAACCTGCCCAAGCTCAAGCTGGCCGGAACCATGTCTTCCTCACCTTCACCCAAGGAGTCGATCTGGCAGACAACTCCGCATCTGGTGGGGACACCTTGGTCTACTCCAATGGCGAGTCATCGGTTGGGGATACCAAGTTGATCCTCCTGCTGTACAACGGCAGACTTGGGGGCTACTCCGATGATGAGCCGGCTCCAACTGATCTCGAGCCGCTCCATCGGACCATCATCTACATGGCAGGCATGGCACCGACCCTCGACTCTATTGCAGCAGGAGCCATGGGAGGCACCAGTACTTTGGCGACAGATCCAAACGCAGCTGGCCTAGTCAAACTACTGGCTCAAGTTCTTTCAGAACTAGTCGCCTCGTTGACAATGCTCCTAGAGTTGCCGCTAACGGCAGAAAACCGGGTGGAGCGTAGTACGGAGGTAGCTAAACTTCGCGAGCAGATGGCTAAAGCTCAGGAGGATATCAACGCCGAGAACGCTTGCCTGGTGGAGCTACATGCCCAAATGCACAATGAGGCGGAGCGCCTAAGGACAGAGGCCTGGCGCATGGGTCTACGATAGAACGCTTCAGATATGGTTCATCGGAGGAGGCATGCGAGCCGCCTGCCCCCCAATTATGAGCCTATGTGTCTATTAAACACGCCCACTCCAGGAGTTGGGGCAAACACCCCGGAGGGCCCAGTTATACCCTAGTTGAACCGGGTCGTGCCGCATGATAGAGATGGGAGGCCACCACCAGCTCAGCCTCGACAGCCATCTCAACAGCACCAGCCTGAGTCGGCCCCTCGCCCACCGCCAGTCCGGACGACTCCAGATCGTTTCCTGATGCCGCCGGGGCACTTCTCCAACCCCGTGGATAACCTAGTGGCAGCAGCCACCAACCTTGCGGCGCTTCCGATTAGAGGAAATACCCCAGTTGAGATCGAGACCCGGAACGCCATCGATATGTTGAAGACTGCGATTGCCCAGCAAGCAAACTACTCCTACAGTCAGCAGTGACTCCACTCCACCCCACATACAAGCCGCAGCAGGAGCCGCCATGCTGAGTCGCTGGTGATCTCTAGCAATGCTCATCGACAACATGAGCAGCTGCATGATCCGCCTCGGTTTGAAGCCCTAGATGCCTAGGAGATCATTGACATGGCCCGTGCACGACGAGAAGCACAAGCAGCCAACGCGGCGGCTCAACCGTCGCCCGCTACAGCCCCTTTGGCTTTGCAGGCTGTTGGGTCAAGCACCAGAACCATTGGGATTCCCTGCCTAGCACCGGCTCTGTGTAACGAGCACATGCCTAAGGACTTCAAAGGTCCCAGAAAGTTCCCAATTACACGGCTGACCTTGAGCCGGCCGTATGGATTCAGAGCTACAAAATCGCCATGGATATGCTGGATGTCAGCGATGCAGTTTGTGCGAAGTACTTAACCATGATCTTGGAAGGGCCGGCTCGTACTTGGCTGAAGAACTTGTCCCCCAACTCCATCAACACTTGGGTTGAATTGAAGGAACGCTTCATCAGAAAGTTTCAAGGAACTTGCAAGCGCCCAATGACGATTGTCGACTTACAACATTGTGTCCAACGTGCGGGAGAGTCGGCTCATTACTGGTCGCGCCAGGTCGCGGACATCATCCACTCCTCTGATAGCATAACGGCTGCTCAGGCTGTTTTGATCCTGGATAAGAATTGTCATTTTGATCCCCTTGTTCAGAAACTTGGGCGGCTCAAGCGAAAGGTGGAGGACATGGGCGAGCTCATGGACGTCCTTACCAGATACGCTGAGTCGGATACCACGAAAGACCCTAGTCGGGACGATGATCAAGCCGGCAAGGGTAAGAAAAACAGTGGTGGCAAAGGGCAGCAGCGGAATAATCCTGGGTACAATGGCAACCATGGTAACCAAGGCAATGGTGGAAAACGCAAACACCCAGAGGGCGGCTCAGATTTTGTCGCCAACACCAACACCGGTTGTAAAGGCCAAAGGCGGAATAATTCTAGAAGGCCTTATAACGGGAACAAGCCTCGTAATTACGAGGAAGCACTTAAAGCCCCCTGCCCGAAACACAGCATCCAGGATAAGCCGGGGAATCATTCTTGGGAAAACTGTTATATTATGCAGCAATTTCGCAACCGGGCTTACCAGAGTCATCAGGGCGGAGGCGGTGGAAACCCGGGTCAACCCGGAGTAGGCGGCTCAGGGTCTATTTTTCCGGGAGCCGGCTCATCTGGTGGCTTCCAGAATCCCGGTTATTAGGGCCAGGGCGACTCAGGATCTGGCTATCCAGGCTCTGGCAACAATGGTGGAAATCAGCGATCTGGCCAAGGCGTTCAGTAGCAGGGTAACCAGTCAGGGTTTTGGAGCAACCCCAAACAGTTGAACAGTGGACAGTACCACATCTTCATAACTAGTACCTACAAGCGGGATCGCAAGCTCCAAAAACGTGCTATCAACATGGTCGAGCCGGCGGTCTCTGAGTACTTGAATTGGTCAGAACATCCCGTCATGTGGAGTAGGGCAGATCATCCACCCCGGGTTGAGAATCCGGGTTGTCTGGCTTTGGTGGTGGCACCTCAAGTTGATGGTTATAAGCTCACTAAGGTGCTCATGGATGGAGGGAGCAGCATCAACATCATGTACTATGATACCTTCAGACGCATGAACTTGTCAGAGAAACAACTCCTACCGTCCTTGACTGTTTTTCACGGGATCGTCCCCGGTAAGTCTGCTTATCCTGTTGGGTGGAATAAGCTGGAAGTTGCATTTGGTGATGAGTACAATTATAGAATAGAGTTTCTGACATTTGAGGTGGTTAAGATCAAAAGCCCATATCATGCTCTCTTTGGGCGGCCGGCTTACGCTCGTTTCATGACCCGGTCCTGCTATGTTTATATCAAGCTCAAGATGCCTAGACTAGAAGGCACTATCACAGTCGATGGCGATAGAAGGATTGCTCATGAGTGTGAAGAAGGAGACGCAGCTTATGCTGAGTCGGCCTGCGCATCAGAGGAGTTGAAGTTTTACACATCCAATGTTGACCCGGCCGACATGACCCCCCTGAAGAAACCCACCACAGAGATTGATCCCCCGCTCAAGTTCAAGCCAGCTGAGGACACGAAGCAAATTGACTTTACTTCGGGCGACTCATCCCAATAGTTCACTATTGGGACCGGTTTGGACCCCAAATAGGAAAGCGCGCTCATCGAGTTCATCCGTGAGAATCGGGACATCTTTGCATGGAAACCTTCTGACATGCCAGGTGTACCTAAGATGAAACCTATCAGGCAATACATCGGTTTTTTTATCGAGGAGAGATGCAAGGCTATTTTTTGACTAGGAACTGTAGGGAAAACCCCCACAGGATATCAAGACTTCATTAATCAAAATCACAAGGCTATTCGGGAAGAAGTAGCCCGACTCCTAGCTACCGGGTTCATCATAGAAGTTTTTTACTCTGAATGGTTGGCAAATCCAGTGCTTGTCCTCAAGAAAAACGGTACTTGGAGTATGTGTGTCGATTACATAGATCTTAACAAGGCTTGTCCCAAAGACCCGTTTGCCTTCCCCGCATTGATCAAATCATCGATTCTACAACTCATTGTGAGTGCTTATGTTTCCTGGATGCTTACTCTGGCTATCATTAGATTAAGATGGCCGTCGAGGATCAGGAGAAGACAACCTTTATCACACCCTTTGGTGCTTTTTGTTATGTATCTATGCCCTTCGGGCTTAAAAGTGCCGAGGTGAGTTATCAGCGTTGTGTTCAGAATTGCTTCCAAAAGCAGATCGGAGGCAATGTGCATGCTTATGTCGATGATATTGTGGTCAAATCCCAGAAGAAAGAAACTTTGTTGGATGACCTCAAGGAAACTTTCGATAATCTTCGGGTCTATCAGATGAAGCTTAACCCGGCCAAATGCGTTTTTGGTGTTCCTACAGGGAAATTGCTGGGTTTCCTAGTGTCAGAGTGGGGTATTAAAGCTAACCCGGAGAAAATCAAGGCGGTGACGTCCCTCGCTAAGCCAGCCAATATTAGGATGTTCAGTGCATGGCGGGACGAATCACGGCTCTGAGCCGGTTTATAAGACGCCTTCGTGAGAAGGCAATCCCACTATACCAGATGTTGAAAAAGACTGACAATTTTGTCTGGAGTGATGCTGCAAATGAGGCCTTTGAAGCACTGAAGAAGCAGCTGGTTGAGCCGCCCGTCTTGGCCGCTCCTATCGACAAAGAGCCTATGCTCATGTACATTCTTGCTAATAATAAAGCAGTAAGTGTAGCACTTGTCGTAGAGCACAAGGAGGCTGGGAAGGAATATCCAGTCTAGAGGCCGATTTATTATGTGAGTGAAGTTTTGACAGAGTCTAAACAGAGATATCCACATTGACAGAAGCTGGTATTTGGTGTTTTTATGGCTAGTCGCAAGTTAAAGCATTATTTCTAGGAACACCCCATCATTGTGGTAAGCTCATCCCCTTAGAGATCTGATGCGGAGCATCCTTCCATCATCCCCATGGACTCTACACCAACACATCAAGCACCACATGGACCCATGACAAGAGCTAGAGCACGCGCAATGGAAACTAAGGTGAATTCTTTCCTACTCGACATGCATATGGATACAAGTGGAACTTGGTTGCTACCTCACCAAAATGCTCTATGTGTCATTAGATACGAAGAGGAACATTCTCAGGCAACTAAGGAGCTTCACCAAGGAGTAGGAGACCCACCCCAAGTCTGCACGGAACAAGAAGGACCCAAACAACAGCTGGACAGGAAGTCCCAGGCGACCCCGTGCGCACGGGCCCCCGAGACCCCGTGCGCACGGGCTCCCGAGACCCCGTGCCAACGGGCTACATAGGGAGCTACGGCTGTAGCACCCGGTGCGCACGGGCCCTCCAGGATGGGCGGCTGAGATTGGGTTTTGGACCTCCACTTCATCCACTTCGACCCCAAGCCTATATATTCCATACCTAGGGTTATGTTTAGGGTTAGCAAAGACATATATGAGATATTTGTGAGCTTTGCTCCTTCTACTACTCCATTGGAGATCAAGGCCTCTTAGGAGAGGATCCACTTGTGGATTTCAAGACCTCCTCTTGGAGAAGATTATCATCCTCAAGACCTCATCTCTTAGGAGTGGGAAGAACTCTACCTAGTGCTTGTTTCCTTTGATTGTTCATGTATTCATGTGGATCTCTGTGTTTGCTATTCTAGTAGATGTGTGATTGGGTTTTGTTGGAGTGAATTCCTCTTTGTGTTCTTGGTGTTCATCCTTTCCCCCCCCCCCCCCCCTCCAAGTGTGAAAAGATCCATCTTAGGGTTTCACCCTACAACAAGATCACTACACCATAACACTACATCCCTAGCAGCTAGGTTGGTTGGGAAAATAGCTTCTCCCGATAGACAGTCGATCGGGAAAGACTATTGCCGATCGACACTGTCTGTTGGGGAAAGTCCAGACGGGAAAAGCCTTTCTCGGCTGACATATCTTTGCCGACCGACTGTTTGTCAGCTATGGGGTACATTTCCCAACCGACATTCTGTTGGGCCTGCCATGGAACTTTCTCGACCGACAGTCTGTTGGGCCTGCCATGAACCTTTCCCGACCGACTGTCTATTGGGCTTGCCATGGACCTTTCCCGACCGACTGTCTGTTGGGCCTGCCATGGGCCTTTCCCTACCGACTGTCCGATAGGGTTTGTTTTGCCGACCAACTTTTTGTTGCCCTTGCATTAGCTTTCCCAAACCTTGTTTTGCCAACCAACATCCAGTAGCCCTTCGATAGCTTACATTTGTGTTACCAACAAAATATCAATCAAGTTTCATATTTCATATAGATAATGTGCATGTCCTCAACAATATTAAACCATAATCAAACAATAATATAACACATTAATTAATTTCACATATAAATAGTTCATCCAATATTAACATAATGACCAACCAAATTTTCCATAAACTAATGTAACTAATTAAAGAGGAAACAATATGGTTCATTTTCTCAGGCACAATGTGTGTTTACAAAATGATACATAAAATGCATCTCCAAAGATTCAGTCACCATTACAAAAAATATCCTATTGCCATGAACCACCAGCTTCATGGTTCCTCGTCCTCTTGCATGTCTTGCCTACAAAATGTAAACAAGTTATGATTACATTCATACTTCATAAAGACAATGGCACCATAAAAAATTATAGAGCATATCATTGACAACAACTATTAGTTCACAGGGCAAGCTAATACCGAAACACCTACTAAGAAAGGAACTCCATTCAGGTATAGGTAACCATGTAAAGGGCATGCTAAGCACTAGTTAAAATGTCCTAATTTCTAGACACTAAGTTCATTCATAACCATAAAGAGTTAAAATATACAAGGAGCTATTCACTAGATGACTTTATTGTGACTGCATTAAAAATTTAAACTGAAACTGAGAGAGACCTTCTCTGGCATTCACTCATTTCATGGAGAGGAATTGTATTTATCAACAAAGATTAAACAGAATGGGCCACAAATAAGTAAGAGTTAACAGGATAGTTCAGACTTCTTTACCACAATAACTTCTATATAGCTCAGACCTTTAATAGAAGCCCGCCAAAAAGGAATAAGCTAATACATAATCTTCGGGATCTTTTGTCCAACAAAATTATAGATACATGCAGTTTCCTCAGAAGGGTAATGATGCGGAGCATCCTACGGACATCACCATGTCAAGACTTCATTTGGCAAGTGACACATGCCACATCTACTTCACATACATAAAGGTGAATCATCCCCTTTACACGTGTTCACTTGACCCCTTCGAGGATGGTATGCTACTTGACATTCCTTTCGTGTGCATTCATAGGTATTGTTGGAGCTTCACACATAGCGAGGACGAGTTCATGCGGAAGAGTACAACTACACCATCTAGGAGGGAAGCCTGGAAGCGGAGAAGGAACCAACCAAGAAGAAGGCAGAAGCTCCCAGGAGACCCCGTGTGCACGGGCCTCCCCAACCCCGTGCCCATGGGCCTCCCAGGCTGGACGGTCCTGAAGACCCCGTGCGCAAGGGCGTGTACCGTGCCCACGGGACCCCCGTGTCCACGGGCCTCACAAACCCGTGCCCACGGGCTAATGCGTCATGTCTCTGGAGACCCCATGCGCACGGTCTCCACTTACCACGTGCACACGGGGCCCCTGAGTGTTGCTGCGGGCTTTGCCCATGTAATCCCCATTTTGCCCCTGCTTACCCCTTCATCCCTTGGACCTATATATACTCCTCTTCCTCCTCCATTTAGACTTAGCTAAGAATTGATCTAGACATTAGAGCTTAGCTCATGTACCTCCCCTTGTGGGATCCCTCCTCTTGAGAGAGAGACACTCCATTAGAGTTCAAGGCCTCCTTTGGAGAAGATCCCTAGTGGATTCAAGACCCCATCTAGGGAAGGATCTCTTTAGATCTCAAGACCTCATCTTCCTTTGGATTTGAGATGAACTCTACCTTGTATCTTTCCTTTTGTTGTTCTTGTACCTTTGTGGATCTTGTGTGGATGTGTGATTGGACTTGTTCTTGAGTGTTCCTCTTGTGTTTTCCCCTTTATGTTCTTCTTGTTCCTGGGGATTTTCCCTCCAATTCGTGAAAGATCCATCTTAGGGTTCCACCCTACAACATCTTGGTATCATGAGCCATGGTTTCTCACGAAATTGGAGCCCCCCTCTTTGTTTTCTAGCCTAATTTTGCTTGTTCTTGCCCAATTTCAAAAATCCCCACAAAAATGGCCCCAAAAATTTTCTTGCAATTTGTTGGTTCTTGTGAGATTTGTTGTGTTTGATCCACGATTTGGATATTTGGCAAGTAGATCTAGCTTTCCCACATCCCCCCATACAATCCCCACCACAAAATCCATCAATTTCGGCCATGAAATAGTGAAATTTCCGCCACCCCTGCGCCCATGGGCTCCCCACCCCGTGCCCACGGGCCCCCGTGAAGTCTCTGGTGACCCCGTGTCATCAGTACGTGTACCGTACGCACGGGACCCCGTGTCCATGGGCCCTAGACCCCGTGCGCACCGCCCCCTACAGCAGCCACGCGTGCTTCATAGTTTTGGTCGTAACTTTCACATCCGGAGTCCGATTTTGATGTTCTTTAGCTCGTTGAGTAGCTATTGACATCCCCCTTCGATCTAGATAGGTTCCCACATCATTTGACTCCATAATTTTTTTGAAATTTTGGCACCTTTGCCTAGGCCCTCCACCATATCATCCGCAAAACCACCATAGCTTTTCGCAACCTAACCCATTTAGTTCCATATAGCATTTGTGGTTGTTTGAGTTGTGAGTTGAGTCTCCTAAGGTGTTTTGGCTACTTAGGAACGGTTGCTTCTTCATCAACCACCACCACCACTTCCGCATTGCCATCTCCGACACCACCACCGCATGTCCGCTACCACCATTTGACATTTGACGTTTGAGATTTTGAGTTCGCGTTTTTTCACCGTTTCCTAAGGTGTTTCGGCTACTTAGGAACGGTTCGACTTCGACATCACCACCACTCATCATCGCCTCGGTCTCGTCATCGACATTGACCAATTCATCATTTTTGACACCATCAACCGTATGCAAGAACGGTAGCTTCGACGACACCGTTGTATATTTCCTTGCCATTGCATTGATCGCCCCGAGCCTATTGCGTACCTTACCTATCGAGACTAGCGAGTTGAGAATTGCCGGGCCATGCTATTTGTGCACCTTAGTGATATGCTTACGCCGCATAGCTAGTTTTAGCGTGCAATCATCTTGCTATCATCATTGTGCCATAAGTCTCTCCCGTGCATATCTTACATACTTGTCTCATATCATACTTGGCTCGAGCATCAAGCATATCCAAAAAAAGAGAGAAAAAGCTTTTAAGAAAAAGAGGAGATACAAAAGAGCTTGTAAGCAATAGAAATAGCATTGAACCACTTTGCATAGTACATATACTTGGAGCATACATACATAGCATACTTGGGATTGAAGACGGCACGTTTACTCTCATGGGTCGGTGCACAAGCGTATCTTGCCCATTTGAGCAATCGAGCTAGTGTCTCTCTAGCATCCGTGCAACAAGAGCTTTTTCCGTGGCAACACATTTTGTGCTCATTCCTTGGTTGCGCGGATCCCATCTATCTATCCGTCTATGTGTTTCTTGTGTCACCATAGCTATGGATCTATTTGCTTTACATTGCAATTTTGTGAATCTTCCTCAACATTTTCGATATCTTGGACTAACATTTGCTTGAATTTTGTGCCACTTGTCCTAACCAATCCACTCGATAAGCCTTTTACTTGTAGGTGTGAGTGAACAAGTCTGGTACCAATTCCACTATTCTCTCATATCACATTGAGTGACACGGGATACATACTCAACTTTGGGAAAAGGTAGCTTGGTATTGTTTATCTCATTTCCTACTCACTTTTGCTCGAGTCTTGTGATGGATAGGCAAAGCACATTATCTTCGGTCTACAACCATGACGATGAGGTCGATGCCATGAAGAACTTCATCGATGTCAAGATGGACAAGCACATGGAGGAGCTCAAGGTCCTCATCAACAACCGCAAGCGGTCTTCCTCATCTTCGAGAAGACGCTCAAGTGCACAAGCTCCCGAGCTACCATCTCCGGCAATTACATACAAGCATCGACACCGACAAGACCATGAAGAGCACACTTTGGGACGAGAGTTGGCTTCTATGCCACCCCCATGCACACGGGCCTCCGACCCCCGTGCACACGGCCTTCTACACCCCCATGCGCACGGGCTATACAGACCACGACATCAACCCCAAGGATGTGGCTTCTTCAACACCTTTGGCATCTTTGCCAAGTGACTTCAAGGCATCCTCGCCTTCGGACGTACGGCATCTTCGCGTACACCACGAGCTCAAGTCCACTACTTCCACGAGCTACTACGACTTCGACATCGCCAATGAGATTCCATTCTTTGGGACTAATGACCCCGACGAATACCTCGAGTGGGAGTGCAAGATGGACAACTACCTCAAGCTACACCAAGTCCCTCCTGAAGATCAAGTGAAGTGCGCCACAAGTACCTTCCATGACTACGCGTTGATTTGGTGGCTTCACACACCATCGACGAGCTTCAACATGAGTTGGTCCACGATGAAGAAAATGATGCGGCGAGAATTTGTGCCTTCCACCTACACGGAACATCTTCAACGCCAATTAGAGAACACCATACAAGGATCCAAGTCCCTCGACGAGTACTTCAAGAACATGAAGGAAGCCTTACGGCGAGCTGGTGTGGACGACCCCATTTGGATGAAGTTCTACTTCATGATAGGATTGAACAACAACATCGCCAAGACTATCTTCAACAACAACTACGAGTCCCTCGATGACATGTACTTTGGTGCTCTCAAGGTGGAACAAGAACTAAAGAAGGCCAAGTCTACTCAACCCCGAGCTCACTTCACGATGACCACACTCCAAGACGGCGACCATGAGGCTAGTACCACCGAGATGTCCAAGTTCGCTGGGCTCCAAGACGATACTTTCATCTTTGGAGACGAGAGTGATGATGTGCCATATTCGGCCTTCATCCACGGCGAGAGTGATGATGTGCCATCTTCGTCCTTCATCCACGGCGATGACTACGATACGATCGAGCATGGGATTTTCCCTTCGACCACGGCGACATATGATGACTTGAGTGACTTTTGCCACCATATTGAGAGTGAGAGTGACTTCACCACTAGCCCCATATATGACGAGTTGCCCCAATTCCCAAGTGAGGAGAGCCACCACCACCACCACTTGAGTGATATGAGTGACTCCACCATATGTGACATTGAGTGCACCTACCTTGAGGGAGTGAGTGAGCCACCACCACATAGTGAGAGTGAGGTAGCTAATAGGGCATGTGAGGCCATTCCGATTTCTAACAACTTACCCTCTACCTCTATTGTGTCTTCTCATTTGGTGCTAGGTCCCATATATGATGACGCACCGATCCTCGACGACTTCGTCCTTCCTTTGGACAAGACTATGGCCATGGTGGACTATGATGCACCCCCACATGGTTCCATCATGATGATGATGACCACGCTTTGGTTCTTGCCACCTCACCTACACCACATGAGTGGAATGAGAAATGTAACATAGGTGAAGGTGATGCTCTTGTCCCACTAGTGGACATTCTTGGCATTGATTGCTTGCATGATGTTGATCCACCTATTACCATGCTTCATGCTAGTATGATTTCCCCATGCGATGATTTACCCATTTATGATGGGTTTGATGATTGCCATGTGGAGTCTATTAGTTGTGATGCCATGTTACATAGGATTTCTTGTGATAATTCTCTTGGTCACATCATGTTTGACAATCCGCTTGACTTGTCATATGCTATGCATGAGATCAATCATATGTCATATTTGCAATCTCATCGTAGTGACTATGCATATGCCATTAAAATAAACCCAATTTGCACATATGGCATAGATGACAAACCCATGGTTATTGGCGTTTATTTTTCTTGTGATGATATTGATATGCTCCCTTTGCATCATTTATCTCATATGCCATTCCATGACCACCTAGCTTTGGACATGCATTGTTTGCCATGTTGTAAATTTTCTCCATGTTATGCTTCCGCTATTTCTCATGAGGAGAGCCCCATATTTTCCTCATACATTTTAGGAGATTTTGATCCATCCTATGAATTGCATGATTCCCTTGATTGTGTACACCATAGGCATCCCATGAATAAAAATGCTATCATTGTGCCACACACTTGCTATAATTTGTGTCCCCATCATGTTATACATAACAACTATTCTTTCATGATGGATGACATGTTCTTATACCATGCTTCAAATTTCTTTGAGCGATGCTTATCTTGTGCTAACTCACATGTGCACATACACATCATGATGGATGATGTGTACATTTACCACGCACACACTTTCTTTGGTTTGTGTCTCTTTTGTGTAGGTACCCATGCATACTCGTCAACTTCGCAATCCCATGCGTTGAAGAAACGAGCTCTAGAGAGCAATGATGATTTGGGATCCCGTGGATTGTCCTTACTACCGCTCCCTTCACGCAAAGACTTCGTGCATTTCTTCTACATGACCCTCACATGGTTATGGGTTATTTACCACTTCTCACTTTATGCCCATATTGCCATGTTCACTTTGCATGATATGATCATTCATATGCCTTTGTCATGCATTTGTCACTCATGCTTTGCATTACACATGATGATTGATTCTACTACTTGTATGTGTATTTGCAAGCTTGGTGGAGATATTGCTTGTTATTGCCATGTTCCACTTATGACCCATACCTATGATGATACCATGATTTGCTTTCGTGCTTGCGATATGTCATGTGCATTACCTATACCTACTATTTTCTCACATGACATGATTGCCATGATTTCCCCTAGTGTGTTGCATCTTCGCACCACTAGTTTGCACGACATGATTATTACGCTTGCTTTGTGTAGTGCATCACCGATGATTCATACTTGCTCGTTTCATGCGGTTGATAGCCCCTATTGCCATGCTTTGCACATGCTTGCTATTGCTTCTGGTCATACACCTCCATATGTTGCATATCTCATGCTATATGACTCGCTTTGTATTGAGTGCAACAATGCTTTTAGTCTTGCTAATGAGATTGCCCCCATAGCATTCTCACATATATTTGGAGATTTTGACATATTTCTTGTGAAGCATGCTTATCTTCCTTCTTTGCACCATATGCCTAGTGCCATGAGTATAGCCATTGCATCATATTATTCATGCACTTTTGCTTCTAATGGTTATGTGCAAGAGAAGAGAACCATCATAACGGATGATGTGTTTATCTACCATGCGCATACGTTCTTTGTTTTGTTGGGTGCATGTGTAGGAAACTTGGACTTCGTGTCAACTTCCACGTCACGTGAGTTGACAATTCGAGCTCTTGAGAGCGAACCACCTTCTACCACGACGAGTCTACATCGCACTTGCTTGTACTTCAGCATTGTGAAGGATGCACAAGGACATGCTTTTGAGGTGATATCCTTCTCTTTCGAGAAACCCAAACCATGAGCATGGATATTGTGGATCATACTACTTGTGTTTCTTCCACCATGAGACTTATTGGTCATCTTGGACAACCTGATTGCACACATGTTAGAGATAGTTCCTTGATTCATGATTTCCACATTGCTATGCCTCATGACATATATGCCTTGTGTGTTGCATCCAACTTGTTCATTACTTGCTCATATCACATGTTTGGTTGCACCAATGTTATCTCTTCACATATGCCATGTCCCTTTGATTGTCACAAGATTGACTTGATTGCCTCACGCATGTTGAACAATTACTCTTTCCATTGTGTTGAGTGCCACAAAATCTTCACTACACCATATGCACATTATGCTTGGAATGTCTTGCCCCATGTGTTTAGACACTTCTGTCGGTGCAACAAACCCTAGGTATGTTGCCCAGACTGTACACAGGCTCAAAAACAAGGTTGCAACATTCAAGGCCAGACCAAGCAGAAGAGGTCAGCTCTTTGAGAAATCAAAGGGCGGATCAAAAAGACCAAGACCAACCAAGGGAGCAAGATACCACTAAGGAAAAACCTCCCTTTCCGGGCAGGCGAGCCTGGCGAGATCGAGGTTATCCCAAAGACAAGTCTCAAGACTGCCCCGGCAAGCTTGCCGGGGACGCTGAGGGCGGACTACCCCGCCAAGGCTCCACCGCTCCACCTCACAGCAACGCAAGTCATCGATCGGTGCAGTGTCGAGCCCCCAAGTGACTAAGTGGCTGTTATTTGGCACGTGGCAGCCACTTCCGAAGGAGATCGCCTCCAAATGACACCCGTCCAGAGACGTGTCACGCAGGCAGGCGAGAAGATGGCCGGACGGCCCGGCAAGGCTTGCCGGGCTGCGCCACGATGTGACACTAAGCGGTGCATTTAATGCGCTCTGTCCTGTCTGCAGAGTTAGGTATGATAGCACTGTTTGCTATCTAATCAGTACACAATGACTGATTTGCCATTGTGGTGACCCCTTGTTCTATAAAAGGAGGGCCATGGCAACCTTAGAAAGGATCCGGACCCTTGTCCACTCATACGCGCGTAGCTGCTCTCGCCCCGAGGGAACCTTGCCGGGCTAGAGCGATGCGCCTCCACCGCGGTCCCCTCATCAATCCACCAAAGCAGGAGTAGGGTTTTACACCTCGCGGTGGCCTGAACCTAGGTAAAAACTGCCCGTGTGATCACTGCCGTGCTGCTCCGCACCCTCCGCTCTTTGTGCAATGCGTCCTTCCCCACTACCGAACCGCAAGGGGCCGATGGCCCCATAGGTGGCCGTGTTTTCCCATGAAATCTTTGGCGCGCCAGGTAGGGGGAAGCGCTTGCGCGAACCCGAGAACCTACGCAGCGCGTCATCTTCATCATCGTTTTCTTCATCAACGGCTTCGTCATCCATGGCGCCCAAGAAGAAACCCGGTGTCGCAGCTCACCCGTCCACCTCGAAGGCCCCTTTGCATGCGGCCCTCGACGTCGTAGGGGCTACGGGGGCGCATGGGGACCTGGACGCTATGGGGGACGTGGCCGGCACAGGCGGTGTCGTCACCACCACCCCTATGGACAAAATGGGAGCAGGAGGCACCGGAGAAGGACAGCGCCAACAACATCCCAGCGCCCACACTCGACAAGGTGTGGGAGGAGAGATCGTCCCTTCCAAGCCTCTCCATCCTACCGAAGGACGCAGCCACAGCGGTGGCGCTCGCCCTGGGGCGAACCTTAACCCTCCGGCCGCCCCTGCTGCGGGTGCAGCCGCGGGGCACACGCCACCCCCGGGACGAGTTGGCCAAGCTGATGCGCCGAACGGAGCCACCGATCCCCAAGCACATCCATTTCGTCACCAGGCCACCCTAGCGACTGGCTCACGGCGATGAGAGCACGACGCTGCCACTACCGGCACCGTCAGAAGTCAGACGACGTTGCAGTCTACATCATCATCCATGCCGAGCACTGCTTCGAAGGCCATGGCGTGGGCCCAACTCCTGTTGAGATTTCCGCCGGCGGCCGATCAGATGGATGAGTGGAGAGCCACCATGCAGAGCCTAATTGGTTCGCCGAGGCGGGAGGATCATAGCGAGCGGGCCCGTCACGGCCTCCGCAGGCAGCGACAACGGCCCGAGCCACTGGCCGTACCGAAGGGGCCACCCCCACGGTGCAATCCCCTCCGCGGCAGCCAGCGCAGGGGCCGCAGCCAGAGCCACAAGACCAAGAACCCTACGACATATCGATGGCTTCATCCGATCCTCGAGCACGACAAGACCAGCGACGAGTCCTGGATGACAGGCGGAGGGAAGACGCGCGCGTCACCATCGAATGACGCCGTGAAACCCAACGCCAGTCTGATAGGCACAATGGCCCCGACGTCGACAAGCCCACGCCCGGTGAAGGTGGGTACCTGCCTTTCGAGATTGGGTGCCCCGCCTTCACTCGCGAACTGCGGCAAGTCCGTTGGCCATCTGCTCGCCTGTTCAAGCCAGAAATACCAAAGAAGTATGATGGAAGATTGAACCTGGTAGAGTTATTGAGCATCTACACCATCGTTGTTCAAGCTGCCGGGGGAAGAGACGAGAAGGTGTTCGCCAACTACTTTCCTTTGGCACTCAAGCCAAATGTGAGGTCTTGGCTGATGCACTTGCCCGAGAATTCCATCTCGACCTGGGCTGACTTGTGCCATGAGTTTGTTGGAACCCTCACGGGTGGCCATCAAGAACCAGGGCGGCCCAGTGACTTGCAACTACTCCCGCAAAAGGAAGGAGAGAGTCTGCGGAAGTACATGCAGAGGTTCAGCCGGATGCACAAGAACATTCCAGACATCCAACTGGCAGCTGTGATAGCTGCGTTCCAGTCCAACGTGCGCAACCGCGGATACGTTCTAAAATGAACGTTCAGTTGCCCAAGACTGTGAATGAGCTATACACTCTGGTGGATAAGTGTGCCCGAGTAGAAGAGGGGAGATGACTCCCCGGTGAAGAAGATGGCGTCGACATCGACTCAGAGGACGACGACGACGCCACCAACCAGAAGAAGAAGAGCAAGAAGCGCAACAAGAAGCGCAAGGATAAAGTGGTGATGACCGTTGAAGGATCGAGTGCACCTAGTACCGGCAAGAAGGCCAAGACCGAGGTTCCCGGCAAGGAAGTTGCCACGTGCACTGATTGCCGGGAAGCCGTGGCTGCCAAGAAGGCTGGGAAGGGTGATGGGCCATAATGCAAGATCCATCGGACCAAGGGCCACGATCTTCAGGAGTGTCATCAGGTTGAGCAACTCATCAAGAAGTAGAGGGCTGAGTACGAGAAGCGTGATAAGGAGAAAGGCCAAGATGGCACTGGCGAGAAGGGCCAAGGTGGCGGAACAGGTTGCCCCAGCAAGGCTCCTCGTTATCAAGGGAAACCCGCCAAAGGCCGTGAGAAGAAGGATTGTGAGGACGTAAGTGATGAAGATGATGAAGAGGAAACCAGCGAGCAGGAGTTCCAGAAAGCCACTGACGCCTTATGCATTGACGGGGGTGCATCTCTGCACTCCTCTCACCGCCAACTTAAAAAGTGAGCGCGTGAAGTCAATGCCGTGGAGCCAGCGGCAGATTCTCGGAAGCCGCTCAAGTGGTCCCGCACGCCCATCATCTTTGATGAGGAGGATCACCCTGACAGCACTACCGCGGTAGGGTGGCTGCCGTTGTTGGTTTCACCAACGATCCGCAACCTCAAGGTCACAAAGATGTTGGTTGACGGCGGAGCCGGGTTGAATCTGATTTCTCCAAAGGTCATCAGCAAACTCCAGATAGCAGATGAAGAGCTCAAGGTTACTGGTACGTTCCAAGTGATCAACCCTGGCTGGAGTCATCCTAAGGGGAAGATCACACTGCCGGCAACATTCGGGGGGGAGTTGGACTACCGGACTGAGAAGATCGTGTTTGATGTGGTTGACCTCCCCCTGCCGTACAATGGAATCCTTGGTCGCCCAGCCCTGGCCAAATTCATGGTGGCATCCCACTATGCCTACAACACTCTGAAGATGCCAGGGCCAATGGGCGTCATTTCCATTCCATCAGACAAGAAAGACGCAATCATATGCGTGGACAAGATGTACCGGGAAGCAGTTGTTGCAGAGGTCGCGGAAGCCGCTGCTCCCGCCAAGGAAAGCAAGAAAAAGGAGAAAGCTAGCAAGGATGCCAGCAAGGAATCCGGGAAGCGTATCTCTTCGGAGTGCGCTGCGCCCATTGATGACTTGCCGGAGAGTTCCAATAGCAAGAGATCCAAGGCTGTTGCACCCACTGTGAAGAAGGTCCCGGCAGGGCTGGATGGCGTTAATGGTACATTTACCATCAGTGCCACCCTCGACGACAAATAGGAAAGCGCGCTCGTTGCCTTCCTGCGGGCGAACGTCGATGTGTTTGCTTGGGAACCATCTGACATCCCCGGTGTTCCCAGGGAGGTAATCGAGCACCACCTTGCTGTCTGCCCATATGCCCAGCCCGTCAAGCAGAAGGTCCGAAAGCAAGCTTTGGAGCGGCAGCAGTTTATTGCCGAGGAGATCAAGAAACTTGAGGTAGCTGGTCTGGTCAGAGGAGTGTTGCATCCAACATGGTTAGTAAACCCAGTGGTGGTGCGCAAGGCGAATGGGAAATGGAGGCTTTGCATAGATTTCAGAGATGTGAACAAAGCATGCCCGAAGGACCCATTCCCCTTGCCACGCATTGACCAGATTGTGGATTCCACCTCCAGGTGTGACCTGCTTTCATTCCTGGATGCCTACTCTGGATACCACCAGATCTTCATGTCCAAGGAAGACGAAGAGAAGACCGCGTTCATAACCCCATGTGGCACGTACTGTTTTGTATGGATGCCCTTCGGGTTGAAGAGCGTCGGATCCACTTTTGCAAAATCAGTACAGATTGGCTTTGAGTCCCAGCTGCACAGAAATATCAAAGTTATATGGATGATATAGTGGTCAAAACCAAGGACAGAATGACTCTCATTCGGGATTTAGAAGAGACCTTTGCAAATCTGCGCAAGATCAACTTGAAGCTGAAACTGGAGAAGTGTGTGTTTGGTGTTCCTTCCGGCAAGCTACTTGGCTTCTTTGTGTCCCACCGGGGGATAGAGGCCAACCCTGACAAGATCCAAGCTATCGAGCAGATTCAAGCACGCAAGACAGTTAAAGACGTGAGGCGTTTGATTGGATGTGTTGTCGCGTTGAGCAGGTTCATTTCCAAGTCCGCCGAATGGGCCTTGCCATTCTTCAAAATCTTGAAGAAGGCAATGCCCATGGAGTGGACCCCGGAGGCAGACGCTGTGCTACAAGATTTGAAGGCCTACCTCTCCTCTGTTCCCACCTTAGTTGCTCCTAAACCACAAGAGCCGTTGCTGCTATATTTAGCAGCGACCAATCAAGTGGTTAGTGCAGCACTGGTGGCACAGCGGGAGGTAGATGAAGCGGCAGCTGCCACCGCCGTCCCCTCTGGAGAGGAAAGTGAACCCGTCCTGGCAAGGTCGGATGCAGTTCAAGACAAGGAAGAGCAAGACAGCGGAGACAGTTCCAAGATCACGGTAAGGACGAAGGTGGTGCAGCGCCCAGTGTACTTCGTCAGCTCCCTGCTGCAGGGGGCTAGGTCGAGGTACTCTGGTGTGCAAAAGTTGATTTTTGGACTCATGATGCCCTCAAGGAAACTGCGTCAATACTTCCAAGCCCACGAGATCACGGTTGTCACCCGCTTCCCCTAGCAACGCATACTCCGAAACCCCGAGGCCACTGGCAGAATCATGGAATGGGCTTTGGAGTTACCCAGCTTTGGTTTGAAGTTTGAAAGCACGTCAACTATTTAGAGCAGAGCACTGGAAGAGTTCATTGCGGAGTGGACGCCAACCCCTGATGAAGAAGTACTGGAGACAGTCATCCCCGGCAAGGAAGCACCACAAGAATGGATTGTGTATTTTGATGGTGCCTTCTCCCTACAAGGTGCAGGGGCTGGCGTGCTTCTCGTTGCTCCCTCTGGGGAGCACCTTAAGTACATCGTCCAAATGCATTTTCCCGGGGAGAAGGCTTCCAACAATACTGCAGAGTATGAAGGGCTTCTTGCCGGGCTCAGGATTGCAACGGAACTAGGAATCAAGAAACTGATCATTCGTGGAGACTCACAACTTGTGGTGAGACAAGTCAACAAGGATTATCAAAGCCCATTGATGGACGCATACGTCGAGGAAGTGAGAAAGTTGGAGGAGCGCTTTGACGGATTACAAACAGAGCACGTACCACGTGCGGAAAACAGCATTGCTCATCATCTGTCAAAGTGCGCTGCGCAAAAACTCCCTGTGGAACCAGGGACTTTTATTCTCTATCTGACTCAACCCTCCGTATCCCCAGCAACAATGGCCAACAAGAGGAGGAAATTGAACTCCGACAAGCCTCTCCCGGCAGAGCTTCCCAAAGCCCCCGGCAGAGAGCTTGGCGGGAACAACTCCCCTTCGATCAGTGAGCTGCACCCTCCCGCCAAACTACCAGTCTTTGCAGTCGAGGCATGCGCTCCCATCGACGAGGAGGCACCGCTAGTCCTTGTTGCCGAGCCCCAGGCTCCAACTTGGGCGCGGCACATTGTTCATTTCCTCCAAACAGGAGAACTTCCCGAAGAACAAGAAGAAGTTGAAAGAGTAGCCCGGAGGGCCAGTATGTATCAGTTTGTTGATGACACACTATACATAAGAAGGCCCAATGATGTGAAATTGAAGTGCATTTACCGGGAAGAAGGAAAGGAACTACTAGCAGAGATACACAAGGGTATGTGTGGCTCCCACATCGGATCAAGGGCCTTGGTCGGGAAAGCTTTCCGGCAAGGTTTCTACTGGCCCACAGCCCTCCAAGATGCAATTGAGCTAGTCACCAAGTGTGAAGCCTGCCAGTTCCACTCCAAGAATATCCATCAGCCTCCTCAAGCTCTCCAAATAATCCCTTTGTCATGGCCATTTTCGGTCTGGGGGCTTGACATCTTGTGTCCCTTCCCCCGTGCTACCGGGGGCTTTGAATTCTTGTTCGTCGCAATCGACAAGTTTACAAAGTGGCCGGAAGTAGAGCCTGTGAGAAAGGTGACCACGCAGTCAGCTATCAAGTTCTTGAAAGGATAGGTGTGCCGCTTTGGGGTACCTGCCCGAATCATCACCGACAATGGCACCCAATTCACAAGCCGCGCCTTTATGCAATACGTTCATGCCCTCGGAAGCAAAGTCTCGTTTGCCTCTGTGGCCCATCCCATAACGTTCATGCCCTCGGAAGCAAAGTCTCGTTTGCCTCTGTGGCCCATCCCAGAAGCAACGGGCAAGCTGAGAGGGCGAACGCTAAAGTGCTGCGAGGTCTCAAGACAAGGACTTTGGATAGGCTGCAGAAGTGCGGCAGGCGATGGATCGACGAGCTGCCGGTGGTTCTTTGGTCCCTCCGTACGACACCAAATCGAGCTACCGGTCAGACTCCCTTCTCTCTAGTCTATGGGGCAGAAGCAGTTATCCCCACGAAACTCATATTCGGGTCTCCTCGAGTGCTTGCCTACGATGAAGTAGCGCAGTAACAGCACCGGCATGGCGACGTTGTGCTACTTGAGGAGAACTGTCTCCGGGCAGCTACGCGTGCTGCATGCTACCAGCAAGCCCTGCGCCGCTATCACAACCGCAGGTTTCATGCCCGGAGTTTTGAGGAAGGCGACCTTATCCTTAGGCGTGTTCAGTCTGCCAAGGGTGCAAACAAGTTGATGCCAAAGTGGGATGGCCCTTACTGGGTAGTACGAGTCACCAGACCTAGCGCAGTTCGTCTGGAGACCGGAGATGGCATTCAATTGCAAAACTCATGGAATATTGAGCATCTTCGTAAGTTCTACCCGTAAGGCGTGGCTGTCGGGCCCTGCCCGGCAGCCACCCTTTTGTACAAGCTTTGCCGAAGTTGCATGTAACCCTTTGTACAAAGCCAGGCGCAGACCCTGAGCAACAGAGAAATAAACGAAGCGCTGGGGGGCCCCCGAAACTTGCATGCATGCATAAGCATATCATGAGCTTGGCATGATCATGTAGATGAGGTCGCATGTGGCATTATTTTCATCTGCACTAAGTTGCAGGGTTCTTGCTGTGGACTTGGTCCCGAAGAGAAGAAATGAAGATGAGCCTACATGACGATCCCCGGCAAGCCAAACAGATAAGTCCCTTCTAATCCATACATATTTTGTAATTTGAAAACTTGTGCATATGAAAACCCTGCCACCTTCGAAACATAGGTGTTCCTACCCTTTGACTCGAACGCTGCTTCGGTCAGGGTGGTCGCAGTGGCCTTTGATGGAAAAGGTCCGGTGGGGGGCTGGTCCCTTTTTGTGGTTTAGTGCCCGGCAGGCCTAGCTCCGCGGTGACAAACTAAGGGCACCAGTAGGATAGCCTTCCGGGGAAACTTGTTTGCTTAAATGTATAGAGGCATTTCACCTCTGCATGGATATGATACATGCACAAGTACCCGGCAAAGCTTGTCTTTTTCATTAATATGCTGATGAGCAAGTACAGATTTTACAGAACACAAACATGGATAAAGAAGTTTACATTATTTAGACTAAAGTTTGGCCGATGCCTACATATTTTAGACTAAAAAAAGATAAGTGCCCCGTAATCCCTTTCTTATCCCTCTCCTCCTAGGCACTATGATGAGAAGAGAAGAGGGCAAAGGGGGTGCCTGGACAGAAGCCCAGCCTGACCCCGTCGGGCCCCATAACAGGGAGCCCGACAAGATCGAGAGAGCACGGGCGAAGGTGATGGTGAAGAGAGCGGCGGAAGGGTCCTCCTGACCACCGCCACCAGGGCCAGCAGGACGTGGATGGGCGAACGAAGCTGCAACCCGCGAGGAAGCCTGCCGGAGCCCAGCTGGAAGGCTGCTGGAGGAGCCGAAGACATCATCAAAGGGAGGGGCTTGCCTGGTTGCTCGGCGACAAGGGCAAGGTCGTCAATGGTGTCTTCGGTCTCCGGAGCTGCGTCGGTCTCGGGGACGACGTCGGGGTCTAACAAGAGAGAAGAGGGGGAGAAAACAATAAATACAGAGCAAACAAGTGCAGCACAAAGCATAACATGGTAATACGCGGTGATAGAGGTGATCTAACGTAGTGCCGGGTGATACTGGTGAAGGGGGAATTCATCCGGGAATGTACTCCCGGTGTTTGGCATTTTCGGACGGAGGGACCGGAGGGGGACGGTTGCATGTTCGCTATGCTAGGGACGTGTGGCGGACGAACGGACCGCGTATTCGGATTCGTCTCGTCGTTCTGAGCAACTTTCATGTACAAAGTTTTTCGATCTGAGCTACGGATTAATTTCTATGATTTTCTAAAGTTTTTATTGATTTTCTAGAATTTCATTAATTAATTAAATTCAAATTATCCGGAACAGTGTATGCTGACATCAGCATGATGTCAGTAGTCAACAGTGTGTTGACTTAGTCAAGCTGACATGTGGGTCCCACCTGTCATTCTCTGACTAGATTAATTAGGGTTAATTAACCTAATTACAGTTTAATCAAACTAACTAATTAATTAGATTAACTTAATCAGAGTTAATTAACTTAATTAATTTACTAATTAATTAATTAGTTTTAACTAAACAGAATTAATTAAGTTAATTAATTAATTAACTATTAATTATTTCTTTTTAATTGTTTTTCTTTTCAATTCCTTTTTCTTTTCTTTTTTTTTTAAATGTTCCAGGGGCGGGGCCCCACTTGTCATTGGCCCCTAGGGCCAAATGGGCGCGGGCGACGGGTGTGGGAGCGAGCGCCGGCAGCTGGCGCCGGGCGGCAGAGGAGCAGCGCTGCGGTGGCGAAGCAGCGCGGGGCCGGTGGCCAGTGGCGAGGTGGAGCAGCGGGGCGGTGCGGTGGCGGAGCGGCTCAGGGCCAGTAACCAGGGACGAGGCGGAGCCGCGGTCAGCAGCAGAGGAGGCGGCGAGTGGAGCGCGGAGGCAGCCGTGAGCCACAGCGGCAGAGAGCAGCGGCAGCGCGGCCAGTGCTCGCGGGGGCGCGCCTGGGCGCGGCGGACGGCGCGGTGGAGTACAGGCGCGGGCGACAGAGGGCGATCGTCGAGCGCGGACGGGGCGGAGTCGAGGCCAGCTCGGGCGTGCCGAGGCGCAGCCGTGCACATGCGTGACGGGCACGCGTGGACAGCGCAGGGGGGAAGAGTAGCGGGGGCGATGGCCGGGCGCGTGCGGCCGCGGGCCGGGCGCGAGCAGGACGCGGGGTGAGGGGGCGGCGACGTTCGGTCGGGGGAGAAAGGAAGAAGGGGTCCTCACCCCCGGTGTCGTTGTTCGCCGGCGAGGCTCGGTGGAGCCGCTGGGGGGACGACGAGGAGGCAACGGTGGCGAGGTCGAAGCGCCGGTGCTCCGGGAAGGTGGTCCGGCGAGGGGGGGCACTCCGGGCGGCGGCGTCGTGGGGGTTGGCGAGGGGCGCCGGGATCGATCCCTCGATCCAGATCGGATCGAGTGGGGGAGAGCGACGTGGGAGAGGGGGGTGTGGGGGCGATGTGGTTAGGGTTTCCCTCTGGTGGGGATATGGAGGAGGGGAGTGAGGCGCCGGCTGGGCCGGCCTGGCTAGCCCAGTGGCCAGCTGGGCCGAGGCCCAGCAAGGAGGGGGGGTTCCTTTTTTTTCTTTTTCTTTTTAGCTTTTCTGTTTTCTCTTTTTATTTTATTTTATTTCTTCTGTTTTTATTTATTCTTTCCTGTTTTATTTTAGTTTTAGTAAAACATATACTTAGCATCTAATTTAGTATTTCAATTTAGTCCACTGTCACAAAAAGTCTAGTCCCCAATTAATTTAGTTTGATATTTTATTAATTGTAGAAGGCATTTAATTAATTGTTTTTACCACTATTTTATTTATTTTAGGACATTCAAACATTTTTAAATATGTTGGTTTCTCCACCATTATTATCTAGGGATTATTTGTCACACCTGAAACATTTTAGTTTTAATGTTTGAAAAGTTTTTTCGTTTGACTTTAATTCAAATTGAATTCCGAATCGGTTTTGGAACTAACGCGAGATCAACAACAGTAATTGTGGTGACGTGGCATCATTAACGTGGGATTACTGTAGCCTAACTACCGGGTGTTACAAATCTCCTCCACTACAAGAAATCTCGTCCCGAGATTTTAAGAGGTAGAGTAAGGGGGAAAGTTATGGTTACGAAATTCTATCGAGTCTTCTCGGTCAGCAAACGCTCTGATCAAGGATGGGTAAGTTGAATAGACCTAAGGGTACGATCGACGACAATTAGTTTGGTCGAGAACCATCTCATGTCCAAAATGACGTCTGAGCTGGAAAGATAATTAAAAGGATCAACTGACGATTGCGTGCATTCGCACTCATGTTGAATCAATAAGATCAAAAATGACGGTGCCAAAGGATACTAATGAATATTTCCAGACATATGGGAAGCATCCATAATGCAAGCAGACAAGTATTTACAGAGCAATAAGCTACTAAGGACTTTCGGAAGATCGAATAGTATTCCAATGTATCTTGTGAATCATATGAACAAGGGGGAAGAACGGATACTCGGTAAGTGCGAGGAATTATCCATAGGGGGTATTCATGAGGCCAGATATGCAAGGCAGTAAGCTCAAAGGACAGTCGGAACGATGAAGAGCAGTTTGGGGCATCTTGTAATAACAAGACCAAAGGGGATTGAATGTAAGAGTGGCAAGTGTATGTAGTTATCCATAAGGAAATATCAGCCGTCAGGAATAGCAAAAGCGGTGGGCACAAAGTCTCGAGAGAACATCAGAGGGTATCTTCAAAATCTTCTGGTGCACTAAGTAATCATCTGGAGTAAGGGGCTCTCCGGGAGGAAGTAGTTACGAGAACCTAGAGTCGGCGTTAGTAAAATCATTTAACCCGAATAGAATAGAGATCAGAGTCCCAGAGTAAAGGTCGAGGAGTAAAAGATCCTAATACCACCCAATTGGCGACGTGGGCCCGTAAGCCACACAGCCAAGTTAGTAAAACGGTTTTTGGACCACTAGACTCAACTTCGGCCAAGGAGTTGGAAAGGGGGTTCCTACAGGCAGTCGGCTCTGATACCAACTTGTGACGCCCCCGGCTCAATCGTGCACTAATCATACACGCAAATGCACACAATCAAGCCTAAGGACTCACGGGAAGATATCACAACACAACTCTAAAACATAAATAAAGTCATACAAGCTTTATATTACAAGCCAGGGGCCTCGAGGGCTCGAATACATAAGCTCGCATACAAGCGTCAGCGGAAGCATCAGATATCTGAGTACAGATATAAAAGAAAACACAGATAGGCCCTTAGAAGGCAGGGCAAAAGAAAACACTACGATCGAAAGGCGCAGGCCTCCTGCCTGGGACCCTCCGATCCTACTCCTGGTCGACGGCAAGCTCGAAGTAATATCCACCCTCGGGATAGTAGTAGCGATCGTCGGCTGGGGCAGCTGTATCTGGGGCTCCGTCATCTGGTCGCATCAAAAGGATATGGGGGAAAAAGAAAGCAAAGCAACCGTGAGTACTCATCCGAAGTACTCAGCAAGCAAGGATCTACACTACATATGCAACATTATCAAAGGGAGGCTGTATATGTGGACTGGGCTGCAGAAATGCCAGAATAGAGAGAAGGCCTAGTCCTATCGAAGACCAGCATCTTCAAAGGTCTTGCAGCAATAGAAGAGAGTAGAACAGTACAATATAAGGTAGCAGTAATGATATCAACCTCACCCAGAGATCCTTTCTCGACTCCCTGCGAGAAAGCAATCCCAGAGCCATACAATCATCAACCTCGTCCTGAGATCCCTTCTCGACTCCCTGCGAGAAGCAATCCCAGAGCCATATATCCAGGTCTCATCTCAAGTTCTAGTTGTATCGATCGGGATACAACTCCGAGTGTCCTTTACCGTAGGACCGGCTATCGATAGATGTGTTCTTCCCTGCAGGGGTGCACCAACTTACCCACCACTCTCGCTTAACTCCGGCCGGTCACACTTTCCTGGGCCATGCCCTGCCTCGGCCAAACGATACACCGTAGCCCTACCTACAGCTCAGCAGAGAGGTCCCCGCCGGTCTACATCTTAAGCGCTCAGGGGTCTTGGGCCATCACCCTGTGCACTCCGGGTCGTTGCGAGCAGAGTGAAGCCAGGCACCAGGAGGGCGCTGGTCCGTCCCAGCCGCAAGGCTGAACTAGACGTCTGACAGAGCTTTCGGCTGATGCTACGATGCAGAACGTCCATACTATGCCCACGTGATGGTTAGTGCTATCAGGCCAGAGGCCTGCTCAGATCAAATATCCAAATCGTTAGTGGACTAGGGCTTGCGGTAACGAGCAGAGACTCACGAAAGATGTGACCCCATCGCCCCGTCTCGAGGACTTGCGGCAAGGGCCAAGAATGCCCGGCCGCGCCTCGTATTCATCCTCGGGCACCATACAGGCAACCCGTCTTCATATCACACGCGGGTACCCCTCAGGGTCGACCCGCCTTTCCAAGTAACAGTGTAAAATCCAAGTATCCGTGTGTCCATAACATCAGGGGAATCCGAGGTATCACCCTCGTTGGATTCCTACTCGATGTATCCGTCAAGGTGAACTCGGAGGAATCACCCTCGCAGGGTTTACACTTGAGGTGTTGTACGACGGCGTCGTTATCGGAAGCGGTGAAGGAGGAATCACCCTTGATGACCACGACCGAATAGCTACTCTACAGAGTTAACATCAGAAGTGCTACACGAGGTATCACCCTCGGCACTCGATAGTAACGCTGCAGTGTCGTTACAACTAAGGGGGGGTGATGTGCGGTGCCGGGGCCTGGTCTTCAATCCCGTTGATCGGGTCTTCGAATAATCCAGCGGGGCAGTCGGGATAAGTGGGGTCACTGATAGGTCTCTACCCAGCCTATACTAAGCAGTTTAGGATATGCAGGTAATTATCAACAGCAGGTTACAATAAACAGGCTATGCATCAGAATAGGCAAAGCAGTAGCAGCAGCAATTCTAATGCAAGCAGGAGAAATTAGAATGGGCGATATCGGGATGATCAAAGGGGGGGCTTGCCTGGTTGCTCGGCGACAAGGGCAAGGTCGTCAATGGTGTCGTCGGTCTCCGGAGCTGCGTCGGTCTCGGGGACGACGTCGGGGTCTAACGACAGAGAAGAGGGGGAGGAAACAATAAATACAGAGCAAACAAGTGCAGCACAAAACATAACATGGTAATACGCGGTGACAGAGGTGATCTAACGCAGTGTCGGGTGATACTGGCGAAGGGGGAATTCATCCGGGAATGTACTCCCGGTGTTTGGCATTTTCGGACGGAGGGACCGAAGGGGGACGGTTGCATGTTCGCTATGCTAGGGACGTGTGGCGGACGAAAGGACCGCGTATTCGGATTCATCTCGTCGTTCTGAGCAACTTTCATGTACAAAGTTTTTCGATCTAAGCTACGGATTAATTTCTATGATTTTCTAAAGTTTTTACTGATTTTCTGGAATTTTATTAATTATTTAAATTCAAATTATCCGAAACAGTGTATGCTGACGTCAGCATGATGTCAGCAGTCAACAGTGCGTTGACTTAGTCAAGCTGACGTGTGGGTCCCACCTGTCATTCTCTGATTAGATTAATTAGGATTAATTAACGTAATTACAGTTTAATCAAACTAACTAATTAATTAGATTAACTTAATCAGAGTTAATTAACTTAATTGATTTACTAATTAATTAATTAGTTTTAACAAAACAGAATCAATTAAGTTAATTAATTAACTACTAATTATTTCTTTTTAATTGTTTTTCTTTTCTTTTTTTTTTAAAACGTTCCAGGGGCGGGGCCCCACTTGTCATTGGCCCCTAGGGCCAAACGGGCGCGGGCGACGGGTGCGGGCGCAAGGGCGCTGCGGGCGCCCAGCCCGAATGGGCGCCGATGCGGGAGCGAGCGCCAGCAGCGGGCGCCGGGCAGCGGAGGAGCAGCGCTGCGGTGGCGAAGCAGCGCGAGGCCGGTGGCCAGTCGCGAGGTGGAGCAGCGGGGCGGTGCGGTGGCGGAGCGGCTCAGGGCCGGTGACCAGGGACGGGGCGGAGCCGCGGCCAGCAGCAGAGGAGGCGGTGAGTGGAGCGCGGAGGCAGCCGCGAGCCACAGCGGCAGAGAGCAGCGGCAGCGCGGCAAGGTGCTCGCGGGGGCGCGCCTGGGCGCGGCGGACGGCGCGGTGGAGTCCAGGCGCGGGCGACAGAGGGCGAGCGTCGAGCGCGGACGGGGCGGAGTCGAGGCCAGCTCGGGCGTGCCGAGGCGCAGCCGTGCACACGCGTGACGGGCGCGTGTGGACAGCGCAGGGGGGGAAGAGTAGCGGGGGCGACGGCCGGGCGCGTGAGGCCGCGGGCCAGGCGCGAGCAGGACGCGGGGTGAGGGGGGCGGCGACGTTCGGTCGGGGGAGAAAGGAAGAAGGGGTCCTCACCCCCGGTGTCGTTGTTCGCCGGCGAGGCTCGGTGGAGCCGCTGGGGGGACGAGGAGGAGGCAACGGTGGCGAGGTCGAAGCGGCGGTGCTCCGGGAAGGTGGTCCGGCGAGGGGGGCACTCCGGGCGGCAGCGGCGCGGCGGTTGGCGAGGGGCGCCGGGACCGATCCCTCGATCCAGATCGGATCGAGTGGGGGAGAGCGACGTGGGAGAGGGGGGTGTGGGGGCGATGTGGTTAGGGTTTCCCCCTGGTGGGGATATGGAGGAGGGGAGTGGGGCGCCGGCTGGGCCGGCCTGGCTAGCCCAGTGGCCAGCTGGGCCGAGGCCCAGCAAGGGGGGGTCCTTTTTTTTCTTTTAGCTTTTCTATTTTCTCTTTTTATTTTATTTTATTTCTTCTCTTTTTATTTATTCTTTCCTGTTTTATTTTAGTTACATTTTATTTTAGTTTTAGTAAAACATATACTTAGCATCTAATTTAGTATTTCAATTTAGTCCACTGTCACAAAAAGTCTAGTCCCCAATTAATTTAGTTTGATATTTTATTAATTGTAGAAGGCATTTAATTAATTGTTTTTACCAATGTTTTATTTATTTTAGGACATTCAAACATTTTTAAAGATGTTGGTTTCTCCACCATTATTATCTAGGGATTATTTGTCACACCTGAAACATTTTAGTTTTAATGTTTGAAAAGTTTTTCCGTTTGACTTTAATTCAAATTGACCGGTCGACATGAAAATTCTTAGCTGGAATTGTCGTGGCCTGCAACAAGCTGCGGCAGTAAGGGATCTAATTGATGTTTGTTCAAGCAGAAGCCCTGATGTTTTGTTTCTGTCTGAGACCCACTTGGATGAGTTCCCGGCAGAATGCCTCCGTAGAAGATTGAAGATGGATAGGAAGGAGGTGGTTCGTAGTGACGGGAGAAGTGGAGGTTTATTACTGCTATGGAAAAATGAAGTAAAGATCTCACTGAATTTCAAAACGGATAATTTCATTGATGTTTTTGTTGGAGTTGCTCCGGATAACACATGGAGGTTTACTGGTATCTATGGAGAGCCACGATGGGAGAACAAGCACCTTACCTGGCAACGTCTTCGTGACCTTAGAGCGATGACGAATTTGCCATGGCTTGTTATGGGTGACCTGAATGATATTCTCTATTCTTTTGAGAAGGAAGGAGGTAGAGCGAGGACGGGAGAATTACATGAAAGCTTTCCGGGACACTCTGGATGAATGCCAACTTAATGACTGTGGATTCTTAGGGGACAAGTTTACGTGGCATCGCGGGAATATACGGGAAAGGCTTGACCGGGCTTTGGCCAACGATGCATGGAACAATTTATTTGCAAATTCAGTGGTGCAGCACCTGAACTATTACAAGTCTGATCATAGGCCGATTCTTATGTCAATTGGGGAGGAGATGGCACAGGAGAGAGATGGTCATAAACTGTTGAGATTTGAGTCTAGGTGGTTAAAAGAAAACTGCGATTGTGCAAGGTGCCTGGGAGCATTCTGGACCTACAGCGCAGCGGGTCTCCTTGGCAGCGAGGTTGTCGATCGTACACGACAGCTTGCATAGGTGGGACAGGACTGTTCTGAATCGAACAAAGAATAAATTGCGAGGCACGCAGAAAGAGCTAGAGAAGGTAGCTACTCAAGCACTTACTAGTGAAAACATTGCACGACAAAAAGAATTGTCAGCGAAAGTTGAGAAGCTACTAGAGATTGAAGAGATCCACTGGGCCTTGCGGAGTAGGGTAGACTTGCTCAAGTTCGGTGATCGAAACACAAATTATTTTCATAATGCCGCGTCTGCCCGTCGAAAGAGAAATCGAATTACGAGATTGAAGGACGCCCACGGAAACTGGCACGAGGGGTCTGCGTATTTAAATCCACTCATATCTGACTATTTTGCTGGATTGTTCTCAACTGAGATTGATGAGCCTGACCCAGCTTTTTTTGAAAAAGTGGTCCCACGGGTTACAAGCAATATGAATGATGATCTACTTAAGCCATATACGGCAGAGGAGGTGAAAAAGGCCATGTTTTCTATTGGTGATACTAAAGCACCAGGTATGGATGATTTGCATGCTATTTTCTTTAAAAAATGTTGGCATATCATTGGAGAGGCACTCACGAATGAAGTCCTTGATGCTTTGCATAATAAGAAAATCCCTGAAGGATGGAATGATACTGCTATAGTGTTAATTCCTAAGGTTGAGAATCCGGAAAATATTTCCCAATATAGGCCTATTAGTCTTTGCAATGTCTTATATAAGGTCATTTCTAAAATGATAGCCCTGAGACTAAAGGTGATATTGGATGAAGTAATATCTCCAGTGCAGAGTGCTTTCGTGCCAGGAAGGCTAATAACCGACAATGTGCTCATAGCGTATGAGAGTATGCATACCATTAAAAATAAAAAGACTGGAAAATTTGGATATTGTGCGGTTAAGCTCGACATGCACAAAGCATATGACCGTGTAGAGTGGATCTTTTTGGAGAGAATGATGAGGAGATTGGGCTTTCATGATGATTTTATATCTCTGGTGATGGCCTGCACTACCTCTGTAAATTATAAAGTAAGGTTCAATGGGCAGGAAACAGATATGTTCACCCCTACTAGGGGCCTCCGTCAAGGTGACCCTATATCCCCTTATCTATTTTTGCTATGTGCAGAGGGTTTGTCCAGTGCTCTGGCTCATAAGGAGGAGGTTCGTGGCATTGAAGGTGTTAGGGTGTGCAGGAATGCACCATCGGTATCACATTTACTTTTTGCTGATGATTCCCTAATACTTATGAAAGCTGATATGACTAATGCAACCTCGTTGAGACAAGTACTGGGTGAATACTGTGCAAACTCTGGGCAGCTGGTGAGTGAAGCAAAATGCAGTATCTTTTTTAGCCCCAATGTGAATGTTGATGTGAAGGCAGAAATTTGTGTTGAGCTTAATATAATGACTGAAGCTATCTCTGATAAGTACCTTGGATTGCCATCCATGGTGGGATTGGATAGAAGTGATAGCTTTGTTTATCTTCTGGAGAGAGTCATCCAAAGATTGAAAGGATGGAAAGAAAAGCTTTTGTCACTAGGTGCAAAGGAAATCCTACTAAAGGCAGTAATCCAATCAATACCAGTGTATGCCATGGCTGTTTTCAAGATACCAAAGAAGTTGTGCAAAGAGATAAATGATGCAATGTCTGCTTTCTGGTGGGGAGATTCAGAAGAACAAAAAAAGATTCACTGGTTTGCATGGTGGCGAATGTGTATACCAAAAAAGCTAGGTGGAATGGGCTTTAGGGATCTCTACTCTTTTAACTTGGCTATGCTTGCAAAGCAGTCTTGGAGAATTCTGAACAACCCAAACTCACTTTGTACAAAGGTGTTGAGGGCCAAATATTTCCCTAATGGGAATTTTCTGAATGCGGGACCAAAGAAAGGGTCATCCTATACTTGGCAAAGTATAGTTGCGGGATTGCAAACTTTCCGGCGTGGGCATGTTTGGAGAGTTGGATCGGGCACTCAAATTAATATCTGGGACGACCATTGGTTGCCAAACTCTTATGACAGGAAGGTTCAGACTCGGAGAGGGAATATTATTCTCCAAACTGTGGACGAGCTAATCAACCCAAACACTGGAAGGTGGGACGAGGAGATGTTAAGAGATGTGTTCCTGCCGGTGGACGTGGAAAATATTCTGAAAATTCCCCTGAGCGAATTCTTAACTGAAGATTTTGTAGCATGGAACAAAACAAAGATGAGTATGTTCACAGTCCGATCTGCTTATTATTCAGAGCGGGAGCATCAGTTTGGAGCTCGAATCAGACGGGAGGACGGACAAGGGTCTTCAAAGGTAAACCCAGTATGGGATATTGTGTGGAAGCTAAAAATCCCAAGCAAGATCAAGATCTTCATGTGGAAGGCGCTGCATGGTACTGTTGCTTGTTATGGGATTCTCGCGTCAAGGCATATTCCAGTATCTGCACAATGTCCGATTTGCTCTTCTGGTTCCGAGGACATCCGCCATCTCCTATTCACTTGCAGGCGTGCTCGTCTTGTGTGGAAGGCACTTGGGCTGGATGAGGTGATCAACCAAGCGCTGCCATCTGACCGATCGGGATCTGTAATTTTAGAAGAGTTGTTGTGTAGCAAGACAAAGAAATCACCGGTCCTTGGTGGTCTAGGGCTACAGGAATCAATCGTCGTTGCATGTTGGTACATCTGGTACCAACGAAGAGAGATTGCTAAAGGCGAACAGGTAGCCGCCCCAACTCGAACAGCCTTTGCAATCCAAGCTCTAACATCAAATTTTGGTGCCGTCTCGATCTCTAGTGCACCATCTGAAATCATGTGGACAAAGCCTAGCCCGGGGTCCTATAAACTTAATTTGGATGCGGCTTTTTATGAGGATGGGACAGGAGTTGTGGGAGTAGTCCTCCGCAACTGTTCTGGGGAGGCAATCGTTGGCGCTGCTGAGCCAATTACTCATGCTTTGGATGCAATGGCAGCGGAGTCTCTAGCCATGCTTAAAGGAATGGATCTACTGGAACGACTAGGATGCTCGTGGGTTACCTTGGAGTCTGACTGTTTGGAGTTGATTAATGCATGCAATGGTGACACTGAAATTTTTGGCCCCTCCTCGGCAACCTTGGCAGAAATTTTTGCTAGAGCAAAGCACGTTGCTGGTATCTCTTTCCAACACTGTAAGCGGGATGCCAATTTGGTCACACATCACTTAGCAAAACACTCTTATGAGTCGAAGTCTTCTGTTTTTTGGGATGATGATCCTCCTAGTTTCTTACTACCTCTTGTAATTCAGGATGTAACTCTGTTGGCTTCGAAATAAAGTGCGCCGAATAGGCATTCTTTTCAAAAAAAATTGAATTCCGAATCGGTTTTGGAACTAACGCGAGATCAACAACAGTAACTGTGGTGACATGGCATCATTAACGTGGGATTACAGTAGCCTAACTACCGGGGTGTTACAAGCGGCCGGCGGAGGTGCGATCAGAGCACCACCCTGTCCTCCTCGACCCCGGACGCCACGACGGCCGCGACCTCGCCCCCTCCCACCTCCTCTCGCGGCAGGCTCCACCCCCGCGTTTTCAATAGGAGGAGGGAGGCGCTGTCGAGCAGAAGCTCTCGTCGCACCGCCGGAGAACCGCCACGACCCCGGCCCCTCACCATGGTGGACGAGAGCTGCTAAGGAGAAGGAAGGGGTGAGATGTGTGAAGAAGCACCCTGCCATGCGTTCCTTTTTATAGGCGAACGGGGCAGGGGGGGCTGGCTCCTCCCCCTGGAGGCAGCCGCCCTACTCCTCCAATCCGGCTTCCCCGCGCCACCAACGGCTCGTGGAATCAAGGCCGACCCTCAGCACCAATCCATGGCGTCTGGGTTTCTGCCATGACACGCATTTCCACGCCCTCCGCGCCCGCCACCAACCACACACAACGCATGCGGTACATGTGGCGGAAGCACTGTGAGTGGGAAAGAGTGGAATGGCAGTTACCACCCCGTGAGCGTGGGACGTGGGTAGCGCATGGATCGTGGCTCATAATCTCCCCCACAACGTCTTGCACGACACACGGGAAAACCGAAAACTGACTCAAGCTCAGATTAATGAAGAAGCAAAGAAGATCTCAAAGGGTGAGCTACCACAGCCTCCCTGCCTGTGTACTGGACATGGCCTAACCCGATGACGCTCGGCAGCGCGTTCAGGCCAGGCCCGGGGGCTCCTGTTGGTGCAACAAACCCCAGGTATGTTGCCCAGACTGTACACAGGCTCGAAAACAAGGTTGCAGCATTCAAGGCCAGACCAAGCAGAAGAGATCAGCTCTTTGAGAAATCAAAGGGCGGATCAAGAAGACCAAGGCCAACCAAGGGAGCAAGATACCACTAAGGAAAAACCTCCCTTGCCGAGCAGGCGAGCCTGGCGAGGTCGAGGTTGTCCCGAAGACAAGTCTCAAGACTGCCTCGGCAAGCTTGCCGGGGACGCTGAGGGCGGACTACCCCGCCAAGGCTCCACCGCTCCACGTCACAGCAACGCAAGTCATCGATTGGTGTGGTGTCGAGCCCCCAAGTGACTAAGTGGCTGTTATTTGGCACGTGGCAGCCACTTCCGAAGGAGATCGCCTCCAAATGACACCCGTCCAGAGACGTGTCACGCAGGCAGACGAGAAGATGGCCGGACGGCACGACAAGGCTTGCCGGGCTGCGCCATGATGTGACACTAAGCGGTGCATTTAATGCGCTCTGTCCTGTCTGCAGAGTTAGGTATGATAGCACTGTTTGCTATCTAATCAGTACACAATGACTGATTTGCCATTGTGGTGACCCCTTGTTCTATAAAAGGAGGGCCATGGCAACCTTAGAAAGGATTCGGACCCTTGTACACTCATACGCGCGTAGCTGCTCTCGCCTCGAGGCAACCTTGCCGGGCTAGAGTGTTGCGCCTCCACCGCGGTCCCCTCATCAATCCACCAAAGCAGGAGTAGGGTTTTACGCCTCGCGGCGGCCCGAACCTGGGTAAAAATTGCCCGTGTGATCGTTGTCGTGCTGCTTCGCGCCCTCCGTTCTTTGTGCAATGCGTCCTTCCCCCCTGCCGAACCACAAGGGGCCGATGGCCCCATAGGTGGCCGTGTTTTCCCACGACATCTTCATTTTATTTGGTGTTGTGAATGATTCCTATGCCCACCATAGACCATTTGTTGAGCGCTTTATGCATTCTTCCTATGAAATTGAGGTAGATGCTTGTTTACTTGTCACACATATTAGCACCTTTACCTCACCTTTGCATGATTGTTTGCATGATGCTTTTCCATGTGCTCAATTTATATGCTTAAATGCCATGCCACAATTCTTTGTCAAACCATATGCTATGCTTGATGACAACACTTGTTGGGTGAATCACCTCTTGAATGCTTGGTTTCGCTCTAACGCCAACCACATTTGTTTTTCCTAGTGCTTGTTATCTTTGCTCCTTTTGAAGGAATTACAAGACGGTGCGACATTGGAGAGTGCCCACTTGGAACTACAAGATGATGAATGCTTGGTGATCGCCCACTTCTACACGGCGACATCATCTCTTTCCCATGGTGATTTGGTTTTCGACCCGAGGTCGGATCTTTCCCAAGGGGGGGGGGGATGATGCGGAGCATCCTACGGACATCACCATGTCAATAGTTCGTTTGGCAAGTGACACATGCCACATCTACTTCACATACATAAAGGTGAATCATCTTCTTTACACGTGTTCACTTGACCCCTTCAAGGATGGTATACTACTTGACATTCCTTCCATGTGCATTCATAGGTATTGTCGGAGCTTCACACATAGCGAGGACGAGTTCATGCGAAAGAGTACAACTACACCATCTAGGAGGGAAGCCTGGAAGCGGAGAAGGAACCAACCAAGAAGAAGGCAGAAGCTCCCAGGCGACCTCGTGCGCACGGGCCTCCCAGGCTGGACGGTCCTGAAGACCCCGTGCGCACGAGCGTGTACCGTGCCCACGGGACCCCCGTGTCCACGGGCCTCACAGACCCCGTGCGCACGGGCTAATGCGTCACGTCTTTGGAGACCCCGTGCGCACGGGCTCCATTACACTGTGCGCACGGGCTCCATTACCCCGTGCACACGGGGCCCCCTAAGTGTTGTTGTGGGCTTTGCCCATGTAATCCCCATTTCGCCCCTGCTTACCCCTTCATCCCTTAGACCTATATATACTCCTCTTCCTCCTCCATTTAGACTTAGCTAAGAATAGATCTAGGCATTAGAGCTTAGCTCATGTACCTCCCCTTGTGGGATCCCTCCTCTTGAGAGAGAGACACTCCATTTGAGTTCAAGGCCTCCTTTGGAGAAGATCCCTAGTGGATTCAAGACCCCATCTAGGAAAGGATCTCTTTAGATCTTAAGACCTCATCTTCCTTTGGATTTGAGATGAACTCTACCTTGTATCTTTCCTTTTGTTGTTCTTGTACTTGTGTGGATGTGAGTCTAGTGGATGTGTAATTGGACTTGTTATTGAGTGTTCCTCTTGTGTTTCCCCTTTGTGTCAATCTTGTTATTGGGGATTTCCCCTTCAATTCGTGAAAGATCCATCTTAGGGTTCCACCCTACAACAGGTAACGTACAACCAAACTATACCCAGTACATGGTAGCCCAACTGCCTATCTGTTACAGTATCAACACAGGGCTATGGTGACAAAATAAACTTGAATGCTAAGTTCGACTACGACTATATAGATACAGTAGGTATTGCCTACTATGATCTACTTTCATGAATTAGTTGAGATATGGGCATAAGATACTACAAGTACAACTATACAAAATTTATCCATGTTCTGGTTCTTTTTATCATACACAACATACGATTATATCTTATTGATTAACTAGTTGACCCGTTGCGCCAAATGACACACAGACCCGCTAAAGCCATGTTGTCAACAAAAATAGTTTCATTTTGCAAGGACATATTCGATACTGATAGTAGAAAGCCCATGTGTTAAACCATGCTATATTGAAAATATGTCTATCACACTGTGAAATCCGAGTTGAAAAACATTATATTTGTATAACCTATTACACCAAAAAATTATATTTGTACAACATGACCCGTTGCGCCAAATGGCAGTTAAAAATATTTGCATTTTTTCAGTAACAGTGTTTGAGCAAATAACAGTGTTTGAGCAAATAAATACGGTAAGAACTTAGTAAAAGTTTAATTGATTGTGTGCTTAAGCTCACGTAAAAGGCAAGATGGCAACAACAGAGTACAATTGTATCATGTGCAACAGCAGCAAAAATTAGTTAGCTAATAAATTGTTTGAAAGGAACCAAACATTTCAGAGTAGTTTATCCGACAACTCATTCTCCTCAAAAATGAGCCCAAGCGGCCATCAACAAAAATACAATTGTTTTGATACAACAACGGTAAGAGAAATGAGTAAACATCAAAGAAACAAAACATTTAAATTTGTTATTTCCTGGATGAAATCTACTGTTGTATCACCCAGCCTAGTACCAATTCTTGTTGCAACAACAATCTCACCCAATCCTCCTTCAAGAGGATACGCAAAGGATATCAGGTAAACAAATTGTACTGGCGTGCTGTAACCAGGAACCTTAATTTAGGTTAGTTTCCTCTTTAAGACCCAGATGATCAACCTAATAAAACAACATATTCAAACAAATAAAATGATACTCCCTCCTTACCTAAACATACATAGTTTAGAGTGTAGGTTCACTCATTTTGCTCCGTATGTAGTTCATATTGGAATCTCTAAAAAGACTTATATTTAGGAACAGAGGGAGTATTAGTCATGCATGCAAGACCAAACTGTCTATTGTAGAGAATAAAAGTCTTAACCAACCTCTATGAGAAATCACAGTTAGAAGCACGCAATCCCAATTCACAAGGCGATAATCCCGGCAAATGATCAAAACATCCACAAGAAAAACAAAAATAATAGGCTGACAATTCAAAGACATGATGAAGAATATAAATTTGTTAGATGTAAAGCACCATAGAATTACTTAACAGGCAAAACACAAATGCTTAACACCTGGAACAACGAAAGGCGAGAATACTAACTTATAAATAAGGCCATCTTTATACAACCTAACAAAAGCTTAAGTTACAACTTTTGACCTTTTCTCGTCCATTGTAAAGCACTGACGCACAAGGCTGACATTAAGTTCACATTAGGAATTGGAACTATAGACAATACATTGCTTTCACTATTTTTCTTAACTAAGGAAAATAAGAAGTTTATCTCACGGGTCCAATCAAGGGAGGCTCCAAGCCTATGTAATTGATTCAATACAGTACAACCATACTGATCTTTCCATTCTAGGACTTGTACAGAAGATGTTAAGAGGATACACCAAGATCCGTGTGAATCAAATTGGCGATACACATACAAGATCTATGAGCACTATAGTGGAAGCATGATACTCTATATACAGGGAAAATAGAGAATTGAACTGCTTTCCACGCAAAGCGACATGATGGATCTGGGCTTCCCCATGGGCGCTCATGTGTGGGCAACATATGTAATGTTTAATATGTTTCGCCACTAAATTATGGTCTCATTGATTGAACTGTAGAACACAAATTTTCAAAATATGCATAATTATTACTTTTCGCTTTCTTTAATATGAATAACAATAATTAAAGGACATATTCATGTCATGAAAAGTGAGGAAAGAATACTCAGAACCCTTTTCACCTTTCTTTTTCACTATCCTTCTCGTGCACTCATATTGACACAGCCGATTATCATCCTTTGTATATATTTAAATAGAAAAATGTTCTGACTTCATTCCTTGATCCTCCACTCTGTCTTGTCTAGCCACAAGAATTATTCGGAACACAAGATTGTAAATATGTAAAAAATATAAGAGCGTGGAATTAGGATATAGAAATAGTGTGACTGATTTCCTTCGTCCGCCCCTCTGCTTCGCTTCAGGTCTCCACCCCCGTGTTGTCATGCTACTCTTGCATTCCAATCTAACATTCAACTAATATAAACTCATTGCTCTTTGTACAATAGAGAAGTAACAGGGGAAAGAAGAAAATCTGGGAATTCACTTGCCCACTGAAGTGTGTAAAGCCCAACTCTGAATTTTCAGTTGTACCGCGCATCACCATCCATCTCAGATAATAAGAGCATGTCCTTTAGCAATAAAACATCTTCTTAATTTTGACCTGGAGGTAAGAAGATAGACATGGCACCTCGAAATCATCTAAATAGAAACCTTTCAGCTTTGCTTTCACTATGTCTGAGTACCTGCATGGTGTGAGTAGATCATTCAATCAGTACACAAAAAGGAATAATGTTCTAAAAAAAAGTACACAACAACGAATAAAGCAGTTCCATCATTTATCTTGAAACTAAACATACCGTGCGTATAAATCCACCGGATGGTCAATTTTCTCACACCCATTTCTCAACAAATCCTGTACATACCAAAAAAAGTGTCCAATAGGGAGCATATTAAAAAAAACTACAGCTCCTTGAAAGAATGCCCTTCTCCATAGTAACCAAGCAAGCTCATGAAGTTCTTGTGATTTAATATAAACTAACCTGTGATGTGGAAGTAAAACCATTGGAATATGAAGTGAATAATGTGCATCTACTCAAGTTGTAGGTAATTCTGCATACGGTTACTACGTCATCCTTGGTGGGGAAGAGAAGTTGGAGGAGGCTCTCGGATCTCGAGAGGCTCGGCATCAACGGCAGTCATCTGCACAACACAAAAATAAAGATCAAACCTTGGTAATAGAAACAATAGGAGACCTGAAATTATGGACTGAACAAAAAGAGATAAGTTGGGGAGAAATTTAGGTCGCTAGACTGATGAGCTCTTGCATATGCATGATTTTACAAATGTGATACCTTGGTGCTGCCTTTAGTTTTGGACCACTCGGAGACCATTCTGATCCCTCTAGCAAACATGTTAACATAACTATATGGGCAATGCATTTCGAAACATTGACCAAAGCATCCATGCACTCGGAACTAAAAGCATCTAATTGTTCTGTTCTAAACTATTTTAATGTCTGCACTTTGGTACAGCTGCAACTTGGTGTCATGAACTGAATTAGTGCATTACTTATACAGCTGATACCAGATTAAGTAGAAGTCGATAGAAATTAGTAGAAGTGGGCAACAAAAATCAGCAGCCCATCACCTTGCAATATAGAACATACTTTCGCCGACCATCATAGATCATACCACTAAACAAGGCGCATCGGCTTCCACTTGAATTTTTATTCTGCAACAAAACAAAAGCACACATAGAGCACCAATTAGAAGGGCTCCTGCACACCAGTAAATGGTCTATATGGCAACAAAAAAAACATTTAGCCATTCATCAGGCAGATGGTGTGCATTAGGTTGGGCCTGCTTACATGGTACAGAGGCATTTAGGCTACACAAATCTTGTAGAGATGTGTGTGTAGAGAGAGAGATCACAAATGCAGAGGTGTGTGTGTGTAGAAAAAGAGATCAGGAGCGGAGGGGAAGCTCACCATGGCGTCTCCCCAAAATCTGCCTATTATGCCGAGGAAGAGGCATGGCAAAGAAGGTGGGATGGAGGCATAGGTGCTGCCGCCGCTCACGGCACAACAGAGGCGAGCCTGGCCTCCTCCCTGGCTGGGCGGCGGCGCCGCCTCCAGGAGGGCCAACCTGCTCCTTCACCCAGTCGCCCACCTCCTCTTCCCTGTAGCCTCACCACATCGGACGGGCCGACAGTTGCCTGCCCTCGTCGCCTGCCTCCCCTGCCCCTTCACCCCACCACCGGGCTCGCCTAACCCACGCTCGATCTGGAACCAGCGGTCGATGCGGCCACATTGACAACAAAGAGAAGGAAGACGAGGTAGAGGGGCTAGCGTGGTGGAGGAGGAATAGCAGGCGGCGGCGGGACTCCAGGGCGGAGGCCGTGGTGACGTGAGCAGGGGGATGGAGGAGAGGTGGCGGTGGGGCTCCAGGGCGGAGCCGTGGTGACGCGAGGAGGGGAATGGAGTAGGGGAGCGGGAGGCTGTGGGGATCGAGGGAAAACAGGGCTAGGGTTTGTGTGACGGCTGGTGCGGGAGTGGGACGAGGAGGATTGGTGAGCGGATTGGTCAAAACCGCCTGCACACGGCCATGACTGACCCAGCCAACCAGAGCGCGAGACGAGCCCACTCTTCATTGGCCAGCCAAAACTATCAGCAGGTGAAAATCGGGTTTGACTGTTTTGAAGATCGAACGGCTCTAACACACCAGAAAGGCAGATCGAACGGTCAGCGAAGGCCCAATCGAGGGAGCCTCCTGGGAGCAAGTTGGCTAGCCTCCTTGTTGGTTTAAATTAGTCTCTATTAGAAGTCTAAGTGTATATTCTCATAAAACAGCACAAAGGTGATTCATAAATAATGTATTTTGATGCAACATAACAAGAATAACAACAACCAACTTAAGAGACCCAACTGCAACCTAGGATGCCCACTTCCATATAGTATTTGCTAAACTTATACACACACCATATTTATGTCATTCAGATAAGCTACAATAATGTGGATAAAACTACACTCCTTCATAGCACAAGAACGAAATTGGCAATTTGAAAGGAAGGCTATTTAACTACCAAAGTTCCTCCAAATTGTATCATATCCTTGTTTGTATAGTTCATATGATTAATAGATGCATAAAAATACTTGATAATGAGCTAACAGGTCAAAATGTCTTCAAATAGGGGAGGTGAACTGTACATAGCCAGGAATTCCCAGGATGATAAAATTTCGTGTTTTGACCCTTTTGGCTAACAAATTCAGGATCTGACCCCCCCTTTGGAAAAATTTCGGGATCTGACCCTTTTGCCTACCGCCAGGGGTGGTGGCGGTAGGGTTGCATGTCCCACCGCCATGGGCTCTGGCGGTAGGTCCCTTGACGGCGACTGACGGCCGTCGGCTCGTGCTGACGTGGAAAAGGACCTACCGCCATGGGCCCTGGCGGTAGGGTACTGAAGCCTATCGCCAGCACCCCTGGCGGTAGGGTCCTGGGAGGTGGATAAGGGTGGGAGGGGTTGGATATTTCCTCCCCCACTCCTCACCTCTCCCCCGAGCTCAAGTCTCCCCCCTCTCTCTTTCAAGCACAAGAGCCTCTCAAATCTCTGTCATTTGTTTGAGATTTCTCCTGTGGATTCTTACCATTTTCATCACCCAAGGTAGCTCTCTCATTTCCCCTCATTTTGATTGGTTGATATCTTTGTTTAGTTTCCATTTGCTCATTTGGTTGCAAACCCTAGTTCATCATTTTGGTGTGGTCAAATCAATTACTATGATCCATCTAGGGTTATGTTTGTGATTTCCTTATGTATGATGTGCCTATAATTGTTTGTAGAATTTTTTGTGTACCTAGATCTAGTGCTAGTATTAGTGTACATAATTGAGGTTGGGTTAGGCTTAAGAAAGCAATTAAACCTAAGTTCACTTTAATAGCAACTTCTCGAAATGTAGGATGGCACCATTCGTTTTCTTTGAAGTTTCTGCTGAGGCGGCTGCGAAGCATGAACGCGAAGTGATTGAGGAAAAGATGAACTTCTGGATGGAAGCCATTGATGCGTTGAATGCGGCGTGTAGGGCCTTTTCACATTATTATTTCACTGATGGTTGTTCCGAAAATTTAATCAAAAAAAGGAGAGGAAGATGACCAAGCTCAAGACGGCGGAAAAAAATTGTAGGCATGATCTTGCAATGCAAATTGCATTGTGTGCGACAAGGGGAGAATCTGCTGAGATAGACATGGGAAATCATGGCCAAGTCATTGATTGGTTAGTGAGCCAACCATTCTTGTCGGACGAGAAGCGGGCTTCTCGTTGGGCATGGGTCAAAGAAAGAAATGATATTATTTGTTGCAACCCGGGACCGTACGCCAAATAGAATTGCATGAGGCTATGTAATCTTTGTCATTTGGACTATAATGACATGTACCCTTTGCTTGGTCGTCATTTGAACTACTATGACTTGTACCCTTAACATTTGAACTCATTAAGAACTTGGTGTTGTATGTCATATCAAGTAACCAAGTGTTGTACTCCATTGATTTTATTTTGTGTTTTGTTCTATGTCATCTTAAACCCGTATATTCATGTAGGATGGACATTCCATCCATGACTATGAAGATAGCGTGTGAGAAGCTCATGTCGGAGCGACACCGTTGCTTGAAGAGGGAATGTGAAGCATGGTTGAAGAGTTGTGATGAGGCAAATGCGGCCATGAAGGATTTCAGCAAGTATCACGTTATCGAGGAACCTTCTGATGCTAAGGAGAAAAAGCTTTCCGAAAGCTTGTGAACGAAAAAGAGAGGATGCTTGATGAGCTGCAAGACCGGGAATATGCTTGCAGACACGCTTTGGCAATTGAGATTGCGTTCACTGCCAGCAAAGAAGAATTCCGTGAGATGGACTTGAGGAAACCCGGCCAGGTCATAGCATGGGCAATCAAACAAGGCGTGTCAGAGAATCCGGCCCGCCGTGCTGCATGGGCCTGGTTCCGCGAAACGAATGGTGTGTTGGGTCATTGGGCAGGGTCCACCGACTTTCAACTGAAGCGTAATCAAGCGCGTGACGATCAAATTGAACGTCTGATAAGTATGAGAGTTATGTTACCTGTTTAGAAAATGTGTCGTCGAGCTTGACCTATTAGTTTCAACCGATGTCATTCGAACCGGGTCATGTTTTAATTAGTTTGAACATGTGTTATTCGTGGATGTAATGAACTATGTTGAGTTGAGTTATGTATGTGCTTGCTAGTTGATCATTCTAATATTTGATAGAAGTTGGTATATTTTAAGATTTGGCCTTAGATGAGGGGCAGAACAGAGAATTTCCTCTGTTTTTAACCCTACCGCCACACCCCCTGGCAGTAGGTTGCTGAAACCTACCGCCATAGCCCATGGCGGTAGGGGGTGGCACAGGGGTGGAATCGGTTCTGTTACGAGAAAATACCATCCCTTGGCGATAGGGTCACACCCTACCGCCACAGGCTCTGGCGGTAGGCTTACCCTACCGCCAAGGGGGGGGGGGTTTCTCGTAACAGAACCTATGCCGCCCCCTACCGCCATGGGCCCTGGCGGTAGGGTCCAGCAACCTACCGCCAGGGTGTGTGGCGGTAGGCTTAAAAACAGAGGACCTCCTCTATTCTATCCCTCATCTGAGCACAACAGTTTATAAAAAAATCATCACATAAATTGCTGACAAAACACAGAAATTGCTGACAAACTTTAGTTCTCACGACACCTTGCAAACATCTCCACACCAAATTCAATACAAATGGCAAATTCATTCACGACACATGTCTTCTTGCCTTAGTACTACATAGTTCATGATAAACGATAAATGTGGCATGGCTTCATCCGGTTACATGACGAGTCCACCGAAGCGAAGGCTTTACTGAGTCATACGGGGCCATTTCCCCTTCTTGTCACATGCATCATCCTCCTCTTGTGCCTTGCGAGCCTTTGCAAGCTTTCTTGCCCTCTCCTCCTCATGAGCAAGCTTCGCTTGGCGTGCCCTCTCCTCCTCGCATTGCTTCCGCTCCATCCTCTCCTTCTGACGACACTCTTCCTCCAAGCCTCTTCGAAACCTTTCTTCGAACAGCCGCTGGCGTCTAAGACAATCTTCATATTGGTCCTTTTGGACATCTTCTGGCACTTCATGATCTATCCACGTGAAGTACTTGCATAGAGGAGGTGGTGACTGCATACAAAATGGATGTTAGTGTTGACACACATTTTAGAGTAACATGTTACTTCTCTAGCATACCGGTGGTTGGTCATAGGCGTGAGTTGGAAGTGCACGATCATAAGCATAGTTGGGGCATACAAAATATCTCCTTCCTTCCGTCCATGACTTCTTTCGGTCGGTGGACACCTTCACCTTGCAAACATCTCCACACCAACATGGCGGAATCTTCACATCTTTCTCCTTCACCTTGTCCAAAGATGCGTTCTCCCACTTGTGCGGCATGTCTTCTTGGTTAGCACACGGTGGCCTCGTCATGGAACCGGATGAAGCCATGCCTACAACAATTAAAGATGTTAAGTCAAAATATGAACACATTGACATGTAAAGAGGCAAATATATCAACACATGAACATATTCAAAGTAGTACCATTCACATTATTTCAACCATCCGGATTAAGCAACACGTCGATAGGCCTTCCCATATCAACCCGACGTGTCCTAGAACCACCGGATCCACGGCCCCCTCTAAGTATTGTTCTTCCTCCACGGCCACGGCCCCCTCCAAGGCCCACTCCAAGGCTAGTCCTTCCTCCATGGCCCACTCCAAGGCTAGTCCTTCCTCCACGGCCACGGACCCCTCCAAGGCTAGTCCTCCCTCCACGTGTTTGACTAGTGCCCGTGTTGGTTCTAGGTTTCTTCGTGCATCTCCTAACGTCGTGTCCTGTTTCGTTGCATTCTCCACAATTGTTGGTGTCCGGTGCCTCCATGAAATGACCACTACCAAATTGCTTCATTCCGGTGTATCCAGCTAGATCATCCATGTCACTCCTGAACCTCTTCTTTCTTCTTCTTCCCCTCATAGGCACCATGAGTGCGGGATCTGGCACAATGTCTGGGCCGTGATACTCAGGCCACTGTGAGGCATCAAGGAAAGGATTAAACCGAGGCGCCCACATCAACCTTGTTCATTCCAATGTGAACTCGTGCAACCGCACCATTGTGCCATCGGATACGTGCAAGTTTCTCGCCCGTGTTGTGGTCATCAAATGCGAGCAAGGCCAATGATACTTGTGTGGCCTCTCACACTGGCACCAACGGTTTTTGATGTGCACCTCGTAAGCAACTCCACCATAAGACCTACCATCCCTTGTTGTCCCACCCGGCTCATCGATTTGATAGATCATTTCTTTTTCATTATATTTGATCACTTGTTGTTTGGAATACTTGCGCGCTTAATGCAACAACCAATCCTGAACCTTGAATGGATAGTCCATCTTTTCGCCAATCCACTTGGCCGTGCTTTCAGAATGCTTTAGGAAGTACTCGTTGAGCTTGATGAAAGTGTACTTGAGTATTGCGGTCACCGGCAAGGAACGGACACCCTTCAACACATTGTTGAAGCATTCCACCATGTTGCTTGTCATGTCCCCATATCGCATACCTCCTTCATCGTAAGCGCGTGACCACTTTTCTTTATCCGGCTCGTGCCTAAGCAAGAATTCTTTCCCCCCTTTGTTCTTCTCCAAAGCCTTGAGGAGTTTATCATCTCGGCTTTTGAATGTGTCGGTGTTGAATGCAACGCAAACAAGGGTAAGGTCTTTGCAAAACTCCTTGCTCTTGCATGCCCGGTAAAAGTTTGCAACAAAGTGTCTCATGCACCAACGGTGTTGAAGCTTTGGAAGACCGGGAATATCAACGTCTATTGCTTTGAGAATCCCATGATGGCGATCCGATATAATGCATACCTCTCGCTTGCCTATCACCTTGGTTCTCACATGCCCCATGAACCACTCCCAATTATCATCGTGCTCCGAAGGCACCAAGGCAAATGCCACCGGCAACACGTTATCATTTGAAGAGTGGGCCATCACCACCATCAATGTGCCCTTGTATTTGCCGGTCAAGAATGTACCATCTATAGACAAGATCGGCCGACAATACGTGAATGCCTCGATGCATTGTCCAAAGCTCCAGAAGGCACGACGAAACACTCTGTCAATTGACTCCACCCGATGGCGCATGCCCGGGTTTCGATGAGCAATGGCTGCCAACATCTTGGGCAGAATGTTATATGCGGCCTCATAATCACCATGCAACATCCTAATAGCGTTTGCCTTGGCCATCCATGCCTTCCCATACTTGACCGGGTATCCGAATAGTTCCTCAATCGAAGTCATGAGAAACTTGACCTTCACGGTTGGATCATGCGCTATTTGATTCAACAATTTGTAGCCTAGATACTCAGACGTGAGTTGACAGTGTCCTTTGCTTCGGTCGGCCTTGTCCGGGGGTACGCACGTGTGAGTGCCAACACAACTCTTCAACACCCATTGCCTGGTTTCTTTGATTTTTCTACCGCGGACCTTCCATTTGCAACCTTCTTGGTCACATATGACTGTGTACCGAACTTTTTGATTTGAATGACCAACAACAAACGGCTTATGGTTCCTAATGGTGTAGTCACACAACCATATCTTGAACTCTACCAAAGAACCAAACTTGATGCCTTTCTTCAAATGAGCATTCTCATCCACATTTTCTGGCCGAGGATCACTAAATTTGGGGCACGGTGTTGGCTCAAACAACCCGAATCTCAGCCCACCGTCAACAACGGCATTGTCCGCAAGACTCACATCCCTAAACAACGACGGCCCTCTTTCCTTGCCGGTCACCTTCTTGTAGATTTGATTTTCTTGCGCAGTCAACCCATCCTCATCCAATTCTTCCTCTGGACCCTCGTCATCCGAGTTATACCCACACATACGGTTATAAGGGAGGGTACGGTCCATGTCTTGTTGCTGCACAATGACATCCAAGTTACCAATGGGATTGTAATGAATCTCTTCATTCTCAGCGTAAGCATCCTCTTGAGCAACAATAGCATCATCATCAACATGACCACTAGCATCTTCTTGAACAAGAGGAATAGCATCAACTCGGATTACTATGGCGCTAGCATTGATATGATCTTCATTGGGTTGGCTACTTGGTGGTTGGCTAGAACAATTGGGGATATACACCTCGGCACTATCATCATGTATTGGGGAGGATGCATTGCGGTTCAAATCAATTTGCAAGGGAGGAGGAGGATCAACCTTTGTGGCAAATATCTCAAGAGACTTGTCTTGTGATGCGTCTACTTTGTCCTTGTACACATTCCAATGCAATTGGGAGGTGATGGGCATACTCTTTAATCGGGACTTTACTCCCAATCCAACGGCATACCTCCCAATAATCTTAACCTCGGCATTTGGGTCATTCCAATGTAAGACGCTTCTCACTTTAACTACAAGATCATCAAAGCTTGGACTTGTGTCAAAAACCATAGCCTCTTCCCCTTCATCGTCATTTCCAAGCATAAATGTCGTCTTGTCCAAATAATGAACATTTACGAGCTTATGCATCTAAGAAAATTGGAAACAATAAAATCAATCCATATATGTCATCCAACCAACTCAAATGGACAAATAAACTAAATTATGCACAAATTGGGCAAATAACTACTATTCATAGTCAAGTTAACCTAACCATTAACCCTAACCCTAACCCCCAACATAACCACTATAACCCTAACCCTCACCCTAACACTAACCCCTAACATAACCCTAACCCTTGCCATAAATGCATCATAAATGTGTCATAAATGCACACAACAAGATCAACACCTAGGGTTTGCAATAAATTGACCAAATCCACACAAAACAAAGATCTCAACCAATCAAAAGGAGGGGAAATGGGGGAGGTACCTTGGGTGATGAAAATGCTCCGGATCCACCGGTGAAATCTCAAGCAAATGGAGGGGATCTAGGGGGGGTTTGTGAGGGGGAGAGAGGGGGGAGAGGGGCTGAGCACGGGGAAGAAGATGAGTGGGGAAGAAGAGTGGTGGTGGGGCCCACAAACCAACCCCTCCCACCCTTATCCACCTCCCAGGACCCTACCGCCAGGGGTGCTGGTGGTAGGCTTCAGTACCCTACCGCTAGGTCCCATGGCGGTAGGCCCTTTTCCACGTCAGCATGAGCCGACGGCCGTCAGTCGCCGTCAAGGGACCTACCGCCAGAGCCCATGGCGGTGGGATGTGCAACCCTACCGCCACCACCCCTGGCAGTAGGCAAAAGGGCCAGATCCCGAAATTTTTCCAAAGGGGGGTCAGATCCTGAATTTGTTAGCCAAAAGGGTCAAAACACGAAATTTTACGTCCTAGGACACCATGTGCTACAGGGTTTTTGAAAAATCCATTTTCTGCAGCACAAAGCACACTAATATTGGGAACACTCATGGCTGGCCCTTTAGTTAGATAGGCAAATGCTGACACGCCATGTATTGATTGAACCCTACAACCTTCAGAGTGTCAATGGTGTCAAGTAAAGTAACAAATGCATCTATAATATTCAATTGGTTAGGTATATACTTGAAACTTCAGAAAATCTTTAGGACTAATGTAAAATGTCCAACCAACTGTTCGACATTCAATTGTAATGTATCTTATTATCTGAAAATTTAATCTGATCATCTTTAGTGGCTAATATAAATTGTAATGTCTTATAGAGAGCACCATGGATGGATATATTACCATTTTTGGTGATTTCTAATCATATGTAATTATGTGAAACATCTGGGCACATGCGTTGCACTATGTCTGGAGCAGCAAAATGGAGGCATGCTCGCTTTTGTGTTACACTGAAGATTATTAATGTGAACTACCATGAGAATTTAGTTTTTATGGTAAATGGCGTCTTATGTAGAGCTAGTATTCAGGCTTGGAGATTATTAGTGTCAAAAACCATGAGAATTCAGCCCCTGTATGTTAACCTGCTGTTATTTATTTATTATTACATACTTTTTGTAAGGTATTACTGTTATTTTTCTTACAAATACACTTCAGGCATTCTCACCTTAGCCAATCCATCAACAACATCATGATTTATCTTCTTTCTACAGTATATGTATGTGTCTATACTTCATATGGTAGCATGACATCTACCAGACAAGATTGAACTTCTGGAGGGCATGTTTACTCCATGTAGTACATAAATACTTTTCTCTATTCTTATGGTTGTATATGTTCAACAAAGGAGAACTTACTGGTAGAAGTTCCAATGAATTTTTTGTACCTCATTTTGCTTTATCTTTGCAAAAAATCTTCTACCTGCGGATTCTAAAGGTAGCCCTGCAAAAACCATTATCCAATTCAGTTGCTAACAATCGCACAATATAAATAGACAATAATAGTAATCGATGGCTAGGGTTTGAACTTTACTACTTCAAAAGCTTCTTTATTTCCATGAATCAAAGCAACACTGATTTTTTTTAAAAGAGAACAATCTGCAGAGAGATGGGGGCACCAGCCATCAGGGCTATGGAAGGTTCATTGCTGGGAGTTAAAATCTGCACAGAGAGAGAGAGAGCTTACGGATGTCGTTGCCGCCATGGATGACTAAGAGAGATGGGGGCACCAGCCGCCACGCTCCTGGTCGCCAGAAGATAAGGGAGCAGAGGCCACCCTCCCCGTTTCGAACCAAGAGAGCCGAAGGGGCCTTGTCCTGCTCAGATCTGCTACCATGGGAGGGGGGAGAGGGAGCTGGGTATGGGTTGGGGCGGTGGTGCCATGGGAGGGAGGGGAGAGGTGGCCTCACCGGGCACTTGGGCTTCGCCGGATGCGAGCGTCGCCGTCGCCGCTCAGATCGGGAGAGAAAGATCTAAGGGAGAGAGAGAGCGGAGAGATAGCAGTGTGGTGGTTTTTTCAAGTGGACGGTGTATTAGGAGGTGGGTTGTGGGGGCACGCGTCATGAAAATTCGGATGGGCTTCGCGCTAAGTTTTCGCAGGCGCGCGAACTAATATTTTCGGGGGCCCAGGTGCTGACCCACCATCGGTCGGGTACATTTACCGACCGACTGTGTGACAAGAGTGCAATTATTACCGACCAATGGTTTGATGCTATATATTTCATTATTACCGACCGACGGTTGGTCGTTACATGCGAGTAATACCGACCAACAATCTGATAACAGTTTCACCAGCAAACAGTCAGTCGGCGAAAGTGACTTTTCCAAACACACATCTGTAGGGAATGCAGTGTCGTGGTGTAGTGAGACATCATCCAGAATAGGGAAGCCACAGGCTGGGTTGCTAAGTGGGCAATCGAGCTTGGGCCACATCATCTGAAATATGTGCCCCGGACAGCTATCAAGTCTTAGGCATTAGTGGATTTCATCAACAATTGGACTGGACTTCAAGTTCCCTAGGAGAAGCCAGACAACACGTATTAGACAATTTACTTTGATGGTTCTAGGCAATTGGAGGGCTCGGGGGCTGGAGTCTTTTTATCTTCCCCACGAGGTGATAAATTTTGCTATGTTATGAGGATCATGTTTCCCTGTACTAACAATGCAGCTGAGTATGAAGCCCTCCTTCATGGCCTCTGTATGGCTAAGGAGATGAATCTTAGCCGGGTCAGATGCCTAGGCGACTCTGATCTGGCCGCTCAGCAAGTCTCTGGAACATGGGACTCGAAGGATCCCCTCATGGCGGCTTATCGGCAAGCAGTGACTAACATCACGGGACATTTTAAAGGATATCAGGTGGATCACATAGATCAACGGCTCAATGAGGTGGCTAATGCTTTGTCACGACTTGGCTCTCAGCGTAAGCCATTCCCTCCCAATGTGTTCCTTGATGTACTCCATAATCCTTCTGTCAAATTGTCATCAGTGGAAGATCTCACTATACCTGACCCGGAGGTGCAGTTGGTGGCGGCTCTTCATGCCATCCCAGATTGGACGGTTCCTTATCTGGCATATCTGACTTGAGGCGAGCTCCCTGGGGATGAGCTCATTACTCGACAGAACGTCCGACGCTCCAAGTTTATGACTATTGTCCATGGCGAGTTGCACAGAAGAAGCATCACCAGTGTTTTTCAACGATGTGTTTCCCCTCATGAAGGCCGAGAAATCCTCAACGAGATTTGATCCCTAGTCGGGAAGGCTTTTCGACATGGTTTTTATTGGCTCACGGCTCACAAAGATGCTGAGGATATCATGCGCAAGTGTGATGGATGTCAGAAGTTTGCACGTCAGGCTCATGTGCGGGCTCAAGAACTCTGGATGATTCCCATCACTGGGCCTTTTGCAGTATGGGGGCTTGATATGGTTGGTCCATTCAAATGGTCCAAGGACAAGAAAACTCACCTTTTGGTTGTTGTTGATAAATTCACCAAGTGGGTTGAAGCAGAGCCAATCAGCAATAGTGATGCGGCAACAATAGTCAAATTCCTGAAAAAGTTGATTTTTTTGCTTTGGTTACCCTCACAGCATCATCACTGATAATGGAACTAACTTGTCCAAAGGAGCTATGAAGAAGTTCTATCACCAAGAGCACATCTGGCTTGATGTGGCCTCAGTGGCGCACCCTCGGTCCAATGGCCAAGCAGAACGTGCTAACCAGGAAATTTTACCAGGCATCAAGCCAAGACTCATGGTTCCCCATGAGCGCACTCCGGGTGGTTGGGTTGAGGAGCTCCCTTCTGTCCTTTGGATCATACGGACTACTCCCAACAGATCAACCGGCTATACACCTTTCTTCATGGTTTATGGTGCAGAAGCGGTGCTACCTAGCGATATTCGTCATGATTCCCCCAGAGTTGTGGCTTATGTTGAAGCAGATAATGAGCAGGCTCGACAAGACTCTCTAGATGCTTTGGAGGAGGAACGTGACTTTGCAGCAGCAAGATCAACAATATATCAGCAAGACCTACGTCACTATCATAGCTGTAGAGTTCGCAACCGTACTTTCCAGGAGGGCGACTTAGTGCTCCGGCTGATACAAGATCAAACCGGCATGCATAAGCTTTTACCTCCATGGGAAGGTCCCTTTGTTATCAGCAAAAATCTCCACAATGGGTCATATTATCTGGTCGACATACGTGAACATGAAAAGTCACGTACCTCCGAGGAGGAGACCACAGGCCTTGGAACATTGCTCATCTTCGGCCTTAGAGCCACTAGTTCTACCTCACTGTACATACCTATGTGTATATATCTTTTATGATCATTATAATAAAGCTGACATCCCCAAAACTCGGGGCCTCTGCTGTTTCGTCTCAAAAATTGTGTATGAGTCTTTATTTTTTTATCATAGGTCACTTGGGGGCTTCCAACTCAACGAATTTAGCTATTAACATCCCTCTTAACCCGGCATATGCCATTATAACTTGGTTAAACCTTCCTGTCTGCTCGATGCTACTCCGCCAAGGTGACCCAGTGTACTCTTGACAGTCAAATCAATATGACCCTAAACTAGTCAAGGTTAAAACACTAGCTTATGTCACGAGAGAGTCGGCTTACAGAAAGCTAGGACAAACCATGGGCTATCACGCCAGCTTCATTGAAGCAAGACTCGTTCCTCGAAAGCCGGTCTCTTTGTCGAGCCTCGAAAGCCGACTCAAATTTTCTTTATTATCATTATATATATCTTTCCATTATTTTCTATTTTATAGGATTATTTTCTTCCTTGATCAAGGAAAGATTGATATCGACCATGAGTCGCCTATTCATTGATAAACCGGGTTATTCTGAGTATGGAAAGATTGATATCGACCTTGAGTCGCTGGTTCATTGATTCATCGGGTTATTTTGATTAGGAAAAATTGATTTTGACGAGTCATTGGGTTATACATACATTGGATAATGGTGATCAAGATTGCACAAACAATGACCAATTATCGGCGGCTCACAACAATATGACTCGCCAGATCATTACTTCAAGCAACAGATCATTACAAGGATACTGGATGGATCAATACAACACCACACTAGTTCAAATCCTTACGCAAAAAATGCTCAGAGTATCAACTGCGTGATGGCACCACAGATGAAACAAGTGCTTCCACTACCCTATTACAAAGCCCCAGCTGGGCCCAAAATCAGGCAAAGTTTTTTACGTCATGACTCGCCTAAGAGGACTCCGGGTCAGAATCTTCTTGATGGCCTTCTGCGTTAGTCGCCGCTAGGTCAGCCTGCGCCATCTCATCCTGCTCGATCTGGTGGCCCCTTAGTATCCACTCAATAGTAGGTAATTTTTGGAATGTTGAGTCAGCGGTGATGACACCAGACGGGTCAACATGAGGAGCAAAGGATGGCTTACTTCATGGTGGTGTAAGCACAAAGGACTGGTACTCTGGTGGATTGATACGCTTGTTATCTTCATCATAGCCATGGTTCATACTTGGCTAGGTCAAGTTCCTCCACCATTTGAGTGGTTGCCAGCCATGTTTCCTTCACACATCTATCAAAGTCCTCTTGCGAGAAGTTGCTGACATCAAGTTTCATCCTGGGAAAGCCGCCAACCATCTCGCCAGGATCCATCTCAGGAAGGAAGGCCTTTGCTCGTGCAAGCACCATAACAGTCCCGGAACGAGCCACCGATTTGATTATTTTGTCAATCCGTTGAGGGATGGTTGACAAGTCAATGAGCATATCTTTTGTCCTCATTGGGGGGTCTATGGCGCCTTTTATTGCCATTATTGCATATATGCCGCCAGTATATAACTGCTCCAAATAAGATTAGATAGCTTTTAACTTCACCAGGGGTAGCTGGACAGCATTGTAGTTTTTTCTGCCTGCACAAGGGATATTACAACTCAATAAGCCGACTATACTTATAACAAGAAATTTTGACTACAGGAAAGACAATACTTACCAAAGATAGCCACCGTCAAGTTGGTGATGTGGCACTTTAAAGTGTTCAACTCCTCAGTAACCGGCTCAAGCTGGCCCTCTGCCTCCTCAACACGTTTCAATAACGTTGCTTTTTCTTCTTATACGAGGCCTTCAAGGAGCTCAAGTTTTCAGAGGTAGTCAGCAAAGATTTTTGCAATGAACAAGACGATGACTCTGCATTCTGACGGAACCCTTTTTCAGTTTTCAGTTGCTCTTCAAAGCCGGCAGCCTTCGATTTAGCTTCATTGAGCATATCCTGTCAGAAACAAACTAAATTTAATCCAAATACTGTGGAGTCCGAGCCGACGAGGTCGCACGACCCGGCACTTTGGGGCTACAAGAGGCGAAAATTATTATATACTCAAGTCCCAAGTAGCAGCAAGCAACCTACATGGCACTTGGGGGCTAATGCAAGTTGTTTTTTCATACATTTACAAAGGAAAGACCCAACCATTTCACAGAGATGAGATGTCCCTTGGGGGCTACATGGTGTTCTTTCAGCTAATTGGCTAAGGTCAATATTTCGAAGACCCGGCTCTCTCACAGAGATGAGCCAGCCCTTGGGGGCTACAAGTCAATCTTTTCAATTCCATTGATAAGGACATATATTTGAAGAACTGGCTTGTTATTTTCATAACAACCCGGCCCTTGGGGGATACAGTGTGCTTGTAAAAATCATATGCAAGTCTCACACATACTCATGCTCTCCTATGTCTAAGACTTGGGGGCTACGTAGGTATATAAAGTATTGGAAAGAGGAAGCTTTTTGTACCTCATATTTTCTTTTCAACATGTTAACCATGCTTGCCTCCATATCATGACTTCTAGATAGTTGGGTCAAGTAACCCTGATGGAGCTCAGCCACGCTGTGTTCCCACGCTGAGTTCTTCAAAGTTTGGCAATTCCAGCTTTGTTTTTACCCAGGTTCGGGCTGCTGAGAAGCGTAAAACCCTACTCCTCCTTTGGTGTATTGGATGGATGTGTGCACAGGTACACGGAGCGCTCTCCCCCGGCAAGTCGCGAGGAGAGGGCAGCTACACGAATACATATGCATGGGGTTGCAATGGGTTCCAACCCTTGTAAAGGTTGCCCTGGTCCTCCTTTTATATTTTAAGGGGTTACAACAGTGGCAAAAAGGTCATTACAGGGTGATTAGATAGAAATAGTGTTATCATACCTAACTCTGCTAGTTAGGTCAAAAATGCATTAAATGCATCGCTAGGTGTCGTGAGGAGGAGCCCTGGCAAGGATGAGGCACCGTTTACCCAACTACCTCCTATTAGCTTGACACACTGTTTGGACGGGTATCGATAAAGGTAGTCTATTTCCCAGCGAGCTGACACATATGGGCGAGCTCCACCGCATCGCTTGCGGGCTCAACACCTCACCAATTGGCGACCAGCTGGCTGGTGAGGTGGAGCGCAGTTGGTTTGTTGAGAATCTGCTTGCCACGAGGCTTGTCGGGTCTTCGTCTTGCCGGCCCAGCCTTGCCAGCAGGGATTGCTTCTACACTTGAGTTGCTCTTGGTCTCCTTGATGCGCTCCTTGATCTCTCAAAGAGATGCTTCCTTTGACTTGGAGGCCTCCACTAGGGCTTTAAGTTGATGGGGGAGCTACCACTTGTCTGTGCATAAGTTAGGGTATTACACACCTATGTTTAATACACCGTCAGGAGCCCCCGGGCCTCGGTCACACGTGTTGCTGGGCGTCGTTGGGTGAGTCCCAAAACAATGCACAAACAAGGCAACATTGATTTCGGCGATGCCAATGTTCTTGAAATCTTCTTTGTTTCTTCATTAATCTGAACTTCGAGCTAGCCCCCAGCCTTCGCCTGGCATTGTTGTCTTTAAACAGCTTCCGCCGTCCGCGCCAGAAACCGGGGGCGCGTGCATACATGGGTCGTCACCAGGTTCGGCATGGCCAGGCCCATGATCATACGTGGTTTAGAGTAACTATCGTTTCTGCCATCACTTCCTCCTTTACTGCAGCTCCCCCCCCCAGGACGCGGATTAGGCGTGGGATGTGGGATTGGTGTAGAAGGGCGGTCGTGGTGGCAGCGCCTTGATCAGAGGAGTCGCGACGTCGGATTGGCGAGATTGGGCAGTCGATGGAGTAAAGCGTCTGCCAGTAATGTAGGGCGCGGGATTGGCGAAGCGGGGCGGTTACCTTAGGGTAGTGGAGAGCTAGCCCCTGCGCCTCCCCCTATAAAAGGAAGGGGGCGTGGGAGGTGATGCTCATCCGCTTGCTTCTTCCCCATTCTTCTTGCAACTCCCACCATCATGGCGAGAGGAAGAGGTCATGGTCGTGCTTCCGCCGCGGTGGCGAGAGCTTCTCCTCGGCACCATGCCTCTGCTTCGGCCGTGGCCATAGAGGCCGGCTCCAGCACACGGGGCGGAACCGCTGGGCGAGGTCATAGTCGGAGCGGCACTCGTGGTCAAGGTGGTCAGATTGGAGTGCGGGTGGTTCCGCCTCCAGCGGCCCCACCGCTGGCAGAAGGCCACACGGGGGACACCGTGCTCGAATTTATCGTAGAGCTGCACTACCCGCCAAGGAGCAGGCTTTGGCTTCCCCGTCCCTTCTCCAGGGTGATGGAGATGGACCAGCCTCTCGGGTTGTGGTTGCGCGTGAACGGTTGCATCAATGGCGCCATTTGGGCGAACGTTGAGTTCCCCGCCAACGGAGTCATGTACCTCACACGATGGTGGAAATCCTTCACGCGCGCCTGATACGTCTCCATCGTATCTACTTTTCCAAACTCTTTTGCCCTTGTTTTGGACTCTAATTTGCATGATTTGAATGGAACTAACCAGGACTGACGTTGTTTTCAGCAGAATTGCCATGGTGTTATTTTTGTGCAAAAATCAAAGTTCTCGGATTGACCTAAAAATTTACGGAGAATTTTTGTGGAATATATAAAAAATACTGGTGGAAAAAGATACCAGAGGGGGGCCACCCAGGAGCCACAAGCTCTGGGGGCGCGCCTACCCCCCCCCCCCCCACCAGGGCGCGACTCCCAGGCTTGTGGGCCCCTAGAGCTCCGGCAACCCTAAGTACAACTCCATATATACCTATTCGCGGCGAAAAAAATCAGAGAGAGGATTCATCATGTTATACGGTACGGAGCCGCCGCCACCTCCTATTCTTCATTGGGAGGGATGATCTGGAGTCCGTTCGGGTCTCCGGAGGGTGGAATCCGTCGCCATCGTCATCATCAACCTTCCTCCATCGCCAATTTCATGATGCTCACTGCCGGGAGTGAGTAATTTCTTTGTAGGCTTGCTGGATGGTGATGGGTTGGATGAGATTTATCATGTAATCGAGTTAGTTTTGTTAGGGCTTGATCCCTGGTATCCACTATGTGCTGAGATTGATGTTGCTATGACTTTGCTATGCTTAATGCTTGTCACTAGGGCTCGAGTGCCATGATTTCAGATCTGAACCTATTATGTTTTCATGAATATATGTGTGTTCTTGATCCTATCTTGCAAGTTGTAGACACCTATTATGAGTTATGATCCACATACCCCAAGGTGACAATAATTGGGATTCTTTTCGGTGATTACCGTAGTTTGAGGAGTTCATGTATTCACTAAGTTCTAATGCTTTGTTTCGGTTCTCTATTAAAAGGAGGCCTTAATATCCCTTAGTTTCCTTATGGACCCTGCTGCCATGGGAGGGTAGGACAAAAGATGTCATGCAAGTTCTTTTCCATAAGCATGTATGACTATATACGGAATACATGCCTACATTACATTTATGAATGGGAGCTAGTTCTGTGTCGCCATAGGTTATAACTGCTACATGATGAATATTATCCAACACAATTATCCATCGCTGATCCAATGCCTATGAGCTTTTCACATATTGATCCTTGCTAAGTTACTTTCGTTGTTGTTGCTGTTACAATCACTACAAAATTGCTACAGTTACTTTTGCTACTATTGCCGTTACTATCATACTTCTTTGCTACTAAATACTTTGCTGCAGATATTAAGTCTTTCAGGTGTAGTTGAATTGACAACTCAACTGCTAATACTGTCTCCCCTTGTGTCGAATCAATAAATTTGGGTTGAATACTCTACCCTCAAAAACTGTTGCGATCCCCTATACTTGTGGGTTATCAAGACCTTTTTCTGGCGCTGTTGCCGGGGAGCACAACTCTATTGGCTGAGTCACTTGGGATTTATATCTGTTGAGCACTATGAAGAATTTGAAAGATACCAGAACCAAGATCGTTCCCTCTAAGACGAGGGGAGGTAAGGAAGTGCCATCTAGCTATGCACTTGATTCACCTTCTGTTTTGAGTAAGCTTGCGACACCACCTCCTGCTATTAATCCTAATTTGTCGCAAGTAATTAATGATGCTACTTCTGCTATGAATGATGCTTATGATGATACTAGTACTTTGCTTGATAAGATTATGCCACTGAGTGAATTTCTTGATGAACAACTTGCTAGGGTTAATGAAATTGAGAATGCTGAAACTGATGATATTTCTGAAACTGATGAAATTATTGAAACTGAAAACTTTGAAACACCTATTAGACCTAGCACTCCTAGATATGAATTGCCTGATATACCTAAGGGTTATGTTATAGATGGAGAGGTAGCTAGGGACTTTCTTGCTTGTAAGGATAGAGATGACCTTAATAAATTACTATGCAAGTGGAAAGAAAAATCTTTGAATGCTAGAATGAAATACGATCCCCAGTTTGCTACTTCACCTATCTTTGTTACTGATAAGGATTATGAATTCTCTGTCGATCCTGAGTTAATTACTTTGGTTGAATCTGATCCTTTCCATGGTTATGAAACTGATACTGTTGTGGCACATCTTACTAAACTGAATGACATAGACACCCTATTTGCTCATGAGGAAAAAATTCGCTACTACTATATTCTTAAGTTGTTTCCTTTCTCATTAAAGGGTGATGTTAAGATATGGTTTAATTCTCTTGCTCCTAGTTGTGTGTGTAGTCCCCAGGATATGATATATTACTTCTCTGGAAAATATTTTCCTGCTCATAAGAAACAAGCTGCTTTACGGGAAATATTTAACTTTGTGCAAATTGAAGAAGAGAGTCTCCCACAAGCTTGGGGGAGGCTTCTCCAACTACTTAATGCTTTGCCTGATCATCCTCTCAAGAAAAATGAAATACTTGATATCTTTTATAATGGACTAACCGATGCTTCTAGGGACCACCTAGATAGTTGTGCTGGTTGTGTTTTCAGGGAATGAACTATTGAACAAGCTGAAGAATTATTGAATAATATATTGAGTAATGATAATGATTGGAATCTTCCTGAACCACCGCATAAACCAACTCCGAAGAAGAGATGTATTCTATTTCTCAGTCCTGAAGATATGCAAGAGGCAAAGAAATCTATGAAAGAAAAAGGTATTAAAGGTGAAGATGTTAAGAATTTACCACCTATGTGGAAATACATGGTCTTAATACCTCGACACAGGAAGTAGAGGTAAATTCTCTCTATAGATTTGATGAAGGTGATATTCCTCATACAAAATCTGCTTGTCAATGCTAAGATGAATTTTATAACTTTATTGCTAAACAAGAAAACTTCAGTGCATATGTTAGTAGACAATTGAAACGTCATGCTTATATGATTGAACGCTTGAGTGATTATATGCTTAGAACTATTAATGATCTCAAGGCTATGAGTAAACATGCTTTCATGATAAAAACTCAAGTAGAACAAGTCCTCAAGGCACAAAATGATTTGCTTAATGAGATGAACAATAAGAAAAATGATCATGTTGTTAGGGTTATGACTAGGGGAGGTAAAATGACTCAGGAACCTTTGTATCCTGAAGGTCATCCTAAAAGAATTGAATAAGATTCTCAAACAATTAATATTGATGCACCTAGTCCTCCTAAAAAGAAAGATGATAGGACATTGAATGCTTCTAGTGAACCTATTATAGACACACCTGAGAATCCAAATGACATTTCTATCTCTGATGCTGAAACACAATCTAGTGATGAACATGAACCTAGTAACAATGATGATGATGATGTTCATGTTGATGCTCAACCTAGTAATGACAATGATGTGGAGATAGAACCTGCTGTTGATCTTGATAACCCACAATCTAAGAATAAAAGATATGATAAGAGAGACTTCATTGCTAGGAAACATGGTAAAGAAAGAGAACCATGTGTTCAGAAACCCATGACTTTTCCTCCTAAAGCTTCAAAGAATAAAGATGACAAAGAATTTGAGCGCTTTGTTGAAATGCTTAGACCTGTCTTTTTGCAACTTCGTTTGACTGATATTCTGAAAATGTCTCCTTTTGCTAAGTATATGAAAGATATTGTTACAAATAAAAGAAAGATACCGGAAGCTGAAATTTCCACCATGCTTGCTAATTACACATTTAAGGGTGGAATACCAAAGAAACTAGGAGACCCAGGAATACCAACTATACCATGCTCCATTAAAAGAAACTATGTTAAAACTGCTTTATGTGATCTAGGAGCCGGTGTTAGTGTTATGCCCTTCTCTTTATATCGTAGACTTGATTTGAATAAGTTGACACCAACTGAAATCTCTTTGCAAATGGCTGATAAATCAACTTCTATACCCATCGGTATTTGTGAGGATGTGCCTGTTGTAGTTGCAAATGTTACTACCTTAACGGACTTTGTTATTCTTGATATACCCGAGGATGACAGTATGTCGATCATCCTTGGTAGACCATTTTTAATACTGCGGGGGCTGTTATTGATTGCAATAAAGGCAATGTCACTTTTCATGTTAATGGTAATTAGCATACGGTATACATTCTGAGGAAACAACCTCAAGTGAATAGTATCAACTCTATTGGGAAAATTTCAACAATTACTATCGGAGGTTTTTGAATTCCCTATTCCTACTATCAAAAAGATATATGAAATTCTTATTGTTGGGGACATGCATATCCCCGTTGAGGTAACCTAGTGCTATACGAAGATTCTCCGGTTTCATGCCATTCGGAAGAAGTTTGTTAATAAGACTTCATCAACCTTATTAATGGATTCCTTTTGACGGGCATGTGATGGATGAATTTAGTAAACACAACTTTCTGTACCCACTTTTTACTTTTTGTTATTTAGAAAATAAAGTAGAAATGCTATTATTTTACTGTTTTCTGAATTATCCATGCAATAAAAAATGACCAGAAAATAAAAGTTCTCCAAATGCCCTGAAAATTTTATATGATTTTTTCTTCAATATTTGAAAAAATTTGGCACTGAACACACCCCAGGGGGTGCACCTATGAGCCACAAACTCACAGGACGCGCCCACCCCCTGGGTGCGCCATGCAGGCTTGTGGGTTCCATGTAGGCCCCCTCACTTATTCCAGCCACCCATGCACTTCTTCTTCCTCCAGAAAAAATCACACCATTGCTCAAACCCGTGTTCTTGCTCATCTTGCTGCCATTTACGATCTCTTTGCTCAGAGCTCCATTTCTGAAACTGTTTTAGGGGATTGTTCATCGGTATGTGACTCCTCCGTTGGTCCAATTAGTTTTTGCTATAATGTTTTATATATTGCAAAATTTTGCTACTGTGGTGACCATGTTCTTGAGCTTGCATGTCAAATTTATATGGTTCAAAGTAGTTTTGTTGCATGATATAGCCTCTAGACACTTGTAGGAGTAGTTGCTATCAATTTTGTTGAGTTTGGTTCACTTTTATTTTGAGTCACCAAAAATTTCAAAAAAATTCAAAGAAAAAGAGAACCATGAGGAGGTGGTTAGGGTGCTCATCTAGCCGAGATTCAGAGGAAACTCCGAAGAAAAAGCCCAAGTACAATCTTCCGCATGCGGTGGAGGTTCGGCCGTGTGAGTGGCCAAGTGACATATTCTTGAAGGAGGCGGGAATATATGAGGATTTCTATTATTTGGCAAACAATGCCGACATCATTCCTTTCCTCCAAGATAAGTGCAACCAATACCTCCTCCTCACTAATACCTTCGTGCAGAACTTTCGCTTTTATCCTAGGAAGGAACCACCCATGGTAGAATTTAATTTGTATGATGTGCCTAAGGAAATGACATTATATGATTTTTGCGATGTTTGCAAAATACCTTTTGAGGGCAATATCAGTGAGCCACGTCCTAGAGACATGGAGGATTTCATCTCTGACACCACTGTGGGAGAAGAGAGAGGAGTGTCAGAAGCGAGAGTAGCTAGTTTACATTTTCCCGTTTTACGTTACTATGCATTATTTGCCGAGAGATGTCTGGTTGGTGGTGGAGAGAGTGGAGGCCTTAGTGCACCTGACCTTGCTATTTTGCGCCACGCTTTATATGTTGATAGAACTTTTAGTTTGGGTGCTATGGTCGCTCGGCGGTTGCACACAAACCATTCGAAGGGTGCTATTTATGGTGGCATCTATGCCTCCCGCCTCGCTAAACATTTTGAGATTCCTATTAGACATGATGATGAGGAGGAGATGCTATTACCTACTAAGTATTTAGATTATGCTAGTATGGTAGCGCATCATTTTATTGACCATGACAAGCAAAAGTGACTCCTCTTCAACTTAGTATTCAGCCAGGGCACTCGTGAGATTATTACCTTGCCTGCACCTTCTTTGTTCAATATTTATTTAGGCAGGTACATTATTATGCCCGAGGACATCTATGCACACTGGGGTCTGACACAACCCCCAGCACCTGAGCCAGCACCAGCACCTGAGCCCTATCAGGAGCCTGTTTATTAGTGGGAACCACAGAAGCTCGCCAACCAGTGGAACCCTTAGGACCCTCCGCAATATCCAGGAGAGGGTTACTACGAGCCGTGGCCATAGACCAACTTAGGCCAAAAGCCTAATGATGTAGGGTGGAACCCTAGGGCCGATCTTTCATGATTTGGAGGGAATCCCATGAAGAACACGATGAACACACGAGGGCAAACACGAGGGGAGACGAGAGGAAACACTCAAATCAACAAGAAACGATCACACATGTGCTAGATCCATGAACACAAAGAGATATACATGATTCAAATCAAACAAAGGACGATACAAACGGTAGCAAGTTCTTCCCGAGGAGATGGGGGCTTGAATCCATGAGGGGATCTTCCCTTGACGGGGTCTTGAATCCACTTGGGATCTTCTCCGTGGAGGTCTCAGTCTCCAATGGAGTATGTATCAAGTGGAAGAGCAAAGCTCTATCTCTAAAATGAGCTAAACCAATGCTAACCCTAATAAGAGGGAGGAGGACGAGTATATATAGTCTAGGTGGGCGAATGGGTACATGGGCCTCGGTCCTAGTCACTGTGCACAGACAGGCATCGGTTGTTCGGCAGCTATTGGACGTCCGGTGGCTCATGAGGGTCCGGTCATCCGATAGAGTTCGGACTTCCGGCATTTTGGCTCGGATCAGGCGGCGTTGGACATCCGGAGGCGGCCTGTCGTCCGGTCATCGGTCGTATGGAGGTCTCGGATTTCCGTTAATTTCCGTTCTATGGTGTGGCAACGGTCGTCCGGAGGGGCTTGGTCGTCCGGGCGCTGGGAGGTGTCGGATGTACGGTCCGCGTCGGTCGTCCGGCCGCTGTAGCATTCGCGGGCTGGCTCTTCACGCTGGTGGAAGCTCCAGGCGTTGGATGTCCGGCGTGGTCCGGTCGTCCGGTAGCTGTAAACTTTGGGCAGCTTCTTCCTTTGGTCCTTGTACTTGGTGTCCTCACCGTCTTGTCCGTTGGATGTAGTTGCTCTGTGGCTTCCCTCTAAGTACCTGATCACACATAGGGTCTTCGCTTGAGGTAGTAGCCATGTCTCACATGTAGAAAGTGGTAGTTCAGAGAGGAGCGAGTTCACCTTAGTTTGAATAGCCTTTGCTTGAGCTCTAGTCATTGGTCCATGTGGTGTCGTGGGAGATGAAGGTAGGTCCATGGGGATGACTGTAGGATGCTCCACATCATCTTCCCCCCCTTGGGAAAGATCCGACCTCGGATCTAAAGCCTCATCACCATGGTAGGGAGAGAGATCTTTGACGTTGAAGATGTCGCTCACGGTGTACTTGTCGCGTGGTAGGTCGATGTTGTATGCATTGTTGTTGTAGCATGCTAGCACCTTGAAGGGTCTGTCGGCTCGAGGTAGAAGCTTTGACTTGTGTTCGTTGGGGAAGCGGTCCTTGCGAAGGTGCAGCCACACAAGATCTCCTTTGTTGAATATCATGGGGTTCTTGTTTGTGTTGATCTTGGTCGCGAGGCGTTGGACCTGGCACTCGATGGTGTGCCTTGTATCTTCATGCACCTTCTTGAGATAGCTCGCTCATGCACTCGCGTCCATGTTGATGCGCTCTTGTAGTGGTAGTGTTAGAATGTCCAATGGGGACAATGGGTTGAAGCCATAGACGACCTCGAAGGGGGACTTGCCGGTAGTCGAATGTCTTGCGCGGTTGTAGGCGTACTCGGCGATGGGTAAGCACTCTTCCCACTCCTTGATGTTCCACTTGATCAACACACGTAGGAGAGTAGATAGCGTCCGGTTCGTGACCTCCGTTTGGCCGTCGGTTTGTGGATGATATGACGAAGAGAACAAGAGCTTGATTCCTAGCTTGGCGCATAGCGTCTTCCAAAAGTAGCTTAGGAACTTGACGTCACGATCCAAAACAATAGTCTTTGGCACTCTGTGTAGACGCAAGATTTCCCTACAAAAGAGATTGGCAACATGTGAAGCATCATCTATCTTGTTACATGGAATAAAATGTGCCATCTTAGAGAAACGGTCCATAACAACAAAAACGGAATCTTTGCCATTTCGAGTTCTAGGCAAACCAAGCACAAAGTCCATACTAATATCTTCCCATGGGTGATACGGTATAGGAAGTGGCATATAGAGACCATGGGACTGAGCTTTAGACTTAGCTTTGCGACATGTAGAGCATCGGTTGGTGTAGCGAGAGACATCGCGGAACATCTTGGGCCAAAAGTAGTTCCTGGCGAGCGTAGCGAATGTCTTGTCGTGTCCAAAGTGTCCCATAAGTCCTCCTCCATGAGATTCTTGCAAAAGTAACAAATGAAGAGAAGACTCGGGGATACATAGTTTATTATCTCTCATAAGATAAACATCCTTGATGAAATAGCGTTCCCAAGATGTATGCATCAAACATTTGGCATAAGGTATAGCAAAAGTAGGATCATGCGCATACAAGTATTTTATGTTCTCAAAGCCAATGACATTCAATTCAAGTTGAGTAACAAGCATACATTTGCGGGAAGAGCGTCCGCCACAATGTTTTCTTTACCCTTAACGTACTTGATGACATAAGGAAAAGATTCTATAAATTCACTCCATTTGGCATGTCGCTTGTTCAATTTAGTTTGACCCTTAAGATACTTGAGAGTTTCATGGTCGGTATGAATGACAAATTCATGAGGACGGAGATAATGCTCCCACACATGCAACACTCAATCCAAAGCATACAACTCTTTGTCATATATGGGATAGTTAAGTTGTGCGCCGGAAAGTTTTGCACTAAAATAAGCAATTGGGCGCTTCTCTTTCATCAACACACCTCCTATACCATTGCCACTAGCATCGCAATGAACTTCAAAAGTTTTGTCAAAATTCGGCAACGCAAGCAAAGGAGCATGTGTAAGCAAATTCTTAAGCTCATGAAATGCGGTATCTTGGGATGTTCCCCAAACAAATGGTGCATTCTTCTTACTCAAGGCATGCAAAGGGGATGCAATAGTGCTAAAGTCCTTAACGAATCTACGATAGAAACAGGCTAAGCCAAGGAAACTGCGCACTTGTTGCAAGTTGGTTGGTTGTGGCCAAGTTTTAATAGCATCAATTTTAGCTTCATCTACATGAACACCCTTAGATGACACAACAAAACCCAAGAAAACAAGCTTATCAACACCAAAAAGGCATTTGTCCATATTAGCATAAAGGTGCTCTTTTCTTAGAGTTTGCAAAACGGTTCTAAGATGGGTGACATGATCTGCTAGAGACATGCTAAACACAAGAATATCATCAAAGTAGACCATAACAAATACGCCAATGTAAGGGCGAAGAACATAATGCATCACGCGCATAAAAGTGTTGGGTGCTTCGGATAAACCCATTGGCATGACCAACCATTCATACAAGCCAAACTTGGTTTTGAAAGGGGTTTTCCATTCATCACCTTCTTGAATGCGTATTTGGTAATAGCCACTTTTAAGATCAATTTTAGAGAAAATTGTGGCTCCGCTAAGCTCATCTAGCATATCATCAAGGCGAGGAATAGGATATCGATAACGAACAGTGATAGCATTGATGGGACGGCAATCCGAACACATGTGAAAACTACCATATTTCTTAGGCACAAGAATGACCGGGACGGCACAAGGACTTAAGCTTTCACGTACATGACCATTTTCAATGAGTTGTTGTACTTGCCTTTGTATTTCTTTTGTCTCGTCCTGGTTAACACGGTACGGTGCCTTGTTTGGTAGGGGTGTGCCGGGAATGAGGTCGATGCGGTGTTCGATGCCTCGTAGTGGAGGTAGTCCTGGAGGTAGCTCATCGGGGGAAACGTCCTTGAATTCCTACAATAGAGAAGACAACACTAAAGGTAGATTGTGAGAGGTGTTAGTCCTTGTTGCCTCATCCTTGCACACTAGGACATAGTGCATAAGACTTCATGGGTTCTCACACACTTCTCTCATGTCACTTTTGGTGGCTAATAGAACTAAGTTTTTCTTGTCGCTCATCGTGGAGGCACTCAATTTTGGCTTGTGGCACTCACTCTCTTTTTGGTGGTTCACTCTCTCACTATTCTCTCCACGATGGGTGGTTGCTTGCTTGTCGGCGATCACTTGGCTCGGTGACATAGGTCGTAGCACATACTCCTTTCCGTTCATCTTGAAGCTATAGTGATTGGTTCGCCCATTGTGTATGACACCGCGGTCGAATTGCCAAGGTCGTCCAAGTAGGAGATGGCAAATGGACATGGGAACCACATCACACTCCAATGTGTCTTCGTAAGCTCCAATCTTGAAGGAGACTTGAATGGTGTGTTCCACTTGAATGGTGCCAGAGTCGCTAAGCCATTGGACCTTGTAGGGGCGAGGATGCTTCATCTTGACCAATTGTAGCTTGGAACATAGCTCTTCACTTGCCAAATTGTGGCAACTTCCTCCGTCGATGATGACCTTCACGGATCTTCCATTGATGCCTGCCTTGGTGTGCAAGATATGGCATCGTTGGTCTTCGTCTTGTTGATGTTGAAGTGTCAAAACCTTGGGATAATGAGAGCGGGGCTCGAATCATTGTCACAAAAGACTTGGTCATCTTCATCTTCATTCACGTGTCGGTGCATGGCCACATGCTCAAGGGCTTCCATTTCTTCCTCACTCATCGAGTCATAGGTGCCGTCGTCATTGGCGATCATGGTGCGCCAATGTTAGCGTGGAAGCACGATCACCTATGGGGCAGGGGTGCCCCTTTGTCATTCGGCATGGGGACGACCACGTTGCACAAAGAGCAGAAGCAGTGAGGGATGGCACGGCAATGGATTGTCTCTCTCTCTTTTACCTAGGTTTGGGCCGCTTTGCAGCGTAAAACCCTACTCCTGCTTTGGTGGATTAATCTGGAGGTGGACGAAGGCTCGACGCACTCTAGCCCGGCAAGGGTGCCTCGGGGAGAGCAACATGAGCTTACAAATGAGGGGGGTCGAAGTGTTCGAACCCTTTGCTAGGTTGCCTCGGGCCTCCTTTTATAGGTTTAGGGGTGACCACAGTGGCAAAACAGTCATTTTGGGTGTGATTAGATAGCTAACAGTGCTATCATACCTAACTCTGGTAGTTAGGACAAAGTGCATTAAATGCACTACTAGGTGTCGTGCCGAGGGCGAATCCCGGCAAGCCTGTCGCACCGCTCATCTGCCTCTTCTTATCAGCTTGACACGCCTCCTGGACGGGTGTCAATAAAGCTAATCTTTTATCCTTGATGCTGCCACGTGCTTGAGAGGATCCACCTGGTTGCTTAACACCTTGACACTGCACAGATTAGTGACTTGGGTGCGGTGAGGTGGAGCGGTGGCGTCTTGGTGGAGGTTCCTTGTTGAAGGAGCTTGGCGGGGATTGATCTTGGCAGCCCCGGCAGGCCTGTCGGGGCGAATCCGGACTTGACCCTGGGGTGGCCTCGACCTGGCCCGACTCTCCTGCCCGGCAAGGGAGGCCTTCCCAAGGTGGCCTTCTGCCATCTTGTTCTTCTTAATGCTCTCCTTGATCTCACGAAGAGCGACTTTTCTGGCTTGTCCTTGTGTCATGCATTGGTGCTGGATGTATGATCGTCAGCACGCCTATGCATGAGCTCGGTCGACAAACGTGAATGTTTGTTGCACCGAGAGCTGAGTGGGGCACTCGAATGTCTTGTGGCCTCATCCTTGACATGTGAAGCATTTGATGGAACTTGTCTTGACGGTCTCATCCGGTGGAGGTGTAGATGATGAAGCTCTCGGCTTGAAGTTGCTCATAGAAGGAGGACGACTTGAAGGTGTCGAAGTTTTCTTGTAACCTGACTTGTCGTCGTTGCTTGTAGAAGGTTTGGTTGAGGTAGAAGGCGGTGTAGTCGTTGAAGCTTGATTATAAGAGCCGTAGGTCTTTGAAGAGTACTTGGCATACTTGTAGTCATCTTGCACTTGACACTCCGCCTTGGTAGCTTGGTGCACTAGCTCGATGAGGTTAGAGTAAGGTTGGAAGTCGGCGATCTTCTTGATAGGATGGTTGAGGCCATTCAAGAAATGTGCCATGGTTTGCTCCTCATCTTCCATGACATTAGCTCGTATCATTGCAATCTCCATTTCCTTGTAATACACTTCAACCGACTTTGTGTCTTGCTTGAGGAGTTGTAACTTCTTGAAGAGGTCGCGACTATAGTACGTAGGTACAAAGAGCGTTCTCATGACATCCTTCATTTGAGCCCATGTTGTGATTGGTGGGTCACCTTTTGCTTCTCTCCTCTCAATGACTTGTTCCCACCAAATGAGGACATAGTCTTGGAACTCAAGCGATGCCATGGGGATCTTCTTTTCTTCTTCATAGTTGTGCAAACGGAAGATCTTGTCAACTTTCAATGCCCATGAAAGGTAGTCTTCGGGATCGTTGCTTCCGTAGAACTTAGGCATGGTGAACTTGAGCTTGCCGTAGTGTTGCTCTTCATTGTGTTGGGCTCGATGGTGATGATGAGGACGCTCTTGCCGTGGAGGAGGGTCTTGATCCACTTGCTCCTCGTGCTACGCTTGATTAGCTTGACGTTGAGGGCGTGGAATTCTTGCACGGTTCCTCATCTCTTGAAGCTCCTCAAGACGGGCGGCTTCTTCTTGTAGACGTACTTGGCGGTTTCGCGCATTGACGACTTGCGTTGATGCACCTTGAGCTTGTTGGGCTTCAAGGGCTTGTTCCTCATGACATTGTTTTTCTTGTTGAAGGGCATCACCATCTTGTTGTTCTTGTCGATCTTGGCGTATTGGAGCTTGCTCTTGGACCGGAGGTTCATTAGCTTGTTGTCGTTGGCGTTCACGTTCACGGAGACGGCCTTGTAAGCCATTGCCATGGAATGGGTTTTGTGGAGCTTGATGAACTTCATTGTTTTGGCGACGATACGAACAAGCTCGAGGAGGACTTGCATCAGAAGAAGATTTCGTAGAATGCCGACTTGAGTGGCTCCGTCTTGAATATGACAAAGAGGTAGAAGAAGGGTTGACCAACAAGGCACGAATCTCGTCCATTCTTGCATTGCTCTCCTCCTTTTGTGCGTCAATCTTATTGTCGAAGTAGTCTCTTGTATGTTGTTCGGATTGTCGCAAGTCAGTAGCGAGTAGGCCGAGGCGTTCGCTCAATGCTTCATTCTCTTGATGCAAAGCTCTTTGCGCGCCGAAGAGGTGGTTCTTGGTGATGTAGTTGTTCTGGTCCTCATCTTGCTCGATGAAGAGTGGATTCGAAGAAGTAGTTGGCCTATCCATCATCTCAAGCAAATATGTGAGTGTAAGAAAGGAAAGAACTATACCAAATGTACCTTAGCAGATGTTGAGAATGGATCAATGATCACTCAATAATGTAACTAGGAAATAGCACAATTGGTACCGGATCTTGTCGATTCTCACACCTACACAAGTAAAGCTTTTGGAGTAGCTTGGTGAGAATGGTGGCTCAAAATTTATGCAATTGTTAGAAAGATTCAATAATGTTGGATAAGATTCACAAATTTGCAAATGCAACAAGTAGACCAATAGCAAAATGTGGCACACGGAAACACACACGCGAAGAGATAAATGGGGTCGTGCAACCAAGCAATGAGCTCAAAATGTGGAAACCACGGAAAATGCTCTTGCTCCACAACGCTAGAGAGACGCTAGAATGATTGCACAATAGGCGGATATGAGACTTGTGCACAAACTACAAAGCAAAAATGCAATGACTTCTATCCCAAGTATGCTATATGTATGGTGTTCCGGTGATATGATCCAAGATGATCGAGTATGACAATCTCAATGTAGTATGATGCTATGGTTCTTGCTTAAAAGCTCTTTGCTTATCTTTCTCTTTTGCTTAAAAGCTTGTTGGCTCTTTCTCTTTTGAGCTCTTTCTTTGGACTCTTATGCAAAACTCTACGAACCAAGATAGCAATTGTATGTAAGCGGTGACAAACTTGTGACACAAGAGATGATACCAAGATGTATGTACCAAGATGATATGGTATGTATGCAATGGGAATGATGATGACTAATGTGCACAAGTAATGTTGCCGGCAATACTCAATGGCTAGTCTCGATAGGAAAGTGACGCAAAATGGGCTATGGGGTTATCAATGCAATGGCAAGGGTAATGTACAAGAATGTCATCGAGGTTACCGTTCCTTGCTTACGGTATATTGTGTCAAAATGGTGAAGTGGTTGTTGTCGATGACGAGTCCGTGGCGAAGATGAGAGGTGGTGATGTCGTTGATGAACCGTCCCTAAGTAGCCGAAACACGTTAGGAAACGGAAACTGCAACTCAAATTCTCAATGACCAAAATGTGTCAAAATTGTCGGAGGTTGTAGCGGGTAAGCGATGGTTGTTGCAGAAAGCGGTGGTGGTATGCGGCAATGCAATGAGGAGTTATTGGAGTGGTGGTGCGGAAGAAGTCGTGGTGGCTGAAAAATTGTCGGAGGAAAATTTTCAGTTTTGTCAGGTTCGGTCGGACGTCCGGTATGGGTCGGACGACGGGTCCTCGTCGGACGTCCGGTAGCTGTCGGATGTCCGGAGCCTGGGCAATTTTGGGCTGCGGGATGAACTTCTAGGGTTCGTGGTGGAGAGGTAAAATTTTGACAAAATTGGATGAATTTGGCGGATGGGATTGCGGAAAAAGATGAGGGAAAGCTAGATCCACTTGTGGCAAAGCAAATCCATGGAGCAAATCCAACAAAACTTCATCACACCAACAAATCACAAAAAAAATTGGGGTTATTTTTGTGGGGAATTTTCGAAATTGGGACAAAACACACAAAATTAGGCTAGAAAATGAGGGGTAGGGACTCCAAATTCGTGATCAACCTTGGCTCATGATACCAAGATGATGTAGGGTGGAACCCTAGGGCCGATCTTTCATGATTTGGAGGGGATCCCACGAAGAACACGACGAACACACGAGGGGAAACATGAGGGGAAACAAGAGGAAACACTCAAATCAATGAGAAACGTTGGCACATGTGCTAGATCCATGAACACAAATAGAGATACATGATTCAAATCCAACAAAGGACGATACAGATGGTAGCAAGTTCTTCCCAATCCGTGAGGAGATGGGGGCTTGAATCCATGTGGGGATCTTCCCTTGACAAGGTCTTGAATCCACTTGGGATCTTCTCCGCGGAGGCCTCGGTCTCCAATGGAGTATGTATCAAGTGGATGAGCAAAGCTCTATCTCTAAAATGAGCTAAACCAATGCTAACCCTAATAAGAGGGAGGATGAGGAGTATATATAGTCTAGGTGGGTGAATGGGTACATGGGCCTCGGCCCTAGTCACTGTGCACAGACAAACGTCGGTCGTGCGGCAGCTACCAGACGCCCGGTGGCTCGTGAGGGTCCGGTCGTCCTGTAGAGTCCGGACTTCCGGCATCTCGTCTTAGATCAGGCGGCATCGGACATCCAGAGGCAGTCGGTCGTCCGGTCATCGGTCGTCTGGAGGTCTCGAATTTCCGTTCTGTGGTGTGGCAACGGTCGTCCGGAGGGGCTCGGACGTCCGTGCACTGGGAGGTGTCGGACGTCCTATCCGCGTCGGCCATCCGGCCGCTGTAGCATTCACGGTCTTGCTCTTCAGGCTGGTGGAGGCTCCAGGCGTCGGACGTCCAGCGTGGTCCGGTCGTCCGGTGGCTGTAAACTTCAAGCAATTTCTTGCCTTGGTCCTTGTACTTGGTGTCCTCGTCGTCTTGTCTATTGGATGTAGTTGCTCCGTGGCTTCCCTCTAAGTACCTGATCACATATAGGGTCTCTGCTTGAGGTAGTAGCCATGTCTCACATGTAGAAAGTGGTAGTTCAGAGAGGAGTGAGTTCACCTTAGTTTGAATAGCCTTTGCTCGAGCTCTAGTCATTGGTCCATGTGGTGTCGTGGGAGACAAAGGTAGGTCCATGGTTATGACTGTAGGATGCTCTGCATCACCTAAGCTTGGGGGAGTACGTACCTCTCTCCGACATTACATTCATGGATCACACATTCATTCCAATTGTCAGTGATCATCCTTTTTTTTCATTGTATTATCCATGTTAGTTTATTTTTCTTGCTTTCTTCTTGTGTGTTTGAAAAACTTTGATAAAATACAACAATATTTCTCGCTTCTTTTTAGTTTTCCTTTCCAGTTTATTTAGTTGTAGTATTAAAAGAAAACCCAAAAAAATTCTCGTTCTTTTACTTGTTGGGAGTTTTCCCGTGTAAATAGTTTCCCTCGTTTTCATTTTTCTTTCGTTAATTTGCTTTCTTCAAGAGAAAAACAAAAACTCCAAAAATATTTCAGTGTGTTCCTTTGAAATTCTTTTCTTTTTCTTTGGATCATAAGGAGAAGACCGCGATGAAAATGTTGAGTGGCTCTCATATGCATTATTGTTGATCCAACAATGAGCCCATATTACCTTGTTTTCTCCTCTGAATAAATGTTTGCAGATTCTAGCTTAGTCCACGACACATGCACTATTATTATTATTCATATCGTTCAGTCGTGCAAGTGAAAGGCAATAATGGCGATATTTTATGAAATGATTGAGATGAAGAAAAGCTGGTATGAACTCGACCTATTCTGTTTTTGTAAATATGATTAGCTCATCGTTCTTGATTCAGCCTATTATTAATGTAGGCATTTGCAATGACAATTAGAGATCATAGTTACTCATGCCATGCTTAATTGCTAGGAGTGGATAATGGTTTATCTTGTGTGTCAACATGCATTCAAAATGGTTATGATGTAGTATGATAGGATGGTATCCTCCTCTGAATAATTTGAGTGGCTTGACTTGGCACATGTTCACGCATGTAGTTGAATCAAAATCAACATAGCCTCCACGATATTTATGTTCATGGTGATTTATATCCTACTCATGCTTGTATTCGATGTTGATTAATTTCAATGCATGTTTATGACCATTGTCGCTCTCTCTTTGGTCGCTCCTCAATCTTTTTGCTAGCCTTCACTTGTACTAAGCGGGAATACTGCTTATGCATCCACTTCCTTAAACCCAAAGTAGTTCCATATGAGTCCACCATACCTACCTATATACAGTATTTACCTGCCGTTACAAGTAAATTTGCATGTGCCAAACTCTAAATCTTCAAATGATAATCTGTTTGTATGCCCGAATCGCTCATGTAGCGACATGGGGCTGTCAGTATCTTCCATGCTAGGTGGGTTATTCTCATGATGAGTGTTTATTCACTTGTGATTCACGAGAAAGTGGCTGGTAATTGGGATGCCCAGTCCTATGATCAAAATCAAAATCAAAATATAATAATGAAACAAAACACCCCCGGATTGTTGTTGGTATGGAGGGTACCCGAGGATTCGGCTAGCCATGGCTTGTGTTTGTTGATGGAGGGGGAGTAAAACTTTACCATTCTGTTTGGGAACCGCCTATAATGTGTCTAGCATGGAAGATAGTGAGATCTCTCGGTTGTTATGTTGAAAATGAAAGCATACCTCTCAAAATTATATTCATCTCTGTTTTAAAAGCTTCGAGCTCTGGCACCTCTGCAAATCCCTGCTTCCCTCTACGAAGGGCCTATCCATTTACTTTTATTGTTGAGTCATCATCTTCTTATTAAAGCACCACCTGGAGAGCACTACTGTCATTTATATGCTTTGTTTTTAATTGATGTTGAGTATGACTGTGACTGGATCTCTTTTGCCATGAATTATAATATCTAGTCAGTGCTTGAACTTCAGAGGTGCTCTGCATTTATGTTTTGCGAGATACCATTATATCATATTTTATCATGATTGTTTTGAAAAAGTGTTGTCATGTGAAATATCTTATTAGTGCTCGCTAGTCAGTTATGCTATTGATATGAGTAAATGTGAGACCTAAATTTTATTGTGAAAGTGGTAAGTTCATAATCTTTGCTGAAAACCAGAACATTGGTTAGACATATTTGCAACAACAAGATCAAACAGAGTTTGTAAAAGTTTTTCTTTGTCACTTTCAGTTTGTCAACTGAATTGCTTGAGGACAAGCAATGGGTTAAGCTTGGGGGAGTTGATATGTCTCCATCGCATCTACTTTTCCAAACTCTTTTGCCCTTGTTTTGGACTCTAATTTGCATGATTTGAATGGAACTAACCCGGACTTACGCTGTTTTCAGCAGAATTGCCATGGTGTTATTTTTGTGCAGAAATCAAAGTTCTCGGATTGATCTGAAAATTTACAGAATATTTTTTTGGAATATTTCAAAAATACTGGTGGAAAAAGATACCAGAGGGGGGCCACCCAGGAGCCACAAGCTCTGGGGGCGCGCCTCCCAGGCTTGTGGGCCCCCTGGAGCTCCGACAACCCTAAGTCCAACTCCATATATACCTATTCGCAGAGAAAAAAAAAATCAGAGAGATGGATTCATCGCGTTTTACGATACGGAGCCACCACCACCTCCTGTTCTTCATCGGGAAGGCTGATCTGGAGTCTGTTCGGGGCTCCGGAGGGTGGAATTCATCATTGTTGTCATCATCAACCTTCCTCCATCGCCAATTTCATGATGCTCACCACTGGGAGTGAGTAATTCCTTCGTAGGCTTGCTGGATGGTGATGGGTTGGATGAGATTTATCATGTAATCGAGTTAGTTTTGTTAAGGCTTGATCCCTAGTATCCACTATGTTCTGAGATTGATGTTGCTATGACTTTGCTATGCTTAATGCTTGTCACTAGGGCCCGAGTGCCATGATTTCAGATCTGAACCTATTATGTTTTCATGAATATATGTGTGTTCTTGATCCTATCTTGCAAGTTTTAGACACCTATTATGAGTTATGATCCGCATACCCCAAGGTGACAATAATTGGAATTCTTTCAGGTGATTACCATAGTTTGAGGAGTTCGTGTATTTACTAAGTGCTAATTCTTTGTTCCGGTTCTCTATTAAAAGGAGACCTTAATATCCCTTAGTTTCCTTATGGACCCCGCTGCCACGGGAGGGTAGGACAAAAGATGTCATGCAAGTTCTTTTCCATAAGCACGTATGACTATATACGGATTACATGCCTACATTACATTGATGAATTGGAGCTAGTTCATTGTCGCCCTAGGTTATAATTGCTACATGATGAATATTATCCAACACAATTATCCATCACTGATCCAATGCCTATGAGCTTTTCACATATTGATCCTTGCTAAGTTACTTTCGTTGCTGCTGCTGCTGTTACAATCACTACAAAACTACTACTGTTACTTTTGCTACTGTTACTGTGACTATCATACTACTTTGCTACTAAATACTTTGCTGCAGATATTAAGTCTCTCAGGTGTGGTTGAATTGACAACTCAACTTCTAATACTTCTTAATATTATTTGGCTCCCCTTGTGTCGAATCAATAAATTTGGGTTGAATACTCTACCCTCTAAAACTGTTGCGATCCCCTTTACTTGTGGGTTATCAGCGCCCGCTACTTGGCGGAGGGGCACTTCCTCCACTTCAAGCTGGTGGAGGCCGACGTGCTCTCCGTGAAGATCTTTGGGCCTCAGGTGCTCTTCTAGGGTGCTGCGCGGAAAGCTCAACCGACGGCGAAAGCTCCTCCTCGAGCGACAGTGACAAGGAGGACGCCGATGGTGAATACGACGACGGTGGGTATCCGGCCGTCAAGTCCGAAGACGACGACTCGGACTCCAGCTGAACATTGGTAGCACCATCTTCGCTAGATGAGCATGGAAAGCACCATCATCTGCAGCCGGACCCCGGCTTCGTCTTCCCTGCTGGGGGGGGGGGCATTCCTCTGATCCTGGTGGGCTGCGTCCCTCTGGTCCTGGCGGGGGTAGACATTGCTCTGCCTAGGTGCTCCTTTTGTCCTCCTTACACTTGATGTAAATCCTGGGAGGAGAGGGCCAAGAAAGGCATTATCGAGCACTTTTCGTTTTTCAGTAAATGTATGATACCTGATGTGCTCAAATAAATGTAAATTATTCTCCTTACTTGTCTCTGCCTTCATACATTTTTCACTTAAGTACCCTACGCTTTCTGGAAGCTTGCCGGGGCGCGACCACTGGCAAAGCAACTTGCCAGTCTCGAACGCAATTGCACAGACTCCATCGAGTGAGCTTGAGGCGGAACTAGATCGCCGGACAAAATCGCGGCAAGATTCCTTCGCGTGCAGATTTTTCGTACGAATACAAAGACGTGCAAGGAGAAATAATGGAGTTGTAGTTGAAAAATTTCCAACTTATCTTTCTTTGTTGTACTTCTGATGAAATGAACGCGATACGCGGTTTATCCGAACATTCCATCTTCGTTACTCCCCGGGAAACTTGTACGCGGGGAATCCTTCTGCACTTGTAGAAAACGGAAAGGAGATGTACGGTAATGTGGAGACCTTGGAGGTACGTGAGTTATTTCATTCAAGCAAAGCACTATCACACTATATTATGCATTAGTACGTGAGTAAACATGCATGAAAATATGGGAAGCACTTAGCATCATTCAGATATGCACAGGATCTGCGCCTGGCTTTGTACAAAGGGTTACAAGCCATTGACACTATGCTTGTACTAAAGGGATTGCTGGGACAAGGCTCGGCAACAGTGCCTTATGGATAGAACTTGTGAAGATGCTCAATATTCCACGAGTTCTGCATAGGAATGCCATTTTCGGTCTCCAGATGGACTGCGCTGGGTCTGGTGACTTGTACTATCCGATAAGGGCCTTCCCACTTCAGCGTCAACTTGTTTGTTCCCTTGGCAGATTGAACGCACCGAAGGACAAGGTTGCCTTCCTCAAGGCTCCGGGCATGAATCTTGCAGCTATGATAGCGGCGCAAGGCTTGCTGGTAGCGTGCAACTCGCACAGCTGCCCGAAGACGATGTTCCTTGAGGAGCACGGCATCGTCATGCTGGAGCTGTTGTTGCTCTACTTCATCGTAGGCAAGTAATCGAGGTGACCCGTATATGAGTTCCCTGGGTAGCACCACTTCTGCACCATAGACTAGGGGAAGGGTGTTTGGCCAGTAGCTCGATTTGGTGTCGTCCTGAGTGACCAAAGAACCACGGGCAACTCATCAATCCAACGCCTCCCGCACTTTTGCAGCCTATCAAAAGTTATTGTCTTGAGCCCGTGCAACACTTCAGCATTCGCCCTTTCTGCTTGCCCGTTACTCCTTGGGTGAGCAACGAATGCGAAGAAAACCTTGCTTCCAAGGCTATGGACGTACTGCATGAAGGCGCGACTCATAAACTGGGTGCCGTTGTCAGTGATGATTTTACTTGGAACCCCAAAGCGGCAAACCAGTCATTTGAAGAACTTGACGGCTGACTGCGTAGTTACCTTCCTCATTGGCTCTACTTCCATCCACTTTGTGAACTTGTCGATGGCAACATACAAGAACTCAAAGCCCCCGGTAGCACGGGGGAAGGGGCCCAAGATATTGATCCCCCAGACCGAAAAAGGCCAGGAGAGAGGAATTGTTTGGAGGGCTTGTGCCGGCTGATGTATATTCTTCGAATGGAGCTGGCATGCTTCACATCTCGTTACTAGCTCAGTTGCATCTTGGAGGGCAGTGGGCCAATAAAAACCTTGCCGGAAAGCCTTCCCGACAAGGGCTCTTGATCCTATATTGGAACCACAGATGCCCCCATGTATTTCTGCCAACAACTTCAGTCCATCTTCCCGGCAAATGCACTTCAATTTCACACCATTTGGTCTTTTTCTGCATAGGATGTTGTCCACAAACTAATACATACTCGATTGACGGGCTAATTTCTCGGCCTGCTCTTATTCCTCGGGAAGTCTTCTATTTGAAGAAACTGAACTATCTATTGGGCCCATGCTGGAGCTTGCGGCTCGACGACAAGGACTAAAGGCATTTCTTCGGCCTCGGGAGCACTAACCTCGACAGCAAAAATCTGGGACTTTGCTTGAGGCCGCTGCTCACCGGCAAGTGCATCATCATTACCGGCAACATTCTTGTTGGCAGCTCCGGGAAGCTTTGCTAGAAAATATTTGCCGACGCTTATCTTTCTTCTTTTCTTGGCTCTTGTTGATGGGGCAACTATTGGTTGATTCAAACAGAGCACAAAAATCCCTGGTTCCACAGGTAGCTTCTGGGCAGCACATTTTGACAGCTGATCAGCAATGATGTTTTTCGCATGAGGGACGTGCTCTATTTGCAAACCGTCAAAGTTCTCTTCCAATTTCCTCACTTCATCCACGTATGCCTCCATCAATGGGCTCTGATAATCCTTGTTCACTTGCTTCACTACAAGTTGCGAATTTCCTCGGACGATCAGCTTCCTGATTCCTAACTCCACTATGATTCTAAGGCTGGCAAGCAATCCTTCATACTCCACAGTGTTGTTGGTGGCTTCCTCCCTGGGAAAGTGCATTTGAAAAACATACTTGAGATGCTCCCCGGTGGGTGCGACAAGCAGCACTCTGGCACCGGCGCCTTGCAGGAGAAAGCACCGTCGAAGTACATGATCCAATCTTTCTCAGTTTCCCTGCCGGGGAGGGCTGATTCCTGGATCTCGTCATCTTGCGTCAGCGTCCATTCTGCAATGAATTATGTCAATGCTCTGCTCTGAATAGTTGATGTACTCTCAAACTTGAGTGCAAAACTTGACAGCTCCAGTGCCCACTCTACTATCCTACCAGTTGCCTCTGGATTCCTCAGAATGCGCTACAACGAGAAGCGAGTGACCACGGTAACCTCATGTGCTTGGAAATAGTGGCGCAACTTTCTTGAGGCCATGAGTAGGCCGAAGATAAATTTCTGCATGCCTGAGTACCATGACCTAGCCCCCTGCAGGAGAGAGCTAACAAAGTACACAGGCCGCTGCACCACCTTCTTCTTCGGTGTAACCTGCTGATCTACTTCCTTCTCTTGCACCATTTCTGCCTTTCCGGTATCTGGATCTACCGGGGAGGATTATGCTTCATCATGGGATAGCTTTGCCGCCGCCGTTTCCTCATCGCTAGCTTCTCTCTGTGCAACCAGTGCGGCACTGACCACTTGGTTCGTTGCCGCTAGATATAGCAACAACGGTTCCTGTGGCTTAGGCACGACTAAGAATGGCGCGGAGGACAAGTACATTTTCAGATCTTGCAGCACGGCCTCCACTTTCGAAGTCCATTTTACTGGACCTGCCTTTTTCAATATCTGGAAAAATGGTAGGGCGCGCTCAGCAGACTTTGAAATGAACCTGCTCAAAGCTGCGACACAACCGGCAAGACGTCGCACATCTTTGACAGTCTTGGGTGCTTGAATCTGCTCCATAGCTTTGATCTTGTTAGGATTCGCTTCGATTCCATGCTGGGACACAAAGAACCGAGGAGCTTGCCGGATGGAACTCCGAACACGCACTTCTCGGTGTTAAGCTTCATGTTGATTTTGCGCAAGTTTGCAAATGTTTCCTCTAAATGTCCAATGAGGGTCAATATGTCCTTGGTCTTGACCACTATATCATCCATATAGGCCTCCACATTTCTGTGCAACTATGGCTCAAAACCTCTGAACAGCTCTGGCAAATGTCGAACCAGCACTTTTTAATCCGAAAGGCATACGTACAAAGCAATACGTGCCACATGGAGTAATGAATGCGGTCTTTTCCTCATCTTCCTTGGACATGAATATTTGGTGATATCCTGAGTAGGCATCAAGAAACGAGAGCAAATCACAACCGGCAGTGGAGTCCACAATCTGATCAATGGACGGCAAGGGGAAAGGATCCTTCAAACATGCTTTGTTGAGATTAGTGTAATCACTGCAAAGCCTTCATTTCCCATTTGCTTTGCGCACGACAACTGGGTTTGCCAACCAAGTTGGATGTAACACCCTGCTAACCAAACCTGCTGCCTTGAGTTTCTTGATCTCTACAACTATGAATTGTTGCTGTTCCAAAGCCTGCTTCCTGACCTTCTGCTTGATGGGCCGAGCATGAGGACAGACAGCAAGGTGGTGCTCAATTACCTCCCTAGGAACACCGGGGATGTCTGATGGTTGCCATGCAAACACATCTACATTCACCCGCAGGAAGGCAATGAGCGCACTTTCCTATTTGCTGTCCAGAGTGGCACCAACAGTGGAAGTACCGCTAGTGCCATCCTCCCTTGCCGGCACCTTGTTTGTCGTAGGTGGAGTGGCCTTGGACCTCTTGCTGGCAGAGCTTTTCGGCAAGTCCTCAACGGGTGCGCAGCGCTCTGAGGAGGCGCGCTTCCCGGAAGTCTCGCTAGATATCTTGACGGGTTTTTGGCTTTTCTTTTGCTTGGCGGGGGCTGTGGTCTTGACGGACTCTGCTGCCATCGCCTCTTTTTAGAGCTTGTCTACACATATGACTGCGTCTTTCTTATCGGAGTTGATGGAGATGACACCCATGGCCCCTTGCATCTTTAGCGTGTTGTAGGCATAGTGCGATGCCGCCATGAACTTGGCCAAGGCTGGGCGACCAAGAATTCCATTGAACGGCAAGGGGATCTTAACAACAGCAAACACAATCTTCTATGTCCTGTAATTCAGCTCCCCGCCAAACATCACTGGCAGTGTGATCTTTCCATTAGGTTGGCTCCTTCCCAGGTTGATTGCTTGGAATGTACCGATTTTCTTGAGCTCTCTCTCGGAAATCTGTTGCCTCTCGATCACCTCAGGGGAGATCAAGTTCAAGCCAGCCCCACCATCAACAAATATTTTCGTGACTTTGAGGTTACATATTGTTGGTGAGACCAACAACGGCAAACACCCGACCATAGTTGTGCGATCAGGGTGTTCCTCGGCATCGAAAATGATAGGCGTGTGGGACTGTTTGAGGGGCTTTTGAGCATCCGCTGCTGGCTCCGCTGCATTAATTTCATGTGCACATTGCTTGAGCTGGCGGTGAGAGTGCAAAGATGCACCCCCGTCAATGCACATGGCCTCTGTTGCCTTCTGGAATTCCGGTTCACTTGACTCGTCGTCATCCTCCTATTCACTCTCTTCGTCCTCTTTTTTCTCTCTGCCCCTGGTGGGCTTTTCTTTCTTCTGGCTAGTGTTGCCGCGACGTCCACCTCGGCCGCCGCGACCCTTCTTGCCTGATCCACCCGTACCATCCTGGCCCTTCTCCTAGTCCCGCTTCTCATACTCAGCTTTCTTTTTCTCAACTAGTTGTTCAACTTGGCGACACTCCTGGAGGTCGTGACCTTTAGTACGGTGGATCTTGCAGTACGACCCGTCAAATTTGCTGGCCTTCTCTCCTGGCGCGGCGACCTGGCAATCAGCGCATGCAGCAGCTTCCTTGCTGGTGCTTTCCGTGTTGGTTTTCTTGGCGGGGCTAGAATCGTCGGATCCCTCTACAGCCATAACTGACTTGCCTTTGAGCTTTCTATTGTGCCTTCAACCTTTCTTCTTCGGGGAGGCGGCATCGTCATCATTAGAGTCAACTTCAATGTCGGCATCTTCCCCGGGAAGCCTTCTCCCTTCTTAAGACCACACACACTTGTCCGCCAATGTGTAAAGCTCGTTGGCGGTTCTCGGCAACTGAATATGCATCTTCTCCCGCATCTTGCAATTGCGTAAATTCGTGTGGAATGCGGCAATCATAGCCGCGGGGTGTATGTCCGGAATGCTGTGGTGCACATGACTGAATCTCTGGATGTATTTGTGCAGATCTTCTCCTTCCTTTTGCGGGATCACTTGCAAGTCGTTGGGTAACCCCGAACCTTTCTGTCCTCCGGTAAAGGCACCAACGAACTCATTGCAAAGATCTGACCATGAAGAAATGGAGTTTTCTGGCAAATTCATCAACCAAGATCTCACATTGGGCTTGAGCACGAATGGGAAATAGTTGGCTAGGATCTTCTCATCCCTTCGTCTGGCAGCTTGCGTGGGAATCATGTAAATGCCCAGGAATTCTGCTGAGTTAAGCTTGTCGCCATACTTTTCTGGTACTTCAGGCTTGAACACGTGGATGGACAGTCAGCGGACTTGCCGCAGCTCACGTGTGAAGGCGGGGCACCCAACCTCGTAAGGCAGGTACCCCCCCCCCAACAACAGGCGCTGGCTCATCGACGACTGGACCGTTGCGCTCGTCTGATTGATGGCGCGCCTCCCGGCGTCGTTGGATGGTAGTTCAAGCATCTTCTGCTCGTCTGTCTAGCATCACCTGTCACTGATCTGGTTGTGTCCGCGGATCTAAGGAAGCCATCGACATGTTGTCGGGCTACGCGTTCCGCTAGGTGTGCTGCGTACGCTGGCACTGCTGTTGGGACTGTTGTCGTGGAGGTGATTGCACCGTGGGTGCACCGCCTGCCACATGGCCATCAGTTTGAGCTACGGGTGCAGTTTGTGGGTGCCACGAGGGCTCTGCCAACTGGGACTTGTTTGCATCGGCAAAATCAATCAAGCTCCGGATGGTGTCTCTCCACTCATCCATCTTGTCTGCTACTGGAGGAAAATCGAACAGCATCTGGGCTCGCGCCATCGCCGTCGAAGGCATGTTGGAGCGTGAAGAACGTGATGTCGCTCGACTCCTGGCAGAGCCAGCAGGAGCATCGTTACAATCTTGTCACTGAACTATGGGAGTGACGGCAAGTTGGCATGGCAGGAGTGTCGCCTGAAGATCTTGAACCTGATCGACAGGCGTCTTGCCGTGCGGGCGCTGTTGTGGAGGTACAACAACACCACCTGGCGTCACGTCGCGCCCATCTTGTGATGGACACGGCGTGTGTCTCTATGTCGTTCCCCTCGTCGCCGCCGCCGGAGCTACAACAGCAGGAGGGTCGCGGCTCACGCCCGATCGGTCGGTGTCACTTCGATGGCTGCGTCCGCTGGTGCGCTGAGGAGGCGGGAGATGCTCGCCCGCACCACTCGCACCATTGTTGCTGTCTTCGCCGGAGTGGCGAGGGAGATGTCCTGCCCCGGAGCCACCACCACCCGTTCCCGCTGCAGTGGGCACGGCGACCACGCCCATCGTGGCATTTGTACCGTCCGCGGCGGCGCCTCGGCCTACGCCGCCCGCAGACGAACAAGACAGAAGCTTGGAGATGGAGGGTTTCGCCGCCACGGAGCCCTTCTTCTTGGGCGCCATGGATGATGAAGAAAAAGCTAAATTCGATGAAGCCGACGCACCACTTGCTGCCTTGTTTTACTCCAATGCGCCCCCTACCTGGCGCGCCAAAGATGTCGGCTTGGAGCCGGCGATCTATGGAACAATGCTGCCCCTTTCTGGTTCGGCGAGGGGTGCACTCAATGCAAAGAGCAAGAAAAACAAGAGGCGCTATAGTTTTTACCCAGGTTCGCGCCGCTGAGAAGCGTAAAACCCTACTCCTGCTTTGAAGTATTGGATGGATGTTTGCACAGGTACACGGAGCGCTCTCCCCCGGCAAGTCGTGAGGAGAGGGCAGCTACACGAATACGTACGCGTGGGGCTACAATAGGTTCCAACCCTTGTAAAGGTTGCCCTGGTCCTCCTTTTATAGCTCAAGGGGTTACCATAGTGGCAAAAAGGTCATTACAGGGTGATTATATAGAAACAGTGTTAACATACCTAACTCTGCTAGTTAGGACAAAATGCATTAAATGCATCGCTAGGTTTCGTGAGGAGGAGGAGCCCCGGCAAGGATGAGGCACCGCTTACCCAACTACCTCCTATTAGCTTGACACGCTATTTGGACGGGTTTCGATAAAGTTAATTTGTTTCCCAGCGAGCTGAGACGTATGGGCGAGCTCCACCACACCGCTTGCGGGCTCGACACCTCACCAAACGGTGACCAGCTGGCTGGTGAGGTGGAGCGCAGTTGGTTTGGCAAGAATCTGCTTGCCGTGAGGCTTGCCGGGTCTTCGTCTTGTCGGCCCGGCCTTGCCGGTAGGGATTGCTTCTACGCTTGAGTTGCCCTTGGTGTCCTTGATGCGCTCCTTGATCTCTCGAAGAGCTGCTTCCTTTGACTTGGAGGCCTCCACTAGGGCTTTAAGTTGACGGGGGAGCTACCACTTGACTGTGCATAAGTTAGGGTATTACACACCTATGTTTAATACATTGACACTTGGCGGGTTGATATTGTGAGCCGCGTCATCCAGGCTGCCTTGTACGTCCACCTGGACTGGCTCTACCGGCTCCACCATCGTTTCTTCAGCACCAGCTGGACCATTTTGCTGAGGCGGCTCAACCCTTTGATCGGGGTTGTCTTCGTTTGCATTTTTAGTTTGGCCTTCTGGAGTCACCAAGGGTGGTTCTTGGGACTCAGGGATCGCTGCAGAAGAAGATGACTCACCAACTCTCCTTTTCTTGGCCTTAGCCCTGCAGTCATATGAGTATTCAAATAAAAGAAACAATGGTTATGATGAAGTATGAATTATTAAAATACTTACCCTTGCTTAATAACCAAGGGCGGGAGCTGTGAGGCAGTCGATTCTCCTGATGAGGGCGAGGTCTCCTGATAATTCAAGTTAGAAGGGTTAAGAGGTTGCCTAATAAGGTCGGCTTGTGGAAGAGATGAAGTTGGGCTGTGAGGCACCTCATTTCGTCGCCTGCGGGCGACTGGCTCATCTGACAAGCCAGTCGATAACTCGCCAGAATTACTTCGGAGCTTGCGCTTGGAGGTACCAACTTGTTGCGATTTCTTCAAAAGAAATTTTGGGTCTAGGTGAGCATCTGGATGCGAAAAGGGAACCTTTCTTACGGCTCATCTTGTTTTCTTTGGGATTAAAGTTTCCGAGCTGGATGAGATAGAAATTACCTCAGTAAGGCCGGCTCGACTGGTTTATGTGTGATCGTGAGAATACGGGGCGTTAGCAAGTTGCATAAATAAACAACCAAGCGAGTCAAGCTCTACCTCCAACTCATTCTCAGTAGCCGGCTCGTCATCACCAACTGGCTCGTTCATTTGTTCAGTTGGAGCAGTGCTGCTTCGTTCAATAGAGGGCTCTGGCGAGAGGGATAAGAAAACCGAAGGGCTAGAGTAGTAAAAATGAATCTGGGACCCCATCAAGTGTTTTTATATGGCGGTGAGAAGGGGAAAAGGCAGGTGCGAAAACAGAGGTGGCACAGTCACTTTTCGAGTAAGGGACGCCTCGATTTTCGGACCTGACAGATATGCATGAAAGATTCATTGTGATGTCACACCTATACTCCCGAGATTTAGGAAGATGACATCATGTTATAAAGAGGTAAAAAAATGTCAAGTGCGGAGGTGTCATAAGCCGGCAATATTATATGACTCGGCCATAAGACATCCAAGAGGCGAGAATTTCTGGCTTGCGGAAAGATGAAATGGAGTTATTATAAGTCTGAAGATTGACATGGATAAATCCAAGTTAATCTGGGGGCTAATGTTGGGGATATAACCTCATGGTATGACCCGCCTGTTCAGGGTTGGGTTATCCAGTGGCGATTCAGAAGATGGCGTCGGTCAAGTAGGCCACAATGACCAAAAGGTTTGAGGCCCAGAAGACGAGTCGCCAAGCAGGCCGGCTCATGGCCGAGAACCTGAGATGCCGGCGCGCTCCAAGAAGATGAAGGAAAGTTCCTTACTTGGGAAGTAAGATGACTAGGAAGTAGATTAGGGCATGGGTTGAACTACAACCCAGACTCTGTTGTGAACCCAGGGCCTCAACCTATATATAAAGGGAGCCCCTGGGGTAGAAAGGACTAAGTTACAAGCTCTTGAGTACTAGGATAGCCAAGTTGCACCCTTGTAATCGAGATCTCACGCAATAATCAAGCAAGAAGGAGTATGCTATTACCTCCACCGTGAGGGGCCGAACCTGGGTAAACCCTTGTCTCTCGATTCTGATCAAACCCGTTCAAGCTACCACTTAGCAGCGATGGCCTCACGACTAAGTCTTTTCATAAGGACATCTACCGTGACAAAACCACGACACCTATGGACATGATTTATATATGCAAGTTGATCTACTCTCTGTGCTCTACATGATGGTTGCATTTGCATTCATGTTGGGGTTCATCTTCATGTGTTAATCTTCATTGCAAAAGTACATCCTGATGTTAACTGCTGAAACTGTTAAAAGATTTAAACTTGTCATGATTATTGCCACTAATCCATAAGTCATATCCCTATGATTCCTTCATGTGATTTGCATTACATCATGTACTCTTTCATGCCATGCCCTTGGTTGCCATGTAAACTCGCTGCAGCATGTCTCTTTCTTGCTCTCAAGTTTCCATCATGCTAAATCTGTCAACCTGTTAACAGCATGTTCCATTTTGTAAAAATCATAGTAATTAATCTATGAATCATATAAATTTGTGCATATGGAGTAAGTTGGATATTGCCATTTCTACTACATACTCATATCATTTTCATAAATAGTAAAATTGCTATACTTACTGTTATGTGCTTCACAAGACAGCATCATGACGTTACTATTTGCATTCCCAGATTTTCACTGTCTGAGAATCAGCTTAGTTCAAGGTTGCATATTGTTTTGATGAATGACATGAACCTGTTGCTCCTATGATTATGCCATGTTGTATGATTTGAGCTCCATGATATGTACTAGCATGCTATGTCATTTGATACCATGTTTAAGCATTATAGCACCTTTGTTTCATGTCTCCAATATGCCATCAAAATAACTTTGTTGTCATATATGCCCAGTTTTTCACGAAGTCCTTTTCTGTAATAGAACATTGCATTTTTCATGGATCATAGTAAATTAACCATGATGCTTATGAACCTGAATCTTAAATAGAATTTGAAGTATGTTATCTCTATGTTAAGTGCATATCAAGTTTGTGCCCATCTTGTTCCTGTAGCATCATGTTTTGTTGCTCTCAATTAGGCATCATGCTGTTTTGGGCAGATTGTTAATAAAACTTGTATTGATTGTTAGTGTAGAACCGTTGCTCCGTTTCGATCATGTCCTATATGATACTTGCTTAGAATTACATGTAGTTTCATCATGTCATATTGCATCCATGATTTGAGTATTTGTGGTTGCTGTTTGCATGCATTTTGCATCAATGCCATGTTAAACTTGTTTAGCTCATATCTTCTAAACCGTAGCTCCGAATCAAATGATCTACATATGTAACTTGACTAGAAAAACATGTAGATCATCATGGTTCACTCTAACTTTCTGTTTAATAACTTTAACATTGTATTTAATTCAGATCAGTACTAATTTTGAAATTTGCATATGGAGACTTTTCGTAATTATTATGTGTTGTTTCTGGCCTCATTTAAACTTGCTTGATGTAGGGTTCTTTCATGCATCATCTCTTGCCATGAGTAACAACATTTGATCTTGTCATGCATCATACTTGGTTGTGCATCATGCCTTGTTCATGTGTTATTTGTTTATAGTGTTGCTTGCTTCTTTCCGGTTGTGCTTCTTCTCGATAGTTGCCAGTTCCATTGCGATTGTGAGGATTCGTTCGACTACGTTGGTTCGTCTACTTCATGGACTCAATCTTCTTTCGAGCGGGCTTTCAGGCAAGATGACCATTACCTTAGATATCACTACTATCTTTTCTTTGCTAGTTGTCTTGATGTTATCGCTATGGCGCGCTACCTACACTTGTTTGTCAAGCCTCCCAACATGCCATGATAAGCCTCTAACCTTTCCGCCATCCCAGCAAACCGTTGTTTGGCTATGTTACCTCTTGCTCAACCCCTCTGATAGCGTTGGTAGTTGCAGGTGCAGTTGTAGGTTGTTCCATGTTGGGACATGGATATCATGGGATATCACAATATCTCTTATTTAATTAGTGCATCTATATACTTGGTAAAGGGTGGAAGGCTCGGCCTTTGCCCTGGTGTTTTGTTCCACTCTTGTCGCCCTAGTTTCCATCATATCAGGGTTATGTTCCTTGATGAGCGCTCCTAACACATGTGGGGTATTATGGGCCCCCCCTGACCATTCGCTTAGGCTAAAACTCCTCCAGCAAGGCCTAACTTGATTTTAAAATTTGCCAACATAATAATACAGATAAATAATTAATTTGCATAGGGAGTTAGCGCTACCCGAGGATTCTTAATTCCACATAATACAGGTGGGCCAATGCCAATGGTGCTGGTCCAAAATGTGCGACATGCGGGGCCACCGCGAAGAAAATCAAGAATTGATTTTACTCATAGCTTGTCCCATCCGGTCGTGTCTTGAGAACAAGATACGTGTGGCTCCTATCGGGATCGTCAACACGCCGGGAGGTCTTGCTGGTTTAGTTTTACCTTTGCTGAGTGGCTTGTCCATCGGGATTCCTTATCATAAGCATCGTGTTCTCATGGTGTGAGGATGTTCCATCGGATGCGCATGGTAATTTATAATGGACCACTTGGAGCACCCCTGCAGGGTTAAATCTTTTTGGAAGCCATGCCCACGGTTATGTGGCAACTTAGAAATTTATAATATACGGTTGTAGAGAACTTGACACTAAACCCGAATTAAAACAGCAACCGCGTGCGTAACTGTGATCGTCTCTTTTTGAGGGAGTTCGGGAAGAGAACACAGTGGGGTTATGTTTGACTCCTAATTAGTTCAGGATCACTTCTTGATCATTACTACTTTGCCACCGTTGTGCGTAGTTTACTCTTCTTTTGTACTCATAAGTTTGCCACCATACAATGCTTAGTGCTTGCTGCAACCTCGCCACTTAACCATTCCATACCCATTAAGCTTTGCTAGTTTTGATACCCATGGTAATGAGAGTGCTGAGTCCTCATGGCTCACAGATTACTACAACAACAGTTGCAAGTACAGGTACCACGGTGATTTGACATGAGAGCGGTATTTTCTTGTTTTGGAGTTCTTCTCTGCTTCTTCTTCTTCTTCGATCTTGGGATAGGTTCCTGGTCGGCAGCCTGGGCTAGCAGGGTGGATGTCATGTGTTTTTTCGTTTGTCTTCATCCATAGTCGGATGTTGCCCTTTTGTATGGTGTTTGCTATGTATTGATGTATTCATGTGGCGAGTGTATGCCTTTGTATGTATCCCCATGTGTGTTGTACATGGTATGATGTAATGATATCCACCTTGCAAAGCATCTTCAATATGCGCTTCTATCCTTGGTGGGACCTCCGAGTTCCTCTAGGATAGGATCGCATATTGGGCATGATAGGTGGAGTGCCCTCCAAGCTAATTGGGGGTGCCTCCACCCCTAGAGGACAAGGGGGTGGAAGAGGGGAGGGGACAAGGGCTTCCAGGGGGTGGAGGCGACCACGGCGCTTGAGCTTCGAGCCCACAGCAGGGCATGATACGTCTCTAACGTATCTATAATTTTTTATTGCTCCATGCTATTATAGTATCAATCTTGGATGTTTATTATGCAATTATATATCATTTTTTTGGACTAACCTATTAACCTAGTGCCTAGTGCCAGTTGTTGTTTTTTGCTTGTTTTTGGCTTTTCAGGAAATCAATATCAAACAGATTCCAAACGGAGAAAAAACTTTGGATTAATTTTTCCTGGACCAGAAGAGATCCTAGAAGGTTCAGGAGAAGACCTTACGAGCCACGAGGGAGCGACAAGCTCTGGAGTTGCGCCCCAGGGGGGCGCCCCCCGGCTTGTGGGCCCCTTGTGGCACCTCTTGATCTAATTCCGCCTCTATAAATTCTCAAATATTCCCCATACATCAGAGAGCCACCCGAAATACTTTTTTCCGCCGCCGCAAGTTTCTGTTCTCGCGAGATCCCATCTGGAGGCCTTCTCTGGTACTCTGCCAGAGTGGGAATCAATCACGGAGGGCCTCTACATCAACCTTGCTGCCCTACCGATGATGTGTGAATAGTTTACCATGGAACTACGGGTCCATAGCTAGTAGCTAGATGGCTTCTTCTCTCGCTTTGATCTTCAATACAATGTTCTCCTTAATGTTCTTGGAGATCTATTTGATGTTATCCTTTTTTGGGTGTGTTTTTGGGATCCGATGAATTGTGAGTCTATGATCGGATAATCTAAGAATATTATTTGAGTCATCTCTGAACTCTTTTATGCATGATTTTTATAGCTTTGTATTTCTCTCTGATCTATCCGTTTGGTTTGGCCAACTAGATTGATTTATCTTTCAATGGGATAGGTGCTTTGTGATGGGTTCGATCTTGCGGTACTCAATCCCAGTGATAGAAAGGGACATGACACGTATTTGTATCGTTTCCATTAAGGATAAACGATGGGGTTTATTCATACTGCTTGGATTTACTTTGTCTATATCATGTCATCTTGCTTAAGGCGTTACTCCATTCTTTATGAACTTAATACTCTAGATGCGTGCTGGATAGCGATTGACGTGTGGAGTAATAGTAGTAGATGCAGGCAGGAGTCAGTCTACTTGTCTCGGACGTGATGCCTATAAAGATGATCATTGCCTTGGATATCGTCATGATTATTCGCTTTTCTATCAATTGCCCAACCGTAATTTGTTTACCCACCGTATGCTATGTTCAAGAGAGAAGCCTCTAGTGAAAACTATGGCCCCCGGGTCCATGTTTATCATATATTAAAATCCAAAATACCTTGCTGCAATTTTATTTACTTTATTTTATTTCTGTTTATCTATCTATCACTATGAGATTTGATCCTCGAAATTAACCGCCAAGGGATTGACAATTTGGGTGCAAGTATTTGTTATTTTGTGTGTAGGTACTGCTAATGAGGTGTTGCGTGGTTCTCCTACTGGATCGATAACCTTGGTTCTTAACTGAGGGAAATACTTATCTGTACTATACTGCATCATTCTCTCCTCTTCGAGGAAATCCCAACACAGCTCACAAGTAGCAGGGCACGACTCTATGTGCTTCCTGGATATCTACTCGGGATGTCATCAGATAAAGATGAAAGAATCTGATCAAGCACCAACAACATTGATAACTCTTTACGGGCCATTTTGTTTCAATATGATGCCCTTCGGACTAAAAAATGCAGGTGCAACATACCAGCGCCTGATTTAGACACGCCTGGAGATGCAAATTGGAAAAATTGTAGAGGCTTACGTGGATGACATGGTTGTGAAAACCAAAAATGTCAGCCAGCTAGTCGACGACCTCCGTGAAACATTCACTAACCTCCGAACATACCATATTAAGCTCAATCCGGGGAAGTGCATGTCCGGAGTACCGGCAGGCAAGCTCCTTGAGTTTATCGTCACCCATCAAGGAATAGAGGCTAATCCTGGCAAAATCTGAGCATTGGCTCGATTGGAAGTGCCTGTCAAACTCAAGCACATCCAAAAGCTGGCAGACTGCATGGCCGCACTGAGCAGATTTATCTCACGCCTTGAGGAAATCAAAACCCTCATTGCTACCAACCCTATACTGGCAGCACCTGGGGTGAGTGAGCCGATGTTACTATACATCTCGGCCACCAACCAAGTGGTCAGTGCGGTCCTTGTGGTCAAGCGTGACATGGAAGGCCCATAAGTTCCAGTTCCAAAGGCCTGTTTACTACGTTTCCCAAGTACTTATCCCATGTAAAATGAGGTACCTTCATTACCAGAAGATAGCTTATGCGATTTTTATGGCATCTCGAAAACTTGGGCACTACTTTCAAGAGTGCTCAATCACAGTGGCATCCGAAGTACCCCTCAGTGATATAATCAACAATAGGGATGCTACATGACATATTGCCAAGTGGGCAATTGAACTCCTCCCCTTTGAAATCACATACCGACCATGCCGAGCTATTAAATCTCAGGTGTTGGCGGATTTCATGGCAAAGTGGACGGAAGCCGAGCTCCCTAGAGAGCACAATACATATTCACATTGGACGATGTACTTTGATGACTCCCAAATGCTCGCGGGGCTAGTGTTGGGCTCTACGGTAGGGTACATCGACTGAAAATTAAAATTTCCTACCCGTACAACATCCAGGAACATGCTACGGGAATGGATCACGGATCGTTACCACTAGACTCGTAGTGTCGTGCAACGTAAGTAGAGTTGGGGCAGCGCGTCTCCGGAGTCGTCTCCTCCTTGTCCGGTCTCCCTCAAACAGTCGGTCATCGCATACCACGTATTGGTTCGTCTGAGCGGCGCAAGTGCACCGCCTCTAATGCTATCCACGCATGCAGGAGGAACACCGTGTAGCGGACTGCTAGATCCGATCACACAGTCAGCAGCGAGTGGAGGTGGCTATCGCAACACATGCAAAACCTAGTGACGACGCCAAAGTGATCAACCAAATGAGTGTGCTGCACCTACACTATATATAGGCGTTCATCGCGGGCTCAACACTTGGGCCTCGCCCGGACCCTAAAGCCAAAAATCTGTTCGGCCTGGATTCGAGTCCAAGTAGGATCACATCTGACTCATGGAGTCCGATCCGGCCTCACAGGTTCCTTCCCTTAAGTGCTCGCCCCCTTAGGTTCAAGTTGGCTTGGTCGCAGGTCGGATCACCTCCGACCTGCTCAATTGGTAGCGGCCTCTGGCAAGGCGTGCCAATCACCAAGTAGACAATGAAGCCAGTTGGCGAACCTATACAACGTGTCACACTTCTGTTCCCTTTGCCACACGATATATGTTGTCGGGCTCAAGGCGAGTTTTTCATCTTTGTGCAAGCCGGACCTCTTTCTCGTTCCAGTGATGCCGACCACAAACCGGATTATCTCATAATACTTGTCGCATGGCCATGCTTATCTTGGTCGGATCACACGAGGGGCCCAGAGTATATCTCTCCTGGTCGGAGGAGCAAATACCATCTTGACCGACCATGTCTCGCAGCATGGGTCTGGAAAAGCCCGAAACCTACCTTTGCAACTACCCAGCCACAGAGTAGCGTTTGGTCGGCCCAAAGCAGGTATGTCACCATCCCGAGTACATGCGCCAGCTCAGGTCTCGCTGGACATAGAACATATGTTGTACTAGAGGCTCACAGATGACATATCGCTTTGTCTCATAGGTGGGTCTGTCCGACTCGGACCTTATCTCGACTCCGATCCGACTACGTCGAATCCGACCAGATCCTTCCAAGCCCATATTATCCTGCTAGCATCCAATGCTCCATGGCTAGTGAGACCGAGCCATCCACCATGTCATATGCTAGTCTAGTTGGCTATGCGTCCACACAACCCTTTCGACTAGGGACCTTTTAGGACAGTCATCATACAATGAATAGTCCGACAGACAAGTCACGTACTAGTTGATACACATCATTGATAATGTCCAAGGACTATCTTTATTCATAAACACATAGCAAATATCATCATACATGATTGCCTCTAGGGCATATCTCTAACAGTCTCCCACTTGCACTAGAGTCAATCAAATAGACATCGTATGCCCATAGCTCTAACATGCCCCTCATGCTTGGGTTGTGGAAGCGGCTTAGTCAGCGGATGTGCAACATTTGCATCCGTGTGAATTTTGCATAACTCTACATCACCACCCTTTACGATCTTTCGTATCAGGTGATATTTCCGATCTATGTGTCTGGTCTTGTGGTGATTCCCCGGCTCCTTGGCTTGTGCGATGGCACCAAAATTATCACAATAAAGGTCCCCGAGGCTGGGAAAATACCAAGATCATCCAGAAAGGTTCGGATCCAAACACCTTCCTTTGCAGCTTCGCAAGCCGCAATGTATTCAGCTTCTGTGGTAGTATCAGCCATCGTATCTTGCTTGAAACTCGTCCAGCTCACTGCTCCTTCGTTCATGATGCACACAAATCCAGACTATGATCAACAATCATCTCTGTCGGTTTGGAAACTAGCATCGGCCTTACCCTTTACGCAGATCTCCTCCTCACCTCCATAAACTAGGAACATCTCTTTAGTCCTTTTTAGGTACTTTAGAATAGTCTTTACCGCTGCCTAGTGACTCTCACCGGGGTTGCCCTGGTATCTGCTTGTTAAGCTTATTGCAAAAGCAACATCAGGCCGAGTACATATCATGGCATACATGATAGATCCGATTGCCGAGGCATATGGAATCCTACTCATCCTGCGTCGCTCATCAGATGTCGAAGGACTCTGAGTCTCGCTTAGCCTTATACCATGTGAGAGTGGCAAGAACCCTTTCTTAGCCTCACTCATGTTGAATCGCTTCAACACTTTATCAATGTACGTGCTCTGGCTTAAGCCGAGCAGCCTCCTCGATCTATCTCTATAGATCTTAATGCCTAAAATGTAAACTGCTTCACCGAGGTCCTTCATTGAAAACTTTCCATTCAATGATTCCTTGACCGAGTTCAGCATCAAAACATCATTTTTGATCAGTAGTATGTCATCCACGTACAAGATCAAAAACACTATCGAGCCCCCACTTAACTACTTGTATAAACAAGCATCCTCTTCACTTTTGATGAAACCGAGACCAGTGTCGACCTCATCAAAATGAATGTTCCAACTCTGAGATGCTTGTCTCAACCCATAAAATGGATCTCTTGAGCTTGCATACCTTACTAGCACTAGTCAGATTGAAAAAACCCTCGGGTTGTATCATATACACGTGCTTGGTTAAATTTCCGTGAAGGAAAGCCGTTTTAACATCCATCTGCCATATCTCGTAATCGAAATATGCAGCTATAGCTAGTACGATCCTCACCAACTTTAGCATCGGTACCAACGAGTAAGTCTCGTTGTAGTCAATTCCTTGAACTTGTCCATAACCTTTAGCAACAAGCGGAGCTTTGTGGATCTAAACATTTCCATCCACATCAGTTTTCTTCTTAAAGACCCATTTGCATCCAATGGTTGTTACACTAGGCGGCGGATCAACCAAGTCCCAGACTTGATTCTCATCCATGGACTTTAACTTGGATCTCATGGCCACTAACCATGCCTCGAAATCTAGGCTCACCATCGCTTCCGCATACATGGCTGGCTCGTCGCTCTCTAGCAACAAAACACCGCGCACTCTGCGCAATCTTTTCGACCTCCGTGCTTCCGATGCCGCTTCCAACGGGTTCCCTGACCGACTCCAGTATGATCTCATCACCAGCCAAGTCATCCCCGAGTGGTCCTCGAATTTCTTCAAGTCGGAATGTCCTCCCACTGGCCTCCCGACTGAGAAACTCTTTCTCAAGGAAAACCCTGTTCCAAGCAACAAACACTTTGTTTTCTTCGCGTTTGTAGAAGCTATATCCCAAGGTTTCCCTCGGATATCCCACAAATATGCACTCATCCGACTTGGGTGTAAGCTTGTCTAACATAAGTCGCTTGAAAAAATGCTTCACAACCCCAAATCATGTGGTGTCTTGTCTACGGATTTTATGGTACCTTGTTAAGTGTGAAAGTTGTATTTTCTAGAGCGTATCCCCAAAATGACAAGGGTAAATCCGATTTTCTCATAATTGACCGGACCATGTCCAACAAGGTCCGATTCCTCCATTCCGACACGCCGTTTCTCTGTGGCGTACCCGGAGGTGTGAGCTGAGGTACTATACCTCGGCTTTTCAGATGATCATCAAACTCTTGGCTCATGTAGTCACCTCCACGATCTGATCGCAGAAGCTTTATAGCCTTGCCGAGTTGATTCTGAACCTCATTCTGAAACTCTTTGAACTTTTCAAAAGTTTCCGACTTGTGCCTCATCAAATAGATATACCCATATCTACTCAAGTCGTCAGTAAAAGTCACGAAGTACTGATGGCCTCCTCTGACAGTTGTGCTCATTGGACCACACACACACTATGTATAAGTTCCAACAGCTCGGACGCCCTCTCGCAACTCTTTGCAAAAGTAGACTTAGTCATCTTCCCGAGCAAGCATGATTTGCATGTCTCAAACGACCCAAAGTCGGACGAAGTTAGGAGTCCATCATCATGGAGCTTCTTCATGCGCTTTAGACTAATGTGTCCAAGCCGACAATGCCAGAAGTATATCGGATTTATCTCATTAGGCTTATGCCTCTTGACATTCATGTTATAGATCGGTTCCTATTCCTAATTCAACATAAAAAGCCCATCAACAATGGGTGCATAGACGTGGAACATTCCATTCAAATAAAACGAACAACCATTATCCTTTAAATTGAATTGATAACCCCGACTCATCAAGCATGAGACAGAAATAATGTTTCGACTAAGTGCAGGAATGTAATATTAATTATTCAATTCCAAAATAAATCCAGAAGGAAGCTGGAGCTGCATCTTGCCGACCTCCAACGCAACAACTCTTGCTTTGTTGCCGACCCTGATGTCAATCTTCCCTTGTGCCACACGCCTTGTTCTTACCAACCCCTGCATCGAGTTGCAAATATGAACAACCGATCCGGTATAAAATACCCAAGAGCTACTAGGTATGTCAGCAAGGTAAATGTCTATAACATATGTAACAAGTGTACCTTTGCCTGAAAAAGCATTTCCGGCCTTGTTGCCATGCTCAGCAAGCCACTTGCTACAGTTCCTCTTCCAGTGGCCAGTTTCCTTGCAATGATAGCAAATGGTCTTCGAGTCCGGTCCTGACTTTGGCACAGCAGCGGAGGTTACCATCTCCGTGCCCTTAGCCTTTGCCTTCTTCTTGGACCAACTCTTCTTGAACTTGCCCGAATTCTGCACCATCAACACTTGCTGCGTGCCTTTCATTATATCCTGCTATGCCACCTTGAGCATCCCATGCAATTCAGTGAGCTTCTTATCCATGTCATGCATATGATAGTTCGAGATGAACGTCCCATAGCTAGGTTGAAGAGAACCCAGAACAACATCTGTAGCCAGCTCATCCAAGAGTAGGAAGCCTAACCGATCCAAAGCTTGCATGTATCTGATCATCTTGATCACATGCGGGCTCAGTGTATCACCTTCCTTCATCTTGCAATCCATCAAGGATCGCCAGACATTGAACCTTTCGGTCCTAGCATGTACCTGAAACATGGTCTTGAGACTCTCGATCATATCGAAAGCCCCAACATCTTCGTAATGCTGCTGCAAATCAGGCTCCATACAAGCTATCATGAGGCAGTTGATCTCGTTTGATTCATCAACGAGTTTGTGTAGGCATTCCTAGATGTGGCATTAGCATTATCGACAGCTTCCTCTAGAAGTGGATCCTCTAGAACATGTTCCTTTTTATCGTGCTTGAGAACAATTCTCAAATTTCTATACCAGGTGGTAAAGTTTGTTCCATTCAGTTTATCCCTTTCCAGAATTGATTTCAATGCAAAGTTGGGTTGAGCAGGTGGTGCCATTGATCTACAACAGAAAATATGCAATCACTAAGCAATGTGTTTATTTAGACTAATTCTAGCCTTAAACAGAAATACTCCCACTGAAGTCGGCATCCCTCTGCAAACTCTCAGTGATTCAGGATCCGACTAGTGCATGCGACTAGTGAGCTTTAGCATCACTGCTAGCCAACATACCTATCCGGTAAGCAACCCCCTGCTAATCGTATCTCTATACAACCCCTGTCGATTGGGTAGGTATCTTATACCCCGGCTCCCAACCTTGTTTGCCACAAGGCCCAAAACCGTTTTGATAGCCTTGTCAAGATAACCTGATGGAGTGTCTGCCCGTGTCCGACACGAGCCCTTCAGTTCAAGGACACCTAGCAGCACCCCAAATTTATGAGCATACTGCTAGACGTACTTGACATGCAAAGGTGCAACATCGGGGATGGAAATTCGCTTGATATTAATGAGGGATCTTTCTACCATTTTAACATGCATAGAAACTAAGAAGCATAACAATCACAAATAAACATATATTGTGAAATAGTATGGCTCCTTCATGGACGTTCTTTCAAGTTGGCTGCAACTCCGATGACCATCTAGGAACTCCATCTTGTCTGTCACACCGGACACCAAGCCACCAACTTGATCTTTGTCTTCCAACTACTACAACTAGTAATGAATTTTATAGAGAATAACAAGTCGACATGCAGGTCATTATACATTATAATGACAGCTCTTTGGCTCATCTCGGCTGACAAATCATGACGCGCAAGCCATGTATAATTTACATACATGCATCACATACACATGAGCCATACTATTCACATCAAACCTGCAAAACAAAGTTATGCATAGTATCGCATTCTACCGGTTTGAGTGATCGTGTACGAAATACAAGGCGCTACACACATGGCGGTCCCATCTGTACTCCGATCACACCGAATTTTTTGATCTGACTAATCTCATTGATCATCATGAACCCGATTCCAATTTACGTTTCATTGTTAACCCCGATGGCGGATACCGACCGGTAGGGGTAGGTTGTGTCACGACCTCATCGATTCCGATTGATAAAAAACATAGCCTCAACGATCCCCATGTGCAATTGATCTCATCAACGGTGCACATACCCGATCTCTCAAACGACAACAGATCTCATCTGCCGCCTCCGCATACCTAATATGCATATGATCTGAATCGAAATCCTATAGCAGAGGCTCTGATACCACTATTGGGCTCTACGGTAGGGTTTGTCGACTGCAAATTAAAATTTACTACCCGTAGAACATCCAGGAACATGTTACGGGAATGGATCACGGATCGTTACCACTAGATGTGCAGTGTCGTGCAGCGGAAGTAGAGTTGGGGCAACGCGTCTCCGGAGTCGTCTCCTCCTCGTCCGGTCTCCCTCGAACAGCCGGCCATCGGATCCCACGTACTGGTTCCCTGAAGCGGCGCAAGTGCACCGCCACTAATGGTATCCACACGTGCAGGAGGAACACCGTGTAGCGGACTGCTAGATCCGATCACACAGTCGACAGCGAGTGGAGGTGGCTATATGCAACACATGCAAAACCTAGTGAAGATGCCAAAGCGATCAACCAAATGAGTGTGCCGCACCTCCACTACGTATAGGCGTCTGTCGCGGGCTCAACACTTGGGCCTCGCACGGACCCTAAAGCCCAAAATCTGTTCGGCCTAGATCCGAGTCCGAGTAGGATCACATCTAACTCGTGGAGTCCGATCCAGCCTCACAGGTTCCTTCCCTTAAACGCGTGACCCCTTAGGTTCAAATCAGCTTGGTCGCAGGTCAGATCACCTCCGACCTGCTCGATTGGTAGCGGCCTCTAGCAAGGCGTGCCAATCACCAAGTAGACAATGAAGCCGGTTGGCGAACTTGTACAATGTGTCACACTTCTGTTCCCTTTGCCACACGATATATGTTGTCGGGCTCAAGGTGAGTTTGTCATCCTTGTGCTAGCCCGACCTCTTTCTCGTTCTAGTGATGCCGACCACAAACCGGATTATCTCATAATCCATGTCGCATGGCCATGCTTATCTTGGTCGGATCACACGAGGGGCCGAGAGTATATCTCTCCTGATTGGACGGGCAAATCCCATCTTGCTCGACCATGTCTCATAGCATGGGTTTAGACAAGCCCGAAACCACCTTTGTAACTACCCAGTCACGGAGTAGCGTTTGGTCGGCCCAAAGCAGGTCTGTCACCATCCCGAGTACATGCGCCAGCTTAGGTCTTAGGACATAGAATGTATGTTGTACTAGAGACTCACAGATGACATATCGCTTTGTCTCATAGGTGGGTATGTCCGTCTCGGACCTTATCTTGACTCGAATCCTACTACATTGAATCCGACCAGATCCTTCCGAGTCCATATTATCCGGCTAGCATCCAATGCTCCATGGCTACTGAGACTGAACCATCCACCGTGTCATATGCTAGGGACCTTTTAGGATAGTCATCATACAATGCATAGTCCCACAAACAAGTCCCGTACTTGTTGATACACATCATTGATAATGTCCAAGGACTATCTTTATTCATAAACACATAGGAAATATCATCATACATGATTGCCTCTAGGGCATATCCCCAACAGCTAGGGGCTAGAGTAGTCTTCACATCACCAACCAGCGACAATATTCGGTATGTACTACAAATTATGTACACTGACTCCAACAACACAGCCGAATACGAGGCTCTTCTGCATGGACTTCGGATAGCATTCTGAATGGGTGTATGGCATCTTGAGCTGCAGGGAGACTCTAATCTCGCCATCTCTCAAGTTAACGGCGAATTCGATGCCAAAGACCCAAAAATGACAACATACCAAAATGTTGTCCTATCAATCTCAACCTTGTTCGAAGGGCTAGAGTTCCACCAAATCCCATGCGATAGCAATCAAGCTGCCGATGTTCTCGCTAGAATGGGCGCTAAACGCAACCTAGTGCCCGAAAACACCTTCTTGGAGTGGCTCTTCAAGCCATCCATGGTCTGGCAAGATGGGAACACCGTATCCGAATCAAAGGATATCGGTGAGGCCATCTCTCCGACAGTAGAAGAAGACGAGGACATAATTGGGGGCTCGGCTATCCAAGAAGCATCCTTGGTTCATGAGATAATGGCAGTTATCACACCATGGACCAAACCCCTCCTCGCATATCTACTCCACAAAGAGCTCCCCGAGGATCAAACAGAAGCACGACGGATCATTCAAAGATCCAAGGCTTATAAGGTCAACGAAGGAGAGCTCTGTAAGCAAAGCATAAAGGGCGTCCTCCAACGGTGCATATCTAAGGAGGAAGGAAGAAAGATCCTTGCGGAAATACACTCCCACATGAGCGGCCATCACGCCGCAGCTCAGGCCTTGGTAAGCAAGGCTTTCCAAGCAGGATTCTACTAGCCAACCGTCAAATCAGATGCCAAAAATCTTGTTCAACACTGCGTTGGATGTCCGATTTTCGCTAACCAAATCCATATGTGTTGGAAATATGCCCTAGAGGCAATAATAAAATGGTTATTATCATATTTCCCATTCATGATAAATGTTTATTATTCATTCTAGAATTGTATTGATCGGAAACTTAAATACATATGTGAATACATAAACTACACCGTGTCCCTAGTAAGCCTCTACTAGACTAGCTTGTTGTTCAAAGATGGTCAAGGTTTCCTAACCATAGACATGAGTTATCATTTGATAATGGGATCACATCATTAGGAGAATGATGTGATGGACAGACCCAACCGTAAGCTTAGCATAAGATTGTTTAGTTATTTGCTATAGCTTTCTTCATGTCAAGTATTAGTTCCTTAGACCATGAGATCATGCCACTCCCGGATACCAGAGGGATGTCTTGTGTGCTATCAAACGTCACTTCGTAACTGGGTGATTATAAAGGTACTCTACAGGTATCTCCGGAGGTGTCTGTTGGGTTGCATGGATTGAGACTGGGATTTCTCACTTCGTGTGATGGAGATATCTCTGGGCCCTCTCGGTAATACAACATCATAAGAAGCTTCATGTGACTAATGATTTTAGTCACGGGATCTTGTATTATGGAACGAGTAAAGAGACTTTATGGTAACGAGATTGAACTAGGTATGAAGATACCGACGATCGAAATCGGGCTACTAACATATCGCTGAACAAAGGGAATTGCATGTAGGAATCAATATGCTCATGCATGTCCCGCTATTGGTTACGCGCTTGGCGAAACCCTGCCAGAATTCTGCTGCCACCACCACCACCATACTGCCATGCTGGTTCCGATCTCATCTACCTCCTCTCCCTCGCTTGCTTGATCAAGAAGGAGAGGACGCCATCAAGCTGAACATGTGCTAATCTCAGAGGTGCCGTCCATTTGGCACTAGATCGAATTGGATCGTGAAAAGTAAGACTACATCGGCCGTGTTACGACGCTAACACTTTTGGTCTACAAGGGTATGTAGACACACTCCCCTCTCATTGCTTTGCATATCCTAGGTTAGATCTTGGGTGTTTTTTTTTATTTTCATGCTTCATTCCCCATCAGTGGCATCATGAACTAGGTCTATGCGTAGATGTATATGCACGAGTAGAACACAAAGAAGTTGTGGGCGTTGATGTCCAAATTGCTTACTTCCTTCGTCTTATTTGGATTTAGTGGTATAGTGGGATGAAGCGGATCGGACCAACCTTACTTGTCCTCGCACAAGTGACCGGTTCCACCGACTGACATGCAACTTATATTACATAAAAGTGGCTTTGCGGGTGTCTGTCTCTCCCAATTTAGTTTAATCTAATTTGACAACGGCGATCCTTGTAGAAAGTTAAAATTCAACTTGTATAACACCGTTGTGGTTTTGCGTAGATCAGAACGGTTTTATAGTTTTCCCTAGCAGCCACGTAAATTTGCAAGAAAAAAGTAGAGGACGTCTAACTTGTTTTTGCAGGGCATGTTGTGATGTAGTATAGACAAAATGTGATGTCATATATGTTGATGTATGAGATGATCATGTTTTTTTAATAGGTTCACGACTTGCATGTCGATGAGTACTACAACCGGCAGGAGCCATCACTACAAAAAAAAGACACATCCGTGACATTTTGGCCCGAACAATTTTTTTTTCTGTCATGCTTATGACACTTCTATGACGATAATTGTGACAAAAGCACGTATCATCAGAGATGTGGTGGGCTCCTACTTCTATGAAAAAAAATCATGATAGAAAATGGGCTTTTCATCCTGGGCGGGCCGGGGACGCACCTGCATGACATTCTTTGGGCCGTCCATGATGGAAAAAATCATGGTAGAAGCGAGGGCGAGGAAAATATTGGGGAGTTCCCGGTTACGGTGGGTTGTCGGGGCCGAGCGATGCATGGAGGTTTGCGCTTTTCTCTTGTACACGTACGCGCGTGGGTGCGAGGCGTTGGGCTCTAACTGAACCCGGGCGAGGCATTCGCTTACTGAACCCGAGTGATTGCACTAGCTACGTTACTGAACCCGAGCGATCGATCCCTGGCTGTTAACTGAACCCGAGCGATTCCTTCGCTACTACTGCTAACTGAAGCCGATCGAACCTGTTGCCTCTTGATGAACAGTGAATGTTGTTGGGGGTTGGATGAACAGGACCCTGTGGTAGTAGAGGCCGTTACCGCTGGATGAACATGACCCCGATCGAGGAGGCCGCACACACCCGAGCCAGTTGGGGGTGGATGAACATGACCCCGTGGAGGGCAGGTTGAACAGTAGCCGGTGGAGGCTGGATGAACAGGACCCCGTGGAGGGCTGGTTGAACAGTAGCCGGTGGAGGCTGGATGAACATGACCCCCATGGATGAACAATAGCTGGTGGAGGCTGGAGGAAGTCGACGGTGGATGAACAGTAGCAGGTGGAGGCTGGAGGAAATCGACAGTGGATGAACAGTAGCCCGTGGAGGCTGGAGCGAGGCACTAGATGGTGGATGAACAGTAGTCCATGGAGTCCCGTTTTGCGGTACGCCACACCCCTCCCGATGAACAGGACCCCCGTTTCGACCGTAGGCGCTCCAACACAAGTCCGTTTCCTCCGTTTTGAGGTACGCCACACCCCTCCCGATCAACAGGACCCCATTTCGATCGTATAGGAGCTCAAACAGAAGGCCGTTTCCTCCGTACTACGGTACGCCAGACCCCATTTCGGCTGTTTCGTCCAAGCCAGTTGGCTCCCGATGAACACGACGCGTTCCGACCCAGTCTGTTGCCTCCTGATGAACACGACGCTGTTTCTCCGTTCCGACCCAGCCGGTTGGCTGCCGATGAACAGGACACCGTCGTTGTACGTGTTTGAGACCCCGCCCGTATGTACGTACGTAGCTGTATTTACTTTCTTGCAGCGTGGCTCTACATACGTGTACACGATATAGATGGGACTGCCTGAATAGCTACCGCTCCTTACTGGGCCACGGTTCATCGTGACAGAAAGACCGATGGACCAGTATGTACGTACACATTTGCGACCAGAATGACAATGCTACGTACGCTTCGACTGGGTGGGTCCCGGCTATCAGGGAGGATAAGGACGCACTTCCTTGCACGCGAAGATATTGATGATGGGTCCAAGCTGACAGGGGGAGGATTCTTTTTTTTGTGCATAATAAGGAGGCACTTCCTTGTTTGCGAAGATGTAGCTGGTGGGTCCATCTGTCAGCCTCACCGCGTACAGTCCTCTTCTGATGGCTGTCGTTCGTTGACCATGTTGACCACGCCGCATGGACAGCACCCAGGCGGTGGACGATGGTGAGGCAGGGAACAACGCGGAGCATGGGAACACACGGAGGGTAGTACGAGGGTTGACTAGTTCGGCTGCAGTGTGAGGCTACCGTCGCCGCAGAATAACAGGGGCTGTGGGTGAGTAGAGGGATGGCCTGGCCAGCGGTGGGAGTAGTAGGGGGCGGTGAGGCCTGCGCGGCAGCACAGCCGGCCATGGGAGGCAGGAGCACGCGGTGGTTTGGACAGCTGGAGCAAGAAAATCAGAGGTTGAAGAAGCAGGACTACCGTTGGATGTTAACAATCCAACGGTCACTGGTGATAGAATCGTTTGTTGACTAAGTTGACAAAACCCTGCGTACGGGTCAACTTAGTAGGGCCACAAGTCAGCCTCCAAATCAGGTGGGCCCCAGCTGTCATTGGGAGTACTCGTTATTTTTCGCTTAATAAGGAGGCACTTCCTTCCGTGCCAAGATATAGCTGGTGGGTCCCAGCTGTCATGGGGAGGATTCATTCTTTTTGGCGTAATAAGGACGTACTTGCTTGCGTGCGGCCATGGACCATGTGGGTCCCAACTGTCAGCCTCTCCACGTACATCCCTCTTCCGATGTTGTCGTTTGTTGACAACGTGCCGAGAACACCAACGTGATGGACGACGGCGAGACCTAGGAAGAAAATGACCCGGAGGCGGCGAAGCCACAGCAGTGGAGGGATGTGGGAGAGTACAGGTATGACCTGGCCAGTGGTGGGAGTAGTAGGGGCGGCGAGGCCTGCGCGGCAGCACAGCCGGCCACGGGAGGTAGATGCAGGCGCTCCAGCCGGCGATGGTTTTGGCGACTGGAGCAAGAGCAACTAGATCAGAGATTGAAGAAGCAGGATCGCCGTTGGATGTCAATCCAACGACTACAGATGTCAGAATAATTTGTTGACGTTTTGGTTTAGACCATTAAATCGTTTTGTTCACTAAATGGTCAACACCTTCGCAGGCTTCGTCTAGTGGGCCAATAAAGTCAGCTTCGAAAGCTGTGGCGGAATGCATCCCATTTATTTAGGTTTTACATCCCGTTTCATTTTTTGCCAATACATCTATTTCCTGGGCTTTGACTCGAAAAATAATCTATTTCCTGGGCTGGGTAAAAATAATAATGCCGATTTACTATTTATGATAATTTACAGCGCATTTGATTATATATTCGAATAAACCTATTTACTAGGCTGGGTGAAAAATAATATTGCGTACATGCAGCCCATTTATCATTTCTGATAATTTACAAGCCATTTTATTTTAGTAGAAATGGACCCATTTTCTGGGATGCGTGAAAAAACAATGATGGTCTGGACTGACCATTTCATATAAGAAATAATATTGAGATAGGAATATTATTAAAAAATTAATTTGGGCTTGGTAATCTTATTATATAAAAATTGAACTGAGCTATGCATTTTATTAAAAGACACATAGGCCAAGCTGCGCTTATTTTAGGATCTTGGGTACAACTGTCGGCCCAGTTGCATTGCTGGTGTTCAACGAAAAAGGCCTGTGTAGTACAATATAACTTTACATGGCTACTCAACCCACATTCAACGACGCCTGAAAAGGCCCAAACAAGGCTTCTGTATAACTTTTTGAAGTCACTGAGCTCAATTAATAACTTAAGAAAAAAGTTAGAGTATAGTGGAACCTAATTAAAAGCTGTCACGAGCGAAGAAATAATTCAACGGTCCCACTTGTGTGTGTGAGAGAGAGAGAGAGAGAGAGACCTATCGGTCGATGCTCGTAAATACATCTTTCAGCCATATGCATTGCTGATGCTCAGTAAAAACTTATATAGTTGACACAATCATATAGAACATCATAGCACACTGAACTTGCATACAAAAATTTCACGCAGGCAGCACAATCAGGGTGGAAGCAGTGGATCGCTACGGGTAGGGCTATGTTGAAACCAACGAAATCGTACATAACCGTTCATTGTCTTTATCAATGACGGGGAAATATCTTGAATGTTGTGCAAACAAAACAGAGAGACAACACAATAAGTTCTGCTAGCACATTAAGTTGAAGTACACCCCTTTCTAAAAAAAGTTCAGGTACAAAAATAGAATAGGTCACAATCAAATGTACTGGCAGATCAGTGCTTCACACCGATAGATCGGATTTAACTAGTATCTGAGAAGATTCAGTTGTTACCTCAAATTAGAGCACATCCAGGCAGCCAGCCCTGCCTCTTCTCCCAAAGAAGCAGTGGACTCCACCGCGCGATGGAGTAGGCCATGTGCCATCCGTCGTTCCGAGCAACACGAGGAAAGTCTGACGTTAACTCTTGTAATGGACGTCATCGACGGACCCTGGCACCAGCGGCGGCGGCAGGACTTCGATTGATGGATTGACCACTTCTTTGACATACACGAACACTCGATACAGGTACATCCCTAACGTGGTCCGCGGTGTCCTTGGTGGCGATGAATAGTACAAGTATGGTGGACGGCTTTTTCATCCATGCCATAACCGTCAGAACCCAGTTGTCTGGAGGAACAAACATACTTACGAGCTCACCTCCTAGGTCGTTGATAATCTCATTCATGGACTCGCTGTTCCAAGCACGTCGAGGCATGCCGTGGAAGGTAAGCTTTGTTAAAAACTCAAGCTCAGAGGGCACCGAGCCCCATCCAGGGTGCCACCGATCAAAGCTCACCAGCGCGTCATCGCAGAACAAACGCCGGGAACATTCAAACACACGACTGCTGTCAGAAGTTATCCGGAACCTGACGAGGAAATCAGCCGGTCGCAGACAGGCTTCGACGAGCAAGTCACTTATTTGGATGCCGTGCGCAATGCCAAGAGCGTTGACAAGGTCGTCCGGCGAGACGGGAGGCCGGTCGCTGTTGATGGTTACCATCAGCACTTGCTGGCAAACTGGTCATCAAGCGCCGCCATACCACTGTTGAGTGACAGCACACGGCGCTCGAAGGCAGGACGGACCTCAGGATCTCTGGCTCGGAGAACCGCATTGACCGGCGACATGATAGTGCGCTTGAGTACAGGGAGTACAGGAGGGGGATTTGGGGGAACTGGAGTAGGAATCGAGATTCAAGAGGTGGGGGCGGGGCGGGAGATTGGGGATGAAAAGGTAGCATGAATTTCGAACACGCGCCAATATGCTCTCGGCCCGCAAGCGCACAAAAACACAGGTGGCGCCCACATGTCAGCCTAAGAGTAGTTTTTCTTTCTTTTTTTGAGCGCCCGGCCTGAGAGTCATAATTGACCTATTTGGCATTGCGTTACTACTCGGCCCATATTCAACGACACCTCACTAGCCCAAACAAGTGTACAACATCGAAAAGACACTGAGCTCAAATTATAACTTGAAAAAAGGAGATATATTCTGAACACTGGAGAATGGTGATGCCCTCATTTAGCCCACTAGCAGTTCAAGACAATAAACAGTTCGAAACAACGATATATACAACATTCAAACACTGACTAGTGACTACTACTGACATAACCAGCAAGACATGATAGTTCATAAGAAGTCTTGCTACACCACCAAAACACCCCCATCTGCGGCGCTCAGACTCTCGTGATCCAGACGAGAATGACATTCTAAATAGAGGCAACTATTACATAGTAAGAGTGACATAGACGAGGATGACCAAATGACAAGGAGTATGCATAACAAAAGAGAGAACTACCCATCCAGAACAAGCAGCAAAGACAACAAGTCATTCGAAGAGGGATGATCTAACACCATCATAATTTGCAGCCCTGCTTCAGCCACCAGTGATTCAGAGACACCAGAACTCCACCCTTTCGACGCAACAACCCAATTACCTATCAACCTCAAGGCTTGAACCACATCACTGCCTGTCGGACTTGAGACATCCAAGGATCAAAGTTAATCCAGATGCCTTTGTCATTCTCACCTTCTTTTGGCTGCAGGTTGTATCGTTGACAATCAGGGGAGTCTGCTCCCGAAGTCCTAGGGCTCGCCGTGTAGACACAGTTTTCCCTAGGAAATAGAGCATCTCTGCCATCAAGGTCCTTGCCAACGGTGATCTCCTGGTTAATCAGATAATTGAGTGCTTTTATGAGAATGACATGTGGGCCAGCCGCATTTAGGGTCCACATGTCATTGACTCAAAGCCAGGTGCACTAAGCCGCTGAAGCTCGGTCCCGTGGGCCCCGAGAGGGAAATGTAACTCCTGCGCCAGGCCTTGTGGTGCACGCGCAGTACGAACTCGTGCCAAACTCAGAATTTGGTTCTTACTACTACCAATGTGTCGACCCGTGCGTTGCAATGGATCCAAAGTAGTAGAATAATACTTGTTCACAAACTTGAAATATAAACACTCTAGTTTTGATATACATATATCAGTAAAAATAAATTATGCTTCACTGAAGACATATTCCTCGGGTTGTTTTGATGAGGTGAGGGGCGGATGTGGCTGGTTTCAAGATAATAATAGATTTTTAAAACATTGGAGCAGATTTTTTCTAACATTTTGTAGCATGGCACGGCATCCAGTGCACCTCAGCGTCTGAAACAAAAAGTGGAGTGCACTCTAAAGATATTTACATGCTCCCATTTAGTGGAGTGCACTCTAAACACATTATCTATTTATTTTTCTCTAGCCTTTCCTAGCCATGCAACCAAGCCACATAAGCTAGTCATGCATGCAATCCATAAATTGCAATATACTCCAGCATGCAATGCCGCCACATCATCTATTTATGCCTGTTAGTCATAGGTTGTTTTTTGCATTAGTCTTGATCCTTCACAGTTTGGTAGAGGTATGATTAATCCAAATATTAATGTTCCATAAAACTAAACTCCAAATGTCCGCCGGAGCTGAGGCAGAGGACGTACGACAGGGCCGGTGGAGGTGTCTTCATAAGAGGAGGAGAGTTCGAAGTATAATCTTGCATGTCCGCCGCCACCTGCATATCGGTGCGGGACTCCTCGAGCGCCCACTGGAGCTCGCGCTCCTCCAGGGAGCGGCGGAGTCACAGGATTTTCCTAAACCACGATGGGCACCATGCATGACTCCTCGTAGCCGGGGGCGCGGTGCTCGCGTCCCGACTTCTGGGGTACTGTCTGGAGCATGCGCTCAACCACCTCCTGAGCCGTGAGGATGCCATGCTCGTGGCCATGCTGTTGGAGCACACGCTTGTGTGCCTGAGCGGCGAGGATGCGATGTTTGCGGGCGTGCTGTCGAAGCACGCGCTCGTCCACGTCTAGAGCGGCGACGATGCGATGTTCGCGGGCGGCGATGATGCGATGCTCGCGGGCATGCTGCTGGAGAATGCGCTTGTCCACATTGTGAGCGGTGAAGAGGCGACGTTCGTGGGCGTGCTGCCGGAGCACGTGGTCGTCCATGTCGAGAGTGGCGACGATGCAATGTTCACGGGCGTCCTCTCGACGATGCGATGCTCGTGGGCATGCTGCTGGAGAATGCGCTCGTCCACATTGTGAGCGGCGAGGACGCGATGCACCTCCTCGTGATCGACCAGGGCGTGCTGCTGGAGCACAGCTACCCCTCGTGGCCGATGAGGGCAAGCCGCTAGATCACACTATGCTCTGCGTGGACAGTCAGCGCGTGCTACTCGCGGCCGTAAAGGGCGTGCTCCACCTCGGCGATGTCGGAGACTCCGTCCTCGTCCCAGGCCGCGGCGTCGTCCACTTTGGCAATGGCTGCGTGCTCTGCTGGGTGTTGTGTCCATATGGGAGCTTCGAGCTACAGTACCAGTGGGGGCGGGTGGTGACATTTTCGTGGTTTCACATGGTGTGAGGAGAAAAATAGAATCGGAAGTAGCACAATAGGTTGGAACGTGTCGGAGGAAGGCTGGTAGGAGCAGTACAACAAACGTCACATGCGCACCATATTTTGAGAAGGGTTTAATGTAATTTATGTGAAATGGGTTTGTGTGGATGTACGAGTAGTACATCCATATCATTGACATTCATGCATGCAACAAACATTTGTGTGCATGATTTCACCCTATTTTCATATTCTGTTTGGGAGTGGGTTTAATTTTTGTAATCGGAGCTCATTTTTGTAGTTGGTTTCAATTTAGACTATGCATGTATTATTGCGAGAGATAGATATAGAGAGAATGTTTGTGTGACAAAGAGGGGGGGCGGGGGCAGCGATACCTAACGAGAGAGGGGCATATGCGTGTCTGAAAGACTGTGTGTGTCGTAGAGAGAGGAGTGTCCGAAAGGGAGAGAGAGGGTGTGTGCGTGTGTGTGTTAGAGAGAGAGAGGTGCGTGTAACATCGGGATCGACAAGGTTACGAGGTTGCGGATATGGGAGAGCGATAGTGTGTGCGTGATGAAGGGACACACAAACAACGTCTGTTTGCGTGTGAGAGAGCTGGATATATAGACCTCGACAACACGGCTGTCTAGGGGTGGAAGGTTATGTGTGGTAGAAAGAGATAGTAGAGAGACATATGAATGCTTGTTTGTTGCAAGGTGACCTAACTACATAGATGGGGGTAGCAAGAAGAAGAGAATGGTGGTGTGCCTTTATGTCATGGGATGGAAGAGAGACCAAGAGACATGCATCGTGTGGAGAGGTGTGTGTGTTTCGAGAGAGAGAGGGAGGCGTGGACCTGAATAATGAGATGGGTGCTCATGTGTTTGTTACAGGGAAGGAATTGTCTAGGTGGTAGTCTTATGATGGCGACCCAATCTTTCAATGAGAGTGGGGATAAGTATCGATTTGGTGGATTTTGACATTGACGATCCAACTATATCATACCCTGTGATACAAATTGACAATCGTTACTAAACAAATCTTCGATGGACGATGATCTTGTCGTATGCACAAAATCAACCTGAATAACGAGATGGAGTTCCTCCAAGCAACCGAAGAACCAGCTAGAACTAAGATAATGCAATCGTAATTGCCAGTATGAATTAATTAAGGATAATGGTGGGGTTGCTGGTACTGAACAAAAGGCGGTAGTCCTACACACACCCCGCAAAGGCAAATTGTAGCGAAGCAAAACAATGTGTACACAACAACGCGAGTTCTAACCTAGAAAAAAGGTAGTAGCCTTATTTATATCTATAGACTATATTACTATATTTTTTATTTGTATAGTTATATCTATATCTATTCCACTCCCTCTGTTTGTAATTTACTCCGCACGTATATAGCTCTCACTGCAGCCAAATTTTATAAAGCTTGACCGAATTTGGTGAAAACAATATGAACATTTACACTAACAAATTTACACGATGTGGAAATAAAAGCAATGATGAATCAAATGATATATATTTGGTGGCGTATATGTTAATACTTTTTCCTACAAATTGTTGAAAGTATACAAAGTTTGACTTTAGAGAACCCCGATATGCGGTATTATGTATTATATATTCTATATTCATTGTTTTTCCGGAGTCAATGCGTGTATTTGCACGTACACGATATAAACCGTTGATTGATGTTGATCCAATGGTCCAGGTGGCTGTGATTCGGATCTACTATAACCTAATTGTACCCATACACGTTCTTCTCGAACGAGCAGCACGACAGTGTGATCGATCCACACAAGAAGCTCTAAATAAGACCTCTAGACATGCCACGTGGCTTCATGGGTGCCCCCCACATCATATTATTCATACTATGTTGACTGAAAAAAAAGATAAATCACCCAAAACAAGATCTTCCCGTTTTTTGTTCCTACGATGATGTGCGGTGCACGTACCTACTAGTTGTGAAGTGGTAGTAGTAGTACAAACTTCATAGTAGGAGTAGTACGGAGTGCTCCTACTCTATCAACGAGTCCCATCTGACACCAAATTTCTTGGCTTCTGTGCTACAGCTAGATCGTCCCCTCCTCGTTTCTATTTTCCAACGCGGCGGGCGGGGTGCGGTTTGCCGATAGTCGGTTTGCTCAATGGCGGTCCCACATCAAAGTGAAAATGCTAGGCAACACGCCTTCCCTAGCTATGTGGCGTGCTGGACGAGACGTGGAGTACTCTCGATTCCCGGGCGTGTGGGGGTGCGACACGAACACGGCAGGCCTTTTCCTTTTAGTAGCAACTAGCAAGATGCCCGTGCATTGCACGGAACATCAAGATGCATTTGTATGAGTAGTTTATCTTGTGGGAGAAAAGGACGAACGAGGGAAGGCCTTATTTGCAAATGTGGACAGGTGGTGTGGGTATCTTTTTGCAAAATTGGCATAGTTTCCTTCCTATCCGTCATATATAAATCGGACGGCCTATATTGCAGGATGGCAGGCACACCATCATCACCAACTGTGTTTTTTATAAGGGTAGAGAAAGAGTAGAGATGTGCCCGTGCGTTGCAACGGATCCAAAGTAGAATAGTACTTGTTCACAAACTTGAAAGAAAACACTCTTGTTTTGATATACATATACCACTAAAAATATATTACGTTTCGCTCAAATATATTTCTCAGGCTATTTTGATGAGGTGAGGGAGGGATGTGGTTGCTTTCAATATAATAAGGGGTTTTCTGCAAATTGGAGCAGAAAAGTGGGCTATTGTTGCAAAAATGCCACAACTTACCTCACAGCCGATAGATGCAGATCTAATGGTCAGAAATGACGGATGGCAGACACACCGTCATCACCAACTGAGTCTTTTATAGGAGTAGAGAAACATGTATAAATTGTAACATTTGGTTCTGCTCCTTGGCATGATCGATAGATAGAAATAATGATTGGAAACGCTAGGGCGGGGCTTTTCTCGCCAGATAAGCAGGGTAGTAGCTAGGTTGGCGCATCGTCGGTTTGGTCACATGCGGTCCCACATGTTGTAGTCATATAAAGCCTAGCCAATGCGTGTTGACCGGGGGGCCAGAACGACAGTGTGGTATGTGATGGGGAAGGGAGACATGCTTCATGTACGTGTTCCAGTTTCTTGTTTTGAACTTGCGAACGTGACAAGCGTGCTGCACGGGTAGTTTTAAATTTATAAGTTCGGTCTCAGTTTTTGAATTTAGGAGTAGTTCATAGGTCGGGTCAAGCATCGAATGTAAATTACGAGGTTGATGGAAAAGGTAAGCACAACTTATAAATTGACGGATGGAGTACTAGTTATAGTGATGCATATAATTGCCTCCAAATGTGAGCAAAGGGATCGCACATGTCTTTATTGACTGGAACGAGAATGCGATAACAGAATAAGAATTAAGGCCACCATGATGCGATCGCAGTGGTGGTTATAGGAGGCAAGAAGAAAGATGCATCCATCAACGTACGACCTCCTCCTCCTTGACTCAGTGCGTCGGGCCACCGACCGGCGGCTTTTGTGGCGAGGTCAAGGTGCTTCTCAACAAAGGCGTCCAAGGCTTCCAGCCGGTTGATGAAGGCCAACATCGTAGCATCCTCACCGGCCTTGTAGATACCTATGTACACGACTTCCTCGTACACATGGATGTGTAGGTCGACGAATTCTTGCAGGGCGAGGCGCCTCGCGGCGAGCGCGACCTCCAGGTGGACATTCTTTGTTGCGTCAGCGGGCAGTCATAGGGCCACCAGTGCTTGAAAGAGGTTCTCACCATGGAGGCCGATTTGGGTGGCAGGCAATGAGGAGCCTGGGCGCGCGGGCTGGAGGAGTACGGCGATGTCGTCCGCGAGCTTCTTGACGACGGTGAACTTGTTGATGGTGGCAATGGTCATCTTGTCCAACTGAGAGTCGTAGCTGGCGTTGACGATGGCCATGAACCAACCGGTCACCAACACCCTCTAGAGACGATCCTCTGTGCCGTGCCGCAGGCCGGCGTCGTGGACCATCTGGCATAGCCGCTATCCGCTCGCGTCCATCGCCGCCATAGGTCTGGAGTGAGCACTTTTGCGCTTAGTGTAGGTGCTTAGGTGCGTATGATGTGGTAGATGCATTGGAATGGAGGGGCGCCTTTATATGAGTGCAAACTACGTTGCATTCACATCGTGCTGCCTCTTTTCCCTCAGCATGCTAATTAAAGGAGGATTGCATCATTGGCCGTTCAACATTTCGGGAACTGCTACCCTCTCCCTCGTCTGCATTAAAGCCGTATCGGGAACTGTCCTGGTTTACTCAATATATTTTTACCGTCCTGTTTACTAGTAGCTGTCAAATCAAATAGTACTGCACCGCCCGCTGCACGCCCGGCTGAACACGCCTCCTCGCCTCCATCAAACGCCTCCGTTAAACCCGCATGCAAACCGAGAAACCTACCTCGGCCACACGTCCGTTCATGAGCGGGCCAGAATTAAACGCAACGCCGGCCGAGCTCCTCCCGTCCGCCCTCAGTTTAAATGAGGCCAGACATCGACCAAGCTCCTACCGTCCGCCCTCTATTCAAATGAGGCCAGACAGCGGGCAAGAATCGCACCCCTCCACCGCTCCCCCATCTCCTCCTTCACCATTTTCTCTACTCTTCCGATGGCTTCCGAGGAGCCGTTCTCTGGCATACTACCCGGCTGGGTGGCCAGCCGAGCCCTTCAGATACGAGCGAGGCCGCTCGGTGCTTCACCTACCTCGCCTGGCCCGACGGAGCCAGTTGCCGCCCCAAGCCGGCGCGTGGTTCAGCAACTCGCCGCTCCAGTTCATCTCAATGAGGAGTGGCGAGTTGCTCCACGCCAGCACGACAGCGAGCACGGCGGCACGGGCGTCGTCGCTGCCATGTCGTACCGCGCCTCCCATGTTTGTGGCCGTGCCTGTGGCAGCGCCATGTAGGTAGAGACAGAAGCCAGGTGCGCGGAGAGCAACGAGTCGGTGGCCAGCTTCTCCGTGTCCGCCGCCATCATCGAGGAGAAGTAGAACACGGGAGGCCGCCGCCGCTTGGGTCCCATGAAGGCCACCGCCGAGGCGACAACTGCGTATACAGGTGGTCTCTTGGCTACTTCGTCTCTTGCGAGGAACTTCGTCGACCCCGCTAGTGTCTGTCGGACATGAGGAAGAGAAAGGGATCCACGGGCGGCCATTTAGATTAGGTATTAATTATACCATGAGAGCCGGATTAGCACCGCTTAGTTCATGTAAATGTAATGAAATTCGTCATGTTTATATGAAGATCCGGCTTTTTTTATACGAAATCCTTCATGCTTATATGAAATCAGTCTGTGTTTGCATGAATTTCCTCTGGTTGGTTAGAGTTGTGAAAATGCATGTCGCTGGCGTTGGATGTCGTCCTCCGTGGAAGGAAGTGGGAGGAAATTTGCCGGTTGCCGTAGGAGATGCTCTTATGCTAGAAATAATAGAGTCACATCCAATCTATTTGAGTTAATTGTGTGTATGATTCTCCCTCTATAAAAAGTTAATTGCATGTACAGTGCACATGACTTGCAGGGTGGCTACAGATTTGTAACAGAAAATTAAAAAGAAACAAATCCATCCTTAATCTTGTATTCTAAGTACTCTGTGGGTTCCACTGTCAGTACAGTAGCGAAAGAAGTATATATTAAAAAAAATAAAAATCCAAAGTTTTATTAAGACAAAATTCGAACTCAGGTCATCGCGTTGCGAGCATCCGGCGCTAACTAGTCCACCAGATGTTCGTTGTGGACGATGCAAGAGATATATCCCTACTCTTATAAAAAACAGAGTTGGTGATGATGGTGTGCCTGCCATCCTGCAATATTGGCCGTCCGATTTATATCTGACGGATAGGAAGGAAACTATGGCAATTTTGGAAAAAGATACCCACACCCCTCTCCACCTTTGCAAATAAGGCCTTCCCTTGTTCATCCTTTTCTCCCACAAGATAAACTACTCATGCAAATGCATCTTGATGTTCAACGCACGGGCATCTTGCTAGTTTCTTTTTAAATAGTTACTGCGATAATTGGGTTGAAGTGATATATTTTATGTCCGCCCCGAATGATCTCAAATTCACTAGTAGTAACAAAGAAAAGGTTGCCTTATTAATTAACAGAAAACAGGGTGAAAACTATCACATGAGGCTGGTAAAAACAAGGCACACTGGGTTCAGCGTCATCGTCACTACAGCTGTGCGCGCTCGAGAAATCTACATATCGAGGGGGGCTACAGAGAGAAAGACATATCAAGTGTGTGAGCAAGGCACAGAGACACAACTAGCGTGTGTGTGTGTGTGTGTGCGCGCGCGAGTGTGTGTGTGTGTGTGTGTGTGTGTGTGTGTGTGTGTGTGTGCGTGCATGTGTGCGTGTTTGAGTGAGAAGCCAATTCATAGATTAAGATCAAGATCGAGGTGTCACCCTTCTGCTGTCATTGTTGGGGGTGGGGGGGAGGGAGAGAAAGACGTATCGAGAGTGTGCGCGCGTAGGCACAAAGGCACAACTAGCTAGTGTGTGTGTGTGGTTGAGAGAGAAGCCAGTAGATAGATTAGTATCAAGATCGAGGTGTCACCCTACTCCTTCGGTGTCAGGAAGTGTGTGTGTGTGTGTGTTTGAGAGAGAAGCCAGTAGATAGATTAGTATCAAGATCGAGGTGTCACCCTACTCCTTCGGTGTCGGGAATTGTGTGTGTGTGTGTGTGTGTGTGTGTGTGTTTGAGAGAGAAGCCAGTAGATAGATTAGTATCAAGATCGAGGTGTGCGAGACATAGTCATACTTTGAGACATTAGTGGCGGTGGGTGGGCGGAATTAAAGGGGTGGGCGTGTTCGACAGATACATCGTGTGTGTTTTTGTGTGAGAGACTTGTGGGATGGGTAGAAAGACGAATTCTAACCTGGACGGAGGGAGAGAAATACACGAAGTGCGCGTGTGTGATTCCGATGCCCACGGAGAAACGAGATATGTATGCCTGTGAGAGAGATTGCACAATTCATTCACGTATCACTATCTAGTGATCGTGGATGTGCATCGCTTGAATATAATCAATATCTACTTCGTATCGTGGCCAATGATACAATATCGATTCAACGCTGCAAAGATTGGACACTCACATATCGCTTTTTTTTTCAAATAGTCTTTTTCAATTGTGCATGCCAAAGTTATAGCGATGTTTCTTCAAACAACCACTGTAGTTATCATGTACATGTACCATTGTTAGTTTTGCATTCAAATTCATTAGTCTTGGATGATTTAAGGTTCTATTATGAAGTAATATATGTAATATTCATATATGAATTCAACGGGCACGCAATTTATGAAATGGAGGCCATGTAATCATATGAGGAACACTTTTAAGTAGCGGACTACAATATCCGTTTCTTTTGTCCATCTATATTATCCATTTGTTACTGTGCAATATAATTAAAATTAACACGTCAATGCATTGTGTTTAAAATAAATAACCAATGGCACTAAATTATATATTTACATGAGAAATACATAGGCTGAGCGTTTGATCCATTTTTTTGTGAACGCGCTTCTACACGCGTATGATTGGCCGCGCCCGTGTGAACGTCCAAGATATCGGTGCATCATCCCGAGTTATTGTCTTTTTTTCTGGGGTGGACTTCATACCAGTTATTAACTTCTAACGTGTGCCCCGTGTACACAGTCTCGCATGACCTTCCCGGTAGCACTGTCCAAAATTAGTTGAACTGGATACGAACGATCCCGCGGGCGGCAAAATCTCCCTCTTCCTTCTAAAATTTCCGCCACCTAGTCTTTAGCATGCGAAATTCCCCTTATGTCCTTGGTGCATGGAGAACAATAGTTACAATACGGCCCTCATTTACATAATAGGTCGGGGTTGCTTTGGTAACTTCCGGTTCCCCCCCACCACACGACACCCCCATTTCCTCTCCCTCTCCTGCAAAAACGATGACTCCACAGCACCAGAGCATCTTACATCACGTCGTCCGTACTTCATTGGCCTTTCTACCCCTTCCGTCTTGAAACCCTAGACTACTCATCCACCGGTGCACCAGAGCCCATTCACTGCCTGCATCGTCCACATCACCGGATCTGCTTCTGCGGTCGCATCTACCCCTCCCACCTCCCCTAGAAACAAGTAGACTGCTCATCCACCACTATACCACAGTCCATTCAGCGCCGGCCTTGTCCACAGCGCCGGATCTGCTTCGTCGGTACTCTCATCAACCGCAGCGCATCTGCAGCGGCTCCTTCATACTCCCCACCAGAGACGCTTCGTCCACACCCCCGGAGCCGCCCCACCGCCGCCCCCATCGACGGCCTCTGATCCTCTTCGCCGACACCTTCCTCAACCCTACCAGAGCCGCTTTGCCGACACCATCCTCAACCCTACTGGAGTAGCTTCGCCTATACCATTCTCAACCCTACCAGGGCCGCTTTGCCAATGCCCAAGTCCACGGCCTCAGATCCGCTTCGTCGCACCCTCGTCCAACCTACCGGAGCAGATTCTGACGCCCCATCCATGGCCGCAGATCCGCATAGTCGACACCATCCTGAACCCAACCACCGGAGCAGCTTCACCGACGCCCTCGTCCACGGCCTCAGATCCGCTTCGCCAACACCGTAGTCCACCCTACCGGAGCCGCTCCATAAACACCCTACTCCACGATTCTAGACCTCCTTACCGGACCCCGATAGCCAGCGCAGCGTCATCACCCTTGACGTTTCTAACCTGATTCCCACCGTCTGGCAAGATGCCAAGCACCCGCCGCGGCCTAGGTACTTGTCACCTTTAAACCTGTCCAGCATCACCTGCCCGATGTACTTCAAATATACTAATAGGTCACTGTTACATGTTATGCAGCTGGCAAGAACTACAAGGACGATGTTTCTTCTGGATCTAACAGCTTGGCCAACCAAGATCCTGGACAGAGGCATTGCTATGATCTTCTAAGTGCGTCTCTCTCTTGTATTGTTGTGTGCCTGCCAGAGTGCTTTGCTAGGATTTTCGACCAGTAATCCCTTTGTGCAGACAATGATTTCCACTACTGGCTGCTAAATTAGAGATGTAGATGTCATACATGATACTCCCTCCATTCCTAAATATAAGTCTTTCTAGAGATTCCACTATAGACTACATACAGAGCGAAATGAGTGAATCTACACTCGAAAATGCATCTATATACATCTGTATGTGGTCCACAGTGGAATCTGTACAAAGACATATTTAGGAACAGAGGTAGTACATTACACAAAATCGTAGGTGGCATGTAGGAATTGCAGTGCACTACATTAGGCTCCCTTAGAGTGCCTGCTAGTCCAGTACACAGAGTCATGGCTGGTTTATGCTACGCACACAATCATTAATTGGTTGTTTAAATATGCGCAAGGGATATCCAATGTATTATCATGTGGAGATATCTCAAATTAGTCGTGTCAATTTGCAGATGGGGTGCCACAATGAAAAACTACAAGATTTCTTAGTACAAGATGTATGTGGCAATTTCATGGAACATCACAAAAAGAGGAGAGGCAGCGGTGAGCCTATATAGTGTGCTATGGTAGGTCACTCCATTGCAATCATCATGACATGTTATTTGTATGCCAGTGCTGTTAGCCAGGGTTCTTAGGGACAATTATTTCGAGTTATCCTAAGAAAATAAGCACCTTTGAATATAAGCTCCAGATAATAAGCCAACCAGTTCTTTTCATTGCCTGCCTTTTCTGGTTATCTATGGTATGATCAGTGAAAAGTCTAGATTGCATTATATTTTGTCATTTTGCTGCCCATATGAAAATTAATTTGACTTGCAAACATCACAAATTGAACCCAGTGCAGTCATTAATATGATAGGAAAACAGACCATCAATATTTGTTCAAAATGCAAATACAAAGATACCATTTACTTGGCACAATCTACTTTGGTCAATGTCTTCCATAGAGAGCCCATTGCCTAATTTAAATGAAGAATGCATTGCCTAAATTTAAATGAAGAACCATTATTTATCAAAATTCGATGGTCCAAGTGGCTGGTTATTATCATATAGCAGCACCACCTGAAAGCATCATAGGAGCAGCAGAAGCTCATAGCAACTCATCATACAGCAGAAGCAGCTAGCAATTCATCATATACCAGCAGTAGCTCATAGCAATTCATCATATAGCAGCAGCAGGAGTAGCTCATAGCAATTCATCATATAGCAGCAGCAGGAGCAGCTTATAGCAACTCATCATATAGCAACAGCAGCAGCTCATAGCAATTCATCGTATAGCAACAGCAGCTCATAGCAATTCATCATATAGCAGCAGCAGGAGTAGCTCATAGCAATGCATCATATAGCAGCAGCAGCTCATAGCAATTCATCGTATAGCGGATCAGAATGAAGATTTGGCAAAAAATTAGAGGAGATCTTCACCTTGTTGGATTAGCTCATCCTTCAACAGCACCTCAAGGCCATGCCCTGGGAGGAGGGGAGGGGGAATGAGGTGCCTTCTGCCAGAGTGGGGCATCGGCCATAGTTGTGCGGCGACCGCCGGAGTAGTGCGTTGGATGGACCATAGCGGAGCAGTTGCTCGAGACCATGAGAATGAGGGGCAGCGCCAGAGGGAGGAGCAGCTGGGGAGATATGGCCCTACCTGTCGGCCATGTAGCCTAGCTGGACAGAGCATCGTCGAGGAGCAGGCCAGATAGGACCAGTGGCAGCGGCTCGCTGGAGGAACCCTAGCACTGCAGGCAGGGGATTGAGGTAGCAGGAAAGGGGAGAGGAGATGCAAGCGGGCAGGGCAATGAACGCTTGCGTGTTTGTTTTTACTTGAGGATCAGGTGTGACGCGGGCATGAGAAGTGGCATTTTGAGTGTAATATAGGCAGACAATAGAGTCATTTCGCTATTCCCCTTCCCTTCAATTTTTAGTGAGCTTCTACCCGAAGCACCCCCCTCCCCAATTGAAATAAGTTAAGCCCAAGCCCATAACTCAAAAACGAGTTCTTTACATCTTTTATGGCTTATTTTGACAATAAAGTCTGAAAAGGTGGAATAGAACTGGCCCTTAACCTGCAATTCAATTGTGCGTGCAATGATGAATCACTCCTACCTGCTATAGTGTACATTTAGGCATCATACATGGCATAACCTAATACATGTGCATTTCATTATAGAATCTGAAATATGCAATGCTTATGTTAGTTCATACGTTGCACATGATGTTTAAATGCCCCTTAAATCTGGTCAGTCAAGTGGTGGTATTTAAGCCTCCTTCTATGCTTCTTTTCTTGATATGTAATTCAATGTTGTGCAAGATTTGCTCACACATCTGTTCAATTGCTTGTTTGTATCAGCCAACCATTCTAGGACTGTTTGCTTTGATTACTTGTTGTTCTTGACTTAACAGAGCTTGTCAATGATTTAAACACTAAGGGCTGCTGTAGTGGGGGCTTGTATAACTCATAGGTGACATAAAGGTTTGGCTATACACTAAAGTAGGCTCTCCAAGAGTACCTGGAGGTCCAGTTCGAAGGTATGCCTAGTTTTTACACAGCGCACACATAGTAAATGCTCATTTCATTGTGTGCTAGAGATGTGGCATGTTTCATTATGTGGTGTTGTTTTGTTATAAACTCATCCTTTGGTGTTGTTCACAGACTGGAAAGTATGGATATTTATCTTCCAAGGAGACCAGTAACTAGTTTGTGTCACCTTGCAGAGGGGGTGCAATGAAGATAAGATTGAGCATTTCCAAGTACAAGATGTTAGGAAGGAGCCTTGCAAGAGAAGGAGGAGCAACGTTGAGCCTGTTCAACTAGTTATGGTAAGTCACTGTATTAGAATTACCAGGACATCCTATTTGCCTGACATTGTGCTTGCGTAGGGTTCTTCACCTATAACCCAGTCATTGGGCCATTGATTAAAACTCCATCTGCTCACTACTATATGATGTTCTAACTTTTTTGTAAATCAGATGTATGTAAACACATTTTAATGTGTCTATTCACTCATTACGGATGTAGTCTACTTTTAAATATCTAAAACGTTTTATAGTAGTGAACAGTGTGAAACTGCTTCCTGCTGTGGTAGAGTTGTCGATGTCATAAATGTCATAACCAAACGCATATTCACATCATTAGCCTCCCTATCATTACTAGGATCTTGATTACATACTTGTCGAGATACTTCATAGGGGGCAAACAATATTACATTACTTGTTCCTTTATATAGTAAATGTAGCTAGGCCATGGATGATATTGAGGTGTGCATGTATGCATGCTGCCAACTCAACAGTTCAATTGCTTGTTTGTTTCAGGCATAGTTAAATTGCTCTTTTCAATTGCTTTATTTGTCCTCAGTTAATGAGATGCCCAAACAATGATGCCTGATGTAGGGTACTTGTATAACTATTAGTAGTTAACATAATTAAAGGCCTTACCATTTAATTACTCTGGCGAAGTGTGCCTGAAGCTTTGAAGTCTATTAACCAACTATTATTGCATGAGGCTCACAATCTAGTTTATACGAGGCTAATGATTGCATAGTTTTGCTTGCTGTAGTAGGTTTGTATGAATCCCTTTGTTGTTCATTATGCTCCATAAGACTCTTCTGGAACATGGCACACAATGTTCCAGCTAGTTAATTGAGCTACAGAATGGCCAACTGCTTGCTTACTTATACGCAATATATATATATATATATATATATATATATATATATATATATATATATATATATATAATGTTCAGTAGCTGTGTGTGGTCTAAATTTGTAACCTGTCTGTGTTTTGGATTTGGCCCCAACATCCAGCTCCTCTGGTGAGCTAAGAGAGATTTCTGTATGCGGGCTGCACAGACTACCATTTTTATAATTTTTAAAATATCACCTGCTTATGCTTCATGACATGTAACATTATTGTTAGTCCTGTTTTGCCATGTACAAGATAGTATGTCTTGCTCGCTTCACTGTTGTAAGTATATTTTTGCCCTAGTCATGTATACTTACAGAAACATTTCAAGATGATGTGACATCAACACAAAAATCTCGGAGCAGTGCGGCATGGCCATTACCAAATGATTATGGATTGGAATTGGAATGTGCTGATGTTCTTGAGCATCAACTAGAAGTGGCAAGACAACGTATATATGATTCTCAACATGTAATCAAACTTGAGGCTGGAGTTGCAGGTATTAGATGCAGTAGTCAAAAAAATGAAACAAGACACTGAGGTAACCACAAAGGAATTGGAGATTTTGCAGACTGAAATTTGTGCTATTTGAATCCGGCCAATCCTATTTTCTGAAGAGATTATAGTTGAAATGGTAAGTTCTGTTGATGCGCGTCCATGATGTATGAGCTTTATTTGCCAAGTGTATGTAATTTGTTGTTTCTGTATGCTTTATTATCACTGGTGCAGAACTATAATCCCCAGTGGATATAATCTGCTATAAATTCTCTATTGTATAGTGTAGGATTATTCTTCGTTTCTATGCCTTAGTCTCCTTATTGTATAGTATAGTGTAGGATAATTCTTTGTATATGCTATATCGTTGAAACCGGGGCCAACATGCCCAAACATTACCTGGACGCCATCCGAACGAACAAACATGTGTAGTCAAAGCGGACCTTAATTGGGCTGGTCAACTAATATTTAGTGGGTCCCAATCGCTGTGGCCCACCGTAACAACCTTAGCAGGCCGTTAGCAGGCCGAAAGCTCGGTAGGGCCATATATATGGAAACGGCCCGCGGGCCTCTAGCAGGTCAAAATAAATATCAATTTTGTCTTGGCCCTTTTACTTGACGGGCCAGTAAGAGGCCGAAAGTGTTTAGGGCCAATAGAGGCCCAATTAACGAACTAGGCTTTTAACAGGCCGAAAGTCCTGTCGGGTTGAAATTGTGCCCTGCTTAAAGTGGGCTGCTAATGGACCCAAATTCAGGTGGCACCGACAAAGGCCCAACTGTTGTGCGGGCCCTTAACAGGCTGAAAGACAAAATGGGCTAGAAGTTGGCCCGTGTACAGAATGGGCCGAGGAAAGGCCGTAAGTCACAATGGGCTAGAAGTTGGCCCAACTACAAAATGGGCCGAGAAAAGGCCGAAAGACGTACCGGCGGCATATTGGTCCATATCTATAATGGGCTGCTAACAGGCCGAAAGAAGGTCGGGCCATAATTGAGCCCAAAGACGTTGCGGGCCATTAATGGGCTGGAACTGACGATGGGCCAGAAATTGTCAAATCTAAAATGGGCCTTTGATGGGCCGATTCTATGTAAATCGTATGGGCCGTGGTTGTGAATGGGCCTGACGCAAATAGTCCGCTAATGAGCCGGCCCGCTTAATCTGACAGGCCCGACCTTTTAACCTGAATGGGCCATTGTTGGGCCGAGCCACGTGTCGACTTATCATAGGCGCGTCCCGACCATTGGCTGGATGACATCTGTCCCAAGGCTGAGCTAACACCTGGATCCTCCGGCGAATTAGAATTTTACACATGGAAAATCCCCATTGGTCCGGGCTATTAACGGGTTATCGGATCAAAACCGGAACCTGATAGCTTAATAGCGACCCGTTGCGGTGGATACCACGTGTCGGTTACTCTTGACAAAAAAACTTCCATGACACGCCATTTATCGTCATGGAAGTGGACACTTCCGTGATGATAATTTTGGTATTGTCATGGAACACTTCTACGACAACACATGTATGACTATCTTGATTCTGTCATAAAATCGTCATTGATGTACATGCATGACAGAAAACATGACCTACTGTGACAAACACGTATCATCACGAAAGTGTATTTTTTTGTAGTGCATAGGGTTGTCTTTAATTATTGTATGACATGCGTGTCAATTAATAAACATCATGTAATTGCTTTACTTTCTCGCTATGCGTTAGTAATAGTTGTAGAAGCAATAGTTGGTGGAGACAACCACGTGACGACACGATGATGGAGATCATGGTGTCATACCGGTGACGATGGAGATCATGCCGGTGCTTTGGAGATGGAGATCAAAAGTACAAGATGATAATGGTCATATCATGTCACATATTGATTGCATGTGATGTTTATCTCTCTATGCATCTTATATTGATTAGGATGACAGTAGCATTATAAGATGACCCCTTCATTTAATTAAAAGATAAAAAAATTATCCCTAAGTATGCATCGTTGAGAAAGTTTGTCGTTTCGAAGCACCTCGTGATGATCGGGTGTGATAGACTCTTCATCCACATACAATGGGTGTAAGCCAGTTTTACACATGCGGAATACTTGGTGACGGTGTCCTGGACTAGGGGGTGCTAACCCAGTCGGCCCGTAGTCCTCGGGCTACGCCAGTGGGCATCATTCTCATTAAGGTGGACTCTGGAAGCTACACGCTAGATCAAGACTGAGCCTGTCGAAGACTTGACGTACACTCCAAGACATCTCCTGCCACCTCCATATGCGCCCCGGATACCGACTATGTAACCCTAGATCCCCTACCCGGCGTGTCTATAAGCCAGAGGGTTTAGCCCATAGAGGGGACGGAATCACAATTACATTCACGTAGGCCTAGGGTTAGAACACAACTTACGATCTCGAGGTAGATCCAGCTTGTACTCGATACATCATCATCGATATAAACAAGAGCAGGACATAGGGTTTTACCTCCATAAAGAGGGCCCAAACATGGGTAAACATCATCTTCCTTGTCCCTGTTACCACCGATTCGAGATCCACAGCTCGGAACCCCCTACCCCGAGGTCTGCCGGTTTTTATACCGACACTGGTGCTTTCATTGAGAGTTCCGCTGTGAGATCAACAGAAGGATCGGTGGCTCATCTGCAGATTAACTACGGCGCCGGCCACGGGAATATATACATTCCTGTCCAACTTTTTGTGTTTGGCAACATGATCTTTTGCGCCGACTCGGCGGGCCATCTGGCCCCCGTCAAGAAATACGCCCCGGATCAGATCATGACTTTTGGAGGCTTGGAAAGCATGTGGATTCTCACGGTGAGCTCATCCTGTCAGGCTGGACTCCCGTCTGGATTGAAGGCCTATCAGACATCGGAGGCTCAACTCCGGAACCGATCTCCTTTGAGGACGTCGGGTCAGGCTCCCCGGCACCACCGAAGGAACCAAATATATCATCCTCGGGCGATCTCGTCTCGGCGTCAAGCCCTGACGCTAGTCCGACCCCCACCTTAGACATTACATAAGATTTAGAACTGACTCTTGCGCCAGATCCGGAATCAACTTCAGATCCACACCATGCTGAAGACGTGTCGGGCTATACACCGGGTGTACTTCGAGTTAGCCTTGCCTACAGCCAGGCCATGAACCCTGAGGAACTATCTGAGCTACACAAGATACTCAATCGCATCCAGAGATTATCAATCTCAGATGGTCAGACCTCGGTTTATGACAAGATCGGACTTAAAGCTGATGATCGGGAAACTTATGTCCCACCCACCACCCACCTAGTTGCCACGCTCGATGATTTAACCGACGTGTTAGACTACGAAGAGGCTACCGACATGGATAAAGATGTCGACGGCCCTGCAAAAAACACTTTGCCACTGGTCAACACTGGCAAGTGGATTGCGACCTTTACTTACGATGTCTATGTGCTAGATACTCCCAAGAACCCATCCATACGTCAGCGAAGACACAGAAGGGGCACCAACGGCAACCCCAACGTGAACTTTGCCACCACTGACCACGGCGGCGCGGTAGCCGATGAGGCTGGCAACCCCAGAGAGGACTTTCAAGCCTCCCAGAGCAACATGCCAGCCCCGAAGGAATCCCCAAAAACATGGACCCTGACAACCTCTTTGAAGGAGCTGATGACAACTACTTACCTGAATCCGAGGAGGATGAGAGCCTCAGTACCAAGGACTATATAGTCCCCGAAGATCCCTTTGAGCAAGAACGCTTTCGGCAGCGCCTCGTGGCCACCGCCGGAACTATAAAATGGAAGCAGCAGTAGCTGCAGGCCAATGAGGACGCACTGAATGACAAGTGGGTCAAAATACTCTTGGCCGAGCAACATCTCGAAGAACGGCACCATAGCGCGCCTAAATCTTTTCCGCACAGATGTTTGCTTCCCAAGTTCGATGAAGAACTAACCAACGACGTGCATTTAATGCATGGACAGGCGGATCAACCTGACCGACCCCCTAGAGGGCGTGACAGGCCAGTGCGGGAAAATTTCCACACCCAAACAATGCCATGTCATCACAGCAAGGACCCTGTTGATTACTTGGAGCCTCACGACTCTCCACGCCAGATAGAGGCAAACGGGTGCCACCTCGGTCCATTTACAGATCAAGGAGACACACACCTACGAGACTCGGCGGCTATGAGGCCTGGTTGGACAGGAACAGGCAAGCTCGGGATCAAGGCTGTACACAGATATCTCCTGATGTCTGATGCGACACTGCTCAGATCCGAGGCCCTGCTCACCCAATCTGTTTTACACACAGGGTGATGGAACACCAATTCCCAGACGGGCTTAAACCCATTAACATAGAATCGTATGATGGCACGACTGATCCAGCTGTGTGGACCAAGGATTTCCTTCTCCATATACATATGGCCAATGGAGATGACCTCCATGCTATCAAATATTTGCCGCTCAAGTTAAAGGGGCCGGCAAGGGATTGGCTTAACAGCCTGCCTCCTCATTCCATCGGAAGCTGGGAAGCACTCAAGGACACCTTCAGGGCAAATTTCCAATGCACTTACGTCCGACCTCCGGACGCCGACGACCTCAGCCACATCATTCAGCAACCAGGCAAGTCAGCTGGGAAATTCTGGAATCAATTCCTTACCAAAAAGAACCAGATTATTGACTCCCCCGACGCCGAGGCCATTGTGGCATTTAAGCTGAACATCCGAGATGAATGGCTCGCCCTCCAGCTCGGGCAGGATAAGGCGAGGACCATGGCGGCCCTCACCTCACTTATGACCCACTTTTGCATGGGAAAGGACAGTTGACTGGCCTGCAGTACTCACATTGGGGAGGCTGGCACCTCAAAGGTTTGCGACGCCAATGGCAAGCCCAGATGCAACAAAAACAAGCACATGCATAAAAATGGGGGAGCGACACCGAGGATGCCACAGTAAATGCTGGGTTCAACAGACCTAGATCCGGTCAGAAAAAGAAGTCCTTTAAAGGGAACAGAGATGGACCCAGCTAGCTAGACAAGGTCCTCGAACCGGCAAACCATACCAACCGGAACTGCTGGGTTTTCAAGTAGGTCAGCAAAATGGCGACGGAGGGCAATAGTAAAGCCCAGCCTCGCAGGAAAGACGAGGATGAACCTCGGCGGCCCAATAATGGAGGCGAGAAATAGTTTCCTCATGAGGTGAAGGACGTAAACATGATCTAAGCCACCCACATCCCCAAGAAGGAGAGGAAATGAGCACTTCGGTACGTTTACGCGTTGGAGCCCGTCGCCCCAAAGTTCAATCCATGGTTGACTTACCCGATCACATTCGACAAGCATGATCATCCGACCAGCATCAGGCATGGTGGATTGGCTGCTCTAGTCTTGGATCCGATCATTGATGGATTCCATGTGTGTCGGTGTATTAAACATGGGTGTGTAATACCCTGACTTATGCATAGACAAGTAGTAGCACCCCCGGCAAGGTAAATTCTCAACAAAGATTTCCAAATCAAAAGAAGCAGCCCTTGAGAGATCAAGGAGCACTTCAAGAAGACCAAGGAACAAAAACAATATGAGCATCGAAGCAAAGCACTGGAAGCAATCCTCACCGGCAAGATCGAGGCGGCAAGACGAAGACCCGGCAATCCTCATGGCAAGTAAATCCCTGCCAACCACCCGCGCTCCACCTCACCAGCCAGCTGGTTGCTGATTGGTGAGGTGTCGAGCCCGCAGGCGGCATGGTGGAGCTCGCCAGCATGTGTTGGCATGCTGGAGAGAAGATTACCTTTATCGACACCCATCCTAATGGCGTGTCAAGATAATAGAGAGGCGGTTGAGCAAGCGGTGCAGCGGCCTTGCCAGGACACTTCCTCCTCACGACACCTAGCGATGCATTAAATGCACTTTGTCTTAACTAGCAGAGTTAGGTATGATAGCATTGTTTGCAGTCTAATCATGATGTTTTTACCCTTTTGCCACTATGGTAACCCCTTTAGCTAAAAAAGGAGGTCCAGGGCAACCGATACAAGGGTTCGAACCCATTCTAACCCCACACATACTTGCTGGTGTAGTTGCCTTCTCCTAGCATCTTGCCGGGGGAGAGCACTCCGTGTACTTGTGCTCCACATTTCAATACACCAAAAGCAGGAGTAGGGTTTTATGCTTCTCAGCGGCCCGAACCTAGGTAAACGACTCTCACGCCCTGTCGTGGAATCATCACGGCAGATGTCCTAGTGTGAGGACTTAGAATGGAGCCATCACAATGAGGTTAGCTTAAAGGGGTTAATCAGGACAAAGGACACGGGGAGTTTATACTGGTTCGGCCCCTTGCGGTGAAGGTGAAGGCCTAATCCAGTTTGAGGTGGTATTGCTAGGGTTTCAATGACCAGGGAGCGAATACGCTTAACCTGGCTCTCGATCTGTTGTCTCCCCTAAACCGCCGCCGGGTCGTCCCTTTATATACACAGGTTGACGCCCGGCGGTTTACAGAATCCTGGCCGGCTCATAAACGTGTCCGGCTCGGTATCAACTCTTTCCTATCTTATAATACAAGTCATATACTTATGGCGGTTTACATCTATGGGCCCTAACTCGCCTTTGGGATTTGGGCCTTCTTATTAAGTCTCCTTCGTAAGTCACCATCTTCTATGTCTTCATGGGCTTCAATACAGGTAAATCACTATGAGCATAACCCGGCCCCTCCTGGGCAGTTTATACTCAATAGTTATATCCCCAACATTAGGCCCCAGGTTGATTTGAACTTGTTCATGTCAATCTTCAACACTTAGGAAAATTCCCTCTTCATTACCTTCGCAAAAATTTGTAACTCGCCGTGACGTCATCTTCCAAGATCATGATAACCCGCCATGACGTCACCTGTCATTAATTTTATAAACATCCAGAAATCATATATGCATCTCCTTTTCAATGAACCTTCGAAAATCGAGGCGTCAGCCCTGTCACATATCCAATTTGGAGCTCCTCGATTCCCGCGCATGCCACTTATCCATTCACCTTATAAATAGGGCCAAGGGTCCTTTTCACTTTCCCCCCGCGGCCTCTTCGTCTTCATCGTCTTCCTCGCGATGCGCTGCTTCTCGAGTCCAGCCGCCGCCATCGACCCTCTCCTCTGCATCACCCTTGGCCGCTGCATCAACCTGACTTGGTCCAGAGTTTGCTCACGCGCCTCCGCCGTTCAACAGCCTTGGTAAGTTCTTCCTCCTTCCCCCTCCGTAGATCTCTTTAGGGTTCGAACAAATTCATGGAGGTTCGGCACTGTTTCTTCACCTGTTCTTCGCTGTAGCATGAGGTTTGATTCAAGCTTGACACTTATCCTGTGCGGCAATAATCCTAGTCCCTTTTTCCTCATTAGAGCATCTCTTTTAGGTAGAAATATCCGATCTGGACCTTCATAAACTTCTCAAGTACCAATATTTTAGGTTTGAATATATTTTCATTTTCTGACATGCGGTAGATCCAAAATTGCAAAACCAATCTGTGAAACCTGTTTTTCATCACTTAGCCATTTTCCAACTTCAGATCTATACTTTCAATATCCATATAGGCAGTTTAACTTCAGAAAATATTAACCTGCCAGGTACCATTAGTCCCCTCTTAAACCGCCAAGTGCTCGTCTTTGTAATTTGATAACGTCACTGTCTAGTTTAACAATTATGCATGCTTCAACACTTTCTGCCTGTTAACCATGAACCTTAAACCGGCACAAATCTTTTCCAGGTTATCGTATAAATGGCCAAATCCTTTTATTCCTATAACTGGGTTCAATCCCGGGTTACAGAAGAAGAACTGAATGGGTATGTTGCAACCGGCGCTTTAGCGAAAAAGGAAGACATCCACTGGAGAGCCCCCAGTCCAGAAAATCTTCCTGAGCCCAAGGATGGGGAAGTGATCGTTTTTGTTGATCATCTGAGTCGAGGGTTCAGCCCTCCCGGATCAAAAAATTTCCGTGACGTGCTTCACTTCTTCCAACTTCACCCTCAAGATATTGGGCCTAACTCCGTGTCCAATATTTGCAATTTTCAAGTGTTTTGTGAAGCCTACCTTCAAGAAGAGCCCACAGTCGACCTGTTCAGAGATTTCTTCTATTTAAACCGCCGTACTGAATTTACGGATGGGCCCAATACTGAACTTGGCGGGGTTTCAATTCAGAAGAGAAAGGACGTCAGCTTCCCTCACGCTAAGCATCATAGCCATCCCAAAGATTGGAATCAAACTTGGTTCTATTGCCAAGATACATCTCCAGCTGGCGAGAATCCTCTGCCAGGTTACCGTGCTCACCGGCTTACCGATGCACATCCATTCCCCCAAAGACTCAATGCAAAGGAACGGTCCAAATATGCACCACAGCTTTCAAAGCTCAGAGCCTTTGTGGCAAACGGTTTGACAGGCATTGATTTTGTCCGTTGCTGGGTATCCTGGAGCATTTTGCCTTTAAGCCATCGCTCCGGTTTAATGTGTGAGTATACAGGGGATGTGAAAGACCCTCAACGCCACACTGATATTTAGCTAACTGATGCTGAAATTACTGAATCTGTCAAGAAGATGTTGGATGAACCGGTGACCGACTGTAGCAAAACAGGACTTAGTCCTTTTTGCGCTTCAAATAAACCGCCGGCTGTAAGAATTGCCCCACTCCTGCTTTAATCCATATTCTTAATACTCCCTTATGATTTTTTCAATCTTTAAACAGGGTGATGACCCGTTCTGGAAGAAGAAACCGCAGGATAAACCGGCCAAAATACCTCGTGTCAAGACCAAGGTCAACAAGAAGCCCGCTAAGAAGAAAAACACCAAGCCTACCGAGTTAAACATTGACGATGATAATCCGGAGTCAGAGGTAGAACTTGATTCACTTGGCTCTTTTTTCATACATCTCATTGACGATGATTTTTATCGGGACGACGCAGAAGCTAGCCGCGCAAACGACGTAGAGGTAACTATTCTCTCATCCGGTTCAGAACCTCTGCCCACACAGAAAACCCGACAAGCAAGCCGAAAAATAAGATTTTCTCACCCCCTAGCTTACTTGGATCCAAACTTTCTTTTGAAGAAGCAGCAACACGAAGCCCGCCGCACAACCCAGCATAGCGGCCATGTGGTCACTTCTTCCAGTTTACCGAACTCGCCAGTTTGTAAACGCCGCCCAGAGGTCTCTTCTATTTCTGACACATCTTATCCCAAGGCGGGCTATTTCCGACAACCTCTTAATCCGTCTGATTCAAACTATCAGGGAACTTCCCATTCATCCTCTGGCGAGTCCACAGGGACACAAATTCCAACCCTCAAAACTGTTCCTGGGTGAGCATTTTTAACTAACCCCTTATACCTTATGCTTGATCATTATACTAACCTGTTATTTGCGTCTCTGTCAGAGCCAAGGCCAGACCCAGTAAAAAGGCCAAATTGAACAAACCGGCTGATGACAGCGCGCCAACTGATCCGGAAAAGAACCCGGAACAGTTTGAACCAAGTACTGAAGCTATTCTTGATGATCCGCCACCGCAAGATCATGAAACCTTTGTTGAACAGATGGAGATTGATCCGATGGGTCATGCTGATAAACCGCCAAGCCCAACTAAGGCTGCTAATGATAAAGCCAACGATGTTGTAGTTACCGGTGTCGGGTGTACAGCCCCAGGCAACCCCACTGCTCTGTCAAAACATAGTGCCAAAGAAGAATTTTCTGCTGTTGACAAAGGCAAGTGGAAGGTGGACTTGGAAAGCTATACCCACCTCAGCGCCCAAGATATTCATTCTGGGTTTTTAAACCATTTGCACACAAGCCGTGATTATGAAGCCGGTTTATTGAACATGATGAAGGAGCGATATGAGGTAAATGCTGTTAACTCTGCATAAATATTCTTCCCTTAGCCGCCAAGTTTACTGGACATAAAAGAATAGAATGTTTTGCAAACTTTCAAAAACCATATAGATCAACTCCACTAGCCCGCAAGGGCCGGTTTATAATGTCAATATGAACCGGGACTTTAGAATAATAACTCTTCAATTTCGCCTGTGTAGCCCCCAAGGGTCGACTTAACAAATATGTTAAGTTGAGACTAATTATGCTGTAAGGCTCAAAATTCTTACTTAGGACCTTTATAATCCGGTTGACCATCAAGCTGATAGTTGTTATGTGCTTGGGACTTGTAATTTTTTTTTTGATAAGAAGCAATAGACATTAGCCCCCAAGTTCCAAGTATATTACTTGTTATGTGCTTGGGACTTTGAATATGCACTGCTATCTAATTAATTATATGTCTCTTGCAGGCTGATCTTAACAAGAAGGAATCTCAAATCGCCGACCTTGAAGAAAATATCAAGTCACAACAAGCCGAGACCTCCAAAGCCAAGGAAGAACTGACCAGTGCCTTAACAGCAATGGAAAAACTGAAGGAGAGCTTTAAGAACGAGCGGGCAGGTTGGGATACAGAAAAGTCAACTCTGCTGAAGAGGGCTGAGGATGCTGAGGCTGCCCTTAATCCGGTAGCTGAGGAGCTGACTGGCTTGAAACAACAAATAAATTCCATGACCGCTGCCGTATTTGGTAAATAACTTCTTCATAAGCTTTGAACATGTATTATGTAAGAGACTGCCGGTTTACCGATGTTTTTGATGATGCAGGAACTCGCATTGCTCATCTTGGCTCAGATATGCGGCAAAAACTGAAAGCCGCCTATACACTTATAGAGCAATTATATACCGACGTACAACGGATTATCTGCACAGCTTCCCATAATAAACCGCCCCCAACCTTGATCAAGGAGACGTTGGAAAGGCTGGCGATGATGCCTGCATGGTTTGAAGAGCTAAAGAAGTCAGCTGCTAGGGCGGGTGCTCTTACTGCACTGACTCGGGCCAAAGCTTGGATATCTGATCTTGATCCGGCCGATGTGGGAAACGCCTACCCGAGCATAAAGGAGGACGGGTCAGAGTTTAATAACGATGACCTCAGAGCCTTGACGAGGGAAATGCGCCCATTGGCTAGCAAATTGGCTGAAGAAACCGATCTTTCACATTATCAGTCGATTTATGATGCCAACAACAAGAGAGTTAACGCGCCAACCTATGATGCTCCAAATCTTATTCCTCCAATCCGTAAGCATACCTATGCCCCTGATGTTGACCCCTCTATACTTATAAGTGATGAAGCTGTATTCAAGGCCTTAACTGGGATCAATTGGACCACCATTGACTTCCAGCCACTGGGTAGAGAGGAGGAAGATGAACCGGCGTTGGACGATCCGCAACCTTCAAGTCAACCAGGCCAGGACTCGTAAACCGGGGGCCGGTTTAGCAGCTGCTTTCTTTAAGACTTGTTAAAACAATTATTCTTTTGGGCACCAAATGCCTTGTAATAGGCTAGCTTAAACTCTTGTTCTGCTATGCCATCGTGCATATTTACTTTGCATGACACTGCTAATCCACCATGTTAAGATATGCCACTTATGCTTATAATATTAACAATGTGGAATCTGCTCGTGCATGCAACGGATTAAAAGTGTCCTGGCGGTTTACCGCTGGACGGGTCATAACGCCCAATATAAAACTATGGAAACTAACATAGCTTATACCCAAGGCTGGACTTTCAGAATAACCAAATTTGAAATATATCATACCTGTGATATTTGATCACACTGTTGGTTTACCAAACCGGTGTAGTAAGGGGGAGAACCCAAACTTTGAGTACTGGTAATTATCATAGATTGTTTGGCTTATGAACAAAACCAGACCGGGTTAATAAACACCGGATATTATCTTATCTCATATTGGCGACTTATAGTCAAAAGCCAGGCCGGGTTAATAAACACCGGATGAATTATGATCATAAAGCATTATAAGCCTCATCAAATAAACCTCAAAAACTGTGGAATAAAACAAACGAAAAAACAAGGATTTTCATGGGCTGCCAGGCCGAAAATCGAGTGCTTTCACGGGCCGCATAGCCACTGAGTTAAACCTATATACAAACCTTATAAGATGGACCTCACATAACCAATCGTCGTTTTAACTTTGACAAGTTCAGGGTCTGTATAAGATTGACTTGTCAAACGTTCGGTGGGTCATTCCAGGAATACCTGGGCGGAGTGGCTTACTTAAAAAGGCAGGATAACCCGGGGTTTTAGGTGAATACACCTGGCTTCCAAGCCTGGCTTTTAAGCCTATTACAAGGGTTATACAAACTCTTTGTTCTTTAGAATCAAGGAGCCCCCAAGTAATATTTTTGAGCTGTGCTCAAGGGGCACCTATGTTTGAGCTGTGATTTTGCAACAGACTCTCTTTGGTACCTTTAACCTGGGTAGCAAGCCCCCAAGTTTTTTTTTTCAGTTGGCTTATAAGCCGGTTCAAAGGGTATTCATAACTTCGCTCATAAGCCGGAAGCCCCCAAGTAACCAAAAACTCATTAAGAAAAGACGACAGAGGCCCTGCTTTAGCAGGGGTGCCGGTTTAATATATACATTGTCAAAAATATGTACATCAGAAGAGCCAATGGCTCAGGTGTAGTAAGGCCGAAGATGAGCAATATTCCACGGCCGGCGAGTCTCTTCCTCCGACGTGCGTGAGTCCTTGTGGTCTCGAACATCAATAAGGTAGTATGACCCGTTGTTCAGATTCTTGCTGACCACAAAGGGTCCTTCCCAAGGTGGGGATAACTTGTGCATATCAATCTGATCCTAGATAAGCCGGAGCACTAAGTCGCCTTCTTGAAAGGTTCTGGTCTTGACCCGACGGCTGTGATAACGACGTAGATCTTGCTGGTAAATCACCGAATGAGCCGCTGCAAGATCACGCGCCTCGTCTAATAGGTCAAGTGCATCCTGACGTGCCTTTTCATTATCAGCTTCAACGTAAGCCGCCACCCAGGGTGAGTCGTGACGGATGTCACTGGGGAGAACCGCCTCTGCTCCATAAACCATGAAAAAAGGCGTGTAACCCGTAGATCTGTTGGGCATTGTGTTGATGCTCCATAGCACCAAGGGTAACTCCTCTACCCAACAACCCGGCGTCCTCTGTAAGGGAACCATAAGCCGGGGCTTGATGCCTCTCAGGATCTCTTGATTGGCTCTCTCAGCTTGACCATTAGATTGGGGGTGAGCCACCGACGATACATCAAGCCAGATATGCTCACGTTGACAAAATTCTTTCATAGCACCCTTGGAGAGATTAGTGCCATTGGCTGTTACAATGCTGTGTGGAAAGCCAAAACGGAAGATCACCTTCTTCATGAATTGAACCGCCGTTGCTGCATCACACTTACTGACTGGCTCTGCCTCTACCCACTTAGTGAATTTATCAACCGCCACCAAGAGGTGGGTCTTCTTATCCTTGGACCTCTTAAAAGGTCCAACCATATCAAGCCCCCAAACTGCAAACGGCCAAGTGATTGGAATCATTCTCAACTCCTGAGCCGGAACATGAGCTCGGCGTGAAAACTTCTGACAACCATCACATTTTTTGACCAAGTCCTCAGCATCAGCATGAGCCGTCAGCCAATAAAAACCGTGACGAAAAGCCTTGGCTACAAGAGATTTAGAGCCGGCGTGATGACCACAATCTCCTTCATGGATCTCACGCAGAATCACACAGCCTTCTTCAGGAGAAACACAACGCTGAAACGCCCCGGTAACACTGCAATGGTGCAGCTCTCCATTGACAATTGTCATTGACTTGGACCGCCGGGTTATTTGCCTGGCCAAGGTTTCATCCTCAGGTAACTCGCCCCGGGTCATATATGCCAAATATGGAACTGTCCAATCAGGAATAACATGAAGAGCCGCCACCAACTGAGCTTCCGGGTCAGGAATAGCCAAATCCTCCTCTGTAGGTAACTTGACCGACGGGTTATGCAAAACGTCAAGAAAGACATTAGGTGGCACCGGTTTACGTTGAGAACCCAACCGGCTTAAGGCATCAGCCGCTTCATTTTTCCTCCGATCAACATGCTCAACTTGATAACCCTTGAAGTGACCAGCAATAACATCCACCTCTCGTCGATAAGCCGCCATGAGGGGATCCTTAGAATCCCAAGTACCAGAGACTTGTTGAGCCACCAAATCTGAGTCACCAAAGCACCTTACCCGGCTTAAGTTCATCTCCTTAGCCATCCGAAGACCGTGGAGCAAGGCCTCATATTCAGCTGCATTGTTAGTACAAGGGAACATCAAACGAAGAACATAACAAAATTTATCACCTCGAGGGGAAGCAAGCACAACTCCAGCCCCCGAGCCCTCCAATTGCCTGGACCCATCAAAGTGAATAGTCCAATACGTGTTATCTGGTTTTTCCTCAGGCATCTGCAGCTCTGTCCAGTCATTGATGAAATCCACCAGTGCTTGAGACTTGATGGCCGTGCGAGGCATATACTTCAAACCATGAGGCCCAAGTTAAATGGCCCATTTGGCAACCCGGCCTGTTGCTTCCCTGTTTTGTATGATATCTCCTAAAGGAGCAGAGCTAACCACAGTAATGGGGTGACCCTAAAAATATTGCTTAAGCTTCCGGCTTGCCATGAAAACCCCATATACAAGTTTCTGCCAATGTGGGTATCTTTATTTGGACTCAATAAGCACTTCGCTGATATAATAAACCGGCCGTTGAACCGGATATTCCTTGCCTGCCTCTTTCCTTCCAACCACAATAGCCACACTGACAGCTCAGCTATTAGCAGCCACATATAACAACAGCGGCTCCTTATCAACGGGCGCAGCTAGGACCGGCGGCTCAGCCAGCTGCTTCTTAAGCGCCTCAAATGCCTCATTAGCAGCGTCACTCCAGACGAAGTCATCTGTCTTTTTCATCATCTGATACAAAGGGATGGCCTTCTCACCGAGGTGGCTTATGAACCGGCTTAGCGCCGCAATACGACCCGCCAGACGTTGAACATCATTGATACACGCCGGTTTAGCCAGAGAAGTAATGGCTTTGATCTTCTCCGGATTAGCTTCAATGCCCCTATTAGACACCAGAAAGCCCAAAAGCTTGCCCGCTGGCACAACAAAAACACACTTGGCCAGATTAAGCATCATTTTATAAATTCGGAGATTATCAAAGGTTTCCTTCAAGTCGTCTATCAACATCTCCTTCTTTCTGGATTTCACCACAATATCATCCACATAAGCATGAACATTGCGTCCAATCTGATTATGAAGACAATTCTGCACACATCGCTGGTAAGTCGCCTGGGCACTCTTGAGCCCAAAAGGCATAGACACATAGCAGAAGGCTCCAAAGGGAGTTATGAAAGCTGTCTTCTCCTGGTCCTTAACTGCCATCTTGATCTGATGATAACCAGAATAAGCATCCAAAAAACTCAAACGCTCACAACCCGCCGTAGCATCAATAATCTGATCAATACGAGGGAGAGCAAAAGGATCAGCCGGACAAGCCTTGTTTGAATCCGTGTAGTCCACACACATGCGCCAAGTGCCGTTCTTCTTAAGTACCAGCACCGGGTTAGCCAACCACTCAGGATGAAAAACTTCAACAATAAACCCAGCCGCCAAGAGCCGGGCTACCTCCTCACCAATGGCCTTACGCCTTTCTTCATTGAAACGATGAAGAAACTGCTTGACCGGTTTAAACTTGGGATCAATATTGAGAGTGTGCTCAGCGAGTTCCCTTGGTACACCTGGCATGTCAGAAGGTTTCCATGCAAAGATGTCCCGGTTCTCACGGATGAACTCGATGAGCGCGCTTTCCTATTTCGGATCCATATTAGCACTGATGCTGAACTGCTTGGATGAATCGCTAGGAACAAAATCAACCATCTTAGTGTCATCTGCCGATTTAAACTTCAAAACCGAATCATGCTCTGTAGTTGGCTTTTTCAAAGACGTCATATCCGCCGGATCAACATTGTCCTTGTAAAATTTTAACTCCTCCGTTGCACAAACCGACTCAGCATAAGCCGCGTCGCCCTATTCACATTCCAAGGCTATCCTTCGGCTCCCATGTACTATGATGGTCCCCTTGTAACCCGGCATCTTGAGCTGCAGATAAACATAACAAGGCCGTGCCATGAACTTGGCATAAGCCGGCCGTCCAAACAGAGCGTGATACGGGCTGTGAATTTTGACTAGTTCAAAGGTCAATGTCTCTGACCTAGAGTCATGATCATCTCCAAAGGCAACTTCCAGAGCTATCTTACTAACAGGGTACGCCGACTTACCAGGCACCACACCATGGAAAACTATATTCGACGGTTTAAGATTTTTATCTGTCAACCCCATGCGACGGAAAGTTTCGTAATAAAGGATATTGATGCTACTCCCTCCGTCCATGAGTACCTTGGTAAACTTATACCCTCCAACCTGGGGTACAACCACCAATGCTAGGTGACCCGGATTATCAACCCAGGGCGGGTGATCTTCCCGACTCCACACGATGGGCTGCTCAGACCAGCGCAAGTAACGGGGAACCGCCGGTTCAACGGCGTTCACTGCCCTTTTGTGAAGCTTCTGATCCCGTTTGCATAAATTTGTGGTGAAGATGTGGTACTGCTCACTATTCAACTGCTTTGGGTTACTCTGATACCCAGATTGCTGCTGCTGATTCCCCTGACCTGACTGTTGATGGTAGCCACCCTGATTGCCTTGATTGCCCTGATTACCTTGGAATCCAGAACTAGAACCGCCACCGCCGTAACTCGGCCCATGAGAACCGGACCCTGAACCACCACCTGGTCCATGATTGTCTTGAAAAAGATTGGAATTTTTATACTCCTTCATGATGTAGCAATCCTTCCAGAGGTGGCCAGACGATCTTTCTCGTGTCCCATGCCTTGGGCAGGGCTGATTTAGCATCTGCTCAAGATTAAAGCCTGACCCTCCGACCCGTGGGGGCGGTTTACCTTTACGATGCTGGCCATTATTCTGTGCGTTGGTGTTAGCCACAAAGTCCAAACTATTATCAGCTTTGCGCTTACCATTGCCTCCTTGATTCGACGGATTATGCTGCTGTCCTCTGGTGCTGTTGCTCTTCTTTCCCTTTCCCGGCTTGTCATCATCAGACTCGGGGTCCTTGGTACCATCAGAGTCAGCGTACTTAACCAGAGCCGTCATCAGCTCTCCCATGTCATTGCAGTGGCGCTTGAGCCGACCCAACTTCTGCTTAAGAGGCGTAAACCGGCAATTCTTCTCCAACATTATGACCGCTGAACCGGCATTGATGCGATCCGATGAATGTAAGATGGTCGAAACCCGGCGCACCCAATGGGTTGTGGACTCACCCTCTTCTTGGACACAGGCATCCAGATCCACGATTGACATAGGCTGCTTGCACGTATCTTTGAAATTCTGGATAAACCGGGCCTTTAACTCGGCCCATGACCCAATGGAGTTGGCAGGGAGCCCCTTCAACCAAGTGCGAGCCATTCCATCCAACATCGGGGGGAAATATTTAGCACATGCCGCATCGCTAACATCTAGCAATTCCATGGCCATCTCATAACTCTCGATCCATGCTTCAGGAGGTAAATCGGCTGTATAGTTAGGCACCTTGCGAGGGCCCTTAAAATCCTTGGGCAGACGCTCATTACGTATGGTCGGCACTAAACATGGCACGCCCAAATTCCTAAAGGTCACACCTGGCTCCACCGAAGTTGTCGGACGAACCGGAGAAGGTTGACGGGCCGCATATTGCGCCGCCAGCTCGGCCTCTCGACGTGCTCTACCTTGATCCACCATGTTCTAAGCATCAGCACCACCGCCCGCCGGGTTATGTCCACGAGGCTGGTTATGGTTCCGCCCACTGCTTGACACAGCTAGTTCATCAATATGCCTACTGTAACTCCGGCTTGGGCGAGGGGTGGAATGAATCCGGCTTCGACTGTAAGAATAAGCCTGCTGCTGAACCAATGCTGTCTGAAGGAGCTCTCTAGCCCTCCGCATCTCAACCACCGTTGGAGACTCGCCTTCAACCGGGATAGCCGCCAATCGTGACGCCGTAGCGATCATGTTATCCAAAGGGTTAGAGTAATGACCCGGTGGTGTTGGCATGGGTTGCGGCGGGATATTGTTCTGACAAGGCGGATCCGTGGTGCGCGGCTGAACCGGTGCTCCCGTCCTAGGCGCTTCAACCCGGTCCGCCACTGGCGGGTTACTGGTTCCTGCTCCTGGCATGTTAAAGAGGTTCCTTGCCTCGTAAACCGGTGGCAGGCGAGACTGATGCCTCCTCCTCATGACTTCGTTTGAAGCGTTCTGATCTAGCATGAGTCGGTAAGACTCCGACTAAATCCGCTGCGCTTGAGCATCCAACATAACCCGCTCCGCAGCCATCCTGGCATCTTCAGCTGCCAGGTCTTCCTTAGCTTGAGCTATCTGATCTCGCAATTTCACGACTTCCGTGTTATGCTGATCTTGATTATCCGGGTTAACCTCCGTCGTCAGCAGTGTTGCCAAGGCGTCTAGTAAACCAGACAAGAGTTGAGCCGGCGGGCGCGCAGGGCCTCCTGCCCCGGCTGCCGTCGCCGCTGTTGACTCGAAAATCAATGCCGCTGCAGTTGAAGAGTGCTGCACTGGCTGCGTACCGGCCATGAAAATTGCAACCCGGTTCGGCGGCTCGTAGGGGTTCGGAATACTATCGCCATCGGAACAGCCCCCAAGCCGACCGTCTTGCAGTTGGTACAATGACTCGGTTTCACCGGTGGATGACTCGCCATCAGAATAGACAACTGTCTCACTGTCAGATACCGATTTATCCCCAGATTCCGCACCATTGATGAATCCCACAAAGGCATGACTCATGGCGGGCTGAACTCGGGCGGGATTTGCACGCTGAGCCGTCTCGATGATGTCGGTGCAGGTGTCCGGCTCAAGGCCCGGTTCGCCGATCTTTCCAATGAAGACGTGAATTCCACCGAAGGGGACCCGTTACCCGTACTCAATTGAGCCGGCCTCGGGGCCCCATCCTTCATCATCGATGTAGAGCTTGCCGCGACGACTCTTGGTCATCCGGCTCACAGCGTATCCCTTGATCCCTTCGAAGTTGCCCTTCAAGAACTCGAAACCACCATGCGCTGGCCCCACGGTGGGCGCCAACTATCGTGGAATCGTCACGGCAGATGTCCTAGTGTGAGGACTTAGTCGTGGAGCCATCGCAATGAGGTTAGCTTAAAGGGGTTAATCAGGACAAAGGACACGGGGAGTTTATACTGGTTCAGCCCCTTGCGGTGAAGGTGAATGCCTAATCTAGTTTGAGGTGGTATTGCTAGGGTTTCGATGACCAGGGAGCGAATACGCTTAACCTGGCTCTCGATCTATTGTCTCCCCTAAACCGCCGCTGGGTCGTCCCTTTATATACACAGGTTGACGCCCGGCGGTTTACAGAATCCTGGCCGGCTCATAAACGTGTCCGGCTCGGTATCCACTCTTTCCTATCTTACAATACAAGTCATATACTTATGGTGGTTTACATCTATGGGCCCTAACTCGCCTTTGGGCTTTGGGCCTTCTTATTAAGTCTCCTTCATAAGTCGCCATCTTCTATGTCTTCATGGGCTTCAATACACGTAAATCACTATGAGCATAACCCGGCCCCTCCTGGGCGGTTTATACTCAATAGTTATATCCCCAACACGCCCTCTGTTATCCTTCTCTTTGCGCTTTGTGCAATCCCTTCACCGAACCACAAAGGGGCTTGTTGGCCCCATAGATCGTCATTCCACACCGACATCTTTGGCGCACTAGGTAGGGGGATCACTGGCGTGAACCTCGACAGCAGGCGGCGTGTCCACTTCATCGAGTTTCAGCATCTTGTTCACCATTCATAGCGCCCAAGAAGAAGGGCCCCATGACGACGAAACCTTCCACGTCCAAGCCTCATCCACACACGCCCGCGGACAACGCAGGAGGCGCTCTCGCCCCGGATGGTGCGGATGTCACAGTAGGCATGACCGGCGCAGGTGGCGCGGTCGTCGTCCCCACTGCGGTGGGGGCGGGTAGTGGAGGTGCTGGAGACGGTCATCTTCCACGACCTTCCGGCGGAGACAGCAACAACGACGTAGGCGGCGCGGTCATGCGGCTCCCACCTCCTTTGCGCACCGCCGAGCGTAGCCATCGGGGCAACGCAGCCCGGTCGGGTGCGAGCCGGGACCCTCCCGCTACGGCAGCAGCAGCGAGGGAGATGACATCAAGGCATACGCCATGCCATCACAGGATGACCGCGATGTGACTCCGAGCGATGTTGCTAATCATCCGCTGCAGCGCCCGCAAGGCAAATCACCTGTCGATCAAGCACAAGATCCTCAAGCGCCACCTCGGCCACACCAACCTGCTGCCACCCTTGCAATACGATGGCAAGATCGCAATGGCGCTCCTGCTGGTTCTAGCAGGAGTTGAGCAACGTCGCGATCTTCGATCTCCAACATGCCTTCGACGGCAACAGAGGCGATGGCGCGAGCCCAGATGCTGTTGAATTTCCCTCCAACAGTCGATAAGATGGATGAGTGGGTGACTACCATTCAGAGTTTGATCGGGTTTGCGGAGGCTAACAAACCCCTATTGGCGGAGCCCTCGCGACGCCCTCAAACCGCACCAGTAGCTCGAACAGATGGTCATGTTGTAGGTGGTGCACCAACAGTGCAGTCACCTCCACGGCATCCATCCTGACAACAGTCGGAGCAGACCCGGAGACCGGTCATGCCTGATGATGTGTCCATGTCCTCCTCGGATCCGCAAATGCAACAAGATCAGTGGTAGGTTCTGTTGGACAGGCAAAATGAAGACGCTCGTACCACCATTTAGCGGCGTCGGGAGACGCGCCGCTAGTCTGACGAGTGCAACGGTCCGGTCGTTAATGCGCCGGCACCCATTGTTGGCGGGTAGCTGCCTTACGAGGTTGGGTGCCCTGCTTTCACACGTGAGTTGTGGCAAGTCCATTGGTCGTTCGTCCAGACGTTCAAACCGGAGGTACCGGAGAAGTATGATGGCAAGCTAAACCCGGTGGAGTTCCTGGGCATATACACGATTGTTGTGCAAGCTGCCGAGGGAGAGATGAAAAGATCCTTGCCAACTATTTCCCATTGGTACTCAAATCTAATGTGACATCTTGGTTGATGAATTTGCCAGAGAATTCCATTTCCTTGTGGTCAGATCTATGCAATGAATTTGTTGGTACCTTTACCGGGGGCCAGGAAGTACCCGGGCAACCTAGCGATTTCAAGAGATCCCACAGTGAGAGGGAGAAGATTTGCGCAAATACATCCAGAGATTCAGCCGTGTGCATCATAGCATACCAAACGTGCACCCTGCTGCTGTGATAGCCGCGTTTCACACGAATGTGCACAATCACAAGATATGGGAGAAGATGAACATACGGCGACCGAAGACTGTCAACAAACTCTACATGTTTGCGGACAAGTGTGCACATGCTGAAGAAGGGAGAAGGCTTCCTGGGGAAGAGGCTGGCATCGAAATCTATTCAGAGGATGACGATTCTGCCGCCCCGGAGAAGAAAGGCCGGAGGCGCAATAGGAAGCGCAAGGGCAAGTCAGTTATGGCCGTCGAAAGGTCCAGCAATTCTAGCCCCGCCAAGAAAACCAAGATGGAGAGCTCCAGCAAGGAAGCTGCCACATGCGCTAACTGCCAGGTAGCCGTGGCGGCTAAGAAAGCCAGCAAGTCCGACAGGCTGTACTGCAAGATTCACCATACCAAGGGCCACGACCTCCAAGAGTGCCGCAAAGTTGAGCAGTTGGTTAAGAAACAGAAGGCAGAATATGAGAAGCGCGACAAGGAGAAGGGCCAGGATGGTACAGGTGGGTCGGCAAGAAGGGACGCGGCAGCCGGGGAGGGTGCTGTGGCAAAACCAATCAGCAAAAGGAGAAGCCTGCCAGAGGCAGAGAGAAAAAAGAAGGAGATGAAGAGAGCGAAGACGAGGATGACGTCAAATCCAGTGAGCATGAGTTCCAGAAGGTGGCAGAAGCCATGTGGATTGACAGAGGTGCATCTTTGCATTCCTCTCACCACCAACTTAAATAGTGGACGCGCGAGGTCAATGCGGAGGAGCCGACAACGGATGCCCAAAAGCCCCTCAAGTGGTCTCACACGCCTATCATTTTTTATGCCGAGGACCACCCCAGATCGCACAACTGCAGTTGGGTGTTTACCGTTGTTGGTTTCACCAACAATATGCAACCTCAAGGTCACGAGAATGCTAGTTGATAGTGGGGCTGGCTTGAACTTGATCTTTCCTGAAGTGATCGAGAGGCTGCAAATTCCTGAGGGAGAGCTCAAGAAAACCGGGACATTCCAAGGAATTAACCCGGGAAGGAGCCAGTCCAAGGGAAAATCACGCTATCGACGATGTTTAGCGGGGAACTGAACTACAGAACCGAGAAGATCATGTTCGATGTTGTCAAGATCCCTTTACCGTTTAATGGAATTCTTGGCCGCCCAACACTAGCCAAGTTCATGGCAGCATCTCATTATGCCTACAACACACTAAAGATGCCGGGGCCTATGGGTGTCATCTCCATCAGCTCAGACAAGAAAGATGCAGTCATATGTGTCAACAAGCTTTACAGATATGCGGTTGTAGTAGAGACTATTAAGGATACCGCTCCCACCAAAGGAAAGAAGAGCGAGAAGCCCAGTAAGACATCTAGCAAGAATTCTAAGAAGCGCGCCTCTTTGGAGTGCTACGCACCTGTTGAAGACTTGCCGAAGAGCTCTACCGCCAAGTGGTCCAAAGCTACCCCACCGGCAACAAAGAAGGTGTCTACAAAGGAGGATGGCACTGGTGGTACCTTTATCATCAGTGCCACTCTTGACAGTAAATAGGAAAGCGCGCTCATTACCTTCCTGCGGGTGAATGTAGATGTGTTTGCATGGCAACCATCTGACATCCCCGGTGTTCCCAGGGAGGTAATTGAGCACCACCTTGTTGTATGTCCTCATGCTTGATCCGTTAAGCAGAAGGTTAGGAAGCAAGCATTGGAACACCAGCAGTTTATTGCAGAAGAAATCAAGAAACTTGAAGCAGCAGGTCTGGTCAAGGGAGTTCTACATACAACTTGGTTGGCAAACCTAGTGGTAGTGCGCAAGGCCAATGGGAAATGGAGACTTTGTATTAACTACATTGATCTCAACAAGGCATTTTTCAAAGGATCGTTTCCCCTTGCCACGCATTGATCAGATCATAGACTCTACTGCCGGCTGTGATTTGCTTTCATTTCTTGATGCGTACTCTGGATATCATCAGATATTTATGGATAAGGAGGATGAGGAAGAAACCACATTCATTACTCCATGTGGCACATACTGCTTCGTGCGTATGCCTTTTGGACAAAAGAGTGTTGGTTCAACATTTGCAAGAGTAGTCCAGATCGGCTTTGAACCACAATTGCACAGAAACATAGAGGCTTATATGGATGATATAGTCGTTAAAACCAAGGATAAATCAACCCTCATCCAAGATCTTGAAGAAACATTTGCAGATTTGCGCAAGATCAACATGAAGCTCAACCCTGAGAAGTGTGTGTTCGGCATCCCATCCGACAAACTTCTCGGGTTCTTTGTGTCTCAACGGGGAATAGAGGCAAATCCCGTCAAGATCAAGGCTATCGAGCAAATTCAAGCACCCAAAATCATCAAGGATGTGAGGCGCCTCGCCGGCTATGTTGCAGCTTTGAGTAGCTTCATTTCAAGATCTGTTGAGCGGGCCCTGCCGTTTTTCAAAATATTGAAAAAGGTGGTACAGTAAAATGGACTCCAGAAGTGAAGGTTGTGCTGCAAGACCTGAAAAGGTACCTGTCCTCTGCGCCAACTTTGGTCACGCCTAGGCCACAGGAGCCATTGCTGCTATATCTAGCGGCAACAAACCAGGTGGTCAGTGCTGCACTAGTTGTGCAGAGAGAAGCTAGCGACGAGGAGACAGCAGAGACAAGCCCTTCTCGCGACAAGGCAGAATCCTTCCCGACAGAGCCCGACGCTGGCAAGTCAGTGGTGGTACAAGCTAGAGAAATTGACCAACGGATCATGCCCAAGAAGAAGGTGGTGCAGCGGCCGGTGTAATTTGTTAGTTCTCTCTTGCAGGGGGCTAGGTTAAGGTACTCTGTTGTGCAGAAGCTACTTTTCGGTCTCCTTACGGCCTCGAGAAAGCTGCCCCACTATTTCCAAGGACATGAGATCACTGTCGTCACCCGCTTCCCGTTGCAGTGTATTTTGAGGAATCCAGAGGCAATCGGAAGGATAGTGGAGTGGGCATTAGAGTTGTCAAGTTTTGCACTCAAGTTTGAGAGCACTTCAACCATTCAGAGCAGAGCCCTGGCAAAATTCATCGCAAAATGGATGCCAACTCAAGATGAAGAAACCCCAGAATCAACTCTCCCTGGGAAGGAAACTGAGAAGGAGTGGATCATGTACTTTACGGTGCTTTCTCGCTGCAAGGCACCAGCGCCGGAGTGCTGCTTGTCGCACCCACCAGAGAGCATCTCAAGTATGTGGTTCAAATGCACTTTCCAAGGGAGGAAGCTACCAAAAACACCGCGGAGTACGAAGGACTACTTGCCGGCCTTAGAATTGTGGTGGAATTGAGAATCGGAAAATTGATCATCCGTGGTGATTCGCAACTTGTGGTGAGGCAAGTGAATAAGGATTAATAGAGCCCGTTGATGGAAGCCTACGTGGATGAAGTGAGGAAATTGGAGGAGCACTTTGACGTGTTGCAAACAGACCATACCCCCCATGCGGAGAACAGCATTGCTGATCACCTATCAAAGTGCGCTACCCAAAAGCTACCTATGGAACTAGGGACCTTTGTACTCCATTTGAATCAACTATCAGTCACTCCATCAATGCAAGCCAGAAAGACAAGAAAGATGAACACCAGAAAATATCTTTCGGCAGGACTCCCTGAAGCCGCCGACAAGAACACTGCCGGAGATAGCAATACGCTTGCCGGTGAGCAGTGGCCTCAAGCAGAGTCTCAGATTCTTGCCGTTGAGGTTAGCGCTCTAGAATCCAAAGAGATGCCTTTAGTCCTTGTCGTCGAGCCATGGGCTCCGGCATGGGCGCAACAAATAGTTAAGTTTCTCCAAACAGGAGAACTTCCCAATGAGCAAGAGCAAGCTGAGAAAGTAGCCTGTCAGTCGAGTATGTATCAATTTGTGGATAACATCCTGTGCAGAAAGAGACTAAACAGAGTGAAATTTAAGTGCATTTTCCGGGAAGATGGACTGAAATTGTTGGCAGAAATACATGGAGGCATATGTGCTTCACACATAGGATCAAGAGCCCTTGTTGGGAAAGCTTTCCGGCAAGGTTTTTATTGGCCCACTGCCCTCCAGGATGCAACTGAGCTAGTACCAAGATGTGAAGCATGCCAGTTCCATTCAAAGAGCATACTCCAACCAGCACAAGCCCTCCAAACAATCCCTCTCTCCTGGCCTTTTTCAGTCTTCGGGCTCAACATCTTGGGCCCCTTCCCCCGTGCTACCGGGGGCTTTGAGTTCTTGTACGTTGTCGTCGACAAGTTCACAAAGTGGCCTGAAGTGGAGCCAATGAGGAAGGTGACTGCACAGTCAGCTGTCAAGTTCTTCAAAGGACTAGTTTGTCATTTTGGGGTTCCAAATAGAATCATCACCAACAACGGCACACAGTTCACGAGCCGCGCCTTCACACAATACATCCAAAGCCTTAGAAGCAAGGTTTGCTTTGCTTCCGTTGCTCATCCCAAGAGCAATGGGCAAGCATAAAGGACAAATGCAGAAGTGTTGAGCGGTCTCAAGACAAGAATGTTTGACAAGCTGCACAAGTGCGGGAGGCGCTGGATTGATGAGTTGCCGGTGGTTATTTGGTCACTCAGAATGACACCAGATCGACCTACTGGTCAAACACCCTTCTCCCTAGTCTATGGTGCAGAAGCGGTGCTACCCACGCAACTCATATACGGGTCACCTCGAGTACTTGCCTATGATGAAATAGAGCAAGAGTAGCTCCGGCATGACGATGTCGTGCTCCTTGAGGAAGATCATCTTCGGACAGCTGTGCGAGCCACACGCTACCAGCAAGCCTTGCACCACTATCATAGCCACAAGGTTCATGCTCGGAGCTTTGAGGAAGGCGACCTTGTCCTTCGGCGTATTCAATCCGCCAAGGGTTCAAACAAGTTGACACCAAAGTGGGAAGTCCCTTACCGGGTAGTTCGAGTCACCAGACCTGGCGCAGTCCATTTGGAGACTGAAGATGGTATCCGAGTACAGAACTCGTTGAATATCGAACATCTTCACAAGTTCTACCTGTAAGGAGCAGTTGTCGGGCCTTGCCCCGGCAACCCCTTTTGTACAAGCCTAGTCTCAAAGACTTGTAACACTTGTACAAAGCCAGGCGCAGACCCTGTGCATATGTGAATAAAGCTAAGTGTTCCACAAACTTTTATGCGTATTTACTTATGTACTTATGCATGATATGATGTGATTACGCTTTGTCTAAATGAAATGGCTAACATACTACCAAGATCTCCATTCCGTCTTTTTCCCTTCTTTCTTTTTCTACAAAGACAGAAGGATTCCTCACGTACATGTTTCCCGGGGGAGGCGATGGAGTACCATTGGCGGCGTTTGACGTTCATTTCATTTCATACGACAAGAAGTACAACAAAGAAAGATAAGTTGAAAGACAACTGAGAATTTCTTTGTTACATTTGGAATTTTTCCTTGTTTTAGATTTATCTATGTATGAAAAACCTGCATGCGAAGGAATCTTGTCGTGTTTTGTCCGCGCTCCTATCCCTGCCTCGAGCCCACTCGACGGGATAGTTTGCAGCAACATTAAAACCGGCAAGTCACCTTGCTGGGTACCTTACTTCCAGCATGCTGCTAAGGGCCAGTCCTTCAAAGCGCCGCGGCGAGTACGTATCCCGGCAAGTTCCCAAACTACGCAGGCTGTCGGAACTAATTCATACAGGGATAAACACTGATAAGGGAAATAGTACATAGTTTTCTGAGCACGGCAAATATTACATATTTGTTAAAAAAGAAAGAAAAGTGCTCGTTAACATTTTATCTAGCCCTTCCTTTCCAGGGTTTACATCTAGTGCAACCCAGGGCAAAAGGGGCACCTAGACAAAGTGCTCCTGGTAACCCATCCCGCCAGCGCTCAGTTGCAGATGATGGTGCTGCCGGCGTTCAGGTGGAGTCGGAGCCATCGTCCTTCATCTTGATGCCCGTGGAGCCACCGCCATCGTATCCACCATCATCCTCCTCGTCACTATCGCTCAAGGAGGAGTTTTCACCGTTGCTCGAGCTTTCCACGTAGCACCCTAGAAGAGCACCCGAAGGCCCGAAGAGCTTCACGGAGAGCGCGTCGGACTCCACCAACTTGAAGTGGAGAAAGTGCCCTCCGCCAGGTAGCGGGCACGAGCGAAGGATTTCCACCCTCGGGTGAGGTACATGACGCCGTTGGTGGGGAACTCTATGTTCACCCAAAAGGCGCCATTGAGGACACCATTCATGCACAGCCACAACCCGAGCGGCTGGTCCACCTCCATTACCCTAGCGAAGGGATGAGGGAGCCGCAGTCTACTTCTCGGCTAGTCGCACAGCTCCACGATGAAGTCGAGCATGGTGTCCCCCGTATGGCCTTCCGCCGGGAGCGGAGCAGCTGGAGGAGGAACCACCAACACCCCAGTCCGGCCTCCTCGACCACGAGCACCTCGCCGTCCTCGTCCTTGACCTAAGGCCCCGCCCAGTACACTAGAGCTAGCCTCCGTGGCCGCAGCCGAAGCAAGGACATGGTGTTGAGGAGAAGCTCTCACAGCCATGGCGGAAGCACGAGCCCGACCTCTTCCTCTTGCCATGGTGATAGAAAACACAAGAAGAGTGGAGATGGGAGAGATGGATGAGCAGCGCCTCCCACGCGCCGCCCCTCTTTTTATAGGGGAAGGCGTGGTGGCTGGCTCTCCACAACCCTAGGGCAACCGCCCCACTCCTCCAATCCCATGCCCTGCACCCCTGGCGAGCGCATTACTCCATCAGCTGCCCCGCCTCGCCAATCCGGTGTCCTGGCTCCTCCGGTCGGAGCGTTATTTCCATGACCGCCCTTCTGCACCAATCCCACGTCTCGCGCCCAGTCCTCGTCATGGGGGGTGCAGTAAAAGGAAGGAGGGATGACAAAGATGGCAGTTACCCCAAGCCACGTGTGACCGTGCGTCTGCTCGGGCTAAGCCTGGTAGCAACCCGCGTGCATGCGCGACCCTGGTTTCTGACGCGGGCGCTGAAACGCTGCCAAGGCGATAAGAATATTGGAAGAAGGCTGGGGGCTGGCCCAAGTTTAGCTTAATGAAGAAGCAAAGAAGATTTCAAAAGCACAGATATCACTTTAAGACAGTTTTAACACTGCTTGTCTGTGCATTGTTTGGGCCTCGCCCAACGATGCCCGACAGCACGTGTGACCAAGGCCCGGAGGCCCTGTCGGTGTATTAAACATGGGTGTGTAATACCCTGACTTTTACACAGACAAGTAGCAGCACCCCCTGCAAGGTAAATTCTCAACAAAGATATCCAAATCAAAAGAAGCAGCCCTTGAGAGATCAAGGAGCGCTTCAAGAAGACCAAGGAACAAAGACAATACGAGCATCGAAGCAAAGCACTAGAAGCAATCCTCACTGGCAAGGTCGAGGTGGCAAGACGAAGACCCAGTAAGCCTCGTGGCAAGCAAATCCCCGCCAACCACCCGTGCTCCACCTCACCAGCCAGCTGGTTGCTGATCGGTGTGGTGTCGAGCCCGCAGGCGGCATGGTGGAGCTCGCCAGCACGTGTCGGCATGCTGGAGAGAAGATTACCTTTATCGACACCCATCCTAATGGCATGTCAAGATAATAGAGAGGCGGTTGAGCAAGCGGTGCAACGGCCTTGCCGGGACACCTCCTCCTCACGAGACCTTGCGATGCATTAAATGCACTTTGTCCTAACTAGCAGAGTTAGGTATGATAGCACTGTTTGTTGTCTAATCACGATGTTTTTACCCTTTTGCCACTGTGGTAACCCCTTTAGCTATAAAAGGAGGGCCAGGGCAACCAATACAAGGGTTCGAACCCATTCTAACCCCACGCATACTTGCTCATGTAGCTACCTTCTCCTAGCATCTTGCCGGCGGAGAGCGCTCCGTGTACTTGCGCTCTACATTTCAATACACCAAAAGCAGGAGTAGGGTTTTACGCCGCTCAGCGGCCCAAACCTGGGTAAACGTCTCTCGCGCCCTCTGCTATCCTGCTCTGTGCGCTTTGTGCAATCCCTTCGCCGAACCACAAAGGGGCTTGTTGGCCCCATAGATCGTCGTTCCACACTGACAATCTGACATGCACCCTTATGGACAGAGGCAGCAGCCTCAGCTTAATTTACGCGGACACAATCATGAAGATGGGCCTCGACTCATCTCGAATCAAGCCCAGCACCACCACCTTTAAAGGTGTCATACCAGGTGTCGAAGCTTGTTGCACGGGAACGATGACATTGCAGGTAATCTTCGGGTCACCCCAGAAATTCAGGAGCAAGGAGTTAATCTTCGACATTGTTCCCTTTCGCAGCAGATACCACGCACTTCTAGGGTGCACCGCATTTGCTCGCTTCAACACAATCCCGCATTATGTATCCTTAAAGTTAAAAACACCAAACACTCCCTCTGAACGGAGGAGTAGACCGCGGCTTTCGCAACGGAGGTACATGCATCGGAGGAGGCAGCTCGTGCAAGTAAGAACATGCCCAACTCATCAAAGCGTACGCGGACCGCACAACCCGGCCTCGGTCAGGCATTCCCCCACCGCAAATAGGGGTATGGGCTCCTTGTGTGCCTCCCTGGGAAGGGCACTATGTCCCCAGGGTGCATAACTTTGCACTAAAAATTCCCTGGGTAGCCGAGGAGCCAAAACAAGGAAAACATCATTGTCGGCTCGACCGAACAACGACACACTTCAGACTTGCATACCGACAGGGCTCTGTAAAAGACTTAGCCAAGAGTGGCATGTCCATATGGCTTCAACCAACTAAGCAGCAACTGCACACCTCTTTAAAGGACTTGACTGACAAAAGCATCAAGCGAGTGAACGGCCGAGGTTGCAGACTGCCCATATCAACTTAGCTATCAACGAAGATGAGCTAGTCAACAGCATGGACATGCAGACGTGCGGTAGGAAGCGGCTCGGGCTAATAAATCCGATGACAAGTCTGCCCTATTATGTTTCACTCCTTCTTTTCTTTCTTTCTTTTCGCATTGTATCTTTTACAAAGTTCCTTTTGTCAAAGCTCGGCATACACGGCTTAACCATATGAATAAAGAAATTGCGACCCTTAAGGTTCTTCAGCATTTCCTTATAACAACTGCCTTCGAGCAAAAATAATACTTTTATGATACAATTGTCGTTTACAAAGGGCTTCGCTTTTAAACTCACGCCCCAAATTACAAGTCCGAAGTATCTATTCGGCATCTCGGATGTTGCGTTATATGAATCAGTTTTGAACCTAGATTTTGGTCAATAGTTGGGTTCCCCAGCTCCTGTGCTTACCTCTTATGTTTCTATTCAGTTCAGCTAAGAGTGTAAAGGGAGAACCACTGTGATAGTGCCGCCAGCTTGCATGGCAGGGAGCCTCAATGGAAAAAGCAGAAAACTGACTGGCTTGGTAAGCGTAAATTAACCAGCCATCCGATGACAGTGTGAAGCAATTTATCATTAGAGATAACCTGTGTTAAACGAAGGGCTATTTGTAACATCAGTCAAAGTCGTGAGTGGCCTAAACTCTGGCTATATAGCCAACCACTTCAAATACAGGGGGCTCATCATCAACCCTCACAGTCAAGCTCCGACGACTAAGTGAAAGTTATAAAACCACAATAGTCCGATTGCCTTGTTTCCATGTGCATGCACCGCCTTCGCGAACCGAGGCATTGGCTAAGGGTCGTGATTGCCTATGAAACAACCTTTGTGTACTGCACAAAGGGTCTGAAGCCGACGACTGGTCACTTTTAGTTTAACACGGTCACACAGGAGTCAAAAAATAAAAACATAAAACCACACGTCGGAATATAAAGCCGCATTCATTAAAAGCAAAAGGTAGTTTTTTACATCTCGCTTCACTTTGGCATTCCAAAGTACTACCTAGAAATACAAAGTATCTGTAGGACACTCGGCCTCGGTGGTCCGAGCTCCTTGCATCACCCTGGCAAGATATTGCCCTATGGTCCGGTTCTTCCCTTTGGGTGGCCCTGTGGGTGTCAAAACCGCCGGATCTCGAGTAGGGGGTCCCGAGCTGTGGATCTAGGATCAATGGGGAACAAGGGACGAAGAACACGGTGTTTACCCAGGTTCGGGCCCTGTCTAAGAAGTAAAACCCTATGTCCTGCTTGATTGTATTTGATGTGTATGATATGGTTACAAAGTCGATCTACCACGAGATCAGGCGAGCTAAACCCTAAGTTGATGGGGTGATGGATGTTGCTCTCCCCCTAAAGACTCAAACCCCTTGGTTTATATAGACACTAGTAGGGTTAAGGTTACATGCGATCGGTTACAATGAAGTAAAGATTATGCTAAATCTTGACTTGGAGGGCACACCACGACTCCGAAGATCTCCTATCCGGTCACGGATCCGCGCTCTACCTTGGCCCTATAGTAGCCCATCAGTCTGACCCATATGTAATAGGTCGGCGGCCTGAGGACCCCTTAATCCAGGACTCCCTCAATAGCCCCCAAACAAGCCTCCAATGCTGGGGATCGCCATCTGATGTCTTTCGAATCTTCGGCTTGCGAGGTGAGTTCTTCACCTTTCCTTATACCGTTCGGAGCTGTGTTCTCTGGCCGAATACTATCCAAAATCCGGATTAACATCGAAGGTTTGCCGCCCAGCATGACCTGTATCAACTCGTGCCAGGTCGATCAGTTTGAAGTCCGAGGACCTCATCACACCATGGTGGGCCCATCGTAGTTTAATACCTTCCTTGGGGCGAGGGCTAACTTTGACCGTCGTGCACCATTTCAGAAGGCGAACGGCCCAATGCCACCTTTTTTGTAGACCCGTCCTTTCAACTTCAGGACGAAACGCTTATTTATAGATCCAAAGGTGCGGGGGACGGCTGACCCATCCTCTCCGCCGAAACCAACTATGGAGAAATTTTAGACACCATGGCCGACATCCCAGGTTCATCTTCACGCCCACATGGTCCTCTCCCTAGTGATTGGATGAGCTGCTCAGTCTCACGCCTCTAGCTGAGCAATCTGCAGGCGCAAGGCTATCTTCCCGCGGCGGATCTCATTCCCGTCCATGCCAGATTAATTTCTGTTGACGACCAAGCACTTGCCAAGAGCTCCCCTGCTCCAAGCAAGGAAGAAAGGGTATGTTTTGTGCCCTTCCTTCTACGAGGCCTAGGCTTTCCCATTCACCCTTTCCTGCGGGGTTTATTGGAGTTCTATGAGATCCAGCTCCACAACCTCACCCCAGGATCAATATTGCATATTTCTGGTTTTGTGGCACTTTGCGAGATATTCTTGAGCTGCGAAGCCCATTTTGATCTATAGAGAAAATATTTCTGTCTCATACCTCTTACCCGGAGAGGGTCCATATTTGAAGTAGGTGGAGCCGAAGTGTGGCGGATAGCCGGGACAGGGTATCCCATTGGAACCCCACGAAAATACCCCGAGGAATGGTCCTCGGAGTGGTTCTATGTAGAAGACGTTCCCCTCTCTGACCCAGTCCAGAGGGGACTGCTCGAATACTCAAGCGCCCCGCTAAAGAAGCGGTTCAACTGGCGACCCAAGAGCCCTTTCCAACTAGACAGCGCAGAGGTGCACCTTTTGGCTACCAAAATTTGGCTGCTGGCCCATAGCAAACTGACCATGATCGAAGTGATGGCCGTCACCATAGCCCGATGCGTACAACCCCTTCAGCAGAGGGAGCATCATTTATGGTGTTACAACGGGAACAATGACGCAACCCGCTATAAGCGACAAGGGCCGGATAATCAGGCGGCTATGGCCAAAATATTGGCTAACCTCTTCAAAGGAGAGGAGAAAGACTTCGCTCCATTAAGTATCTGGGAGGGTTGCTCTGACGACAATCCGGCAGACTGGGTAAGCTTCAGTCCTTTGTCTTTGGTTCAGAGATTACGTCTGAACTCTTATCGGATGTACCTTTCTCTTAAACAGGGTTGGAGGTGTCATGTCGAGTCCGTCCATTGCCCCTCCCCTCAACCGGAGAATTATTCCCGTGATGACGACCCAGGGTATCATGACGATCTGGATACGTCGATTGATTTCAAAGATGGGGTCTTCTACCAGGAAAGCCTTGACGGCACCAAGGTTGCCTTGATGGCCGACCACCCTGGGGCTCTTCCTTCCTCCACTGTAAGTGAAAGGAAGACCTCTTCGCAAACAGGGCGCTCGCCTCGCACCATTCCAAATGCGCTGACTTCTACTCCCAAGGGTCGCCGTACTTCATGCCGAACAACCACGGGAGGAGTGCGGAACATGCCGTCCTTGGCCCATGATGGGGCATCCAAATGGAAGGCCGTCATCGGAATGGGGGCAACCGCACCTTCAGCTCAAAGGTACTGTGTTCGGGGCCGTCGAGAGAGTCATTCTCGCCATTTTTTGACATTTGCTTGGTTTCGTAGAAAAAAACATTGTCGCGTCAGCCCGAAGATACCCCGGGTGTACGGAGGCACAGTTCCAATCCCGGGTCTTCGGCGTAGACTGGGGGCCGTGCGGAGCATGCAGCGCCAAGCGTACCTCCAAAGGATCCAGACGATGTCTCGGTTACCAATTCTGAAGTCGAGAGTATGATGAATCACCGCCGCCAGAGGGAATCCTTACGCCACGCTGCCTTCACCAGCCAGGAACTTAATGCGTTTAATTTGGTGGATGCGTACCATGAAGCGGCCCGAACAGGGCTTGAAGGGATCGCTAGTCTTTTTTCTGACAAAATGTAGGTGCGAGATTTAAATAGCTTAATAGCAGATCATAATCCCTAACCTAGTAGCCCCCAAGCCTTAATTTGGGCGGGACGATCGAGTTAAGGATCTGAAATATCTTGATTTTACAGGCCGCGAGGGATCAGATAAACAAGTTATCCGAAGACCTCGAGGTGAGCTGAACATAGTTGGCCGATACTAAAGCCGAACTAGAGGCGGCCAAGAAAGCTACCTGTGAAATTCCTGGTAAGTGGGAAAGCTTTAGAATGCTTAAAAATTGTATGGCATTTCCTGCATATTGATACCATGCCGTCCCTGCAGCCACCAAATCCATGAACCAATTGCGGAGGGAACTGGAGGCTGGCAAACGAGTGCTGACATGAAGTCAGGAGGAGGAGAATGAGCTCAAGGCAGAGGATCAACGGAAAGCCGAAGAAATCGAGAATTCTAAATCTCAGTTGGCGCAAGCCTTGGAGGAGAACCAGAAGCTAAAAGGTGGCAAATTCGGTAAGTCACGAATTCAATATCACATGTATGTGGGTGAGCACAATATTTTGAAAAACATGCTGCCCCTATTTGCTAGGTCTCCTAACAGGGCGGCCGAAAGAGGACGTGGGTTCCTTTAGTGGGAGCCTTTTGAAGGAACTGACCAAAACACACGAAAGAGCCCAGAAGGCCATGAAAAGCATGGTTAAGTCATTATGGCCGCTGGAAGTGCCACCAGAGAGCATGGCTGAGCTGGCTAGCCGCTTTAAAGGGGTGAGGCGGCGCTTTGAATTGTGGAAGACATCGGCCTACCGGGAAGGAGCGCGTGAGGCCTGGGCAATGGTGAAGACCCGGTTTACCAAACTCGAACCTGAACATATGGCTCGAGTGGGACCCGTGGGGCCGAATGGGTAGGAAATACCGCTCAGCTTAGTGTATGACCAAGTGATGCCTGTTGCTCGGTACTCCCAGAAGGATTGTGCCTTGGACTGTTTGATAGATGGTATTGATAAAGAGTAGGGTGCGTGATTCTATGTATCCATGTACTTTACATCGCGCCATTCTCGAACCGCAGTAAAAACGTTATCTTAACTGGCCATCTGCTTCCGCCTCCTCGACCAGGCAATCTGGCCATTTGGTGCGAACAGACAAAACGCGCGTGGAAAGCTATGTTATATTACTTTGTAACATAAGAAACATCTTCCGAAGAAAATAGTTCCTCCAAGGGTTCCTTTCTTCGGGTTTGGTATGTTATATTACACGGATGTCCCTAGTTTTTAGGAACCAAGGATAGTGGGTTGGCGGCTAGTGCCTCTTTATTTTTACTTCCCTTGAGGCCAACCCATTATATTCTATAAGAATGCTAGCTTTCGGCTTCACCCGTCTGAGGTACGTATCTGGATTACCCGGGTGTAACAATCGCAGATGTGCTCCCTTTACTTCCTAGCCGAACAATCGGAAACATAGGGGTAAACACAGGAGCCAGGCAACCCAGCTTGGCAAAGGACTTAAGTCAAATAGGTGCATATAATGGCTTGAAAGGTATGGGAAGGACATTGGTTCAAACAACATAAAAGATGTTGTGAAGTGAATATTGTAATTTGCCGCTTGAAAAGAAGCCCCCAGGTAAAGTTGGGTAGTACATCCGAAGATGTGTACAGTGGCGACCTGTCGTGTCACGGTTTAACCAGACTCTAGGTCGGGAGGCTAAAGCTCCAAGAGTAAAACAAAGAAGAATATAAAACCGAAGGAAAATGAGGAGTGTCGATGATGACACCGGACTAGGCGTAAAAACGCCGACGCCGAGCAGCGTTCCACGGGTTGGGTTCGAGGCGGTTATCTGACGGGCGGCGAAGGCGGTATGCTCCTCCTGCAAGCACTTCATCTATAATGAAGGGGCCCTCCCATTTGGGTGAAAGCTTGTTCTTCTGCTTCTCGAGGAGGTGGAGAACGAGCTCTCCCATGTTGTATGCCTTTGCCCGAACCTCCCGACTCTGGTATCATCGTGCTTGTTGTTGATAAAATGCGGAGCGTGCGCGCGTGATGTCGTGCTCTCCTTTCAGGGTGTCCAGGTCATCCTGCCGATCCAATTCGGCCTCCTTCTCTTCGTACATGCGTCCTCTAGGTGCGTCATGGATCAAATCACATGGGAGGACTACTTCGGCGCCGTACACCATAAAGAATGGGGTGTATCCTGGTGAACGATTAGGAGTGGTGCGCAACCCCCATAGCACGGATTCTAGCTCCTCTACCCAGTGGCAATCTGATCCTTCGAGTGAGCGGATTAAGCGAGGTTTTATGCCACTCATAATTAGTCCGTTTGCTCGCTCTACCTGCCCGTTAGTTTGTGGGTGGTACACCGAAGCGTAGTCGAGCTTTATGCCCATCTTAGCACACCAATATTTAACCTCTTGGGCGGTAAAATTAGACCCATTATTAGTGATTATGCTATGGGGGACAGCATAATGGTGTACGACATCCGATATGAAGTCAACAACTAGTCCAGATTCTGCAGAGGTTACCTGTTTTGCTTCGATCCACTTAGTGAATTTATCGACCATAACCAGTAGGTACTTCTTTTTCTTGGTTCCCCCTTTAAGTGGTCCGACCATGTCAAGCCCCCAGACTGCAAATGGCCAGGTTATCGGTATAGTCCGAAGAGCTGTGGGGGGCATATGGCTTTGATTTGCAAATAGTTGGCACCCACGCAATGTTGGACTAGCGTACGTGCGTCCGCGCGGGCTGTGGGCCAGAAGAACCCTGCTTGGAAGGCCTTACTGGCCAAGGTCCGAGCTGCTGCGTGGTGGCCGCCCATGCCGGCATGTATCTCAGCGAGAAGCTACTGCACCTCCTCTTCGAAGATGCACCTCTGAAGGACTCCCGTAGTGCTCTTTTTATAGAGCTCGCCCTCATGGACCTTGTATGCTTTAGAGCACTGAACTATGCGCCGCGCCTCCGTCTGATCATCTGGGAGTTCTTATCGCAGGAGGTAGGCCAGCAAGGGCTCGGTCCATGGGGCGATTATGGCCATGATCTTGTGGGCCGAAGGTGCTGAACTTTGAAATAACCTACACGTGCCACCAATTATAAGAAATATTAGTTAGAAGTAGCATCTTCGTGAGAGAAGGGAATCACAAATTGTTGCTACTTCTAAAGTCAAATTGTGATCAGTTAGACAGAATAGGTGGATTAAGAAGTAATCGAGGCAACATGCAAGAACCAAATACAAAACTAACATGGATGAACTACTGGAATGACGTCGGGGTGGAAGATCACAGTGCAGATGAGACCAGGTTCTGCTATTTCCATCAACATTCGTGCGCCAACTTTTAGTCTGTAACACTTGAGAAAGTTTATCCAAGTTCGGCCATAAAAAAGCAGCGATCTTCTTGGTTCATGAACCCAACTGGGAACTTATATCCATGGCTCGTCTTCAATGTCACCATTAAACTGGTGTATTCAGTTATGGTAAGGCCGACCATCTTGAGTACATGTGTTCTGGCAGAGCAAGGAATGCACTGCAGGAAAAATAATATGAGAACACAATGTATTCGCTATCCAAATCTAGAAATAATTTCCTCTTTCATGTCAGTGTTGACCATGATACTAGTACCCTTTATCCAAATATAGTAATCCAAATTTCCAAATTAGTCGACAACATGTTCAAAAAAACCCAACCCTCCCAGATAGAAAAGAGGATTCTAGGAACATACTGTGCGCGTTTTAAAATCCCGTGTTAGGATGAGAAGGAACAAGTGTGGCATCCCGCCGAGGGCGCAGAAACCTGTAGGATCCTCCCACTTTGGAGACTGCAAATGAAACACACTAGATTCAGTAGGAAGAAAAATGCATCAACGGCGGCGGCTGCCATCCTAGAATTACCCTCGACCAAGGGACTAGGATTTATCGGGGATGGATGAATAATTCGTACCTGGTTCTCCATGAGAAAACCCTACGCAATCGCCGACAGGAGGTTTTCTCTGAACAAGCAGACGAGGGAGAAGGGGATTCAGGCCCAGTGAAATATTGTTGCTTTGTCCGTCCAGCTTACTGCTAAAGCTAGAAAGGTGGGTTTTTTTTGTGATTTGATGGCTCATTGGGCATTACTGTGGCGCTACGACCGGGGTGAGTCTACCGTGCAGTTGTGCACTCTAATTTGGTGTATGGCACGTGTACGTGGACCCCGTTGCCGGATGCCCCGCATATCAGCGAAAGGAAGTAGAAAGGCAGGAATAACTAGTTACACATAAATATATTTTTGATAGAGAGATACTCCCTCTGTAAAGAAATATAAAAATCTTCTATATCACAACTTTATAGATAAGAAAAATCAAGCGGAATATATATAACATAATATGGGGGTTCAGATGAGAATATAATACTCAGATAGGCTGACAGTTCTGGACTTTGGGCCACAGGCCGGTGGGCCTGCATGTTTGGGGGCCCATGTGTTCTAACTCAGCCATTTCATATTGCAAGTGATCGGTATGGCGCTGGTTTTAGATGCTGTCACAAGGCGAATACAGAAAATTAAATAAAGCACGGCAGCTGTTAGAATGAAATCGAACGATAGTTCCTAACCAGCAATCAGAGTTGCAATTCTTTCACGATATCCTACGTGATAAATAATACTATCGTACTACTTATACACACGGGACACTTGTTTCACCATGCCATATTATTACATCAAAAGCTCTCAGAGGATAGATTAGTTCGGCAGTTGTGTGCTGCTACCTAAGAATTTCAAAGTTGATTAGGACCAGCTCTCGTTGCTGAGAAAGTTCGATTTTGACATCATCCCCTACCGCAAGATTTGATAGAGTTTTGAACCTTGACCATCCTTTAGCATCAATCATCATGCGACCATCCTTTGTACTTACGGTATATTGAGCAGGTTCATTCACACCAAGGCTGCGCATGGTAAGAGAAACTTGGCCACGGTCGCCCGGATTATTGAATGACTCCCTCGTTGCTCTAGGAATACTCTGTTTGCAAACAAGAAGGCATACACAAATAGTTAGATCAACACGGTGAACCATGTGAAACAACATGGAAAGAAAAAAGAACGAAGCACTTGGGCTGCCAATGCTTACCAAGAAGGTGGAGATGTCGGTTTTTGTAAGGACTTTGGTCTATGCAGTGCGAACTGCAGCCCAGTCTGTTGCCGGTGCAAGCGTTGTGTTGTAGGGTGAAACCCTAGAGGGGATCTTTTCACACTTGGAGGGGGAAAAAGTGATGAACACACAAGAACACAAGAGGGAGATCACTCAAACAAACCCAAATGACACATACACTAGAGTAGCATACATGAGATCCACAAGCATACCATAAGAATTCAAGGAAAATAGCAGTAGGGTAAAGTTCTTCCCACTCCTAGGAGATGAGGTCTTGATGTTGATCTTCTCAAAGAGGAGGCCTTGATAATCCACAAGGATTCTTCCCAAGGTGGGGGCTTGATCTCCAAGAGGAGGGGATACAAGGAGCAAAGCTCTCTAGTGTCTATCAAATACTTTGCTAACCTCACAAATGAACTAGGGAAAGAGTTTGCATAGGCTAGGGACGAAATTGGGGAAATGAGGGGTACAATGGTCCATTTTAACCCTAAAATGCGTAGGCAAGTCGAAGGGGTCCGGGCACCCGGGGTAAAGGGGCTCGGGCACCCGGAGGAGGGCGCGGTCGAAGGTGGCCGGGAACCCAGGGCCAAAGGACCGGGCACCCGGGCCGGTCAGGGGCGCTGCGGCCTGGCGGCTGATGGGGCTGGGCACCTGGGGGTGATGGCCCGGGCACCCAGGGTGGCGGCTGGAGGCGGGGCCGGGCACCCGGGGTGCAGCCCAGGTGGCGGCTGGGTGAAGGGCCGGGCACCCGGGGCCTCAGGGCCGGGCACCCAGGGTGGGCAGGGGCATGGCCCAGGTGGTGGTCGGGCACCCGGGGCAGAGGAGGCCGGGCACCCGGGGTGTCCAGGGGAGTTGGCCCTCCCCGCGGCTGCTTGTCCGGGCACCCAGGGTCCTTCTGTCCATGTACCCGGGGTGTCCAGGAACTCCTTTCCTTCGTACTTCTCGTTCCTTTCTTCCTTCTCCTTGTCCATAGGTGATTGGGTCTCTGTGCTAGCCTCTTCATGATCATCAGTTTGGTACCTAAGCATGCATAATACTTCCGTTTGAGGTAGTACCCAACTCTTGTGTGAATTTGAATGGAGCTCGAAGAGGAAGGAGTTAACCTCGGTTTCGATGGCGCGTGCACGTGCCCTTGTCATTGGTCCTCTCGGTGCTTGTCGTGGTGATGGAGTATCCATGTGGATGGACGAGGGATGCTCCGCATCATCTCCCCCCCCCCTTGGGAGAGATCCGTCCACGGATCGTGATTTTCATCACCATGGTACTTGGCCAAGTCTTTGACGTTGAAGATGTCGCTTATGTTGTACTTGTCACATGGAATGTCGATCTTGTAGGCATTGTCGTTGTAGCATGCGAGCAGCTTGAATGGTCCATCGGCTCTCGGAAGTAGCTTGGACTTGCACTCCTTGGGGAAGCGGTCCTTGCAGAGATGTAACCATACTAGATCGCCCGGTTGGAACACCATCGGTGACTTGTTGATGTTGAGCTTGTTGGCGAGGTGGTGTACTTGACACTCGATCGTGGGCCTTGTTCCTTCATGCATCTTCTTGAGGTAGGTGGCTCTTGCACTAGCGTCCATGTTCGCTCATTCTTGTAGCGGTAGAGGAAGGATGTCCAACGACGATAAAGGGTTGAAGCCGTAGACAACCTCGAAGGGGGACTTGCTGGTAGTAGAATGTCTTGCGCGGTTGTAGGCGTACTCGGCGATGGGTAAGAACTCCTCCCACTCCTTGATGTTCTTCTTGATCAACACGCGTAGTAGAGTGGAGAGCGTCCGGTTGGTGACTTCCGTTTGGCCATCGGTTTGAGGATGATATGCCGTGGAGAATAGTAGCTTGATGCCGAGCTTGGCGCATAACGTCTTCCAAAAGTAGCTTAAGAACTTGATGTCTCGGTCCGACACAATTGTCTTTGGCACTCCGTGTAACCTCAATATTTCCCTCCAAAAAAGATTTGCAACATGTGAAGCGTCGTCTATCTTATTGCATGGGATAAAATGCGCCATTTTAGAGAATCGGTCCACAACAACAAATACGAAATCCTTGCCATTTTGGGTCCAAGGTAATCCAAGCACAAAATCCATGCTAATATCTTCCCATGGTTGACGTGGAATAGGAAGTGGCATATGTAAACCATGAGATTGAGATTGTGACTTAGCTTTGCGACATGTAGAGCACCGGTTGGTGAAGCGTGAGACATCGCGGAACATCTTGGGCCAAAAGTAGTTCTTGGAGAGTGTGGCAAAAGTCTTGTCGCATCCAAAATGTCCCATGAGTCCTCCTCCGTGATCCTCTTGCAAAAGTAACAAACGAAGAGAAGACTCGGGGATGCATAGTTTGTTAGCTCTCATTAGATAACTATCTTTGATATATCGTTCCCAAGATGTATGCGTCACACAATTCGCATAAGGAATAGCAAAAGTAACATCGTGCTCATACAAGTCTTTGATATGTTCGAATCCAACAACATTCAATTCAAGTTGAGTAATTAACATGCATTTGCAAGAAAGAGCATGCGCCACAACATTTTCTTTGCCCTTAATGTATTTGATCACATAAGGGAAAGATTCCATAAATTCACTCCATTTCGCATGCCGTTTATTCAACTTGGTTTGACCTTTAAGGTATTTAAGTGTCTCATGATCGGTATGTATGACAAATTCATTTGGGCGAAGATAATGCTCCCAAACATGCAAAACACGAACTAAAGCATACAATTCTTTGTCATATATGGGATAGTTAAGTTGAGCACCGGAAAGTTTTTCACTAAAATATGCAATGGCTCGCTTTTCTTGAATCAAAACTCCACCAATTCCATTACCACTAGCATCACAATGAACCTCAAAAGTTTTGTCAAAGTTAGGCAAAGCAAGAATCGGAGCATGAGTAAGCAAAGATTTGAGCTCATCAAATGCGGTAGATTGCAAGGGTCCCCAAACAAAGGGTGCATTTTTCTTACTCAAGGCATGCAACGGTGCGGCAATAGTGCTAAAGTCTTTCACAAAGCGACGATAAAAACCCGCAAGACCGAGGAAACTATGCACTTGTTGCAAATTAGTGGGTTGAGGCCAAGTTTTAATTGCTTCAATTTTAGAGTCATCTACATGGACACCCTTTGAAGAAACAACGAAACCCAAGAAAACAAGTTTGTCAACACCAAATGTGCATTTTTCCATATTGGCATAAAGACGTTCTTTTCGAAGAGTTTGTAAAACGGCCCGAAGATGATTCACATGGTCTTTGAGGGATTTGCTAAACACGAGTATGTCGTCAAAATAGACCACAACAAACACTCCAATGTATGGACGAAGCACAAAATGCATAACACGCATGAAAGTCCGGGAGCTTCCGATAAACCCATAGGCATAACTAACCACTCGTACAAGCCAAATTTAGTTTTAAAAGTGGTTTTCCATTCATCACCTTCTTGAATGCGGATTTGGTAATAGCCACTTTTAAGATCAATTTTTGAGAAAATGGTGGCACCGCTAAGCTCATCTAGCATGTCATCAAGGCGAGGAATTGGGTGCCTATATCGAACGGTGATAGCATTGATGGGTCTACAATCGGAACACATGCAAAAACTACCGTCTTTCTTAGGCAAAAGGATAACCGGAACGGCACAAGGGCTTAAGCTTTCACGTACATGACCGTTGTCGATGAGTTGTTGTACTTGCCGTTGGATTTCCTCAGTTTCTTCGGGTTGACGCGGTAGGGAGCCTTGTTTGGAAGAGGTGCTCCAGGGATGAGGTTGATCCGGTGTTCGATGCCACGTATAGGAGGAAGACCCGGAGGTAGCACATCGGGGAAGACATCCTCGAATTCCTGCAACATGTTAGAGAACACTAGAGGAAGAGGATTAGAAGTGTTAGGTTGTGCCACCTCATCTTTGCATAGTAGGACATAGTGGATGACACTCGATGGGTTCTCACACACTTCTCTCATTTCTCTTTTGGTGACTAGGAGGACTAAGTTTTTCTCTCTTGGCGAAGGGGATCTTTTCACACTTGGAGGGGGAAAAAGTGATGAACACAGAAGAACACAAGAGGGAGATCACTCAAACAAACCCAAATAACACATCCACTAGAGTAGCATACATGAGATCCACAAGCATACAAGAACAATTCAAGGAAAATAGCACTAGGGTAAAGTTCTTCCCACTACTAGGAGATGAGGTCTTGATGTTGATCTTCTCCAAGAGGAGGCCTTGACAATCCACAAGGATTCTTCCCAAGGTGGGGGCTTGATCTCCAAGAGGAGGGGAAACAAGGAGCAAAGCTCTCTAGTGTCTATCAAATACTTTGCTAACCTCACAAATGAACTAGGGAAAGAGTTTATATAGGCTAGGGACGAATTTGGGGAAAAGAGGGGTACAATGGTCCATTTTAACCCTAAAATGTGTAGGCAAGTCGGAGGGGTCCGGGCACCCGGGGTAAAGGGGCCCGGGCACCCGGAGGAGGGCGCGGTCGAAGGTGGCCGGGCACCCGGGGCCGAAGGACCGGGCACCCGAGCCGGTCAGGGGCACTATGGCCTGGCGGCTGATGGGGCCGGGCACCCAAGGGTGATGGCCCGGGCACCCGGAGTGGCGGCTGGATGCGGGGCCGGGCACCCGGGGTGCAGCCCAGGCGGCGGCTGGGCGAAGGGCCGGGCACCCGGGACCTCAGGGCCGGGCATCCGGGGTGGGTAGGGGCGTGGCCCAGGTGGTGGCCGGGCACCCGAGGCCAAGGAGGCTGGGCACCCGGGGTGTCCAGGGGAGTTGGCCCTCCCCGCGGCTGCTTGTTCGGTCACCCGGGGTCCTTCTGTCCAGGTACCCGGGGTGTCCAGGAACTCCTTTTCTTCGTACTTCTCGTTCCTTTCTTCCTTCTCCCTATCCATAGGTGCTTGGGTCTCCGTGATAGCCTCTTCATGATCATCACTTTGGTACCTAAGCATGCATAATACTTCCGTTTGAGGTAGGACCCAACTATCGTGTGAATTTGAATGGAGCTCGAAGAGGAAGGAGTTAACCTCGGTTTCGATGGTGCATGCACGTGCCCTTGTCATTGGTCCTCTCGGAGCTTGTGGTGGTGATGGAGTGTCCATGTGGATGGACGAGGGATGCTCCGCATCACATTGGTTCCATTGCCGCTGCACGGGCCGGAGCAGATGCAAGTGCAACTTCATATGTTGGTGCAGGTGCCGGAGCTATTGCTGGTGCCCGTGCTAGTGCGACTTGTAGTGCCGCTGCTGCTGCTGGAGATGGTGCTCCTTGTGGAGCTGGTGCCGGTGTCGGAGCAGGTGCCCGTGTCGGTGCCGATCCTCCGGTAGATCAGCCTGATCCGCTGACGTGGTCGGTGCCCAATCCTTTGGTGGATCAGACTGAGCTGCTGCCGCTGTCAGTGCTAGAGCTAGTGCCATCAGAGCAGGTGCTGATGCTTGATCCGATGCTGAAGGTGGTACCGACGGGCGAGACAGCAGCGATCGTCTCTGGTCTGCTATGATTTCATACTTCAGCTTTCTAACTTCACTAGGCTCCGTGACCTTGATCCAATCTTTTTCTTCATTTCTTATAAATGCGAGAAGGACTAATTGTGGCGTGTTTGTTAAAACAAACTGCAGTTCATCATAGGGCTTCAGATTGTACTCAGATAACAGACTGATCCAATTGTGTCCAATAATATAAGTGATGGACAGTGCCTTCATTAATGACATGACATTAGAAGTGAAACCTGCAAAAATAACCATCATAGAGCAAACCAAACGGTTTATTCTGTAACGAATGTCACATGGCAAAACCTACATCGTAAAATTGCAGCAAAAGTAAGAAAACATGACAGTAAATCAATAAGATTTACTTGATGTGACACGAGTGAATCCTTACGAGGATATCACTATGTTCAAGTTGTAAACTGAAGGTTGATCATCTAATTACGGGTGGCATGCAGGGCCTGCACTTACTCCCACAAGCAGGACAGTCCAAATGTGGTAACAACTCGTATGGAGCAAACATCCATGGGACTAGAAATCCTGGTGGGTGCGATAAACCCTGCAATGCATACAGATATTGGAGTGTAACCATAATTGATAAACCAACCTCACAAAAAAGATGATCTGGATACTTCAAAATATACAGACTGAATTGAGTGGAAAGACATTAACATAGACTGTTCTCAGGACTCACCACACAACAAAAGCGGCAGTACTAAATAATACAGGGTTCGCACACACAAATCAAGTACCGAACAATAGTACTTACTACAGACAAGCAAAGTTGCACTAATTAAACTCTGCACACTATTTCTTGCCACCGACCTACGGGATGTACCCCACATAACTGACTAGGCCATGGACTTCATGAGAGATGTCTACCGGCACCATCGCCATCTTGTCAACCTTGGAAAACCTAACGAGTGTTCTTTCCACTCATAAACATGACGATGAAGACAGTCCACATCAGATTTGTCAGGAAGCTTTACAAGAACCACACCCTTCGTAATCGAAGGCACAGCTAGGAAATTGTTGTGGTGAAGTACACCCTCGAGAGCACGCCTGAAAACAATGCTACATGAAAATACTTGTTCACGACACGTGGCGACAAGGACACAGAAGCTGGATAGTTTACTAGTAGAACTCATCCTCAGGTCTTCCAGTTCACACGGCATGACTTTGAGAACTTCATCTCCACCGCAGACCTGGTTCTAATTCAAACAGAAACCAAATATTTTATTACTACCTCCGTTCATAAATATAAGATGATTTTTGATATTTTACTCCATATAAGACTACATATACGCACAGAAATGAGTGAACAAAGACACTAGAACATGTCTTCAAAGGCATGAGAGCAGAGGGATTACTTGCAATATCCGTAACACAAGTTACTAAGGCTACTATACTCTCTTCAAAGGCATGAGAGCTAAAATCTTGCACTTCCTACAGCTAGCATTGATGTTCATAAAGTAGTTGAAAGTAATCTGTAAGAAATCAGTGTTATGTGCAAAAATCATATGTATGTCAACCTTTCGCATGTTTTGGTCAAAAGAGCAATTTAGAACCGTCATTTGGCACACAGAAATCACATGCAAGATCACCTAGAAAGTTGTACTACTAGTACTAGTACTGCGTGTTAGATGAAAAAACACGATCAAGATTGCCAAAAATATCGTCAAGAAGAGATATTACCTGGACTTGCTTAACGAGGGATCCTGGAGAGGCGGGCTTGGACAGGGCGATGGCCTTGAGCTTGTCTGCGGTAGTCTCGGCGGGGTGCTTGCACTTCTTCATACCCTGAGCCTTGACGGTTTTGGCCAGAGCCATAGACACCACTTCGGCCGATGCTCCAGGGTCCATCAAGAAACTGTCAAATAGAAATAAAAGAAAAGAAACCATAATCACAAACCCAAAAGAAGAACAGAGAGGGAGTTATAGGATCATTCACGGGGTTGCAAGACCAGGTCTTGGCCAGAAGCAACACCATTGATGCACTCATCTTTCCTTCTTTGGGAGAGAAGAACAATAGCAGAAGCGTGTCGGGGTTTTCTTAAAGAAATGAGGAACAAGATGAGGGAGAAGCGAGTTGGGATTTTCTTCAAGAGAGGAAGCTGAGGGAGAAGAGTGAAATGACGGTTGCTTCGTCCGTCCAACTTACTGCTGGAAAGGTGGGGTTTTTGTGATTTGACGGCTCATTGGGCATTACTGCGGCGCTTCGATCGGGGTAGTGTACCATGCAGTTGTGCACTCTAGTACGGAGTAATTTAGTGCATGGCAAGTGGACCCCGATGCTGGCTGTCCCATAGGTCGGCGAAAGTGAGTAGCAAGGTTCCTGACGACCGTCAAGGAGGATCCGCGCGGTAGAGCGTGTCCACTGTTCCTGAAAAACAAAAATGATTACAGCGAGCGTTTCCACTCTTACGATGGAGGAGTGCGAAACATGGCAGCCACTTGAACACACAGTACTCCTACTACTAGGCATGTGCAGTGGTTCATACGTCAGTACCATAATATTTTTGCTAGTGTAGTAAGATATGACGATAAAAAATGATGTTGTGCGCATGTCAACTATGAACAGTAATGTAAAATGCCCCTTTTTTGACTGTCCGGTCGAGAATGAACGGTGAGATCAATGTTAACAGAACTAGGTCAATAGCGCACGGAGAGTACGGTGCTACAGTACTCCACAGAACATGAACCACATGAAGCACGAATGAGTGTTAGGTAGGGTGTATGAAGGGTGCATGGGAGCAAAAGTTCCCTTCTCGACCCACTTTTGGGTGTTTGGCAGAGTGCATGAAGGTTGCATGAGTCCACACTAGGTTAACACAAATACACTAGGAGCATGCAGTGCATGCATGAAGAGGGGTGCTGAGATGAGCATACACGAAGAGGGAACAACTATATTGAGATGAGAATGCAACCAAACACACCCGCACGTTTGTGCTACAGTGTCCGATCTGCACCGTCTAAGTTTGATCCAACGGTCATGTTGCGCCAAGACATGCCCATGCAGAGGACGCCTAAACACCACCGAAGTCCCTCTGCTTCTCGTGGTGCACGACATTGGTGATGCAGGGTGCCACCACCCGCAGAGCCCGCTCTCGGTCGACGGGAGCCAGCTCATCAAAGACGGCGTCCAATGGCACGAATGGATTCCGGTAACGAAGCTCTGAGCGGATTCGCCCGGCAACGGCGATGGCCACCCGCAATCCCTCCCTATCCAGCTCCGCCCCCACCATCGCACGGAGACTGCTTAGCTCCTCGGAGATATAGGTGAAGAAGGAGACCAGGTAAGGAACCCGCAGCTCATTGAAGTCAATGGGGTGATCGAACGGGTTTAGCCCGACGACCGGCATGGTCACGCTGGCACGACGGTAGGCATCGCGCAGCCGCAACACGTGTGTGGCAACATGGTGCAGCAAGTCATTGAGGCAATCCTGGACCTCGTCACGATCGGCCCGCTCGCGCTCCAGCCGGCTTGCCTGACTGCTTATCGTATCTCCCGCTTTCTGGAGCAACGCCGCCGATGCCTCGAGCATCTTTGTGGTGGATGCCTGCCACTTTTGAAGCTTCGTGAACTCCCGCACATAAAGGAGGAGCATGGCACTCCTCTCCTCCTTTAGATCACGGATCTCCATGTCCTTGGCCCTGAGCTCAGCATCCTTGGCATGGAGCTCCTGTGTCAGGCGCCTCACCTCAGAGTCTGTCATCTGGTGCGCCGCCATGGAACCAGGTAGAAGCAATGGGGAGAGGAAGCAAAGGGGGCGAAACGGCTGAAAGGCAATGCAATCTACGGGAAGGCGGAGGGAGCCAGCCGAGGAGCGGGGTGAATCTTTTGGTTTTCACCATGGGAAAACACCAGTCGATGACTTTTCACTTCAGGGAGCAGTGGGTTTTACAGGCGGAGTCATCATGACTAATTGCTGCCGCGCCTGCTCCCGTTAATCAAAAAAATAAAAATCCTACCGCGCCTGTCGCACCCAAAGACCAGTGCAACGCAGCGGTGGATATTTTAATTTACCTACCGGCAAGGAGAGAAAAAAGGGGTGAAAAAACAAATGTGGCAGTGGCCTAGCTACTCGGTCGCACTAGCCCAACTAGCTAGCCACCGTGCTTCACTGATGTACTCGGCGGGAAAGGTGGGCTTTTGTGATTTGATGACTCATTTACTTTCTTCAGTGCTATGACCGAGGAGGACCCAGAAAACACGCGGTAGGGTGTCCCACGTCTCGGCAAGTAAGAAAATATGCGTGCACCACCCAGGAGGACCCAGAAACCGCGCGGTAGGGTGTGCCATGTCTCGGCACGGAGGAAAAATGTGCGTGTAAAAATAAATTGTATCAAACTACCTATGGTTCGACCTCGGGACCCAGCCAGTCAGTCAAAAACACCCCACTAGCCACACAGCTTCATCATGCTAACGTGGCAAGGAGGATAGGTGTGGTTAGCTCCGTCTCGACCAGCCACAACGTCTCTTGTTCTAGGCGATTCATCTATTTTCCAAGCATTTTTTAGTTATAATAACACCACGGCAAGCTTGCGCCGCTCTTCGTGTGTGCCTGTGCGTCTAAAGGTTGTACTACTAGATGGAGAGGAGAGAGAGAGATGGCAGACATGGGACCCACCAGTAAGTCAGTCAACATTAATGCACCTGTTGACGAGCCACTCCCTCTACTCTACTGAACGTAATACTGTATAAAATCAAGTTGTGCGACAAAGCCAACAACCATTGCGGTTTCAGGCTATGGACGTATGCTTTGTACTCCAGGTTGCCGGTTCGAATCTTGTCCTTCAGATTTGTTAGTTTTAGCTCCAAATTTGATCAATGACAAGTGGGCCTCCCGTGTGTTGTTCTGATATTTCAGTGTAGGATGGTTTTTTTGCACAAACACTTTGCGTAGTTAGACAAGTTACAGCACTAGTTACACGTATTTTGCAAGTTTTGATAGCGTCATAGAATATCACATTCTCCCCGCAGCTTAGATGCTATGGTGATACAAGATTTTACGTTGGTGGATCTAAGATCCAATGGCTTGGGAGTAGTCTTTGTAATTATGCGCAATTTCCAAACTCTCCAAGGGTTTTTTTGCAAAAAAAACCATTCAGGCCTCATGTGAGCCGCTGGATCTTGGATCCAACGGCTCCCAGTAGCTCATATTAGGTGCTCCCCGTAGCTTAATTAGCCGCTACGGTGATACGAGCATCTAGGTCATTGGATCTGAGATCCAATGCCATGTGCATATTATTTGTACTTTCTGAGCAATTCCCAAACTCTTTGAGGCCTATATTGCAAAAACATTCAAACCTCCTACTGCGAGCCATTAGATTTCCTGGGAACTCGTATCACCATAGAATCTACGGTGTGGGAGCACCTCATATTCCCCTGTGCGAGAAAACATCAGGTGCTCTCGCAGCTTGGATGCTACGGTGATACGAGCTTCGAGGTCGTTCGATCTGAGATCCAATGGCCTCTGAGTAGTCTTTGTGCTTGTGGGCTACGCCCAAACTCTTTGGGGAATTTTCCGCAAAAACATTTGAACCACCAAGGAGTCATTGGATCTCAGATCCAACGGCTCTGAGGACCTTGTATCACCACAACATCTAAGGTGTGGTAGCACGTGATATTCTTAAACACAAGAGAATATGAGGTCTTCCCTCATCTTAGATGCTACGATGATACGAGCTTCGAGGCTGTTGGATATGGGATCCAAGAGCATCTGAGTAGTTTTGGTACTAATTGTGTGCAATTCCCAAACTCATTAAGGGTTCTTGTAAAGATATTAAGACATCTTGTGAGCCGCTATATCTCAGATATACACACTCCATATAGCATCTAAGGTGTGCGGGCACATGATATTCTCCCGGTGGGTGCACAACCCATCGGTGTTTGGGAGGGTGGGGACAAATATAATGTTCAAAAAATATAATCTAAACAATCCTAAATAGAGCTTCACAATTTTATCTAAGGTCAAGGAGTTACCCCCCGACAATCTACATAGCTTCGCCTATGCAAGAGGTGTAGTGGGAGCGTCTAGGTTTAAGAGAGACGACGCGAGAAAGCGGGGTCAATCGAGTCATTTATAGAGGGAGAGATCGAGTGAGTGTGGCCTAGCGTACACTCGAATGATAAAGACGATACACCGAGATATCGTGTGGCGAAGTTGCAGTGAGGGCTGGAGGGAGATAGTTACCGAGAGTGGCCAAGATAGACTTTTTGTGTGCGCGCACGGTGAAGGTGTTTGACAAAGGCAACGTACCTGTTTTGAGAGAGAGGGAGGGTTTGTCATGGAGGGCACGACGAGGTTGTGTGTGAGAAATACAATTATTGAGAATGTGTGGGCGGGTGTGACATAAATGGAGATCGAAACGTGAAGAGAAATAATGAGCGCGCGTGTGTCAGATACCAATAGCTCTATTAACAAAGAAATGAAGATCGATCGATACATGAAGTATGTGTGGTGGTTGGGGGGGGGGGCTGTCAATGGAGAGACCTAAACACAACATTTGCATGTACATAGTACTAGACTTAATATTCATGTTTCAATTTATTGTGCATTTTAAATATTGAATTGAGGGCCATGCATGGCTTACATTTTAGTTTTGAATTCGTGTCATACATGCATGGTCATACATTCACATTGAGATCACTATATCACAAACTCACTCTAATTCCAGAACTCATCATAAATCAATTACCGTGCCTTTTGGAATGACCAGTTATTTGCAAGGAAAATACGGAAATTGTAATACATATAGATTCGTTCGGCAATTTAAAAAAAAGATTCCTTTCGCATTCTCGAATGGTAGCACCCGACGGCGTACCAGCCAGACCCGGGCTCGTGTCCTGGTGGTGGCGTGCGTGGTACGCACATTAGCCAACCCCAACCAAAAGAACCGCGATAGTATTAAAGTTCGCGCCTCCACTCGAGCCTCCGTGTTTCTAGTCGAAATATCTGGCGGCCAGAATTCCAGCCCTAGGAAATTCCCCTCATGTCCTCGGTCCATAATGACAACCGATGAACATTGGAGGGATGCTTTAGTAACTAGCCCACGTTACCTACCGTGCCGAGCACGGTTTAATTCCCTCAGTCGCCGCTACCCAAGGTCACCCATCAACTCCATTGCCTAGTACTAATAGTACTACACCAGGATGAGCACAGAATGGAGCTCTGTTTGTTGATTTTGTTCGTGCGTTGTTCGTGCCTACTAGAGTTACTATATCAGGCAATGCACTGGTACGGAGGGATTATCTTTTTACTCTGCATATATAACTTGTCTGAAGTCTAACTAAGCAAAATGTTTGACCAAATCCTTTCTTAAGAAATAGTATTAACATCTACAACAGTAAAGATGTATGGCTTGAAAATTTATTTCATGATGCAGGTTATGATATTGTTTCGAATCCTGGATTTTAAATTCCAGAAAATCCAAAACTGACCTGAAATTCATGAAACTGAGCATGGTCACATGATATGGCACAAATAGGCTGTCGTATTTTTTTTGTTCAATTTGAGACAAGCTGCTTATGAAAAGTTGCACAAATGAAGAGCCAAGGTATTTTGTAACAAAGACATGTCACGTTAACGCGAACGGTTTCACTATTCAAACCGTGGGCATTAGACCTTCGTGCCGCCACAAGTCCTGCTTCTCATCGGCAGGTGCCGTCCGAGCAAGCGTGTGAGTCGACGGGAGGCGTGCGAGCAGACCGCCGCGCCGGCTGACCGGGAGGCATGTGAGCAGGCCGCTGCGCAGCCCGGGAGGTGAGCATTTTGACCAGGCTCCATCGCCCACCTTCCTCCCAACTGCCCCCACTTTTAATGGCGCCAGTGCCTCCGTTTAAATCACCCCCACACTCCCCGGTCTCGCTACAATCTTCTCTCTTCCTCTCGGATTCTCCTGTTGTCTACCTCCAACCAGCCTGACCTCACCGTACGCCATGCCGCATCACCATGGTCTGCCCTTAGTCTTCCATTTTCCTAAGGAAGACACCCAGCTGGAGTCTCAAGAACATAAGGCGCTTTGGGACGAGCTTGAACTGGCCTTGCAGGAAGACGCCACGCCTGTCCCCGCTCCCGTTCCAGCTCCCGTCGCCCCGACTGCGCCAACGCCCATCCCCGTGGCATTGATGGCCTGGGAGACGCACATTGTCGCTGAGCTTGAAGCCACGGGGTTCCACGAGGTCCCTGCTGACTTTCACGCGCCCATGCACGTGCCAGCACATGCGCCTGTGCGTGCACTGACGCACGTGCCCGTGCCGGTGCCCGTACACACGAATGTCTCCGCCGCGCTGTTGCTAGAGCCTGTCCCCGCGCCGGTGCCAGTGCCCCCCTCAGCGGCATGGATCACCACCGTCGACCGCTTCCTTGCACCAATGCCAGTCGCCTCCTCCTGCCAGTTGACTAGCTCTTGGAGACCGAAGTCCAAAACATTCTAGCCTTCCTTGAAGCTAGGGCCAACGTCCAGGAGTACGCCAACAATGGCGCAAGACGCCGCCGTCGCCGCCAGTCAGTGACCCGACGACACATACAACACGGCAGAGGAGCCGCTTCCCGCTGCAAGATGCCTCCGCCGCCGCCGCGTGATCTAAATATGCCATGAAAAATGTTCGGATTGCCATGCTTAAAATCCGAACGTTTGGGATTTATCATTTGCGTTTATTTTAGTTCGATTGTGGTATGAATGTAAAGTCGCAGTCAGACTGAATGAAATCTATGGTTTGATCAATTGAATGTTCTGCTAGAGCCATATCAAATTAAATATGAAACGTCATCAAGCGAGATGTATTCCTTGTCATCGCAAACATTTCATATTAAATACCACGTCAATTCCAAATATATTTGTAGGGAAGCCAGTTCCAAATAGTTGTAGGGCGCGAGCAGTCCCCTTGTTCGAGCACTATAGGCGATACATCTATTTATCCACGCATTTAATTGTTAGTAGATACTACTAGCCTAACTTGTCCGTCACGGTCACTTTTGTTCCTAAACTTGTTACATACTCCAATACTAGTACTAGTATTACGTGAAACTGGTGCCGTAACTTGTGAACGCGTCTAGATTCGGTCAACGGCCACACCGCCCGTGCGTTCTTCGTGTTTGCCCGTGCGTCTAAACGTAGAAGGGGAGGAGAGAGAGAGGAGACATGGAACCCACCAGTAAGTGAAGTGGAATAGTACGTGCTCATGAGCCGGTCCCACTAATGTACTAAAGTTAATATAAAAACATGTTGTCCATTAAATAGGTTGTGGTAATATAAAAACATTATATCAACAAAGTGGAGTGCAACAAACGTTGCTACTATGTTGCCTATTGACGTGCAGCTTGAATGCCTTGGTCGCATGTTCGATCCTCATCCTTTTTCATTTTTAATTTATACTAGTAAGGTACACGTGCATTGCACGCATGAGATTTGGCAACCAAATTATGAATAAATACCACACCATAGCATGTAAGCTTTGATTCATATATGCATGATGTAGATGTTCATTTAATTCTTATAGTTCATCTCATTCAAAATCAATAAGTTTTATAAAAAAGTTAATCTATTTTAAGATTCATGGAATTGTGCATTGTAGAGCATAAAGTAAAAACAAATAATGGCAATTCATTTTAAAAAAGGAAATTGGGCAATTATGATACAGAAGATTCTAGAACAAAGGAGAACTTCTTGTGTTTTGAGGTTTGTGCATTATGCTTAAGTTCAACCATGCAGTCTTCTAGATTGTATCTGTGGCAGAATGTGGTGGAATGTAGAAGATATCCAATGGCCAGTGGTGCTCGGATTTGCCATCTCTGCACCATTGGATTGGCTTCATCCAATGACCATCTTTCGAAGTTATTCGCACACTATATAGGGGTGTAGATATGGGTCCAAATTTGCTCCATGACAGTTGGGCCCCCCGATTTGTAGTTTGTAGCACTTTATTTTCTGGGTCAAAATTTGTTCCATTACAGGTGGACTCCGAGTGTGTAGTTTGTAGCTTATTTGTAATAATTAAAGAGAACACCATAGTTTTTTTTTGCAAAAATACCATGGTGCGACGTGGAAGGTTAGAAAGGGTGTGCGAGAGAGCGGTGACCGATCCAGAGGGAAAACAATTGGGGGAGGGGCGGGGTTGCAACGGTGTTTGGAGTAGTTGTTGGGCGAATGCTACAAAAATATAATCTAAACCCACCGGAATAAATGCCTTCACAAATTAATCGAAGGTTGGAGTCCCCCTCGCAATGTAAATAGCTCCGGCTCTGCGAGGGATGGAGAGGTAGCTTCAATGTGTGGAAGAGACGGCGTGAGAAGGCGAGGTCAATCGAGACATAGATAGAGAGACAGAGTGAGTGTGCCCCGACATTCATTGAAAAGATATATATGCTGTTGATAGATATTGTCCGATTGAGCTGTTGGGAAGGGTGAGGGCTGGAAGAGAGAGCTTGAGAGATGATCCGGTCACAGACAGGTACACAGATCATTTGTGCGTGGGAGGAAGCAAGGTCAATCAATACATAGATAAAGAGAGAGAGATTGAGCGAGTGTGGGTCATCATGCGATCGAAAGAGTGAGACAGGTCGGAGAGAGTGACCTAGATAGATAATGTGCGTGTGAGAGTATACACTATGAATATGTCGAATTAGGCCCAAACATGGAGATATATCATTTGTTTGTGAGAAAGAGTGAGGTCAATCGAGACATGCATAAAGAGAGGGAGAGAGAGAGATTGAGCGAGCGTGGGCCTCCATGAGGTCGAATGAGTGGAACGGCTTGGAGAAACTGATCTAGATAGACAATCTGCGTGAGAGAGTATAGAGTGTGTCGATCGAGGCCCGAACAGGGAAATATATCATTTGTGAGTGAGAGAAAGCGAGGTTAATCGAGACTTAGATAGATAGATAGAGAGAGAGAGAGATTAAGCGAGTGTGGGCCGTTGTGCAGAAGAAAGAGTGAGACGGTCTCTCGAGAGTGACCTAGATAGACAATGTGCGTGCGTGAGCACGAGAGGGAGGGGGTCTAGATAGGCAATGCATGTATCTACCGAGAGAGGGTGGGAGGGGGAGAGAGAGAGAGCTCGACATGGAGTGCAATCGCGGGTGTGTGAGAGTTAGAGATCAAAACATGGAGAGAAAGAATGAATGTGCGGAAACCAATAGCTTTGTAAGGTGGTTAGGAGAGGAAGATTGATCAGTAGAGGAAGTATGTAGCGTGTGTGCTGAGGGGGGGGGGGACCTAAAAACAACATTTGAATGTAGATAGTACTAGACTTAATATTGACGTTTTAATTTAGTGTACATTGTAAGATTTGAATTGAGGACCATGCATATGGCTTCCGTATTTATTTCGAATTCGTGCCATACTAGGTTTGGAAAGGTTGATATTGACTCGATTGTTGTGGTATTTTGTATGTGTGTGGTCATATGCTTGAATCCATCCAAAGTTTTCTCACTACCATGGTGTTCATCTTATACATATATGATTTTGTATTAAAAAAGTAGCATGGATACCCTGAAATGTGAAATTCACGTTAGAATTGGAGATCGCTATGTGACAAACACACTCTAATTCAAAGAACTCCTCATTAATTAATTCATAGTATCTCATTTCGAAGGACTAATTATTTGCAAGGAAAACACAGGCATGGTAATACATAGTACAAGATTTGTTTGCCAATGAAAGAAGATTCGTTTGCATTCTCAAATGTAGGCGCACCAGGAAGACTAGGGTCGTGTCGTGGTGGTCGCGTGTGTTGTACAGACACTAGCACCCACCCCCTCCCCCCCCCCCAAAAAAAAACAACGACAACAAAAAAGTTCACGCTTCCATGTTTCGGATTGAAATATCTGGCGGCCCCAATTCCAGCCCTGCAAAATCTCCCTTCTCCCCCGTCCCCTTCCGCGCCCAGAGCTCTCAAATCCCTAATTCACCGCCAACCCAAGCAAAATTCGAATTGCCCTTCGTCTCGTCACTTTCCCCACCTCTATGCCTGTCGTGGGATACTACGGTCACCTATGGGGCCACGAGCCCCTTTTGGTTCGGCAGGGGGACTGAGCGTGTTGCACAAAGAGCAAAGGAGCGCAGCGCAGCATGGCAGAGATCACACGGGCAATTTTACCCAGGTTCGGGCTGCCGCGAGGCGTAAAACCCTACTCCTGATTTGGTGGATTGATGGTGGATGGTGGTGGAAACGCAGTGCTCTTGCCCGGCAGGGTTGCCTCAAGGCGAGAGCAGCTACGTGCGTATGAGTGTACAAGGGTCCAAATCCTTTCTATGGTTGCCATGGACCTCCTTTTATAGATCTAGGGGTCACCACAGTGGCAAATCAGTCATTGCATACTGATTAGATAGCAAACGGTGCTATCATATCTACTTTGCAGACAGAGCAGAGCGCATTAAATGCGCCGCTTAGTGTCACATCATGGCCTGCCCGGCATGCCTTGCCGGGCTGTTCGGCCACCTTCTCTCCTGTCTGCATGACATGTCACTGGACGGGTGTCATTTGGAGGTGATTCCTGTAGGAAATGGCTGCCATGTGGCAAAAGACAGCCACTTAGTCTCCTTGGGGCTTGACACCGCACCGATTGATGACTTGCGTCATTGTGTGGTGGAGCAGTGAAGCCTTGGCGGGGCGTTTTTGCCTTCGTAGGCCCCGGCAGGCCTGCCGGGGCGGTCTTGACGCTTGCTTCCGGGGCAACCTTGACCTCGCCAGGCTCTCCTGCCCGGCATGGGAGATTTTCTCCTTAACAGTGTCTTGCTCCTTGGCTTGACTTGGTCTTCTCAATCTGCCTTTTGATTCTTCAAAGAGCTGATCTCTCGTGCTTGGTCTGGTCTTGGATGCTGCAATCTTGATCTCGGGCCTGTGCACGGTCTGGCAACAGACCCAGGGTTTGTTGCGCCAATAGGAGCCCCCGGGCCTGGCCCGAACGCGCTGCCGGGCGTTGTCGGGGTAGGCCCTAACTTGTGCATAGGCGAGAGGAAAATAGCTGCTTGTCCTTTGAGATCTTCTTTGCTTCTTCATTAACCTGAGCCCAGGTCAGTTTCTAGTTCTCCCGTGCGTCGCGTAATGCCAACCGTAGTGATGGAGAAAATGTGTCACGATCTGTGGAGTTACCCACATCCTTTGTTCACGGGGCGGTAACTGCCACCCCACTAATCTTCCCGTTCCAAACGCCTCCGCCATGTGTATTGCATGCATTGCGCAAGGTTGGTGGCAGATGCGGAGGGCGCGGGAATGAGCGCCATGGCAGAAAGCCAGGCGCCGTAGATTGGCACAGGGGGTGGCCCTGATTCTTCGAGCCGTTAAGGGCGAGGAGGAACCGGACCGGCCGAGCGGGGCGGCCCCCTCTATGGAGAAAACCCAACCCCCTGCCACGCCCGCCTATAAAAAGGGGGCATGGTGCGAGACGTTCCTCCACACCCCCTTCCTTCTTCATTTCTGCAGTAGCCCATGTCCGTCATGGTGACAGGTCGAGGGTCTGGCCCTTCTCAAGTGGCGACGAGAATTTTTTCTCGACAGCATCTCCCTCCTCCCTCCAATGATGCGGGGATGAAGCCAGCTATGAGAGGAGGTGGGAGAGGACGAGGTCGAGGCCGTCGTGGCGCGCGGGGCCGAGGGGGATGGGGTGGCGCTCTGATTGCACCCCCGCCGGCCGCCCCTCCCCTGATGGAAGGCCACGTTGGAGACCAGCCCCTGGAGTTCGTCCTTAGGCTGTATAAGCCCCCGCGCGGCCGCCTCCGTCTCCCCACCCCATTCGCAAGGGCGATGGAGCTCGAACAGCCGCGTGCGTTGAGACTACACATGAGGGGCTGTGGGAATGGCAGCATACGGGTGGATGTAGATTTCCCTGCCCCTCATGTCATGTACTTTCACCATGGTTGGAAGACCTTTGCCCGCGCCCATAGCTTGTCGGAAGGGCACGTCCTCCATTTTAAGTTAATGGAGGCCGATTTCCTTTCCGTCAAGGTTTTTGGGAGATCGGGTGCTCGCTTAGGGTGCTGCACGGAGAGCTCGACCGACAATGAAAGCTCCTCCTCGAGCGATAGCGATGAGGAGGACAATGACGGCGATGACGACGGCGTCGGCCGGGAGGGCAACGACTCTGACTTCGGCTGAGCACCAGCCGCGCTGTCACCGTCAGGCGGCGGCACCATCATCTGCACCTGCATCTCCTCTCCGGCAAGGTGATTTGCCGGGAGTTGGATGCAGGGGTGGGGATGGTGCTTGTGGCTCCTCCAGCAGCCTTCTAGCTGGACCCCGGCAGGCTTCCTCGCGGGTTGCAACTTCGTTCGCCCTGCCGCATCCTGCAGGCCCTGGTGGCGGTTGACGGGTCGTCTCCGCCGATCTCTTCACCATCACCTTCGCCCGCGCCCTCCCGCTCTTGCCAGGCTCCTCGTTAGGGGACCCGACGCGGTCAGGCTGGGCTTCTGCCCAGCGCTCCTTTTGCCCTCTTCACCTCCTGCCGCAGTGCCTAGAAGGAGAGGGGCAAGAAAGGGCATCACGGGGCACTTATCTTTTTTCAATCTAAAATATGTAGGCACTTGCCAAACTTTAGTTCAAATTATGTAATCTCTTTTATCCATGTTTGTGTTCTGTAAGGTCTGTACTTGTTGATCAGCATATTAATGAAAAATATAAACCTTGCCGGGCACTTGTGCATGTAACATGTCCATGCAGAGGTAGAATGCCTCCATCCGCTCAGGTAAACAAGTTTTTCCCGGTAAGCTATCCTGCCGTTACCCTTAGTTTGCTGCCGCGGAGCTAGGCTTGCCGGGCCCAAAACTGTATAGAGGGACCAGCCCCCCGCCAACTTTCTCGCCAAAGGCCACTACAACCACCCCAACCGAAGCAATGTTCAAGTCAAGGGACGGGAGCACCTAAGTTTTGAAAGTGGCGAGGTTTTCCTATGCACAAGTTTTTACTTACAGAATGCATATGGATAAGAGAGAGAACTTATCTGTTTTGGCTTGCCGGGGATTGCAATGTTGGCTTGTCTTCTCTTTTCCTCTTCGGGATCGAATCCACGGTTGGAGCCTGCAGTTTTGATGCAGATGAAAATGATGCCTCATGCGATCTTATCTACATGAACATGCAATTCTCATGATATGCTTATGCATGCATGCAATTTGTTGGGGGCCCCCCAGCGCTTCATTTATTTCTATTGCTCAGGGTCTGCACCTGGCTTTGTACAAGGGGTTACATGCAACTGAGCCAAGGCCTGTACAAAAGGGTGGCTGCCGGGCAGGGCCCAACAGCCGCGCCTTACGGGTAGAAATTACGGAGATGCTCAATGTTCCATGAGTTTTGCAACTGAATGCCATCCCTGGTCTCCAGACGGTCTGCGCATGGCCTGGTGACTCGTACTACCCGGTAAGGGCCTTCCCACTTTGGCACCCTTGGCGGACTGAACGCGCCTAAGGACAAGGTCGCCTTCCTCAAAATACCGGGCATGAACCCTGCGGCTGTGATAGCGACGCAGGGTTTGCTGATAGCGTGCGGCAGGCATAGCAGCCCGGAGATGGTTCTCCTCGAGTAGCACGGTGTCGTCACGCCGGTGTTGATCTTGCACCACTTCATCATAGGCAAGTACTCGAGGTGACCCGTAAATGAGTTCCATGGGGATAACTGCTTCTGCCCTATAGACTAGGGAGAAGGGAGTCTGCCCGGTAGCTCGATTTGGTGTTGTTCTGAGGGACCAAAGAACCACCGGCAGCTCGTGGATCCACCACCTTCCACACTTCTGTAGTCTATCAAATGTTCTCGTCTTGAGTCCTCGCAACACTTCAGCGTTCGCCCTCTCAGCTTGTCCGTTGCTCCTTGGGTGGGCCACAGAGGCGAACAAGATTTTGCTTCCGAGGGCATGAACGTATTGCATGAAGGCACGACTCGTGAACTGGGTGCCGTTGTCAGTGATGATCCGGGCAGGAACTCCAAAGCAGCACACCAATCCTTTCAAGAACTTGATAGCTGACTGAGCAGTCACCTTTCTCACGGGCCCTACTTCCGGCCACTTTGTAAACTTGTCGATTACAACGAACAAGAATTCAAAGCCCCCGGCAGCTCGGGGGAAAGGGCCGAGGATATCGAGCCCCCAGACCGAAAACGGCCATGACAAAGGGATTGTTTGAAGAGCTTGGGCAGGCAGGTGGATATTCTTGGAATGGAACTGGCAGGCTTCACACTTGGTGACAAGCTCGACCGCATCTTGGAGGGCTGTGGGCAAGTAGAATACTTGCCGGAAAACTTTCCCAACCAGTGCCCTTGATCCAATGTGGGAGCCACACATACCCTTGTGTATCTCTGCCAGTAGTTCCCTTCCTCCTTCCCGGCAAATGCACTTCAATTTCACATCGTTGGGCCTCCTTCTGTACAGCGTGTCGTCAACGAACCGATACATACTGGCTCTCCGGGCTACTCTTTCAGCTTCTTCTTGCTCTTCGGGAAGTTCTCCAGTTTGGAGGAAATGGACTATGTGTCGTGCCCAAGACGGAGCCTGTGGCTCGACAATGAGGACTAGCGGCACCTCCTCATTCATGAGAGTGCAATCCTCGACCGTAGGGACCGGTGGCCTGGCGGGAGGATGTAGCTCAACGACCAAAGGGGAGTTGTGCCCGACAAGCTTTCTGCCGGGATCCTTGAAAGGTTCTACCAGGAGAGGCTTGCCGGAGTCCAGTTTCCTCCTCTTTCTGGCCATTGTTGCCGGGGATACGGAGGGCTGAGTCTGATGGAGAACAAAAGTTCCTAGTTCCACAGGGAGCTTTTGCGCAGCGCACTTCGACAGATGATCAGCAATGCTGTTTTCCGCATGGGGTACGTGCTCTGTTTGCAATCCGTCAAAGCGCTCCTCCAACTTTCTCACTTCCTCAACGTATGCCTCCATCAATGGACTTTGGTAATCCTTGTTGACTTGTCTCACTACAAGTTGTGAGTCTCCGCGGATGATCAGCTTCTTGATCCCCAGTTCTGTCGCAATTCTGATCCCAGTAAGGAGCCCTTCATACTCTGCTGTATTGTTGGTAGCCTCTTCCCCGGGAAAATGCATCTGTACGACATACTTCAGGTGCTCCCCAGTGGGAGCAACGAGAAGCACGCCAGCCCCTGCACCTTGCAGGGAGAAGGCACCATTTAAATACATGATCCATTCTTGGGGTGCTTCCTTGCCGGGAATAACTGTTTCCAACACTTCTTGATCTGGAGTTGGCGTCCATTCTGCAATAAACTCTGCCAATGCTCTGCTCTGAATTGTTGACGTGCTCTCAAACTTCAATCCAAAGCTGGATAATTCCAAAGCCCACTCCACTATCCTGCCGGTAGCCTCAAGGTTTTGGAGTATCCGTTGCAAAGGGAAACGTCTGACAACTGTGATCTCGTGGGCTTGGAAGTAGTGGCGCAGTTTCCTTGAGGCCATGATAAGGCCAAAAATCAATTTTCGCATGCCAGAGTACCTGGATCTAGCCCCCTGCAATAGGGAGCTGACGAAGTACACTGGGCGCTGCACCACTTTCTTCTTTGTCGTGACCAGAGAACTGCTTCCGCTACTTTGCTCTTCTCCATTCTGATCTGCACCTGACCTTGCCGGGGTGTGCTCACTTTCCTCCCTAGAAGGGACACCCGCTGTGTCTGCTGCTTCATCCACTTCCCGCTGCGCCACCAGTGCTGCGCTAACCACTTGATTAGTTGCTGCCAAGTATAGCAGCAACAACTCTTGAGGTTTTGGAGCGACCAAAGTGGGCACAGAGGAAAGGTAGGCCTTCAAATCTTGTAGTGCAGCGTCTGCTTCTGGGGTCCACTCCATGGGTCCTGCCTTCTTCAAAATTTTGAAGAATGACAAGGCACGCTCGGAAGACTTGGAAATGAATCTGCTAAGCGCGGTAACACATCCAGTCAAACGCCTCATGTCCTTGACTGTCTTGGGTGCTTGAATATGCTCGATAACCTTGATCTTGTCGGGGTTGGCCTCTATCCCCCAGTGGGACACAAAGAAGCCAAGTAGCTTGCCGGAAGGAACACCAAACACACACTTCTCCGAGTTTAGCTTCAAGTTGATCTTGCGAAGATTAGCAAACGTCTCTTCTAAATCCTGGATGAGGGTTGATCTGTCCTTGGTCTTGACCACAATATCATCCATATAAACCTCAATGTTTCTGTGCAACTGTGACTCAAAACCAATCTGGACTGCTCTTGCAAAAGTGGACCTGGCGCTTTTTAACCTGAAAGGCATCCGTACGAAGCAGTATGTGCCACATGGGGTAATGAATGCGGTCTTCTCTTCGTCTTTCTTGGACATGAAGATCTGATGATATCCAAAGTAGGCATCCAGGAAGGAAAGCAGGTCACACCCGGAGGTGGAATCCACAATCTGGTCGATGCGCGGCAAGGGAAATGGGTCCTTCGGGCATGCCTTGTTAAGATTCGTAAAATATATGCACAACCTCCACTTCCCATTAGCTTTGCATACCACCACAGGATTCGCTAACCATGTTGGATGCAATACCCCTCTGACCAGACCAGCTACCTCAAGTTTCTTGATCTCCTCGGCAATAAATTGTTGCCGCTCCAAAGCTTGCTTCCGGACCTTCTGCTTGACGGGTCGGGCATGTGGGCAGACAGCAAGGTGGTGCTCGATTACCTCCCTGGGAACACCGGGGATGTCAGATGGTTGCCAGGCAAACAGATCAACATTCGCCCGCAGGAAGGCAATGAGCGTGCTTTCCTATTTGTCATCGAGGCTGGCACTAATAGTGAAGGTACCATCAGCGCCAGCCAGCCCTGCCGGGACCTTTTTCACAGCGGGTGCAGAACCCTTGGATCTCTTGCTATTGGAACTCTCTGGCAAGTCATCAACAGGTGCAGCATACTCCGAAGAGGTACGCTTCCCGGATTCCTTGCTGGCATCCCTGCTAGCCTTCTTCTTTCCATTACTTTCCTTGGCGGGAATTGCGGCTTCAGTGGCCTCTGCCGCGACTGCTTCCCGGTACATCTTCTCCACGCAAATAATTGCGTCCTTCTCGTCTGATGGAATGGAAATGACGCCCACCGGCCCAGGCATCTTCAAGGTGTTGTAGGCATAGTGGGATGCCGCCATGAATTTGGCCAGAACTGGGCGACTAAGGATTCCATTATACGGCAGGGGGAGGTCAACCACATCAAATGTGATTTTCTTAGTCTGGTAGTTCAACTCTCCCCCGCATGTCACCGGCAACGTGATCTTCCCCTTAGGATGACTCCTGTCGGGGCTGATTCCTTGAAACGTACCAGTAACCTTGAGCTCTTCCTCTGCTATCTAGAGTTTGCTGATGACCTTTGGAGAAATCAGATTCAACCCGGCCCCGCCATCAATCAACATCTTTGTGACTTTGAGTTGCGGATTGTTGGTGATACCAACAACAGCAAGCACCCTACCGCGATGCTGCGGTCAGGGTGGTCCTCTTCGTCGAAGATGATGGGCGTACGGGACCACTTGAGCGGTCTCCGAGAATATGCCGCTAGCTCCACGGCATTGACCTCACGCGCGCACCATTTAAGTTGGCGGTGGGAGGAGTGCAAAGATGCACCTCTGTCAATGCATAGGGTGTCAGTGGCTTTCTGGAATTCCTGCTCACTGGTTTCCTCTTCATCTGCTCCATCACTCTCATCGTTGCAATCCTCCTTCTCACGGCCTCTGGTGGGTTTCCCTTGATTCTGAGGAGCCTTGCCGGGGTGGCTTACTCCGCCACCGCGGCCCTTCCCGCCAGCGCCATTCTGACCTTTCTCTTTATCTCGCTTTTCATATTTAGCCCTCTGCTTCTTGACAAGCTGCTCAACCTGATGACACTTTTGGAGATCGTGGCCCTTGGTCTGATGGATCTTGCAGTATGGGCCATCGCCTTTCCCAACCTTCTCGGCAGCCACGGCCTCCCGGCAATCAGTGCACACGGCAACTTCCTTTTCGGGTACCTCAGCCTTGGCCTTCTTGCCGGTACTAGGCGTGCCCGATCCCTCAACGGTCATCACTGCCTTATCCTTGCGCCTTTTGTTGCACTTCTTGTTCTTTTTCTTCTGACAGGTGGCCTCGTCAACATCCTCTGAATCGATGTTGAGGCCATCCTCTTCTCTGGGGAGCTTCCTCCCCTCCTCTATTCGAGCACACTTATCCACCAGAGTGTAAAGCTCCTTCACAGTCTTGGGCAATCGAACGTTCATCTTAGAACGAATCTGACGATTGCGCGAGTTGGACTGGAACGCCGCTATCACAGCTGCCGGGTGGATGTCTGGAATATTCCTGTGGACTCGGCTGAACCTCTGCATGTATTTCCGTAGGCTCTCGCCTTCTTTCTATGGGAGAAGCTGTAAGTCGCTGGGCCGCCCTGGTTCTTGATGGCCGCCCGTGAAGGCGCCAACGAACTCATGGCACAGGTCAGCCCAGGTCGAAATGGAGTTCTCCGGCAGGTGCATCAGCCAAGACCTCACATTTGGCTTGAGTGCCAAAAAGATTAGTTGGCGAATACCTTCTCATCTCTTCCCCTGGTAGCTTGAACAGCGATGGTGTAGATGCTCAAGAACTCTGCCAGGTTAAGTCTTCCATCATACTTCTCTGGTATCTCTGGCTTGAACGTGCAAGTGGACGGCCAACGGACTTGTCGCAGCTCGCGGGTGAAGGCAGGGTACCCAGCCTTGAAAGGCAGGTACTCGCCTTCAGCGAGTGCGGGCTCGTCGACGTCGGGGCCATCGCGCTTGTCGGACTGGCGGTGGGTGTCGCGGTGTCGCTCAGTGGTGGCACGCGCGCCTTCCCTCTGCCTATCCTCCAGGACCCGCCGTTGGCCTTGACGCGCTCGAGGGTCGGACGAAGTCATCGATACGTCATCGGGTTCTTGGTTGCGCGGCTCTCGCGCTGGTTGCCATGGAGGGGACTGCACCGTGGGGGTGGCCCTTCCCGCATGGCCAGCAGCGAGGGCTGTTGTCATTGCCTGGGGAGGCCGTGGCGGGCCAGCTCGCTACGATCCTCCCGCCTCAGCGAAACCAATCAGGCTCTGAATGGTGGCTCTCCACTCATCCATCTGATCGGCTGCCGACAGAAATTTCAACAGCAGCTGGGCCCGCGCCATGGCCTCGGAAGCGGTGCTTGGCATGGATGTTGATGAAGACCGCAACGTCGCCCGGCTCCTGATGGTGCCGGTAGCGGTCGCGCCGTGCTCTCGTCGTCATGAGCCAGCCGCCTGGGCGGCATGGTGACGAGGTGGAGGCGCTTGAGGGCCAACGGCTCCGTTTAGCGTAGCGGCTGGGTCGGCTCGTTCCGGGGGTGGCACGTGCTTCACGGTCGCACCCGCGGCGGGAGCGGCCGGGGAGTTGCGATTCCCCCCAGAGGGGGTACCCCTGCTGCGGCTGTGCCCCTCGGCCGGACGAGGAGGTGCGGACAGAATGATCTCTCCTCCTGTACCTCGTGGGGCGTGGCCGCTGGGATGTTGTTGGTGCTGTCCATCTCCGGTGCCTCCTGCTCCTGCTTCGGCCACAGGGGAGGTGGTGACGATGCCGCCCACGCCGACCACGTCCCCCGCAGCGTCCCCACCTCCAGGCATCCCCGTAGCCCCCGTGGCATTGGTGGTTGCATGCGGTGGGGCCTTCGAGGTGGATGGGTGAGCTGCGGCGCTGGGCTTCTTCTTGGGTGCCATGGACGATGGAGCCATTGATGAAGAAGATGGCGGTGAAGATGACGCGCTACGTACGCTTCTCGGGTTCGCGCAAGCGCCCTCCCCCTACCTGGCGCGCCAAAGATGTCGTGGGAAACCACAGCCACCTATGGGGCCACGAGCCCCTTTTGGTCTGGCAGTGGGACTGAGCATGTTGCACAAAGAGCGGAGGAGCGCAGCACAGCATGGCAGAGATCACACGGGCAGTTTTACCCAGGTTCGGGCCGCCGCGAGGCGTAAAACCCTACTCCTGCTTTGGTGGATTGATGGTGGATGGTGGTGGAAACGCAGTGCTCTTCCCCGACAGGGTTGCCTCGAGGCGAGAGCAGCTACGCATGTATGAGTGTACAAGGGTCCGAATCCTTTCTATGGTTGCCATGGGCCTCCTTTTATAGATCAAGGGGTCACCATAGTTGCAAATCAGTCATTGCGTACTGATTAGATAGCAAACAGTGCTATCATATCTACTCTGCAGACAGAGCAGAGTGCATTAAATGCGCCGCTTAGTGTCACATCATGGCCTTCCCGGCACGCCTTGCTGGGCTGTTCGGCCACCTTCCCTCCTGTCTGCATGACACGTCGCTGGACGGGTGTCATTTGGAGGCGATTCCTGTAGGAAATGGCTGCCATGTGGCAAAAGACAGCCACTTAGTCTCCTTGGGGCTTGACACCGCACCGATTGATGACTTGTGTTGCTGTGAGGTGGAGCGGTGAAGCCTTGGCGGGGCGTTTTTGCCTTCGTAGGCCCCGGCAGGCCTGCCGGGGCGGTCTTGAGGCTTGCTTCCGGGGCAACCTTGACCTCGCCAGGCTCTCCTGCCCGGCAAGGGAGGTTTTCTCCTTAACAGTGTCTTGCTCCTTGGCTTGACTTGGTCTTCTCAATCTGCCCTTTTATTCTTCAAAGAGCTAATCTCTCGTGCTTGGTTTGGTCTTGGATGCTGCAATCTTGATCCCGGGCCTGTGCATAGTCTAGGCAACAGACCCAGGGTTTGTTGCACTGACAGTGTCGGATGACGATGATGAAGACGACGGTCGCGCTTCACCACTACATTGGAGCTACCTCATCTACCCCCTCGTCCACCGCACCGGGTGGTCCACCCACAACGTCGGCCACTGCAGCCGACGTGCCTCACAGACACCGACTTCCACCGCATCAGGTGCGCTTCACTGACGCCGTCTCCCAGCTCACCGGGGCTACTTCACGCACCTCCACCCCCCCGACGCCGTTGGTGCTTCACCAATGGCCTCATCCACAACATCGTAGCGCTCCGCTGCCGCTCGAGATCTGCATCCATATGCGGCCAGCCAATGCCAGCGCATCACCCTCAACAGCTTTGAAGTGACCTTCACTCCAGCTAGGCAAGCATGCCCAAACGCCGGCCCGAACTAGGTATCCACATATCACTCCCTTGTGCACTGTTCCGACGATGTTTGGATATCCTATTACTGCCCTCTTAGCTTACACGCCTATGCAACTCTGACTTTAACTCTTATTTCTTCTGGAGATATCATCTGAAACAAGCAAAACCATTTTTTAGCGAAGCATGACGGCGCTACGGGATCTGGTACACATCCTGCACGCCGGTATAACCTTGTAAGTACCTGTCCTCCGGTACAACAACAAGGTCGATTCCTCTCATTTGATCAACCATTCGTCATGTCAAAAATGCAGAGGGGGATGCAAGGAGCACAAGGCCTGCACATCCAAGCAAGTGGTAACATGGACTTGTACATGGAACATCCCAAGCGCAAGCAGAGCTGCAGTGAGCCTGTACAACGAGCTAGCATAAGTCCCTGCATTTCATTTAATTCGTACTAGCCTGCGTGTATGATTTGTGTGCAGTGGCAGATCCACGAATTCAAGTTAGCACGGGCGAAAATTTAACTTAAAAAATACGAAGGCACTTGCACTCCAAAAATCAACATAACTTGAGAAATGTGAAGCTACATGCACTTTGAAAACTAGCTAATGATCCAAAGTAGTTCCAGATTATAAAACACTAAATGATGTAAGCACCAAAAAACACAAAATGCAACATGGTGTACAAGGACTACTAACATGGACTGTACCTGCTTGAATTATTCGTTCTCTGGCTGAAAATATCCAAGTGTAATTGCTCCTATAACCAGTGCGCAAACTGCATATCAATATATATATCCTGCACAAGCATGCCAATAGTTTCAAACAACAGTTTAGAAAAGTATTTATGCTAGGTTGTCATGATACGGGGACTTTCTGGTAGATGGCCTCGAAGTTTCCTCAAGCCATGAAAATGTACTATAATTTGCTTGTCATCAATTCCTGCAAATCTCTATCTCTCTCTCAACATAGCAGATCGTCATTAAATACTAAATCCTTCAATGGGAGCTTGCAAAATGCTTGCATTAGATTCCTCATTGGACACTATATGTTCATCACCAGGAGCATGTAAAATGTTTGCATCAAATCCTTCAGTAGTAGTCTATTCATTAGACACTTCAGGCTCAAGAACAACATGAGCTTGTATGTTTGCACCGGAAACTTGATTAGACACATCAGGTTCAGTCAGTTCAGTATTGATTGGGGGAGTTATAAATTAAGCAGAAATTGGTTTCATTTTCTTATAGATTCCCTACATACAAGCAGTTTTACAACACCGTCAGGTTTAACTATTGGCCAGAAATTGAACAGTTGAATTAGATATAATCAAGGATGTGATGTACCTGCTCGTTGCGCATGCTGCTGTTGCAAGTTGTGACTGTCCATTTGCGCAAGCTCGATGCCATGCCCGTGCTACCGCCGCTGCCTCCCACGCAGGCTACACCCAGGTTTGGATCTTCATCTTCTTGTCCTTCCATTCGCTTGAAGCCTGGCGACCGGCGTCCAACAAGGGCGCGAGGAAGTGTTGTGTCGGTCTGTCCAGCGGTAGCTAGGTTAGGAGCGAACCAGACTGGAGGCTGGAGAGAACGAATTGGGGATTTTTTTTCCTGCTGTCGATCGATATGGGAGGCGCTTGTTTGGGCCGCGAGCCTGCTATTGGGCCTGCCTTGCACTTACGTTATTGGCCCATCCATATTGAAACATTTTTCTTCATTTTTTACATTGCCTACTCGTGCGCTGGGGCGAAGAAAACTAGCCTGGGCCAACCTGGATGACTCAAACTAGGTGCGCACTTTCCAGCCACCCGAGGCGTCCGTCCATGCCAGCCCCTACGGTGGCGTTGCCCCTTTTTGCGTGTATGATTGGGTTAGTGAAAAATATTCCAGTGGCGCTTTTGATTTACCCACAAATGGTTGAATTGCTTGTTTCTATGAACTGAGTTCGCCAATAATGTGAAGGATGCCAGTCTTTTCATCCTATTGTAGATTGCTTAGAGCTCGATATGCCAAATGTAATCGCATGAAATATACAGTAAAATCCAGTGTGATGTGTGTTGCTACAACTAGTCTGACAACCCGTCGTCATATAACATATCAAGGACGCACCATCTTATCAGATTAACCATTCGACTTACCAATGCAGTGTGGGAAGAAAGAAGTATTGGGACTGCGTATCCAAGCAATTGATGCCATGGACTCCTTCGTAGAACCTTGTAAGCGAAAAAGAAGTTGTAGTGATGCCATGAACTCCAATGGCACAACAGGTTTCGTTTGCAAAACTTGTTTGTTTAACTGCTTTGCTGCTGCAACCGGTTGCTCTAATCATGTTACTGGCTACTCAACTTTTCAGGATCCAAGAGAAACTCCAATGCCACAACAGGTACCTTTTGCAAAAATTGTTTGTTTAACTTCTTTGCTGCTCCAACCGGTTACAATGATGTTAATAACTACTTTTCAGCATCCAATCGAAACTCTTAAATTCCTTGTTTGTTTAATTGGTTTGCTGTTCTAACTCCCAGTTGAGATGTTTTGCTAACTTCAACTTTTCGGAATCCAATCAGAACTTTAATGGCAAAACAGGTTAGCCCCATGGACGTTGTATCATCCCACAGCAGTGGCACCGGCCCAATCGTGCATCTTGAATTGCCAACTGCTGATGCTCTAGAGGCTAAACTATTGGTAGAAAGAGATTCTGCTTCTACACTTCGAGATGAAGTTGACATATTGAGGAAGCAAACAGCACAATCACAAGCAGTACTCAAGACAACCATTAAATATTTGGTGGATTTCAAAACGAAGAAAGCTGAGACTGACCACATTGTTAAGGTCCTGAAGGAAAAAAGGAAATTAAATTTCCACTTGGTAAATCACAGGTGAATTTTTTTCCATCGTTGAATAACCTTTGTGTTGTTTGTTCATGTAATCGATCCAACCATTTGTTTTAGAGATCATGTAATAATTGTTTTTTGTTTTTTGGTTTGTAGTTTTTTTTAGCACGAGTCTGCATTAATTGATAAGACTCTGAGACATTTCATTTTGATTGCTATGCCAGACCTACAAATATGCCAGTCGGGCTGAATGTGCATTCAGCAATAATAGTAGTATAGATGGTCCTTAAGTGGCACGCATCTGAAAGGGCCAAGATGATGTACTAGCTTTGCTAAAAAAAATGATGCTCTTCTAGCAAAAAAAGTACAGCGGCCTAGCTTATGTATGTTAGTTGATATTATTGATCCATATACTCTATAAGCGTTTATATGTCTGTTTGCTTTGTACATTATTGGTTGAACGACTTAGTATTTTGAATCTTGAGACATCACTTGTGTATATATCTAAATGTGAGTACACTATATGCTGTGTGTGTCTTACATGTTACACTTGAGTTGGAGATAAAGTGGTTTCAAATATTCGAATTCACCTTAAACTGGATTCTACCTTCTGAATTCGAGTATCGACATTTGTAAATCATATTCATATATGATAGTGGAATACATATTTGTTGTGCTTTTGAAGATATATAAAAAAACATAGAATGATTTATAAAGATTCATATAAGAATACAAAATGTATTTGAATTTAGTTGCCAGGGTAAACGTGAATGCTTATTGTCCCAAAATTTGAAAGAAGTGGCAAAATATCCACTCCCACGTTGGCTGCCCGAAGCCAGTGTTTGCGAGATGGAAATTACTGTCTACCCCTTACACGGACTATCCATCGGCCCGATTTCCACTGCTCTCAATAGGGGTAGGTTAGTAACTTCAATTAGACATGACACGACCGCCTCTAAGCCCATTCAGACATGGTGGGCGGCAAAGCACATTTGATTAAAGATCGTTCGAAAGACCTCTGTCGCTCCCTCCATTTCCCAATTCATACACGGTGGGCGGCAAAACAAACTCGACTCGGCCAAAATCGATGTAGGCAAATATTTTTAATAGGGGCAGGTTTGTAATTTCACACAGACGTGACATAACTGCCCTACATGTCAGCCCCGTTCATACACCGTGGGCGCCAAAATACCCTCTCCTCGCCCAAAATCGCTCTGGGCAAATATTGGGGAGATGCGAGATTACCGTCCTATCCCTAACCGACGAGACGTCCAAATTTTAAACGGAGGCTAAGTTTGTAACTTTCCCATATTTCAGACAGGCGCGTCCCAAAAACATGGTTCCCCGTACATCTCCCTCCATTTTCCCATTCATACACTACCCGCGATAGAACACCATCCCCACACCAGCCTCCTCCGTCCGCCACCCCATCCATCGCCGCCGTCCTCCACCCCATCCATCGCTGCCGTCCTCCACCATGCCGGAGCGCCTACCAAGACCGCATCGTCCACTGCTAGAGATGGATGTTTCTCATCCACAGCGATGGACCAGGAGCCTTGCATCGCGTCCTCTCGCTTCATCGGCGCCGCCGTCCTCCTTGCTAGGGCCGCTCCCACGACCTTCTCGTCCACCGCAATGGGACCTATCCCCCGATGCACCCGTCTACTGTCGCAGATCTACTTCAATGCCACCGACAGCCATCGCACCCCCGATGCCTACACGGCGCCGCAAGAGAGATGGTACTACTTCATATCTGCTCAACCTTTTGATCTCAACCATAAAATAGATCGTAACTTGGTTACTGTACTTTCTTTTTAGCTCTTAGAATTTAGTTCTTAGTTCAAAGCAAACAATGGTTGCCAAATAGCATTTATGCGGGTTTCAGCTTCAAATCTGCCATGGCACAGTCATAATAGGGTTTAATTGATCATGCTTGGGGTTTCCCCCCTTTTATGATCACTATACGATCAGCCTACGTGCTTCGTGTCATAATAGCGCTGCTCCACCACTACTGCAGGATGCTGCTAACGCGACACTACGATCAGAGACCCTTTGACGAAACTGTGTGCGATGCATTAATCACAAACGGTGATGTAAAAACGGTCAAAAAAGATGCAAAATGTTTGCGATGGCGGAGACATCAAACACGGTTCAGATTTTAGTTGCGTGTGCGATGCAGGGCACACGGTTGATACATCCGAACTATTTGCGATGAGACAAAACAACAGAAACGGGCAGCCATATCAAGGTGTGTGCGATATACGGCATACAGTTTGCTCAGATGAACTATTTGCTATTAGGGAGTGCAACAGAAACGGTTAGCTAGATCAAGGTGTGTGTGATATATGGCATACGGTTCACTCGGACGAACTATTTTCGATTAGGGAACACAACAGAAATGGTTCAACTTAACAAGATGTGTGTGATATGCGGCATACAGTTCACATAGATGAACTATTTGCGATGAGCCAAAAGAACACAAACGAGTCATGTAAACAAGATGTGTGTGATACGTGGCAAACAGCCGACTCGGATGAACTATTTTCGATGAGAAATTACAACACAGACGGTTACTATAGTTAATTCGTGTGCGATTCTGTGCGTACAAAAAACTTTGAAAATTGCAAACTAGTTGCTTGTGGTGGCTAGGAATATCGCACACGATGCGTCTGCGAGTACTCGTGTGCGATGATTAGTAAGTTACACATATGTTTCCTTATGTTAACACGTGTGTGAATTTGCAATATGGACAGTTAATATGCAAATGCCTTCTGGACATCGGGCACACGCTTAAACTCAATGAACTGTGTACCATACTAATACTTTCCATGAAAATTTAAGAACTTGGCTAACATCATTTGAGTAACATATATATAGTGGTTACACTATTAAAAAAAAGGAGGATCTTCGTAACACAGTTTGACAACCATATGGTCCATATCTACATAGTTAACATAGTAACAACTATCACATTTTAAGAAGCTGAGGGCCAACAACCATATGGTCCATATCTACATACTTAACATATTAACAACTAGCACATTTTAAGAGGCTGAGGGCCAACAACCACAACTATCCGCTGGAAGCAGCTTGATCACGGCGACTCGACATCTCGTCAATGAAAAGGAAGAGCCCTCCTGTGCCTTGGTAGAGCATGGGTAGAACAGTGTCTCCAATTTTCCAATATGGATGCATTGCCATGACAAGCGAGAACTTGTTAATTTGAATGGTTCCATTTCTGAGGGAAATGTAGTACCTTGCAATCACTTTGGCGTTATTAGCAGGCACAAGTGTAATTCGACCACGCCAGGAAATTTATCCAGGAATTGATATAGCGGGCAATTTCTGTTGAAATGTAGAATAAAAACAAATTGTAACATATCGTTGAAGACATATATAGTTTATGAGCATCAACATAAAAATAAGACTTTGTACCAGCGTTTTGTGCACACAATTGTTCTTGTTCAATGTATGCACCATAGGTATAATTAATCCCATCCAAAATCCAGCGTTCAGATGATGTGCTATCTCTGTCAGATTATCAACAAAGTTTATGACATGCTTCAAGTCCTTCCAGTAAAATTTGGTACGCTTAGTAACATAGAGATCGTTCACTATGCATCCAACATATCCTGCTTAAAAGGTGGAAAGGTATTATTTATTTAGAACATGGCAGAAGAATATATAGTGCGCATAAATTGGTAAATAGAATTTGTTACTGCCTAGGAATGGAGTCAGAAAATGAATCACAATTGGTTGCTTAAATAGTGATCAATTAGTCAGAACAAATACCCTGATTTTGCTAAGTAATATGCCAGCATGGAGAAAGTTGAAAGGACACTAACCTTGATCAGACTTTGATCGGCTGATGACGTTGGGGAAGTAAACATCCATGTTAATTAGACCAGGCTGTGGTGCACGCACTAGAATTTTATTGCCAGCTTTCAGTTCATAACACATAGACATTTTTCTCCAAAGGTCCGCATCAAAATAGGAGTGACCATTTTTGTCAAGTTTTACGCTAACCATCATTATAAATCCATGTTGCGTTGTCAATATGACATGCATGGAGTCATCAACAAAGTAAAGCCCAAGATTTCCTTCTACTCCTGTTCTTGCAAAGCAAGGGATGTACTGCTTGAAATGAAAATTAAGATCGTAAATTAGATATACTGAAATAACAGAGCAAGATGCAAATATGGGAGTAACTGATAGAATAGATCAATATATAGATGAAAGCAAAGTACAAAAATATATAATTAAAAATAGATAATGTAACAAAGATTTGATGCAAATATGAGAGTAACTGAATGAACAATACATCATATATTTGCCTAATATAGGGGGGAAAATCGGCTTCGACATCTAGGCGGCACATGGCACCGTACCTTTTATCCAAATGTAGCAGCAGACGGTATTTGTTCACGAATTTAGGCCATGCCGACTGTGGTAGGTTGAGATTGAACATACCGAGCGCTCCCTGAAGTCATCCGGAATGGTGAGATAGAACTTCGTTTCTGACTAGCCACCACACTTGCCCGATTTGTGCTCACACTATGGACACATGAATGAAAACCCTCAAATCAGCTAGAAGAAAAATGAATCCACGATGATTTCCGCCGGTTGATTAACAGCGACGGACGGACTGCGATAAGAGATGAGTGAATATTTTGCTAACTTCATTACCTTCTCCATGAGAAAAATCCCTGGCCCAATCCCGTAGAAAACCCCAATCGACCAGAGTCTAGAATGTCGGTGTAGATAGGCGGTGAAAAGCAGTAGGGGCGAAATCTCGTGCCGTTTGGAGCGTGACCTCCGCCCGCCGACGATAGCCATCGAGCTTAGAGTGGCCTCCGCGATAGAAGTTGATGAGGTGCAGAGTTGCGGAGGAGTCCGCGGCAAGTGGGTGGGGACGAAGTGGGCGAGGGTTTTCTTTTTTCCTTTTGCATGTGTGGTTGAACATACATGGTTCGCAGAGGCGACGGAGATGAATCATGTGCGATAGTAAATCACCGAGATTGAAGGGGAATCCAAATTTCCTTTGTCCTTTGTCCATGAGTTTTTTCTTCGATGAACATAAACCTTGCAAATCACCGTGTTCAAATTTGGCACTTTTCCGGGTTCATTTAGAATATTTAGGGGATTATGTTCATTTTCTAGGCATTAATGCACATAATTCAAATTCAAACAATCGGTGCATGAAAAGGTGCATGAGAACGGTCTGGAAAACCATGATCGTGCTATTTAGTAAATTCTCATGCCTTTTACAAGGAATGGGCAGATATTTCATGGAAATGTGTGGCAATAGTCAACCACAAACACGTCGTTTATTGGTTTTTGAAATGTAGAAAAATGAAATACATGCTTGAAAAACATGACGGCTGGCATGGTGCCATGGTATGGCCTCACCATGCCCTGGTACAAATTTGAGAAGGTTTGGCTTATCTCGTTGTCCACGCCATTCATAAATTGAACAATCACCGAGGAATTTTCATGGTTTCAAGGGGGAAATCAGCAAGATTGAAGGGGCCGAGAATCCAAATTTCCTTCCTAGCTTGTCATTCAGTTTTTTCGGCAATCAACATACCCCCTCGAATGCAACGTGTTCAAATTTGGCATTTTTTCGGGCTCATTTACCATATTAGGGGATTATGTGCATTTTCTAGTCATTAATCCACATAATTCAAATTTGAACAATCGGTGCATGAAAAGGTGCACAAGAACGGTCTGGAAAAACCATACTCGTGGTATTTAGTAAATTCTCATGCCTTTTACAAGGAATGGGTAGATATTTCAAGGGAATGCGTGGCAATAGTCAACCACAAATGCGTCATTTACTGGGTTATCAACTATAGAAAAATGAAATGCGTGTTTGAAAAACATGACGCCTGGCATGGTGCCATGGTATGGCCTCATCGTGCCCTGGTAAAAAGCTGAGAAGGTTTGAGTTATGTCATCATGCACGCCCTTCATAAATCGAACCATCATCGTGGAAGTTCCATGCTTTCAAGAGGCAAATCACCAAGATTGAAGGGGAATCCAAATTTCCGTCCTAGTTTGTCATTCAGTTTTTTTCCAACGATCAACATACCCCCTCCAATGCAATGTGTTCAAATTTGACATTTTTTCGGGCTCATTTACCATATTTAGGGGATTATGTGCATTTTCTAGGCATTAATGCACATAATTCAAATTCGAACAATCGGTACATGAAAAGGTGCACAAGAACGGTCTGGAAAACCATGCTCGTGCTATTTAGTAAATTATCATGCCTTTTACAAGGAATGGGCAGAGATTTCAAGAAAATGTGTGGCAATAGTCAACCACAAACGCGTCGTTTACTGGCTTAACAACTATACACAAATGAAATACATGCTTGGAAAACATGACGCCTGGCGTGGTGCCATGGTATGGCCTCACCGTGCCCTGGTAAAAATTTGAGAATGTTTGCCTTATTTCGTCATGCACGCCTTTCATAAATCGAACCATCACCGAGGAAGTTTCATGGTTTCGAGGGGGAAATCACCAAGATTGAAGGGGGATCCAAATTTCCTTTGTCCTTTATCCATGAGTTTTTTCTACGATGAAGATACACCCTGCAAATCACCGTGTTCAAATTTGGCACTTTTCCGGGTTCATTTACCATATTTAGGGGATTATGTGCATTTTCTAGGCATTAATGCACATAATTCAAGGTCAAACAATCGGTGCATGAAAGGGTGCACAAGAATGGCCTGGAAAACCATGCTCGTGCCATTTAGAAAATCCTCATGCCTCTTACAAGAAATGGGCAGATATTTCATTGAAATGTGTGGCAATAGTCAACCATAAAAGTTTGTTTATTGGGTTATCAACTATAGAAAAAATGAAATAAATGCTTGAAAAACATGACGCCTGGCATGGTGCCATGGTATGGCCTCACCATGCCCTAGTAAAAATTTGAGAAGGTTTGGCTTATGTTGTCATGCACGCCCTTCATAAATCGAACCATCAGCGAGGAAGTTCCATGCTTTCAAGAGGGAAATCACCAAGATTGAAGGGGAATCCAAATTTTCTTCGTTCTTTGCCCTGGAGTTTTTTCTACGACGAACATACACCCTACAAATCACCGTGTTCAAATTTGGCATTTTTTGGGCTCATTTACCATATTTAGGGGATTATGTGCATTTTCTAGGCATTTAACGCATGTAAATCCAATCCAGCTACAGCTGCACGGGTGTGATGTGAGGGACGTGGATTGCTGTTCGATTGCGGTGCATCCTACAGTGCACACGCGCGATCTGCGTGGCTGGGGTTCCGGCCAATCATAACATAACACACAATAGGCTCAGCGCACACTGTTTCCGGAGGTGACAGAGATGTACCGTGTGCGATAATGAACGAGGAAAATTGTAAGGGAAGTCAAATTTCCTTCGTCGTTTGTCGTTGAGCTCTTAAAAACCACCACACTGTACGGCTACCCGACCACTCCATCCCAGAGCTCTCTCCAAGCGTCGTTCATGGCACCGCGGTGCATAGTAACTGGTAAGGAAGCAATGGCATCCCGCCGCGCCGCGTTCCTCGCCGCCCGCGGCCGCACACATGGTAAGGAAGCGATGGCATCTCGCCACGCCGAGTTCATCGTCGCCGGCGGCCACACAGTTACGTGGGCGGACTTTGAGGCTGCCATGGCCGAATGGGCGGTGGATCTAGAGGTGGCCAAAGCCGCACAGAAGGAGCGGAAAAGGCAGAAAGCAGTCAAGAAAAGAGAGTCCCGCCGCCGCAAGAAAGAAGAGGCCGCACGCCGTGCTGAGGAGAGCTTGGCGGAGATCGAAGCACGGTGGGCTGCCGCCTACAAGGCCGGGAAGGAGAACGCCGGCGTCTGGCCAGCATGCCCTGATGGCAGCATGTGAGAAGTAGTTAGTGCGCGTGTCGCCCGTAAGTTTGTATAATTAATTACGAGCATCTACTAGTACTACATACGTACTAGTCTTAGAGCAAATTACCAGTAGTACTTTAAGTTTGGAGATGCTGATTGATATAAGAATTATTAGAAGATCACAAAACACACGGTTTCTATGGCGTACCCATGTGCGTTTTTTTGCGTTAATGATCCATAAGTCAGTTACCTGTGCGATGTTTCCTAATAAACCAGGCGTACCATTGACCGAAAAAATCAACTACACGTGTACATTTTTTTGGAGACGGGATCTACCAATTTTCTATTTTCTGGCACACGAGTATTTTACGCACTTCATCTGTGTTGTGTGTTTCCCCAGCCCAAGTTTCAAGTTTTGTAGGGAAATTTTCATTACGCGCTATTTCCTAATTTATTCCTCCCACCACATCCCCACCCATCAAATTTCCTCAGTATCTCCCCCTCCCCCCACCCCCTCCCCCTACCGGCAGCTCAAACCACCGCCGCCGCAACCACAGCTTCAACCACATCTACGTTCTGCTCGGATCCAGTCAGGTAACCCACCGATCTTTATCACGGCCCCGGCCTGATTGCTTAAATGGTGCATGCGAAACATCCTCATGCCTCCAAATCCCCACCGCCCCTACCTCCAGAGCATCGCCGCATAAGCCCAACCACATATCATGTGGAGGTCGAGGAGCTCATGGCGGTCCATGGCGTGATGGCCGCTGTGCGTGTTGACTCGGAGGAACACCTCGCCTCCACCGCCGCCGACTTGGTGCAGGCTTTGGCCCAGATGAAGTGCCCCAGCGACTACCCCCAGGACTTACCAGGTATGATCTGACCAGTTCAATCTTACCAATACCACTTGCAATGGCTATGTTTTGTACGGTTGATGTATTAAGCATGTTCGTGCCTTGTTTATTTCAGTACTGCACACTATGTGATGTTCAAGTATTAACTGTCCAGCTCAATTTCACCAATACCAGCAACAAACATACTATACATGACTCAGTATATCACTAGAGATGCTGCGCATTTGCTATTTTTGGTGGATGCTAACCCTGTTGTACTTAACATGCCTGTCCATGTACTTATGCAGGGTCATAACGGTCGATGCTGTTGTTTGCCGTCGAGGTTAGCTGCATCCCATGTCTTACAGTATTTCACATCATTTGTGCAATTGCAGTTTAACTTCTAACACTTACTGGTTGCCTGTAGGTACACATGTCAGTGGCACTGATCCACGCTTCGACCCGGAGGAACAGCTCGCCTCCGCTGCCGCTGACTTTTGGCGGGCTCTAGCCAAGATGAAGTGCCCCAGCAAATAACTCTCTGGACTTACCAAGTATGTACTCACCAGTTCAATCTTACTAATACCAGTTGCAATTAATGGCTATGTTTTGTACGATCAATGTATTAAGCATGTTGTAGTAAACATGCCTAACACGTTTTAGCCATTTTCCCTACCTTTTTATAGAGAGCTGGGCCATTCTCTGCTCTGGCAGCAAATGCCTTGTGATGTTCAACTCTGCCAATTGCATTTTTATCAGTACCGGTTTCAATGGCTATTAAGCCTGTTGCAATTAACAGTTGTATCCATTTTTAAACAGATGTATTTCAATGGCTACAAACTTACAAAACATGACTTAGGATGTTGTTAAGCTTGTTGCAATTAACAGTTGTATCCATTTTTTAATCTTTCCCTTTGCTACCGTGCTACTCTCCGCAATGAAGATATACTAGAGATGCTGCCCATTTGCTATTTTTTGTGGATGCTAACCCTGTTGTACTTAACATGCCTTTCCATGTACTTACGTAGGCCATAACGGGCGATGCTATTGTTTGCCGTCGAGGTTAGCTGCATCCCATGTCTTACAGTATTTTACATCATTTGTGCAATTACAGTTTGGCTTCTAACATTTACTTGCTTCTTGTAGGTACACATGTCGGCGGCACTGATCCACACTTTGACCCGGAGGAAGAGCTCGCCTCCGCCGCCGCTGACTTTGGGTGGGCTCTAGCCAAGATGAAGTGCCCCAGCAACTACCTCTCAGGACTTACCAAGTATGAACTCACTAGTTCAATCTTACCAATACCAGTTGCAATTAATGGCTATGTTTTATACGGTCGATGTATTAAGCATGTTGTAGTAAACATGCCTAACACATTTTAGCTATTTTCCCTACCTTTTTATAGACAACTAGGCCATTCTCTGCTCTGGCAGCACCTGCCTTGTGATGTTTAACTCTACCAATTGCATTTTTATCAGTACATGTTTCAATGGCTATTAAGCCTGTTGCAATTAACAGTTGTATCCATTTTTAAACAGTTGTATTTCAATGGCTACAAACTTACAAAACATGACTTAGGATGCTGTTAAGCCTGTTGCAATTAACAGTTGTATCCATTTTTAATCCGTCCCTTTGCTACTGTGCTACTCTTTCGCAATGAATATATCACTACAGATGCTGCCGTTTTATTACCATTTGCTATTTTTGGTGGATGTTAACCCGGTTATAGTTAACATTGGCTTTCCATGTACTTAAACAGGGCTACAATGGGCGACGCTGTTGTTTGCCATCGAGGTTAGCTGCATCCCATGTCTTATACACCATCTGTTCCTAAATATAAGTATTTTTAGAGATTCCAATATAGACTACATAAGGAGCAAAATGAGTGAATCTAGATTCTAATCTAAACTATATCTATAATTCTATATACATCCGTATGTAGTTCATATTGAAATCTCTAAAAATACTCGTACTTAGGAACGTAGGTAGTTTTATTTTACATCATTTGTGCAATCTCAGTTTAGCTTCTAACATTTACTGGTTGCTTGTAGGTACATATATGAGCAGTACTGATCCACGCTTCGATCCCTTTTGTGTATAGGGCAATGAGATATTCATGAACAAGCATCAAGTGAGGAAACTAAGATTGTTAGGCAAAAGAAACGGGTGATGGGAATTAAGCTCTTTATTTACACTTTGTCCAAGACAACAGTGAACTTTAGGATGGTAAGTAATGTGTTGCCTTTTCCCCCTGCCCACAACAAGTTACTCTATTAGACCTCAATATCTGAAATTTTTCTCTTTTCAGTGGTTTCCGAAGCTATTTACTGATGATTACCTTGCAAACTACATGACCGGAGTGGAGGCAACTAAGGTTAAAGTATATAATTCATGCTACCATGATAATGCTCTAGAAGTCTTCCTAAAGGCGTTGAAGGATGGGCGGGCGATCGTCACAAGGGGTTAGACAAAAGCTGTTTGTGCCTATGGCATGCAGGAAGGCACATTATGGGCATTCTGCTTCTTCAACACCATCGGCAGTCAAAATGATTTACACTTGTGTCTTCACCTTTACCTCCTATAAATATTGTGGTTCATCATAGTTAATTGCTGTCTAATCCTGTAATTACTGAACATATTGTACTGACAATTTTATTTATGGATTCGTTGTTGAACCATTGTGCTAAGAATTTGAATTCCACGTTTCATATTTCAAAATTTCCAATTCGAATAATAAATTACAGGGAAAAATAAAATTATACAGGAGCGAATAAAATAATGTGCACACGGTTAGAAAGAAAACAGCGTGTGCGATGAAAAATAGAGAACAGACGGTTCTTTGACGTGAAATGTTTGCGATGCCCGACGGACGTACACACAGTTTCGTCTCATATGTGTGTGCGATTCATGGTAATACGGCAAACATTTCAAACCAGTGTGCGTGTGTGATAGGAATACCAATCGCACACAGTTATGAAAATGGACATGTTGAAGCACCGCACACATTTTACATTCTTGAACCGTGTGCGATAACGTACCTATGACAAACATATCGGTAGATTAAATGTTGATGTACACCTTTTTCACACGACTATAGCGGCGTAATCGTTTGGGATGTATCTCTGATCAGAAACGTAATGTCGAGATGTAACGTGTGGGACTGGGGCGGCTTCTCATACGTTTATTCTTTGGCGATCGTCAGTAGCCGCTCGCCTATCCCCGACGGTTTCTGGGTTGTGTGGGAAAGACCCCCCTATCGCAGTCACTCACTAGGCGATGGTTCCAAATGCCGTCGTGGAAAGGGGTTAAAAACCGTTTGTATAGCACCTTACGGTACCAGTGCACCCATCAAGCTAAAGAAGCTTAGTTGTTCAAATACGAATTTGATATTATTAAAACAGAGTCATTTAATTGGTCAGCTAAATGTTCCTAATTTAGTTTCAAAAATGCATGTACGCCATTGGGGTGTGGATCTACAGGGTGCCCACGGTGGGCCGCGGCCCACCCTGGGATTTTATGTCGGCCCAGACCCCGATTCCCCTTTGTTCTGCTGCGCTTCCGATCTCTACTCGCCCCCAGCCGCCTGCCTCACCGGTGACTTGCCGTCCTCGGATGGCATGACTCTAGGAGGAGACACCAGACTAATAGGAGGTCAGGAGCCGCTCACCCAACAACGTCACTGCTACCCGGGAACGTCGCCGTGCCTACCTTCCCAGTCCGGTCAGGGCCCAGGCGTGCAACACCCACTAAGCCAACCCAATTTATCCTGAGATACGTCCTCAACACTCAGCAGCCACTCCTCATCACCCATTTTCTAATTGATTCATTACTCATTAGGCAGGACTGTCATTAGGGTTTGTTGTGTATTGAGTGCTACCTACACTTAATGATTCAGATATTTCCGTAATCTTTAGTACCTGTAAAATTCACAGGGTTTCAAAATTCCGGCCCTAGGAACAGACACTAGTCATGTTGGATTGTTGATCATAGTGACATTGACCCAGATTACTACTGCAGGCCAGCTTTGTTGACAATTTTACTTGTCTTTCTTACTCATTCGATATGATATACAATTATTCACGTCGATTAGTTGCAAACAATAAGTGCTAGACCAACTTATTGATTCAGATTTTGGACGGTCTCTTACTGCAGTTACAATTCTGCATACTTGTCCTAGTAAGCTCACAAGTAATGATTGATCCACTACCTATATGCTTGCCTTGTCATATTTGTTGTCAATATTCATTTAGGGTGGACAACCCTGTTTCAAAATACTGGAACCGCAGACATGAGTGAATAGTATTTCTCTGTGTGATCTCTTCCATCATGTGTGGGCAACAAACACTGCATTGTATAGAAAGAAATTGTCATATCCACCTTTTACATAGATTATGATCTTTTACATGGAATACAATCTGCCTACTTGCTTTGTGTCGCACTACCAGCACTCCACCCTTGAAGCTAAACATTAGGCCACTCATAATTCCTTAGTTTATTTGTTCAAATACAAATTTGATATGATTCTAATATTCCTACTTCAGTTTTGAAATGTGTGTCCGCCTGTTATAGAGGCATAAGAGGTTTGTATTTCTGAGTGTGATCTGGTCAGCACGGTTGGGGGATGAACTTTGTATACGCAGGGGTTTGTAGGGAGACACTCTCCGATTTGAATCCGCAATGCATTCCATAGATAATCTGACTACTTTTTATGTTATCATGAATCTTAGATACTGAACAGCATCATAATGGTTATGAGCTTGGGCGCATGAAAAGAATAAAGCAGAACAATGCCATGGCTGTCAGACTTGGCATTAAGGGACTGAAATCAAGTCTGGATGCAATGCAATGCAAACGCTCTCCACCTACAGATTTGTGCTTAGAATATGATCCTAACAATGATTCTGAGCTAGAGGGAGACCTAAGTCAATGTAAACTCCCTAGTGGAGGAGTCAGAGGCAGATGCCCTATCTTATTCACCCATCAAGGTGCTTGCTCTAACTTTCCAAGGTTATATTGGTCGCACATATCTTGCAACTGATGCTTTGCATTGCTTCTACTTTGTTGCACTGCCATTAGCTTAGTTTACACATCATGTATGTGAATATGCCATGCCTATCCATTTTCAGTACATATTCCATCTGTCATCATACCATATTTATCCATTCAAATGTTGTTCTTGTATATCAGACGTTCAAAAGGAAGAGGACGATTGCTGATCATGGAGGAGCACGAACAAAGTATTTGGAAAAGGTAGTGACACCTGATAAATCAAATAGCCCATTAGGTATAGTTGTAATATCACCAGACCCACAAAACACGGCCCCAACTCTAGCAGACTCTAGCCCTACTACACTGGTCATCTCTGATGCCCCAACTCAACAGACCCCAACTGCAGCAAACAGTATGATGATGCCAGTTGACATAGCACCAGCTCTACGACGCAAAACCCCCCATTCCAGCAAAGAGTACACCAAATCCAGTTGCCAAATCCCTTTTCGAACAAGAGAGAGCCCCAATTGTAGCAAATTGGACCCTTGTTCCACTTCTTCCCAGTTTAGAAGATGAAGCTTATATTGTTGTCAGGAACTTTGTGCGCATCTTTCCTTCATGGAAAGATTATACCGCAGACACAGAACAATTTCCAATCTTCCTCCGCAACTTACGTGTAAGTAATGTACTAATGTTATTCATGGTAATTAGCGCATATGTTTCTACTGATAGAAGACACAAGATTTCACTCTTTTAAATAGGTGAGGACCAAACTGGATAGTCAAGATGAGTAAGGGTTGGTTGCGCTTTTCAAGCACTCGTTGATGAAGTATCATTCCTACCTGAGGCAAGCGCACTTTGATGGAAAGCCTCTAAATGAAATTTCTGTAAAGTCTCCGCTGCTACATTTATCAGACAGTGACTGGAATAATCTTGTTACACATTGGTCTCATCTGCAGCGTATGGTACTGTCTATGATATCGCATCACAATTTGAACTACATTTCTGCATGTGCCTTACCGTCTCACTTGTACAAAAACTGTTTGCAGAAGAACATTCATTCTCAAGGGACCACAGAATCTCACAACTATACTGCACACTGCATTGCTCTTGTGAGTACCTCTTGCCCTGTATGACCATACTTACTTTCATAGCTGGTTGATTATGTAGCATCATTGCACATGTTAGCCTCGTTATCCTCCATTTGGTGGACATTATAAGATCCGTATCGACTCTTACATAAATTTAGAATCAACCCAATGCTTTTGAAGAGGTTTAGTTCTGCAGTCCTCTTGTAAGGACTGAACATCGTCTATCATGGTACTTACATTAACAGCTACTCCCTCTGTCCCATAATATAAGAGTGTTTTGTACAGTACACCAGTGTACAAAACACTCTTATATTATGGGAAGGAGGGATTGGTTCATTGTGTAGCATTCTGCATCTTATCTCCCTCGCCCACCATTTACTAAAAAATATCATATCTATATTTAACCATACCAAAAAGTTGAATACACAGACAATGCCAGTGCAGAAGTGTAGCCCATTGCTCTTGTCAGTACATTTTGTCCTGTAACGCTTGTACTTACAGGGATTGGTAGTTGATTATGTAGCATCAATCCGCATCTTATCTTCATTATCCTCTATCCTTTCCAGTATTATCATATCTATAATTACTCTCTACAAAATGCAGAGTACAGGCAATGCTTATGAAGAAGTTTCTGTGCTGAAATTCTTGAGTTATCCTTCCCTTGACATGGAGAAGTGCATTATAGAGCCTGTGTTAACTGTTAATGTAAGTCAGTCCTTCGAAAGCCTTTATCCCCAACTGCTATTTAATTTTCTCATACTCCCTATCGTCAACTGCCGTTTAGTTTGCTGTTTCTATCAGAATGCATGTTCGCAACAACTGTAAGTTCCAAGTTTTAGTTGTAAAACCAAATTCCTTATTCATACCATGCACACTACTCAATACTCCCTATATGTATGCTTGTTTTTGTGGATTTATAATCCAGTGTGTGGTGAAGCCGCCCACATTTGCACCTTGTCATCTCTTGTTTTATCTTACTGATGTGGCTAATGACATGAACAACATGCCATGCACATTAACCAAAAATAGATACAATGATTGTCTTTGCCCTTCATCTATGCTTGTTCTGTTGACATGGTAATCCAGTAGTGTGGTAAAGCTCCCCGCATTATGAACGATGCCAAATTATGCTATTGATATTTTGAACTGACTCTTTATTTTCTAATTTGAAATTGGATGGAATTGACAGCACAGTCACCATCTTTGTTTATACACATGCAAAACCTGTCATCTCTCTGCTTGTTTCAGGGTGATATGCCTGATGGCATGCACAAGTCTGTTGAAGGCTGTGAGACAAACCCAACATATATTGCAGCAAACAAGGCAAAACATCATGAAGATAGCGAGACAACCCCAAAGTCATGTCTTGATGTAGTGTTCAAGTTACTTGAGACTAGCAGTCAGACAAGCTCACAGAATTTGCTGTCTGAATCAGTTCGACTTCTTCAGTCCCAATTTCAAGCAGAAAGGCATTCTGCAACTCAACTTCGACTTGAAGTCCTATCTCTAAGGAAGATCGTGGAGAACACCAATGAGAACCTCATTGCTAAACAGCTACAGCTGGAAGCTATGACCGACATGCTAGGCCATTCTCACAGCCTTGCTCAACAGCTTGCGCAGTAGCTCGTGCGCAAGGCTAACCTTTCTTGAACTTTCCTGGAAGTGGTCTTGGTTCAGTATTATTTTGTTACGCTGCAATGGCGCCCAGTTTTTGTAATCTGCTTCTTCATTGCGCTTTATGATCACTGGTGGCGAACTTCGATGCCCAGTGGATGTAATATACCATTAATCCTTTATTGTATAGTGTAGGTTTATTCCAAGTTACTATGCCGTAATTTCTTTATTGTATAGAGTAGGTTTGTTCTTAATTCCTACTAGTTACCGTATATGCCATCATTCGCTATCTGAAAAAACGGCAAAAATCTGATGTAGGTGACTAGGCCGAAACATTCGCCTCTAACGGGACTGCGTTTTAGTGGGCCACAATTTGGCCGGCCTGCAACTTTCTTGGGCCTGAAAGGCCATTGAAGCCTTCACACTTTGCGGCAGGCCCACAACTTACACGGGCCTACATTCGGCCCAAAGTTTAGTTGAGCCTTTAGTGGACCCAGCGCTTAGTTGGGCCCATATAGCTTCGGACCATTAACAGGCTGAATATTCTTCTAGTCTGTTACGGCCCAGAAGATATGATGGGCCTTTAGCAGGCCGAAATGCATGTTGGGCCTCAATTTTCAATAGTCGTCCATGGGCCTTTAGCAGGCTGAAATGTAGACTGTGCCATTATTGGCCCAATTATATGACGGGCCATTACCAGGCCGAAACATATCCCGGGCTTAGTTGGCCCACTGGTATCATGGGCCTTTAAGAGGCCGAAAGCTTAGTACAGGCATCAATGGGCCAAATTATATGACAGGCCTTTAACAGGCCCAAAGTCATGTTGGGCTGAACTGTTGCCACCTTGATCACGAGCCGTTAGTGGGCCGGATGTCGTGTCGGACCATATATGTCCCATGGGCAGCACGGGCCATTCCCAGGCCAAAAGACACACCGGGCTGAAATGGGCCCATGTCTACATCGGGCCACTAACAGGCTGAAATGTCACTGGGCCATAATTGGGCCCAAACACTCGGCGAACAATTAACGGGCTAGATCTGGCTTTGGGCCATAAATGGGCCATGTTTAAGTAGGCCGTTAGTGGGCTGGCCCATTAGTACCTGAGTAAATACTACGGGCCTTTGACTGGGCCGGCCTTTTTAACCTATATGGGCCTCTGTTGGGCCCTGCCACATTTCGACATCTGGCCCACCGAGGAGCCGACTCATGTTTCCTCCGGCCAATGATGATTTTACACATGGAAAATCCCCATTGGTCCTGGCTGTTAACGGGTTATCGGATCCAAACCGGGACCCGATAGCTTAACGCCGACCTGTTACGGTGGATGCCACGTGTCGGTTACCCTTGACGAAAGCACTTCCATGACGCGCCATTTATCATCATGGAAGTGGACACTTCCGTGATGATAATTTTGGTATTGTCATGGAACACTTCTACGTTAGCACAGGTATGACTATCTTGATTCTGTCATAAAATTGTCATGGATGTACATACATGACAGAAAATGTGACCTACTGTGACAAACACGTATCATCAAGGAAGTGTATTTTTTTGTAGTGTGGTTAAGTGGCACAGCAGGCTTGCCGGGCTTCACCCTCAGCACGACACCTACCAGTGCATTTAATGCACTTTGTCCTAACTGCCAGAGCTAGGTATGATAGCACTGTTAGCTATCTAATCACTAGACAAAGACTGTTTTGCCACTGTGGTCAACCCTTGAGCTATAAAAGGAGGTCCAAGGCAAACTAGCAAGGGATTTGCACCCTTGCACACTTGTACGCGCATAGCTCCTCTCCTCGAGGCCACCTTGCCGGGCTTGAGCGATGTGCGCTCTTCGTATTCCCCCATCCAATCCACCAAAGCAGGAGTAGGGTTTTACGCTTCCCAGCGGCCCAAACCTGGGTAAAACCCACTAGTGTCACCACCGTCATGTTGTTTCATGGCTTCCGCTCTTTGTGCAACGTGATATTCCCCCTTGCAGAACCACAAAGGGGTCGATGGCCCCATAGGTGATCGTGTTCCTGAAAGCACAAGTGCTCCCTGGGTGGTTTTGGTAATTAATGTCAACATATCTCTTGTTGGACTAATACTTTTATCTAGTATATTTCAGATGAGTTCAACAGTGGTGTGGCGTGGACAAGAGGATGTGGAACCCCTTCAAGATGCTAAGGGCAAAGGTTTGGCTCAAGCTCTAAAGCTCAAGACTCTACATTTTAATTTTAGTGATCCAAGATCACATTGAGTCCATAGGATAAGCCAATACTATTAAAAGGGGATGAGGTGTTGCTTAATGGCTTGCTTGCTCAAAGTGCTTAGTGATATGCTCCAAAGCCCTCAACCACTTCTCATATCCACATATGTCCCAACCAAAAGTCAAACTCGGCCCCATCGATTTGATCTATCCGGCGCCACCGAGTTCATTTGACATAGCCACTGCCAGAAACCCTAATCAGTTCGGTCTCACCGATGGGATCTTGGTCTCACCGAGATGGGCTTGCAAACTCTCTGTTTCCTATTGCACTTATTTCGGTCCCACCGAAATATGCAATCGGTCCCACCGAGTTTGCTTGACCAACTCTCTGGTTAGCTTATTACCAAAATCGGTCCCACCGAGTTTGTGTAATCGGTCAAACTGAGATGAGGTTTTACCCTAACCCTAGCACATCGGTCCCACCGTGTTGATCATATCGGTCCCACCGAAAATCCTAACGTTCACATTTTGAACTAAATCGGTTTGCCCGAGTTTTATGATTCGGTCCCACCGAGTTTGGTAAATTGTGTGTAACGGTTAGATTTTGTGTGGAGGCTATATATACCCCTCCACCCTCTCTTCATTCGTGGAGAAAGCCATCAGAACGTGCCTACACTTCCAGCATACATTTTCTGAGAGAGAACCACCTACTCATGTGTTGAGACCAAGATATTCCATTCCAATCATATGAATCTTGATCTCTAGCCTTCCCCAAGCTGCTTTCCACTCAAATCATCTTTCCACCAAATCCAAATCCGTGAGAGAGAGTTGAGTGTTGGGGAGACTATCATTTGAAGCACAAGAGCAAGGAGTTCATCATCAACACACCATCTATTACCTTTTGGAGAGTGGTGTCTCCTAGATTGGTTAGGTGTCACTTGGGAGCCTCCGTCAAGATTGTGGAGTTGAACCAAGGAGTTTGTAAGGGCAAGGAGATCGCCTACTTCGTGAAGGTCTACCTGAGTGAGGCAAGTCCTTCGTGGGCGATGGCCATGGTGGGATAGACAAAGTTGCTTCTTCGTGGACCCTTCGTGGACTCACGCAACCGTTACCCTTCGTGGGTTGAAGTCTCCATCAACGTGGATGTACGATAGCACCACCTATCGGAACCACGCCAAAAATCTTCGTGTCTCCAATTGCGTTTGCACACTCCAATCCCATCCATTTACATTCCCGCAAATTGCATGCTTTACTTTCCGCTGCTCATATACTCTTGCCATGCTTGCTTGAAATGTATTGTGAATGTTTAAACTTGTGCTAAAACTCCACCTTAACTAGAAGAAATTAAAAACTGCTACTTTTCTTTGTTGAGGGTCTAATCACCCCTCCCTCTAGACACCTCTTCCCGATCCTTTTAATTGGTATCAGAGCTTTGGTTTCCATTGCTTTGGTTTAATCACCATTGGAGGAAGATGGATGAGTCTACGTTGGGGAGTCTTGGACATAGAGTGCCTATACTTGATAGAGAATACTTTCATGAGTGCAAAAATGAGATGCTTGTGATTTTCAATGAATATCATTTGAGCAAGTACATTACTAGCCCCTGTGCACCCATTGTTGATCCTTTGCATCCTACCCTTGATGAGTCTATTGACTTGATCCGCAATCTTAGAACTATCAATCTTATCATTAGAGGACTGCCTAGAAATTTGATTGCTTGCTTGCCTGCTCTTGATTGTGCCTATACCATATGGAGATTTCTTGAGGAACGATTTCCAAACTATTCCTTGCAAAATCTAGATGTGATTCTTCAAAAGTCCATTGCCTTAAATAAGATGAATCCTAAAGACCCCAAGTTTGGTGATTGTTTATTTGAGCTTCGTGACCTTATGCGTGCCAAAGGAGATGTTGGAATCATTAGCAATATCATTTCCGAAGTCATTAGAATTCATAAAGATGAACATTGTGATGATCATTTATCTAATGAATCACTCTCTCTAGGAATTGATCCATCACAAGACGATGTTGAACACGGATACTATGATGAGGATAATGATAGTGACTTCGATCTCGACGAGTCTATGAGACACTTTGGTCTTATGGCTAATCTTCGCGGCTACATGGCTGGAGGAAAGGAATGGGTTCTTGATAGTGGATGTACCGATCACATGACCGGAGACAAGGATATGTTTCATGAGCTAGCTGAAAATGACGGCCCTCGAAAGTATGTCACTTTTGGTGATAACTCAAAGGGTAAGGTGGTTGGCCTTGGTAAGGTGGCCATCTCACATGATAGCTCCATACAAAATGTTATGCTCGTTGAATCTCTTGGCTATAATCTACTTTCCGTATCTAGACTTGCTGACTTTGGATTCCATGTCCTATTTACTGAAGTAGATTGCCAAGTGTTTCGTAGAGATAATCACAATATGGTCTTTACCGGTATACGTAGAGGTGATCTATACATTGTTGATTTCACTAAAAAGGCTCAACCTAGAACTTGCTTTATTGCTAAATCCTCTAAAGGTTGGTTGTGGCATAGAAGGTTAGGTCATGTGGGCATGTGAAATCTTGATAAGCTTATTAAAGGTGATCATATCCTTGGAGTGAAAGATGTTATATTTGATAAGGATAGATTGTGCAGTGCTTGTCAAGCAGGAAAACAAGTTGGAGGGAGTCACCCTGTGAAGAACATCATGACCATGAGAAGACCACTCGAGCTACTTCATATGGATCTCTTTGGTCCCAATGCCTACAAAAGTCTCGGTGGTAACTCGTTTGGTTTAGTCATTGTTGATGATTTTTCAAGATTTACGTGGGTGTTCTTTCTTGATGATAAAACGCAGGTCCAAAAGATCTTCAAGAACTTCGCCAGGAAGGCCCAAAATCAATTTGAAGTGAAGATCAAGAAGGTTCACAGCAACAACGGAACGGAGTTCAAGAACGCAAATGTGGATACCTTTCTTGACGAAGAAGGGATTTCACACGAGTTCTCGGCTACGTACACACCTCAACAAAATGGAGTTGTTGAGAAGAAGAACCAGACTCTTATTGAGATGGCAAGAGCGATGCTTGATGAGTACAAGACGCTAAAACAATTTTGGGCGGAAGCGGTTGAGACGGCTTGTCATGCAACAAATCGCTTGTATCTCCACAAGCTACTCGGCAAGACGGCATATGAGCTTCTCACCGGTAACAAACCCCAAGTTGGATACTTTCGAGTATTTGGCTCAAAGTGTTACATTCTTGATAAGCATCGTCGTTCTAAATTTGCTCCTAAATCTCTTGAAGGTTTCCTACTTGGTTATGGCTCAAACTCTCACACTTACCATGTCTACAATTGTTTCACCCGAAAGGTTGAAGAGACGGTAGATGTGAAGTTTGATGAATCTAACGGCTCGCAAGTAGAGAAATTGCCAATTGATGTAGGAGACAAAGACCCTTCGGAAGCAATTCAAGACTTGTCTATTGGCAAGATTCGTCCAACGGAGGTGAAGGAGAGTACCTCGTCCGTCCAAGTGGAAGCCTCTACCTCACGACAAGGTGAACCAAGAGTTGACACGGAAGCATCCACAAGTGGGACACACCAAGATGAAGAAAATGAGGAAGTACACCAAGATGAACCTCATCAACCTCCTTCTCCACCTCGACAAGAGAATGACAACGTCAATAATGAAGAAGGCCAAGAGGAAGAACAAGATGATGAAGAAGATGTTCCACCATGAACCAAGCAAAAGCTCTCACGAGTTCGAGCAAGAGTCGCAAGAGACCATCCCGTCGAACAAATCTACAATGATATACAAACCGGGAGAATCACTCGCTCAAAAACTCGTTTGGCTAATTTTTGTGAACATTATTCATTCATCTCTAGCATTGAACCTATGAAGGTTGAAGAAGCTTTGGAAGATCCGGATTGGATAAATGCCATGCACGAAGAGCTACACAACTTTGAGAGAAACCAAGTGTGGACATTGGTCGAGAAGCCCGAAAACAACCACAACATCATCGGTACCAAATGGGTGTTTCGCAACAAGCAAGATGAAGATGGACAAGTCATTCGCAACAAAGCACGTCTCGTCGCCCAAGGCTACACACAAGTCGAAGGTATGGACTATGGTGAGACATATGCCCCCGTTGCTAGACTTGAGTCCATCCGCATCTTACTTGCCTATGCTAATCACCATGATATCACTTTGTACCAAATGGACATTAAAAGTGCTTTTCTAAATGGTGAAATTGAGGAGGAAGTTTATGTTAAACAACCTCCCGGCTTTGTCAATCCTAAGAAACCCGACCATGTTTACAAACTTCACAAAGCTCTTTATGGTCTTAAACAAGCTCCTAGAGCGTGGTATAAATGCTTGACCAAGTTCCTTATTGAAAAAGGCTTTGAAATTGGAAAAATTGATTCTACTCTTTTTACTAAAAGGGTTAATGGTGAATTATTTGTGTGCCAAATTTATGTGGATGATATCATTTTTGGTTCGACTAACCCTCATTTTAGTGAAAAGTTTGGGAAGCTAATGTCGAAGAAGTTTGAGATGTCTATGATGAGTGAACTCAAGTTCTTTCTTGGTTTGCAAATCAAGCAAACTAAGGAAGGCACCTTTGTTTCTCAAACAAAGTACACCAATGACTTATTCAAGAAGTTCAACATGCAAGAAAGCAAAGGTATGAAAACACCCATGCCTACTAGTGGACATCTTGACTTGACCAAGGATGGCAAATCGGTTGACCAAAAGGTTTACCGTTCTATGATTGGTTCATTGTTATATCTATGTGCCTCCCGTCCCGATATTATGCTAAGTGTGTGCATGTGTGCACGTTATCAAGCGGCCCCCAAAGAATGTCATCTTAAGGCTGTGAAAAGGATAGTGAGATACTTAATTCACACACCAAATTTTGGCATTTGGTATCCTAAGAGGTCTTCTTTTGATCTTGTTGGCTACTTCGATTCGGACTATGTCGGTGACAAGGTTGATAGGAAGTCCACTTCGGGTACTTGTCAATTTCTTGGTAGATCTCTTGTGTCTTGGTCCTCCAAGAAACAAAACTCGGTATCCTTATCTACCGCCGAAGCGGAATACATTGCCGCCGGTTCATGTTGTGCTCAATTACTTTGGATGACCCAAACTCTTAAAGATTATGGGATTCATGTGAAACATGTTCCATTGCTTTGTGACAATGAAAGTGCTATTAAGATTGCTCATAATCCCATGCAACATTCTCGAACTAAGCATATTGAAGTTCATCATCATTTCATTCGAGATCATGTTGCTAAAGGAGACATTGATCTTAAGCATGTTCGTGCCGATAAGCAATTGGCGGATATATTCACCAAACCGCTTGATGAGAAAGTATTTTGCCGTTTGAGAGGTGAATTGAACATCATTGATGCTTCAAACTTGGAGTAGATACTCCATTTGGATACATGCAAGGCATGAGCCTATGACTAATCCTTGATATTTCTCTTATGATGATATTCATATGTCTTGGATATATTTGCATCCTTGCATGCTATCTAACCCTTGTAGGTACTTGGATGAATCTAAATCAATGAGATTGCAAATCACTCACATCATGAGCAATCTCTACATCACCAAGTCTCTACAATATGGTGGTTGAAGTCAAGGAAGCATGAAACCCTTCAACATATCCTTTGACAAATTTTACATATCAAATTTCATTTGGTATCAAGTTTCATGATTGTCATTTTGGATACACAAGTGCTCTTCCTTGCAAGGCTTACCCATGTAGGTAGATGAACTCAAACTACTAGCGGTGCCCCAAACCATTGATGAGCTACATCAACCTCGAGCATCCCACACAAGTTCAACTACATGATCAAGTTCAACACCACCACCCAAGGCATGACATTCCATCTTGGAGAAGCTTTATCCAAATTCATGGGTTAAAGCAGCTCAACAAGATGCGAATACATCAAGATGCTTAAACGAAAAGTGGTAACCCCATTTTGAGCATTAACGATGAGTATGACTTATGATCAAGTGTTCTCACTTGACTCCTCAGTCAATATACTCTAACATAGGTGACTTTTTCGCCGCCCAATTCTAGATGAAGTTCTCTAGTGTGTTTCTGTGTTCTTGCATTTGTTCCTTGCATATTTGTTCCCCTTCTTTTTCAAAAAAAAAACTTCATCTAGACTTCTTTTCCATTCTCTGTTTTGTTCTGCATTCCCTCCATTTAATTCATTGCAAATCCTTCAGTTAATTCCTTGCAAATCTTTGTGAGATCTTATTTTCCTAGTGAGCTGAGATGACTATTGTTCTCTCTGTGTGTTTAACTCGGTCACACCGGTTTTGTCTCTTTCGGTCAAACCGAACCATTTCGGTGCAATCGATGAAATAAACTCGGTGTTACCGATTTCAATGCTGAGAAGACAAGCTGCCATTTGCATCCTGCATATTTGTTCCAGCTCCACTCGATGATTCTTGTCCTCTACCTGCATCACATTCTACATGCTGCTTTGCTATGTGACTCAAGGACCAAACCTATTTTGACTCACACTCCAGAAGATCCCTTCTTGGAAATTGATGTCAAAGGGGGAGAGAGAGCTCACATCAAAGCTTAATCACATCAAAAAGGGGAGAGAGATAATCACATCAAATACCCCAGATGCTTGGTATTCAAGAGGAGAGAAGTCACATGTCTTTAAGAGGGGAAAGACATGTTAGTCTGTGTTATGATTTATGTGCTCTGATTTTCTTTTCCCTATATTCTCCCATTATCCAACATAAGATTCAGGGGGAGAAAGACATCTAAGGGAAGGAAATCTTCGAAATCATTGCATATCTTTTACCTTTGGGGACATGTCTATATCAAATAGAGTACTTGGTACTCACTCTCTACATGTCATCCCAATCTTGGACTCTTGTGGTTTGCAGTTTGCTCTGTTCAGTAGATATTCCTGCGTTATCTAACCTTGTTTACTCAGGTTCATCTCTTCCTAAGCCAGCTCAAGACCACAAGGTAAGTATATGCATCACACTCATGTCCATGAAGATATCTTGCTAATGTACATATTGTTTGCAAGAAGGACTCATGAACATGAAGGTACAAATTCCTATATTTACATCCTTTGCTCTGATGCATATAGCCAAGATACATGTAACTCATTGCTTGCTCTATCATGCTCATGCATTCACATGCTCTTACATTCCATATTTACATGATTGCATACATGTAGGGGGAGCCTATGCATGTTACATGTCTTTCCAAAGCTTTACTTGCTATTCTCTATATCTTTATCTAAAGCTTTGATGTATGTTGTCATCAATTACCAAAAAGGGGGAGATTGAAAGCACAAGTGTTCCCTGGGTGGTTTTGGTAATTAATGTCAAAATATCTCTTGTTGGACTAATACTTTTATCTAGTATATTTCAGATGAGTTCAACAGTGGTGTGGCGTGGACAAGAGGATGTGGAACCCCTTCAAGATGCTAAGGACAAAGGATTGGCTCAAGCTCTAAAGCTCAAGACTCTACATTTTAATTTTAGTGATCCAAGATCACATTGAGTCCATAGGAAAAGCCAATACTATTAAAAGGGGATTAGGTGTTGCTTAATGGCTTGCTTGCTCAAAGTGCTTAGTGATATGCTCCAAAGCCCTCAACCACTTTCTCATATCCACATATGTCCCAAACCAAAAGTCAAACTCGGCCCCACCGATTTGATCTATCCGGCACCACCGAGTTCATTTGACATAGCCACTGCCAGAAACCCTAATCAGTTCGGTCTCACCGATGGGATCTCGGTCTCACCGAGATGGGCTTGCAAACTCTTTGTTTCCTATTGCACTTATTTCGGTCCCACCGAAATATGCAATCGGTCCCACCGAGTTTGCTTGACCAACTCTCTGGTTAGCTTATTACCAAAATCGGTCCCACCGAGTTTGTGTAATCGGTCAAACCGAGATGAGGTTTTACCCTAACCCTAACACATCGGTCCCACCGTGTTGATCATATCGGTCCCACCGAAAATCCTAACGTTCACATTTTGAACTAAATCGGTCTGACCGAGTTTTATGATTCGGTCCCACCGAGTTTGGTAAATTGTGTGTAACGGTTAGATTTTGTGTGGAGGCTATATATACCCCTCCACCCTCTCTTCATTCATGGAGAAAGCTATTAGAACGTGCCTACACTTCCAGCATACATTTTCTGAGAGAGAACCACCTACTCATGTGTTGAGACCAAGATATTCCATTCCAATCATATGAATCTTGATCTCTAGCCTTCCCCAAGCTGCTTTCCACTCAAATCATCTTTCCACCAAATCCAAATCCGTGAGAGAGAGTTGAGTGTTGGGGAGACTATCATTTGAAGCACAAGAGCAAGGAGTTCATCATCAACACACCATCTATTACCTTTTGGAGAGTGGTGTCTCCTAGATTGGTTAGGTGTCACTTGGGAGCCTCTGGCAAGATTGTGGAGTTGAACCAAGGAGTTTGTAAGGGTAAGGAGATCACCTACTTCGTGAAGATCTAGCCGAGTGAGGCAAGTCCTTCTTGGGCGATGGCCATGGTGGGATAGACAAGGTTGCTTCTTCGTGGACCCTTCGTGGGTGGAGCCCTCCATGGACTCGCGCAACCGTTACCCTTCGTGGGTTGAAGTCTCCATCAACGTGGATGTACGATAGCACCACCTATCAGAACCACACCAAAATCTTCGTGTCTCCAATTGCGTTTGCACACTCCAATCCCATCCCTTTACATTCCCGCAAACTGCATGCTTTACTTTCCACTGCTCATATACTCTTGCCATGCTTGCTTGAAGTGTATTGTAAATGTTTAAACTTATGCTAAAACTCCACCTTAACTTGAAGAAATTAAAAACTGCTACTTTTCTTTGTTGAGGGTCTAATCACCCCCCCTCTAGACACCTCTTCCCGATCCTTTTAGTTCCTCCACGGCATCTTTGGCCCACCAGGTAGGAGGGAGAATTTATGCAAACCCGAAGCTGTGAGCAGCGCGTCCATCATCATCATCATCATCATCATCATCATCATCATCATCATCATCATCATCATCATCATCATCATCATCGTCTTCATCCATGGTGCCCAAGAAGAAACCCGGTGCTACTGCGCACCCTTCCACTTCGAAGGCCCCTCGCACGCGGTCGCGGACGCCGTAGGCATCACAGCGGCGTTAGGTGGGGCAGGTTCCGCGGGAGATGCGACCGGCGCAGGCGGCACCGTCGTTGTATTGGTCTTTACTTGATGTGCATGAATTGTTCTTGTATGACATGCCGATGCATAGGAAGAGAGTTAGACTTCATCATTTCATGATATATGTTGCTTTGTGCTCACTACTAAATGCCAAATCATTGTTAATTAAAATTGGCTTTGATATACCTTGGGATCCGGGTGGATTCATTACTTGAGCACTTTATGCCTAGCTTAATTGCTTTAAAGAAAGTGCTGCCAGGGAGACAACTCGGAAGTTTTAGAGAGTCATTTATTTCTGTTGAGTGCTTTTATGAAGTTTAAAAACAAAAAAAAATATAGAGGGGAACTTAAAACTTCACTAAAAGAGAAGCGATTGAAAGGTGATGCATTGGAGAAGTGAGGGTCGACCTTGAACACTTGTGTTCATGCTCATGGAAACAATGTAAAATTTTCATGAAGATTCTCACAAAAATAATTATACCATTGTTAATATCCATTGTATTACAAAAATAATGTGCCAAGATTTGCCTTTAGGATGATTAGATTGCTTGTTGGTATGTGCTGTGCAGAAACAGAAACTTTGGCTGTAGTGCGTGATTTTAATTTTTTTTACTGGAACGTCGAAAGGTTCTGAAACTTTTTTCACAGTATTTCTATACAAATTTTTTATTTTTTCCTAATGTTTCAGAATTTTTAGGGTAACAGAAGTATGGTTAGAGTTCAGATTACTACAAACTGTCCTGTTTAAGACAGATTCTGTTTTTGATGCATTGTTTTGCTTGTTTTGATGAAACTATCGATTTTTATCGGTGGTATAAGCCATGAAAAAGTTATATTACAGTAGCTACAATGCAAAAAAAATATGAATTGGTTTGCAACATTACTTAAAGTAGTGATTTGCTTTATTATGCTAACGGATCTCACGAGGTTTCTGTTGAGTTTTGTGTGGATGAAGTGATCAAAGATCGAGGAGGTCTCGATATGAGGAGAAGGAGGAGAGACAAGAGCTCAAGCTTGGGGATGCCCAAGGCACCCCAAGTAAATATCCAAGGAGACTCAAGCGTCTAAGCTTGGGCATGCCCCAGAAGGCATCCCATCTTTCTTCAACAAGTATCGGTATGTTTTCGTCTTCGTTTCGTTCATGTGATATGAGTAAATCTTAGAGCGTCTTTTGTGTTTAGTTTTCATTTTTATTTTATGCACCATGCTGGTATGAGATAGTCATGGTTGATTTATAGAATGCTCATTGCACTTCACTTATATCTTTTGAGTGTGGCTTTATAGAATGCTTCATGTGCTTCACTTATATCATTTGAAGTTTGGATTGCCTGTTTCTCTTCACTTAGAAAACCGTTATTTGTAGAATGCTCTTTTGCTTCACTTATATTTGTTATAGCATGGTCTTTTGTAGAAAGAATTAAACTCTCATGCTTCACTTATATCAATTTAGAGAGTCAACAGGAATTGGTCATTTGCATGGTTAGTCATAAAATCCTACATAAAACTTATGGATCACTGAATATGATATGTTTGATTCCTTGCAATAGTTTTGCGATATAGAGATGGAATATGTGGGAGGTACTAGTAGACGGTTGTGGTTAGTAAGAATATTGGTGTTAAGGTTTGTGATTCCCGAAGCATGCACGTATAGTCTCTCGTTATGCTATGAAGTTGGAGCATGATTTATTATTGATTGTCTTCCTTATGAGTGGCGGTCGGGGACGAGCGATGGTCTTTCCCTACCAATCTATCCCCCTAGGGGCATGCGTAGTAGTACTTTGCTTCGAGGCCTAATAAACTTTTGTAACAAGTATACGAGTTCTTTATGACTAATGTGAGTCCATGGATTATACGCACTCTTACCTTTCCGTAATTTGCTAGCCTCTACGGTACCGTGCATTGCCCTTTCTCACCTCAAGATGTGGTGCAAACTTCGCAGGTGCATCCAAACCCCGTGATATGATATGCTCTATCACACATAAGCCTTATTATATCTTCCTCAAAACAGCCACCATACCTACCTATTATGGCCTTTCCACAGCCATTCCGAGATATATTGCCATGCAACTTCCACCGCCTCCGTTTTGATGACTTGAGCATTCATTGTCATATTGCTTTGCATGATCGTAAGATAGCAAGCATGATATTTCCATGGCTTGTCCCTTTTTTTGATATCGTTGTTATGCTAGATCATTGCACATCCTGGTACACTGCCAGAGGCATTCATATAGAGTCATACTTTGTTCTAGGTATCGAGTTGTAATTTTTATTTCTTTTGAGTTATAAGTAAATAGAAGTGTGATGATCATCATTATTCATTATTAGAGCATGTCCCAGTGAGGAAAGGATGATGGAGACTTTGATTCCCCCACAAGTCGGGATGAGACTCCGGACATGAGCGAAAAAAAGAAGAAAAAGAAGAAAAAGAGAGAAGGGGCGTGCTAGTTCCACACTTGTGCTTCAAAGTAGCACCATGTTTTTCATATAGAGAGTCTCCTATGTAGTCACTTTCATATACTAGTGGGAATTTTTCATTATAGAACTTGGCTTGTATATTCCGATGATGGGCTTCCTCAAGTGGCCGAGGTCTTCATGAGCAAGCAAGTTGGATGCACACCCACTTAGTTTTCATATTGAGCTTTCATACACTTACAACTCTTAGTGCATCCGTTGCATGGCAATCCCTACTCCTCGCATTGATATCAATTGATGGGCATCTCCATAGCCCGTTCGTTAGCCGCGTCGATGTGAGACTTTCTTACTTTTTGTCTTCTCTATATTTACCCCTATCATCATACTCTCTTCCATCCATAGTGCTATATCCATAGCTTGCGCTCATGTATTGCGTGAGAGTTGAAAAAGCTGAAGCGCGTTAAAAAGTATGAACCAATTGCTCGGCTTGTCATCGGGGTTGTGCATGATAAATACTTTGTGTTAAGAAGACAAAGCATGACAAGACTATATGATTTTGTAGGGATAGCTTTCTTTAGCATTGATATTTTGAAAGACATGATTGTTTGTTGGGATGCCTGAGTATTGATGTCTTTATGTCAAATTATAGACTATTGCTTTGAATCACTCATGTCTTAATATTCATGCCATGATTAGACATATGATCAAGTTTATGCTAGGTAGCATTCCACATCAAAAATTATCTTTTTTTTCATTTACCTACTTGAGGATGAGCAGGAATTAAGCTTGGGGATGCTGATACGTCTCTGTCGTATCTATAATTTTTGATTGTTTCATGCCAATATTATACAACTTTCACATATTTTTGGCAACTTTTTATATGATTTATTGGACTAACCTAATGATCAAGTGCCCAGTGCCAGTTCCTGTTTGTTGCATGTTTTTTGTTTCACAGAAAATCCATATCAAACGAAGTCCAAATGCAATAAAATTTTACAGAGAATTATTTTGGAATATTTGTGATTTTTGGGAGTTGGAATCATGAGAAGAGGGGGCCCACAGTGACCACAACCCACCAGGGCACGCCTGGGGGCCCAGGCGCGCCCAGGTGTCTTATGCCCACCTCATACGTCGGTTGGAGCTCTACTTCGGGTGCAAGGAAGCTTATATCTGGGAAAAAATCGTGTTAAAGTTTCAGCGCAATCGGAGTTACGGATCTCCCGGAATATAAGAAACGGTTTTCGGCCAGATCTGGGGAACGCAAAACAGAAGAGAACAGAGAGGGAGATCCAATCTCGGAGGGGCTCCCGCCCCTCCACCACCATGGAGGCCATGGACCAGAGGGGGAACTCTCCTCCCATCTAGGGGGGGGGGGGGGGGGGCAAGGAAGAAGAAGAAGGAGGGGGGCTCTCTCCCCCTCTCTCCCAGTGGCGCCGGAGTGCCGCCGGGGCAAGGATCGTGAGGGCGATCTACATCAACAATCTTGCTACCATCAACACCAACTTTCTCGCCCTCTATGCAGTGGTGTAACACCCCTTCTCCCCGCTGTAATATCTACTTAAACATGGTGCTCAACTCCATATATTATTTCCCAATGATCTATGGTTATCCTATGATGTTTGAGTAGATCGTTTTGTCCTGTGGGTTAATCGTGATCTTGGTTGGTATGATTGTATATTTTATTTATGATGCTGTCCTACGGTGCCCTCCATCTCGCACAAACATGAGGGATCCTCACTGTAGGGTGTTGCAATATGTTCATGGTTTGCTTATTGTCGGTGTTGCGGGGGTAACAACACCCTAAACGCGGATAAGTGGGTTATGGCGTATGGGAGTAAAGAGGACTTGATACTTAATGCTATGGTTGGGTTTCACGACCTTAATGATCTTTAGTAGTTGCGGATGCTTGCTAGGGGTCCAATCAATAAGAAAGTATGTTAGCTCATGCCTCTCCCTCATGTAAAATTACAAGAATGATTTTCGGTACTTGTTATCGATTGCCTAGGGACAAATGACTTTCTTATTGACAAAAGCTATCTACTTTTATTGCCTTGCAATTTATTCGTAGTTTTATTCTCACAAAGTACTCATGGTTTTATTCTTTCCAAATAGTTTCATACTTGTTCTAGGTAAAGCAAACGTCAAGTGTGCGTAGAGTAGTATCGGTGGTCGATAGAACTTGAGGGAATATTTGTTCTGCCTTTAGCTCCTCGTTGGGTTCGACACTCTTATTTATCAAAGAAGGCTACAAACGATCCCCTATAGTTGTGGGTTATCAAACTCCCCTTGCCTTACAATGGGATTCTTGGTCGTCCAGCTCTGGCAAAATTCATGGCAGCGTCCCATGTTTACAACACATTGAAGATGCCAGGGCCGATAGGTATCATTTCCATCCCATCAGATAAAAGAGATGCAATTATATGTGTGGATTAGATGTATCGAGACGTGGTAGCAGCTGAAGCTGCAGAAGCCACGGCTCCCGCCAAGGAGGTAAAGAAGGGAAAGAAAGCTAGCAGAGATGCCGACAAGGACTTCAGGAAGCGCGCCTCTTCGGAGTGCGCCGCACCTGTTGAAGACCTACCGGAGAGTTCCACTAGCAAACGGTCCAAGGCTGCTTCACCTGCTGTGAAAAAGGTCCCGGCAAGGCAGGATGGCGCTGACGGTATGTTCACCATCGGCGCCACCCTTGATGACAAATAGGAAAGCGCGCTTGTTGCCTTCCTGCGGGCGAATGTTGATGTGTTTGCTTGGCAACCATCTGACATCCCCAGTGTTCCTAGTGAGGTAATCGAGCACCACCTTACTGTCTGCCCTCATGCTCGACCCGTCAAGCAGAAGGTCAGGAAGCAAGCTTTAGAGAAGCATCAGTTCATTGCCGAAGAAATCAAGAAACTTGAAGCATCTAGTTTGGTCAGAGGAGTGGTGCATCTAACATGGTTAGCGAATGCAGTGGTAGTGCGCAAGGCAAATGGGAAATGGAGGCTCTGCATCGACTTCACGGACTTGAACAAAGCATGCCCGAAGGACCCTTTTCCCCTGCCGCGCATCGATCAGATTGTAGACTCCACTTCCGGGTGTGATCTGCTTTCCTTTTTGGATGCGTACTCCAGATACCATTAGATATTCATGTCCAAGGAAGACGAAGAGAAGGCCGGGTTCATAACTCCATGTGGCACGTACTGCTTTGTATGCATGCCTTTTGGGTTAAAGAGCGCTGGATCCACTTTTGTAAGAGCAGTACAGATTGGTTTCGAACCACAGCTGCACAGAAACGTAGAAGCTTATATGGATGATATAGTGGTCAAAACCAAGGATAGATAAACACTCATTCAAGATTTGGAAGAGACCTTTGCAAACTTGCGCAAAATCAATTTGAAGTTAAACCCTGAGAAGTGTGTATTTGGTATTCCCTCCGGCAAGCTACTTGGTTTCTTTGTGTCTCACCCAGGGATAGAGGCCAACCCAGCCAAGATCAGGGCAATCGAGCAGATTCAAGCACCCAGGACTGTTAAAGATGTCAAAAGTTTGACTGGATGCATTTCCGCACTGAGTAGGTTCGTTTCCAAGTCTGCTGAGCGTGCCTTGCCTTTCTTCAAAATTTGGAAGAAGGCAGGGCCGATGAAGTGGACCCTAGAGGCAGAAGCAGTGCTGCAAGACCTGAAAGCGTACATTTCCTCTGCTCCCACCTTAGTCACTCCTAAACCGCAAGAGCCTTTGCTGCTATATTTAGCGGCAAAGAACCAAGTGGTTAGTGCAGCGCTAGTGGCGCAGTGAGAAGTGGATGAGGAAGCAGCTGCAACAATTGTCTCCTCCAAGGACAAAACTGAGCCAGTCACGGCAAGATTGGGCACAGATCAATGGAAAGCATAGGAAGTTAGCGAGGGCAATCCCAAGACCACGGCAAAGAAGAAAGTGGTGCAACGGCCAATATACTTTGTCAGCTCCCTATTACAGGGGGCTAGGTCAAGGTACTCTGGAGTGCAAAAGCTGATCTTCTGCCTCATCGTGGCCTCGAGGAAACTACGCCACTACTTCCAAGCCCACGAGATCACAGTTGTCACCCGTTTCCCGCTGCAACACATATTGAGGAACCCCGAAGCTACCGGAAGGATAGTTAAATGGGCACTAGAGCTGTCAAGCTTTGGCCTGAAGTATGAAAGTATGTCAACCATTCAAAACAGAGCCTTAGTGGAGTTCTTTGCAGAATGGACGCCCACTCCGGATGAAGAAATACCAGAGACAGTTATCCCTGGCAAGGAGGCACCTCGGGAGTGGACCATGTACTTTGATGGTGCTTTCTCGTTGCAGGGCGCTGGAGCTGGCGTGCTTCTTGTTGCGCCCACCGGAGAGCATCTCAAGTATGTAGTTCAAATGCACTTTCCCTGGGAGAAGGCCACCAACAACATTGCTGAGTATGAGGGGCTCCTTGCCGGGCTCAGGATTGCAGTGCAGTTGGGCATCAAGAAATTGATCATCCGTGGAGACTCGCAGCTTGTAGTGAGACAAGTCAATAAGGATTACCAGAGTCCGTTGATGGAGGCATATGTAGAGGAAGTAAGAAAGTTGGAGGAGCACTTTGATGGATTACAAACAGAACACATGCCACATGCGGAGAATAGCATTGCTGGTCATTTATCAAAGTGCGCTGCGCAAAAGCTCCCTGTGGAACCAAGAACTTTTGTCCTCCACCTAACTCAACCATCAGTGTCCCCTTCAATGATGGCTAGAAAAAGGAGGAAGTTGGACTCTGGCAAGCATCTCCCGGCAGGGCTTCCCGAAGCCGCTGGTAGAGAGGCTGCCGGGAACAACCCTGCTTCGGTTGGTGAGCAGCACCCTCCCGCGGAACCACAAGTTCTTGCGGTCGAGGTGAGCGCTCCCATGAACGAGGAGGTGCCATTAGTCCTTGTTGCTAAGCCTCAGGCTCCAACTTGGGCGCAGCACATAGTCCATTTCCTTCAAATAGGAGAACTTCCCGAAGAGTAAGAAGAAGCTGAAAGAGTAGCCCGAAGGTCAAATATGTACCAGTTTATCAATGATACACTATACAGGAAAAGGCCGAATGGTGTGAAATTGAAGTACATTTGCCGGGAAGATGGACAGATGCTGCTAGCAGAGATACATGGGGGTATGTGTGGCTCTCATATTGGATCAAGAGCCCTGGTTGGAAAAGCCTTTTAGCAGGGTTTCTACTGGCCCACAGCCCTCCAGGATGCAACTGAGCTAGTCACCAAATGTGAAGCCTGCCAGTTCCACTCCAAGAACATCCATCAACCAGCTCAAGCTCTCCAGACGATCCCTTTGTCCTGGCCATTTTCGGTTTGGGGGCTCGACATCTTGGGCCCCTTCCCCCTTGCTACTGGGGGCTTTGAATTCTTGTACACTGCAATCGACAAGTTTACAAAGTGGCCGGAAGTGGAGCCAGTGAGGAAGGTGACCGCACAATCAGCTATCAAGTTCTTGAAAGGATTGGTGTGCCATTTTGGAGTACCCGCCAGAGTGATCACCAATAATGGCACCCAATTCATGAGCCACACCTGCATGCAGTACATACAAAACCTTGGGAGCAAGGTCTCTTTCGCCTCTGTTGCTCATCCTCGGAGCAATGGACAAGCTGCAAGGATGAACGCTGAAGTGCTGTGTGGGCTCAAGACAAGAACTTTTGATAACTTGCAGAAATGCGGCAGACGTTGGATCGATGAGCTACCGGTGGTTCTTTGGTCCCTCCGTACGATACCAAATTGAGCCACCGGCCAGACTCCCTTCTCCCTAGTGTATGGGGCAGAAGCAGTGCTCCCCACGGAACTCATATACGGGTCACCTCGAGTACTTGCCTATGATGAAGTAGAGCAAGAGCAGCTCCGGCATGACGATGCCATGCTCCTTGAGGAAGATCATCTCCGGGCCGATGTGCGTGCTGCACGCTACCAGCAAGCCTTGCGCCGCTATCATAGCCGCAGGATTAATGCCCGGAGCCTTGAGGAAGGCGACCTTGTCCTTAGGCGTGTTCAATCCGCCAAGGGTTCCAACAAGTTGACGCCAAAGTGGGAAGTCCCGTACCGGGTAGTACGAGTCACCATACCTGGCGTAGTCCATCTAGAGACTGAAGATGGCATCCAAGTGCAAAACTCATGGACTATTGAGCATCTTCGCAAGTTCTACTTGTAAGGCGCGGCTGCCAGGCTTAGTCCCGGCAACCACCTTTTGTACAAGCCTTGCCGATGTGCATGTAACCCTTTCACTACAGGAATCAGGCAATTTGCCGTCTGCCATGGCTGACGGCAAAGGCATGCCTGGTGGACGGCAAAGGCCTTTGCCGTCAGCCAGTAGACGGCAAAGGACGGCACCATGTCCGGCTGAACAAGCTACGGTAAAGGGCACTTTGCCGTCTGTTGGCAGACGGCAAAGATGCAAAGGTCTTTGCCGTCTGCCAGCAGACGGCAAAGGGCATGGACGGCAGACGTGGCAGCTTAGGTCCGTTAAGGGGTTAACGGTGTGCTTTGCCATCTGCTGGCAGACGGCAAAGACCTTTGCATCTTTGCCGTCTGCCAGCAGACGGCATAGAATGCCACGTGGCAGCTACATAGGGGCCATCTAGGCTGGCCTATTTGGGCACTTTGCCGTCTGCTGGCAGACGGCAAAGATGCAAAGGTCTTTGCCGTCTGCCAAAGGTCTTTGCCGTCTGCCAGCAGACGGCAAAGCAACCATATAGGCCAGCCCAATGCCCCCAGGTTGCACAGGTAGCTGCCACGTGGCAGCTTTGCCGTCTGCCAGCAGATGGCAAAGAGGCTGTATAGCCCCTGTTTTTTCTTAAATTCATTCAATTTCACAGAATTTCACATATATATATATATATACAAATTTTGAAAATACTTTCAACAAGCATACCAACACATATCCAACAACAAGTTTCCAACAACATATCCAAAAAAATTTAAGGTTGCATCACTTCAGAGATAATGTGTACCAATATATATACATATGAGCAATCCATCATGCGTACATAGGTTCACAAGCTAGTCCAGTAGTACTACAGGACAACCAAAAGAACAAAGTTCCATCATGCGTGCCTACATGCACACATAGGCATACACGTCCAGTATTACAGGATAGCCAAAAGCACAACGATCCAGCATGTCTATATGCATACATAGGCATACATATGTAGATTCTTAAGACCACAATTACATCATAGGCAAAAGCGCAAAATAAAAGATCTAGTTTTAGTTAGAAACATATCCTAAAAGAAGATCCGTTTAGCTCACAAAACACACCTCTTGAAACTTGTGGATACAACCTGGCAGAAATCCGTAACAACATTAAAGGTTCAGAGCCACTGAATATGACAAATAGGGTTTGGACACAGTAGGTAAATTCATCATATGGGGAATTTTCAGAACGGTGCAACAGAGAGCAAATGATGGACAAACATCAATATACTTCATTCATGTAACTAAATGTGCACGCGATAAACTAGCTGGAAGGTTGGAAACTAAAATAACATCCCCCCAAAGGTGCAATTTTTTTCTTCAAAAATAGCCTGCAGATTGTAATACGGTCATAAGTTCACATGCCATTGGTGAACAATTACTTCATGCAATGAAATATTATATTTCACGAGCTAGCAAAGTTGATTTATCACATCAGTTACACTTTTGCAAGACCTAGGTGGAAGCAACACTTGGGCTCCCTTCCAGTTATGAATTTCACAAATCAAAAGATCATCAAGAATTATTCGCAGATTGAAGCAAAGATCTTAATATAACTTCCTAGAATTAAGAAAGCATCTAACACATGGCTACATGAAAGAGGGCAGTGGATGATCACTGAATTGTTCGTATTGATGCAGACTACACCCCTGGATTGGTAGCAGTAAATATGAGTTTGGTGCACTTCATACATTAGAGTGGAGAAGTCAGATTGTAGATGTATTAACATATCAATGTATCAGGTCAGAAATGGATTACATTTTTAATTTTGCAACAAGAATAGTTAACTTTTATACATGAGTTGATTCACAACTGAGGTTCGATCATTTTAGTAAAGTAGTGGCTGATCCTACATTTCCTGGTGCTACATATTCTCCTATCAACTTGCGAAATTGCTGAATATTATGGCAAGCTATGATTACTTTTCAATAGAATGGCCCTTGTGATCAGAGTTGCAACACCTTCTAAGAATCTTCAATACCTTCTAGATGTGGGGACTGCTACCAGATTTCATAGTTGCTTCTGCATAACTTTGTGAACAATCTCCATCTGCATACATAGGATTATCAATAAGATGCAATTTGAGAAACCTACAACTGCTGAAATAGACATGATCAGAAAGAAGTTTTACATATCTACGAGGCCAAGAAATAGATCGGCCGAGAGCATTCGGCATGGTCCTCACATTCCCAGGGAGAAGGATTCAGCTTAGGTTCTATACTACTATAGAGAGTAGTGCTGGAGATCTCATAGAAAAGAAACTCAATACATTGATTAACTCTGACAGAAACTCGTAATTCTACTCGAGTGTATGGCCCACAAGCATTATGTGAGAAAAAGAGAAATAGGGAACATAACCCCATTTGTTTTTACAGCAGCTATCACTCTCCAAATCTCCCCTCTCTCTAGTTTCTATCTTCTATTTATATTTTAAAATCACTTTTTAACAAGACATGTAGGCATGTAGCTGTTGAGAAGCTTCATTTAAACAGACCAACTATATATGCATGTGAAGAGAAGGCAACCCAGATTAAGGGGAGATTTTTCATATCACGATATGTATAGCCATGTGTATTTGAATTCAACAATGATGGCTTACCTTATAACATGTTTAGCTTGAAAAAAACATTGTAGTTTAGCCAAGAATTGCATACTATTACACTAATCTTTCAAGTTGCAAACAAGAAGTGACACCTATGCAAGGTAACTGGAAAGAGATTGATTGTACAATCCCATCTGAGCTTATGAACCATACAATAGCAAGACTAAATACCACCAAACGAACATCACAATGACTTGAAAGGGAATGCTACAGGAGCAGTTCACATATATTACTTGCAAAATGGGAAGAGGCACCACCACAAGCGAAAGCAGTAGATTTTGGCATGGCTCAATGGCCATGGGCACAAAGAGCATGAGAGCAGAGGCTTACCTCCTCCCCCGGAACCAAACAAGGGAGGTGTTCTAGTGAGCATAGCACCGAAGCTAGCAGAGCTGCTTGGCTAGCCAAACTTGTGCCCAGCAACCTCGCTGGTGATGTTGGGTATCTCATGTGTACCTGTGTGAGGAAACCAACCAAGGGAGCTTTAGGGAAGGGAAGGGATTGGAACGGAAGAAGTAAATCTAAGAGGACAAGATGGGCGAGAGACTACCATGACGACTGCATGTTCATATAAGAAGTAAACCCCTATGGTCTGGCACATCAACATGGTCTACTAATGTGCAGAACAGATTTGTAACACACAATAGACTTGGCGATTTTTCCTGTAAAATAGCTCACATGAGCACAACACACACACATGGGCTAGATTGCATAAATAAGCATGCATTGTCAACTAATATACACATGATACATCGGAGATAGCGTGAAAGCAAGCAAATCATTTTGATCAAAGATGAAAAGCCAAGATTAATTCTAACAAAACATGAACTTAAAATGCTGTTGCTAGTAGGTTTCAAGCACAAGAAATAATTACAGAGCAATCAGCAAGTCCACCCATCAAGCCATTGTGAAAGCATGCACCTTTTCATGGAAGGTGAAAAGCCAAGATTAAATCCTAACAAAACCAAAACTTAAAACTGCTACTACCGGTAGGCTTTCTGCACAGGCAATAAATGCAAAGCAATTGCGAGTTAGAAAGTCCAGCAATCAAGCTACTAGTTATTAAGCAGCCAAACACGAACAGATGGCCTAGAAACAATTTGATGAACTTAATGTCGTATTCTCCCTCTTTTCTGTAGGCTAAATAAGTTAGCCCAAGACAGCAATATATTCAAGCAAAACAGACTATGGAGAAAATTATAACTTACTACTGTGAAAGCCTCCCAAAGGACATTCGTTGCAACCTTATACAACAGTGTATGAGAGCCTCATATTTTATTATCTAACATGCATATCAATCACAATCCCAGTTTTTTCCAAAGTGCGCAAATATGATTCTGCAGTTTCCACCTGAACAATGGAAATAACAAGCACAGTTGTCAATCTGTCATGTAGCAAAGAGTGAAATCCCTCTATAGAAAAATTAGATAACACTTTTTTATCAACAAAATAATGTATTCCACCGTTTTAGTACTATAGAAGTTTTGTCAAGAACATTAACTGATAGTAAGATTTTACTGGAATGTGCACTTAACTTGGTGCTAGAGATTTGCATGGATATGTGACATTTTTTTCTTAGATGGGGTTGCTGCTGCATATTTATTCATAGCATGAATTAAGATCCAGAAGGGAGGGTTGATCCAGTTTTAGTCTGACCATACACATACATACAAATTGTTCGAACCAGAACATTTTATATATCAGTACAATTGCAAGTCACAGGGCTGGATGATGAAGAAACAAAACATACAGTACAGGTTGAGATTTGGTGGGTATGAAAACCGTACCTTTGCTTGAGGGTTGGCTTGGTTGTGGTGTTGATGAAGCGCGTCATGAAGGCAGGAAATGAGAGTAAATTGAGAGAGGGGGTGGTCCTTGTCCCGTATACTAGGGTCGGAGCAGCGCTGGTAGTGGGGCTGAGCCATGCAGCGTGCCATGAAGACCCCCTTCTCCTCCTCCTCCATCAGGTCCCTAAATGGGTATGCTGAGTTCCTCTGCGGTTGTAGCACGAACTTGACGAAGACAGGAACCATGTCAGCAAAGTCGAGTTGAATCGAATCAGAGAGAGAGGGAGAGGCGTGGGGAGGAGAAGAGGGGAGAGAGAGGGGACCTTCTGGATGAGATCCATGGCCTTGGGCACCGTGGATCTGGAAGCACCGCGGTGGATCTGGCCGCCGGCTGCCCTGCTGCTCGATTTGGACCGGATGCGGCGACAGCTCTGGATGGGGATGCGGGTGCGACACAGATGGGGATGGGCAGCGGTGTACAAGAAAGTGAGTGGGCCGCAGCAACCAATTTGAAGAAGATCAAAGCGTCCGAGGGGGAAGGGACTCTGGTCGCCGGAGATCCCTTGGATGACGGTTGCGGCAGCGGCGGCGGGAGTGGGGATTTCCGTCTGGAAGAGGGCCGCGGGGAGGGGGCGGTGCCGCGGCCTGGCCCTGCTGGGAGGTGGTTGGGGGAGGGGCGGGCGCAGGGGCGGGCTGGCGGCGGTGCTGGGCGCGCGGCGTCGGGAACGGCAGGGCTGGGGCGGCGGGTGCGGGTGGGTGAGGTGGGGGAAATAGAGAGGGGAGAGAGAGAGAGGGAGTAGGTTGGGGCAATGGTTTTTTTAACCCGAAAAAAATAGCCCCACCTCTTTGCCGACTGCCAGCAGATGGCAAAGAATCTTTGCCGTCTGCTGGCAGACGGCAAAGAGGTGGGGTTGATGCGCCGTTACAGCGCTGACGTCCACAAGACCCACCCACCTCTTTGCCGTCTGCCAGCAGATGGCAAAGAATCTTTGCCATCTGCTGGCAGATGGCAAAGAGGTGGGGCTGGTGGGCCGTTACAGCGCTGGCGTCCACTGGACCCACCCACCTCTTTGCCGTCTGCCAGCAGATGGCAAAGAATCTTTGCCATCTGCTGGGCTGATGGCAATCAGGTTCTTTGCCGTCTGTCAGTTCTTTGCCGTCTGTTTTTTGTAAGCAGACGGCAAATACCTTCTTTGCCATCCGCTAGCAGATGGCAAAGAGCTGACTGATGGCAAATTCCCTGTTTCCAGTAGTGTTTGTACAAAGCCAGGCACACACCCTGTGCAAAGATAATAAAACGAAGCGTTGGTGCCTAAAACTTGCATGCATGTTTATTTTAGCATGACTTGGCCATGATCTTTAGAGAGGGTCGTATGCTGCTGTTTTTCCCCTGCGCTAACTACAGGGCCCCTGCTGTGGATAAAATCCCAAGGGGGAGAAGTGAGAACAAGCTTGCACACCGGCCCCTGACAACGCAAAGCAGATAGGTTCCCTTTAAGGCGTCCATAGTGTACCTCTATGAGGAAACTTGTGTATAGAAAAACCTTGTCACCCTCAAACGTTTGTGCTCCCATCTTGTCATTCGAAGATTACTTCAGTCAAGCTGGTTGCAGTAGCATTTGAGAAAAAGGGTTGACAAGCGGCCAGTTCTCTTCCACGCTCCTAAACCCTCCAAGCCGAGCCTCGCAGCAGCAATGGAAGGGACCGGCAAGATGCCTTGCCGGAAAACCTTGTTTACTTGGAAGTATAGAGGAGTCATTCCTCTGCATGGGTATGATACATGCACAAGTACCCGGCAAGCATATCTTTTTTCATTAATACGCGGATAAACAAGTACAAAACCTTACATGGTACAAATATGGCTGAAAAGATTACATAATTTAAGATAAAGTTTGGCAAGTGCCTACATGTTTTAGATTGACAAAAGATAAGTGCCCCGTAATGCCTTTCTTGTCCCTTTCCTCCTAGGAGCTACAGTAGGGGGTGAAGAGGGCAAAAGGAGTGCCTGGGCAGATGCCCAGCCTGACCCCGACTGGGCCCGCGGGACGTAGTCTGACAAGATCGAGAGGGGCGGGGGCGCAGACGACGAACGGAGAGAGTGGCTAGGCGATGCCCTGGTCACCACCGCCAGGACTAGCGAAACGCGGCAGGAGGATCACCGGCAGGGAAGATGAAGCTGGAGTCCATGGGGGAGTCTGCCGGAGTCTAGCTGGAGGAGGTAGAGACGTCCACACCCGACGCCCCGGCAAATCGCTCTACTGGGGAGAAGACTAGGTGCAGATGATGGTGCCACCGATGCCTTGCTGACGGTGACGGTGCGTCCGACGCTCAGCTGGAGTCTGAGCCACCGTCCACCCGCTCGGTGCTGTCGTCATCACCGTCACTGTCCTCTTTGTCCCTGTCGCTTGAGCAGGAGCTTTCGTCATCAGTCGAGCTCTCCACGCAGCACCCTAAGCGAGCACCCGAACGCCCAAAGCAGCAGGAGCCTCCATTAACTTGAAATGGACGACGTGCCCCGCCGCCAAGCTATGGGCACAAGCAAAAGTTTTCCAGCCACGCCGGAGAAGCATGACGTGAGGCACGGGGAACTCTACGTCTGCCCGCATGCTGCCATTACAACAACCCCTCATGTGTAGCTTCATTCCTGGCGGTTGTTCTACTTCCACCACCCTTGCAAAAGGGGTAGGAAGCCGAAGGCGGCTGCGCGGGGGCCTGCGTAGTTTGACAATGAACTCCAATGGCTGGTCCCTGACGTGGCCTTTCATTGGGGCCAAAGCGGCTAGGGGAGGAGCAACCAGAGCACCAGCACGTCCTCCTCGGCCCTGAGCGCCGCGACAGCCACGCCCACGCCATGCAGCACCACCTTATGCGCTAGATTCTGCCCCTGCATCCCTAGCAGGGGGAGGGAGGCGCTGCCGAGAAGAGACCCTCATCGCCTCCACTGGAGCACGACCACATCCTCTTCCCCTCGCCATGGTGGAAGAAAGCACAAGAAGAAGGAGGAGCAGATGTGTGTGGGTGAGCCCTTCGCCCGCGCCTCCTTTTATAGGGGAGCTTGGCCGGGGGCTGGCTCCTCACCACCAGGAAGGCAACCGTCCCACTCCACCAATCCTATCCCTCTGCGTCACTGACGATGTCCAGGATCGACGACCGCCCTCCTGCGCCTATCCACGACACCGAGCTTTCTGCCATGGCACTCATTCCCACGCCCTATGCGCCCGCCACCAACCCTGCACAATGCATGCAGCATACGTGGTGGAAACGGTAGGAGTAGTGGGATGGGTAAAATGGCAGTTACCTCCCCGTGAACGTGGGTAGCACGCGAGCCATTATGTGGGTAACCCCACGTCGTTCCGCACGACTCACGGGAAAACCAGAAACTGATTCAATCACAAGTTAATGAAGAAGCAAGGAAGATATCAAGAAAGACATGAATCCCGTTGCGGCTTGGCAAAAGTGTGCGCCTGCGTATTTGTTGGGGCCTACCCCAGCGATGCCAGGTGGCACGTATGGGCCAGGCCCGGGGGCTCCTGTCGGTGCAACAAACATTCATGTTTGATTGCCCGGACTTATACACATGTGTGTTGGCATCGCATGTTTAACACCAAACTACAAAACAAGACCAAGCCAGAGGAACCATTCTTTGTGAGATCAAGGAGCGGATCAAGAAGACCAAGTTAGACAAGGCAGCAGAGCATCACCTTGGGGAGGCCTCCCTTGCCGGGCAGGAGAGCCTGGCCAGGTCGTAGCCGCCCCAGGGACAAATCCAAGATTTCCCTGGCAGGCTTGCCGGGTCCGCCAAGGATGAGGACTCCCGCCAAGGCACCCCCGCTCCACCGCACCACAACGTAAATCGCTTATCAATGCTGTGTCAAGCCTCCATGTGATCAAGTGGCTACCACCAAGCACATGGCAGCCCATTAGAAGATAGATTACTCTCATATGACACTCGTCTAGAGGCGTGTCGAATAGATAAGTAGAAGATGGTTAAGCGGCACGGCAGGCTTGTCGGGCTTCGCCCTCAACACGACACCTAGCAGTGCATTTAATGCACTTTGTCCTAACTGCCAGAGTTAGGTATAATAGCACTGTTAGCTATCTAATCACTAGACAAAGACTGTTTTGCCACTTTGGTCACCCCTTGAGCTATAAAAGGAGGTCCAAGGCAAACTAACAAGGGATTCGGACCCTTGCACACTTGTACGCATGTAGCTCCTCTCCCCGAGGCCACCTTGCCAGGCTTGAGCGCTGTGCGCTCTTCGTGTTCCCCCATCCAATCCACCAAAGCAAGAGTAGGGTTTTACACTTCCCAGCGGCCCGAACCTGGGTAAAAACCACCAGTGTCACCACCTCCGTGTTGTTTCATGGCTTCCGCTCTTTGTGCAACGTGATCTTCCCCCTTGCCGAACCACAAAGGGACCGATGGCCCCATAGGTGATTGTGTTCCTCCATGACAGGGGCGGCAAAGACTGGGGCGGCGGTTGCCGGGAAAGAGGCCATCGGGAGCGATTGAGAGAGATGCGGAAGCGATCGATCTAGATCTAATTTGATACCATGTAAGACTAGGGTATTTTGGAAACTGCTCGACACCCAATACGGGTGTGGCTATCTCATATATATAGACGTGAGCCAAGCGTACAATACAAGATTACATACTATATACAGAAGCTACATAATATTGTCTAACATTAACAAACATAGAGCAAGCACAACAAGATGAATACCACAATGCACTTGAGATGAACCTGGCAACAACATAGGATGGCACAATGCAACATAACAATGATGGGCACGGCAATGCAACAAGTAAAGGAAACAAAGCAAAACAAGATGATGAAGCCATAAATGATAGAACCCACATGGAAATAGATCATGGCAAGGTTGGATATATAACAAAATAGGAAGGATTACACTTGGGGTGTTACAACTCTCCTCCACTACAAGAGGATCTCATCCCGAGATCTAGGAATGAAAGAAATCGGGATATTCAGAACGGAGATGATCCTCACGTTCCCAAGTTGCTTCTCGGTCGGAATGATGAGACCACTTAACTTTGGGGAACTTGATGGACTTGTTGTGAGTTTTGCACTCGGTTTCTTCAAGAATGGCAACGGGATGCTCGCGTTAGGATAAGTCTTCTCCGAGTTCAATTTCTTCGAAGTCGATAGTGCGCTCGGTCGTCTTGAAGCACTTGTGAAGTTGTGACACGTGAAACACATCGTGCACATTTGAGAAGTTGGAAGGGTGCTCAAATTGGTAGGCAAGATCACCTCTTTTGCCAACAATTTGGAAGGGACCCACATATCTTGGGGCTAGCTTCCCTTTGATACTGAAACGTTGAGTGCCCTTCATGGTAGAGACTCGGAGATAGACATGGTCTCCAATCTCGAAAGCCAAGCCACAGTGCTTGTTGTCGCAGTAGCTTTTCTGGTGCGATTTCATAGCTTTGAGGTTCTCGCGGATGACTCTACACATCTCTTCAGCTTATGTGATCAAGTCATTGCCAAGAAGTTGGCACTCACCGGTCTCGGACCTGTTGAGAGGAGTACGGCACTTTCTGCCATATAGAATTTCGACAGGGGCCTTACCCGAACTTGCTTGGAAGCTATTATTGTAGGAGAACTCGGCAAATGGAAGACAATCTTCCCACTCCATGCCGAAAGAGATGACACATGCCCTAAGCATGTCTTCGAGGATTTGATTGACCCTTTCAACTTGGCCACTTGTTTGAGGATGAATAGTTGTGCTGAAATGGATCTTAGTACCCATTGCTTTCTAGAAGGAATCCCAAAACTTGGAAGTGAAGATGCTTCCATGGTCAGAGAAGATCATTTGAGGAATCCCATGCAACGAGACTACCCTGGAAGTGTATAGCTCTGCCAACTGAGCTGAAGTGATAGATTATTTGACCGGAAGGAAGTGAGCCACTTTTGTGAGTTTGTCAATAACAACAAAGATAGCATCGTTCCCTCTCCTAGACTCGGGGAAGCCGGTGACAAAGTCCATTTCGATATGGTCGAACTACCACTCGGGAATAGGTAGGGGTTGGAGGAGTCCTGCTGGACATTGATGTTCTGCTTTCACTCTGCGACAAACATCACACTCATTCATGAATTGGGCAATCTCTCGCTTCATGCGAGTCCACCCATATGACTGCTTGAGGTCATGGTTGCTACTTCTTGAGCTTGCGTTGGTTTTTCCCTTGAAGAGGAAAGGGTGATGCAGCAAAGTAGAGATAAGTATTTCCCTCAGTTTGAGAACAAAGGTATCAATGCAGTAGGAGGTACACGCAAATCTCCAATCTATGCACATGCACAAACAATCAAACACTTGCACACTTGCACCCAACGTGATAAAGGGGTTGTCAATCCCTTCACGGTCACTTGCAAGGATGAGATTCGATAGAGATAGAGATAGATATAAAAGATTACTAAAATGTAAAACAAAGTAAAAACAAATAAATTGCAGCAAGGAATTTTTGGGTTTTTTGGTTTATAGATCTGAAAAATATATGATGGAAAATAGACCCGGGGCCATAGGTTTCACTAGAGGCTTCTCTCTTGAAAGAAAACATACGGTGGGTGAACAAATTACTGTCGAGCAATTGATAGAAAAGCGCAAAGTTATGACGATATCCAAGGCAATGATTATGAATATAGGCATCATGTCCGTGTCAAGTAGACCGACCCCTGCCTGCATCTACTACTATTACTCCACACATCTACCGCTATTGAGCATGCATCTAGAGTACTAAGTTCAAAAGAACGGAGTAACGGCTTAAGTAAGATGACATGATGTAGAGGGATAAACTCAAGCAATATGATGAAAACACCATCTTTTTACCCTTAATGGCAACAATACAATGCGTGCCTCGCTACCCCTACTTTGTCACTGGGTGAGGACACCACAAGATTGAACCCAAAACTAAGCACCTCTCCCATTGCAAGAAGAACCAATCTAGTTGGCCAAACCAAACCGACAATTCGAAGAGAAATACAAAGATATCAAATCATGCATATAAGAATTCGGAGAAGATTCAAATAATATTCGATAATCTGATCATAAATCCACAATTCATCGGATCTCGACAAACACACCGCAAAAGAATATTACATCGGATAGATCTCCAAGAACATCGAGGAGAACATTGTATTGAAGATCAAAGAGAGAGAAGAAGCCATCTAGCTACTAGCTATGGACCCGTAGGTTTGTGGTAAACTACTCATGCTTCATCGGAAGGGTAATAGACTTGATGTAGAAGCCCTCCGTGATTGAATCCCCTTCCGGCAGGGTGCCGAAAAAGGCCCCAAGATGGGATATCACGGGTACAGATGGTTGCGGCAGTGGAAAAGTATTTTGGTGGACGCTTCTGGTCATTTGGGAATATTTGTGAATTTATAGGCCAAAGATTAGGGTTGGAGGAGCTCCGAGGGGCCCACAAGCCATCAGGGCGCCCCCCAGGGCGCACCCCTGAGGCTTTTGGCCGCCTCGGGACTCCTCTGACTTCATCTCCAAGTCCTGCGGGTGTCTTCTGGTCCAAGAAAAATCATCGCGAAAGTTTTATTCCGTTTGGACTTCGTTTGATATTCCTTTTATGTAAAACTCAAAAAGAAGGAAAAACAGAAACTGGCACTGGGCTTTTGGTTAATAAGTTAGTCCCAAAAATAATATAAAATAGCATATTAATGCATATAAAACATCCAAAACAGATAATATAATAGGATGGAACAATAAAAAATTATAGATACATTGGAGACGTATCAATGGTACATCTTGGAACTGCCCGGATGTATTAAGAGGAGGGAATTACGAGCTTCATTCATTATGACCTTCCTGAGATCACCTTTTGGAACCACAATCTGGTCCTCAAAGAACAAAGTGTCTCTGTCAGCAATGCGATAGCACTTGTATTTGTACATGCCCTTGGCAACACCATCTTTCACCTTCTTCACCATAGTATCAAGAAGTTGAGCTTCATGAATCTGATCCTCCAAAGTTGGAGTGACCTGAAGGTTGGCAAGAAAGCCTTGAGGAACAACTAGAAGGTTGAGCTTCCGGAATGCTTCACAAAGATTGGTGCTGAAATGGTTTGAGAACTAAGCTGTTGCAATATGCCTTTCTGCTCAAAGCATCTGCAATGACGTTGGCTTTGCCTAGAGTGTACTCAATGCTTGGGTTGTACTCTTGAATCATCTCGACCCAACGAGTTTGCCTGAGATTGAGGTTAGGCTGAGTGAAGATATATTTCAAGCTCTTGTGATCTGTATAGACTTCAACTTGTCTGCCCATCAATAGATGTCTCCAGGTGATCAAAGCATGGACAATTGCCGCCAACTCAAGATCATGAGTGGGGTAGTTCCTCTCATTTGGCTTCAACTGCCGAGAAGTATAAGCCACAAATTTCTTGTCTTGCATAAGAACACCACCAAGACCTTGCAATGAGGCATCACAGAATACTTGGAAGGGCTTGGATTCATCCGAAGGAGTAAGGACTGGAGCTGAGACGAGCTTCTCTTTGAGTGTCTTGAACGCAACATCACACTCAGGAGTCCAAGAATATTTGACATTCTTCTAGAGGAGGTAAGACAGAGGCTTGGCAATTTTGGAGAAGTTCTCCACGAATCTTCTACAATAGCTTGCAAGCCCCGGAAAACTTCGAAGTTGCTTGACATTCTGACGAGGCTGCCATTTGATAATTGCTTCAACCATTTCAGGATTTACTGATCTGCCCTCAGCAGAGATGATGTGCCCGAGGTAGAGTATCTCCTTGAGCCAGAATTCACAGTTGGAGAACTTTGCATAAAACCGGTGCTCTCTGAGCTTGTCAAGCACCAAGCGGAGATGCTCTGCATCTTCTTCTTCGGTTTCGGAGAAAATCAGGATATCATCAAGGTAGACGAGAACGAACTTGTTTGTGTAAGGACTAAACACATAGTTCATCATTCTCGAGAAAGTTGGAGGGGCATTTGCAAGACCAAAGGACATCACTGTGTACTCATAAGAGCCAAAACTTGTCCTGAAATCAGTTTTGGGAATGTCTTCTTCACAAATTCAGATTTGATGGTATCCCATACGAAGATCGAGCTTGGAAAACACCTTGGCGCCTTTGAGTTGCTCGAATAATTCACTGGTATTGGGAAGTGTATATTTATTCTTGATTGTCTTCTTATTCAATGGGCGGTAATCGACGCAAAGTCGTTCCGTGCCATCTTTCTTCTTAACAGGGAGAACACCACATCCCCAAGGAGATGAACTTGGTCTGATCAGATCCAGAAGCTCTTGTTCATCAAGCTGCTTCTTCAATTCTTTCAACTCTACTGGCCCAAGCTTATAAGGACGTCTACTTGCGGGTTCTATGCCGGGCTCGAGTTCAATCACAAACTCAATAGCTCAATTAGGAGGCATTCCTGGCAATTCCTCTGGAAATACATCGTCATATTCATAGACCATTGGAATTTGAGATATGGCATTAATCTCGCCTTGCTCATTGAGAGAGAATAGTTGAATGGTATTATCACGAGCCGCAAAGATAATCACCTCTTCAGAAGGATGGGTCAATTTAACTTCCTTGGTAGCACAATCAAGAGAAGCCTTGTGCTTAGAAAGCCAATCCATGCCGAGGATAAGATTAATATCGGAGTTTCCAAGAACCATCAGAGAAGCTAGAAAAGAAATCATTCATCTTGATTGTGACATCCGAAACCACCATACTAGAGCTCACTAAAACACCCGGAGAAACAACACGCAAAGGCTTTGGCAGTGCTTGAGAAAACAAGTCATGCTTCCATACAAAAGGTCTTGAGATGAAAGAATGCGATGCACCAGAATCAAATAACACTTTAGCAGGAATAGAGTTAACTGGAAGAGTACCCATGATCACTTCGGAAGACTCTTCTACTTGAGCTAAGTTCATCAAGTTCACCCTTGCTGACCTGGGATTATGCGTGACCATAGCATTGCTTGGAGGCCTGCCAGGGGGAGGAGGTGGAAGGCGCCTCTGGTTGGTGCACTTGTTTGAGAAGTGTTCTTGTAGCCCACACTTGTAGCAAGTAACCTCTGAGACTGGGCGAGAAGGAGGATTGCCTATCCTCAGAGCTTGAGGCCTCTGCTGGTACACTAGATTGGGTGGGTGGGAAGAATCATGACCACCAGGCTGCTTCTGCTGATAAGGCGGACGGAACGGAGGAGGAGGAGGGAGCCAAAACTTATTTTGCTTAGAAACCACTTGAATATTTGAGCATCATGCATCATATTTAAATTCAAGGAATTTGAACTGAGGAAAATTTTCAAAGCCTCAGCATTTGAATAATAGGCAAAGAACCCTGAAAATGCATTCAGTGAATCCAAAATGCCCTAAAGATAGTTCTGAGAATTTTGGCAAGAGTTATATATCAAACCAAAATTTTGGAACATTTTTAAGGAATTATTTGGGCTCTGAATTTAAATTAATATTCTATTTGAATTTGGAGTTATATTCATAATATATAGTGAATATATTTTCAAATGTTCTGAGATATTTTATGTATATGTGGAGAAGTCCATTGAATGACATAAAAATATCCACGGGAGTTTTGGCACTATTCTCAATTTGCTTGAATTTGAAATCAGTGGCAATTTAATAAAAGAAAATAAAAACATAAGAAAAATAAAAAGGAACAGAGCACTCACCTGAGGCGCAGTACTGTAGCTTACCTAACCCAGGAGTGAAGCCGGCCCAGCCCAACACGGCCACCATCTGCAACCACCTACCAGTAGGCAGGAGGGCGTGTGCTCCGCGCGCGCACGCACGCGCTACCGCCACCTCCTCTCTCCCTGCGTGCCTGGAGATCCCTCGCGTCGCCACGCACTTCCCAGACTCCCTCTCACTCATCCCCATCCTCCTCCTCTCCTCTCTCTCTCTCTCTCTCTCTCTCTTGCAGCCTCGAGCCCGCCATGAGCATGCTGTCGTCCCCTGCGTAGCCCCAGCAACTGCCTCGCCTAGCAGTGTGTCCAATAGCTCTGCCATGACCTCCTCTCCGTCTCTGCCAAGCTACGCAACGAAGGGCCTGCAGAAACATCACCATCATTGTCATCTTCACCGTCGGCCACCGGACATCGTGTGCATCCATGGCGGTGAAGCATAGCGAGGTAGGAGCTACCGCGGAGCTAGGTGAGGTGCGCGGACGAGGTGGGTGTGCCGCTACGTAGGGGTGAGGTGGTGCGTATGCGAGGAGTGCGCCGTGAGGAGATCCGGAGTGGGGATGGCTCGGACAAGCCACATGACAAACAACAAAAAAACAACCTTGGCCGGAGCACTCAGAACATGATCTTGGCACGAATGTAACAACACATACGGGGATCTATGGGCAACGGGAAGGAGCAGGGAGGTGCGTCTACTCACCTAGCATCCCCGGGACATAAAGATGTGGCCGGAGAGGTGATGGAGACGGTGCGTCATCGCGTGGAACTTGCCGACCTTCGGGTCCAGGAAGAAGAGAAGAAAACATGGTTGAGGTGGTTGATCCAGAGGCTGTAGCGGTGCGTGCGCGCTCGTATGCGAAGGAGGGGGTCATCGGGGCTCTCTCCACGGTGGCCGGAGGGTCGGAGGCGCGGCGAGGAAGCTACCCCGAGCTCGAGTTCTTGCTCGCTTGGGTCATGGTGGCCACGACGATGGCGTGGGCGTGGAGACTTACCCAGGCGGTGGCGAGGGAAGGAGAGGGCCTGAATGGATAGAGGAGAGGCCGGGGTAGGGTTTGGACGTGCTTTATAGGGCTCAAGGGCACCGGACGGCCGTCAAATCGACTCGGGCGTTGACGTGGCTCCTGTAGATGAGCTGCCGTACAGGAGGACGAAGCTCCTATTGCTTGCGGGCCAGGTGGTTTGCAGGAGGCTGGTTGGGCCGCTGACTGCTAGGCTACTGCTACTAATGGAAGGCCAGGTGGGCTGGATTCTCTCTCCCTCCTTCTTTTATCTTATGTTTTCCTTTTAATCAGTAGATTTTAGAAAAGGAAAAGAAGGGGGGCTAGGACAAGAATTTGGAAGATATAGAAATATCCTCAAGATCCTGGAATCATGCACTATTTGAATAAACTGACTTGGCAATTATTAGAAAAATAAATCAAGTTTGAATTAAATTCAAACTTGAGCCATTTTTTTAACCCAACCAAATCCAGTCCAATTGATCTGGAATTTGACAGAGAGGTATAAGGCATGGTATAGGATTTATCGGAAAAAATGAACATTTTTCAGGACAAGGAAAATGTCACATGTGAATTAAATGGAATAAGGAAGAAGGAAGGAGGAAGTGATGATGCATGGGACATAAGCATAGGGCAAGCAACATTAACAAACATACAGCAAGCACAACAAGATGAATACCACAATGTGCTTGAGATGAACTTGGCAACAAGATAGGATGGCACAATGCAACATAAGAATGATGGGCATGGCAATGCAACAAGTAAAAGAAACAAAGGAAAACAAGATGATGAAGCCATAAATGATAGAACCCACTGGAAGTAGATCATGACAAGGTTGGATATATTACAAAATAGGAAGGATTACACTTGGGGTGTTACATATCACCACCACGCCATCATGCTGGTCATGATCCCATCTACTTCTCCCTCTTGACTTGTTGGATCAAGGAGGATGAGATGTCACCGAGCCGCACGTGTGCTAAACTCGGAGGTGCCGTATGTTCGGCGCTAGATCAGTTTGGGTCATGATTGGAACACAAAGAGTACGACTACATCAACCGCACTATATACGCTTCCGCTTTTGGTCTACAAGGGTATGTAGACACACTCCCTTCTCGCATCTATGCATCTCCTAGATTGGATCTTGTGCGTTTCGTGGGATTTTTTTTATTTTCATGCTTGGTTCCCCATCACCTCTCTCTCTCTCTCTATCCCCCTCCCGCAACCAAGCTCCACCAAGCGACCCCGTCACTGCCGTGTTGTGCATGCGTAGCCACCACCACCCCCTCACTATCTCTATGTGTCCTCGAGCTCCGTCTTGCCATCTTCTTTGTCCTCACCGAGCCACAGAACCAGGGACACCCTGCATCGCCAACACCATCATCATCTTCCCCCTCGGTCCTGTGGGTCGCCTCTGTCAAATTCGTCATCGTCCATGCCTTCCCGAGCCCGCTGAGACCGCCGACGACCTCATGGTGAGCTCAGCCATTATTCTCCACTAACCCCATGGCATTTTGATTGTCGTAGGTGTCGCCCCCTTGATGACCCTAACGCGCCGCTGCACGAGCTTGATGTTGGCGCCACAGCGGTGACCATGTAGTCACACGCTGTTATCTATCGCACTCGCCTCAAGCCGTAGAGCCTCGCTAGCGGATTAGAATGCTCTCTTGCAAGCCGCAGCGACATTTTCCAAGCTGACCCGAATGCCGGTTGCCGTGGATGTGCTCACCGTCAATTATTCCAGCCACCCCAGCTCTGGGCAAGGCCACCGTTGGACGCGTCGTAGCCTCAGCTCTCCAGAGAGCCAACCCATGCATCAAAGGAGCACCATAGAGGTTTTCTGAAGCACTCACTCACCACTAACCTCGTTGGCGGCAAACTATCAGCCGGTATAATCGGATTCGTCCACTATTAGACTCCCTGGAGTCAATGACGGGTGGGCCTGGCTCCCAGAAAGATTAGCTAAACTTCAAAAATTCATAGAAATTCAAGCATAGCTCAGAATGAAATAATTTATATATGAAAAATTATCAAAAAAATCCTAAGAATCCATTTGTAACATTTTCATGCATGATAAACCAACTGATACCTACTCTATAGGTGAAAAAAACTAAATGGCATTTTAAAATGCTTAATTTGGAGTTGAATTTGAATCTTTGGTTCAAATGGACTTCATCTAAATTGAATGTTAGATGCATTAGCTCCAACCACATCATATCTCCATGTCATGATCTTGCATCATGTTGTTGCATTTGTCATGTAATGGTTGCCTCTTCGGTACTATTCTTCTCAATAGGTTCTGCCTCTGCGAGTGGCACGGCCTACCTATCTGAGGAGCAGTGCTATCGTGTTGATCTTTTAGACAAGCAAACCATAGTCATTTCGATACAATCCCACTCTCTCTCTCTCTCTCCTGCTCTCTTTTGTAACATTAGGACAACAACAATTCAACTGTTACTTGTTGTGGTAGTTGAACCCATTCCTCTGCGTGACTTGTCATTATCACAGTAAATAGTTAAACCTTCCTAGCATGATTAGGAGTTGCTTGAGCCATGTTGTGACTTCATACATGCCATGCTTGCTATTGCTTAGAGTTGTGTCAGGTCTGATTCACCTAGGAATTACTTGGAATGTTGTGATCATGTTCTGATGTTGAGAGCTAAGTGTGTGAACATGATTTGGTAAAGATAGTGATGAGAGGCCATGTAGGAGTACATGGTGAGTTGTCTCATTAAGGCCGTCCTTAAGAACTAAGTTTTGTATTTGTTATCCAAGAACAGTTACTACCACACATCGAGCCCGAAATACAAGGACCCTCTCGGCTTATTAATCTCCTCGATCTGTGTCCAGGAGTTGCAACTAGTTTCTGGTGTTTGTAGGTCGTGCTATTTGTCTAAGAAGTGGCACCCGGTACAGGTGGGTGTCGGTGTCAAAACCGATGGATCTCGGGTAGGGGGTCCCGAACTGTGGATCTAGGATCGATGAGGAACAAGGGATGTGGGACACGATATTTACCCAGGTTTGGGCCCTCTCGAGGAGGTAAAACCCTACGTCCTACTTGATTATATTATTTGTGTATATGAGGATTACAGAGTCGATCTACCACGAGATCAGATGAACTAAACCCTAAACTAGTAAGATGGTGATTGTTCTCTTGGCCTCTACCGACTAAACCCTCCGGTTTATATAGACACCAGGGGTACTAGGGTTACACATAGTTGGTTATAACAAGGGAACAAACATGTCGAATCTTCCATCTTGACTTGGGGTGTACGCCAAGGCACAAAAAAGGTCTTCGGTCCAGATATAGTGTGGCCCAACTGTCCGGCCCATGAGAGATAGGCCGGCAACCCGAGGACCCCCCTAGTCCAGGACTCCCTCAGTAGCCCCTGAACTAGCCTTCAATGCCAGTCTTCCGTAACTCTCACATCTGCAGTCTCCAGCTTGTAGGTGAGATCCTCCTGTGTATTCGAAATAATCCTTTCCGGTCGAGCCTTTAGAGGGTATTTGGCCCACATGCATAGTCATGCCGTATCCGGCATCTGAACTGTCGATTTTACTTAACCTTGGAGGCCAACTGTTCAAATATACACAGTACCTTCAACTAACATTTTTTAGTGAAGGGTCGCGGCCGATTATAAACATTGAACCACCACGAGAACTTGATGCGCGGCTCGAGGCAGCCCCTCTATTGGCACGTCCCGTCGAGGTGGAGATTGTGTCCCACTTTTTAAAGGATTTAATCAATGATTCCCAGTATCCCACTTGCGCATAACGCCACGAGTATATCGGGAAGTGGCGAGGCTAGCGGCGCGTTTAAAGGACTCTTGGTATTGCGTCTGCTTATAAAAGGAGACAAACCGCAGTTATCCCCACACACCTTCTTCTCCATCTCGCCACAGCCTCTCCCAATCCACAGAGCTCAAGCGCTCCACTCCACCTCCCCTCAAAGACTTCCCCGAGCTCAGCAATGGCTGGATCTGGAGCGAAGGGCAAGTGGGAGGCTTCGTGCGTCACCAATGATGACATCGAGGACCTGAAGCGGGCGGGCTACCTTTCGGCCGCCATTGCTCATCGGGCTCCAGAGGACGGCCAGGTCATACCGATGCCCCGCCTCGGCGAATGGGTGGTGTTCATTCCCCATTTTATCTGGGGATTGGGCTTCCTTCTTCACCCATTCGTCCGGGGACTGTTGTTCTTCTACGGCTGGACTTCCACGACCTGGCGCCGAATTCTTTTCTTCACATCTCGGCCTTCATCACCATCTGCGAGGCCTTTCTCCGGATCCATCCACACTTTGGCCTATGGCTGTAAGAGTTGAATGTCAAGCCAAAGATCGTCGACGGCCAGCAGGTGGACTGCGGGGGGGGGGGGGGGCGATGGTGAGCAGGCTCACCCGAGTCGGATGGCCATAGGGCACGTTCATCGACACAGTCAAAATCTGGCAAAAAGAGTGGTTCTACATCACAGAGCCTTGCGACCAGACCTGGACGACCGCTCCAGCATTCAGATCCGGACCCCCAGTGAGGCTGACTTCATGGACCAAGAAGGGTCTTGACTGGGGGTCCACTACAGAGGTGGAGACGCTGCAAACACGCGTCTCCAATATGATAAAAGCGGAAGCCAAGCTGACCGACGTGGTCGAGATCATGCTCCATCGCCGCATCCTTCCTTGCCAGCTCCGGGCCACACCAATGTGGTCCTGGAAGCCCGAAGACCCCCGCATAGTGTAGCGCTTCTTTGGCACCACGCACAAGAAGCTGTGGAGGGCGTTGTTCAAGCCGCAGAAGACATGGTCGGCCAAGAAGGAGGACATCGGCCTCGGCGCCGAACACCCCGCTAAGGAGGTACTGAAAAATCATGTGTTTTATGTTCGGATTTATAATTCCGCAAGGGCCCTTACCTTCTTCTTCTCATTTCCGTAGGGCTGGCTCAAGAAGTCCGCGCAGATCTCTAGCCCGGCCTCCCTGCCTGAAGACCCCAAGTCAGCTCAACTGACGGAGCTGTTGACCGTGGTGCCGTATAAGGCGCCAGAAAAGAGGGAGAAGAAGAAGAGGAACGAAACGACGGAGGCCAGGGATGGCCTCCGCCCAAGAGTCCATCCGGACACAAAGTCCAGGGACACCCAAGCCCTTTCCGCCCGCGAGGGGGAGCAAGAAGAGGAGAAGAAAGAAGAGGAGGAGAGTGACTCCTCCTGCACCAGGAAAAGGGCGGCATCGACCGACGCCGAGGAGGAGCAGCCTCCCCATGCCTTGAAGAAGACCAAGGGCAAGTTGGTCTTTCTTAATGATAGCTCGGATTCTGATAAGGGATCCGCAGCATCCGAGAAGGTCCCGGAGAGGATTCCCAGGGTCAAGCTCTGTGCTACAAGGTGAGTATCCGAAGACCTTCTGGCTGTTGGTTCTTTTAGCTTATTTACTGAAAGCATGTATGTTTCAATGTTGCAGCCCACCCCGCGACCTCCCCACCGACCAAGTCTTGGAAGGGACCTCTTCGCCAGCCAATCTAGCGGAGAGGGGAAACGCCTCACACTCCGCGCCTCCTTTGACAATCGGGGAGACCGGAGAGGTGTTGTCCTGAAGGACCCCCCTGCTCCAAGCACGGGGGGCGACAACGACGGTGTCATGGCCGAGGTCGATGCTTCAGCCGCCGAACACCAAGAGATGGAGCTCGGCCAGTCTGAGCCCTCAAACAAGATGGCTCCGGAGCCCCCAAGTCCATCCGAGGCGTCACATCCTCCTTTCGCCGGAGGGGGAGCCAGGGCCCCGCCACCCATGCCGAACACTAGAGGGTGGGTTGTGGCAGAGTGGCCGGACATGATGGAGGAGGCCGTGAATAGCTCTTCCATAGTCGCGGAACACCGCGCCCTGATGGGTGTGGTTTTACAAAGCGTTCGGTTTATTAATAGCGGACTGAAAGAAGCTTTTGATGGCCTCCTAACAGGCTTTGAGGTAAGCAATGTAATGCTCTCTATTCGTAAAAGTGTAGTTTGTGGACAAGATTTTGGCGGTCCTTATACATGTATAGCAGCCCCCGAGACTCTGGCAGGCTTTGAAAAAGCCTGGCTGAGGATCAAAACTGTCAAAACAATAATCTAAACAAGATGATTGTTGTCTTTCTGCACGCCTCAGTGCTGGCGGCTGCTGCCAATGCCGCGGAGCTGACCGAGATGAATCGGAAGCTCAAGAGCTCCGATGAGGAGCTCGACCTCGTCAACAAGTGGTTTGACGAAGTGCAAGATTACTCCAGTCAAGACGTGGTTCCTTGACTTTCTTTGTCGAGTAAGCGATTTTGGATTATCCCTAAGAAAAAGGTGATTTGCAGCTGCCGCCGCAGAGGTCGAGGGCCTCAAGGCCGAGCTGCTGAAGGCCAAGAAGGAGGCAGCCGAACAGAAGGTGGTGGCCGAACAGGCCACCGCCGAACGCATGCTGGTAAAAACCGAGCGCGAGAAGCAGGAGGCCAGAGTGGCCGATGTACAACAAGAGCTCAAGGATGCCATCACTGAATGTGAGGACCTTGAGCAGAAAAATACGGATCACGCCACCGAGTTAGCGAACATAAAGACGGAGATCTAGGAGGCACGATCGGAGACACGGAGCACCTGGGAGGAGCTCCGACAAGTAAAGCAGATTGCGAATGGTAAGCAGTACTTACTGCAGAGTGTCTTTGGTGGCCAGAGATTCGCGTTGCTCATCCGGGTTTGGCGTTCCGCATGCGCATTTGCGGAGCTCCTAAAGAGTGCGGCCGACACATCAAGGCATTATGCGGCTCGGGAGGGTGACTCCGAGCTGAGGTTATTCTGAGCGCAGTTCCAGGCACCCGAACACCCTCCCCTCCTCATTAATCAAATGAAACAATTGATGGAGCTGCCCTGAATGGCGGAGCCGGCCATGAAGGACCTTTGTGTCCAGCTGTGGCCCTCCGAGCCCATACTGAGCAGCTATTTCTGCCTGGTGGCAAAGCTGTGTGACGCTTCTGCCCGGCTTGAGACCATTAAGCGCTCGGTGTGCATCGAGGGGGCTCGGATGGCTTTCTCGAAGACCATGGTGCATTGGCCGAAGATCAAACCCATCAAGATGGCCACCGGACCTCCTCCATTTGGAAAGGAGCATAGACGCCTAGAGTAGTACTTTGCTGCCGTGATGGACGGTGCTTGGGCAGTAGAGGCACAATGTTCGAAGGATGTACTCCTTGAGTAGTTGTGTCATTTATGTATTAAATTGTGGTGGAACCTTATGCTTTATAATGCAGTGGTTGTTTTGTATGGGTTATCATACTTGCATGTGTTTATGTTAATTTTGACTCCTGTACGGCATTTTCATTCTGGAAGTTACCAGTCATCGGCTTCAGCCCCCACGTAGATGCTACGAGGGGTGTTCCATCCTCCGCACTGTAACCCTTAGCCGACGTCTCAGTGCCCAAAGGCGGTAGTGTAGGAGGGGAACAAGGCAATCAGATTATGTTGCTTTATTACTTTAACTTAGCCATAGGAGCTTGACTGCGGGGGCTGGTAACCAGCCCCCAGTGAGGTGAGATGTTCAGCGAACCCGAGGGCCAGGCATTTATCACTTGATTTGTTCAAAGTCAAACCCTTTGTGTTACATGGTATAATCGCCAATGATTTTGGGTTTAACATCTGTCATCGGATCACTGACCAGTTCTCGCTTATTATGACGGTCAGTTTTCGGCTTTCTCCACTGAGGTACTTGACCGAACTAGGCGGAAGTACAATCGTAGTGGTTCTCCCTTTGCCTTCCTAGCCGAACGTGTGGAACATAAGAAGGCAAGCACAGGAGCGGGGCAACCCAACTATTGACCCAAGACATAATTCGAAACCGATGCATATAACGCAATATCCAAGACGCCGGAAACATTGGAAAATTGGGTGCCGGACTTAATGCGTGGGGCGAGCATTACGGTCGAGCCCCCAGTCTACTAGCCGATTTGCATATGTGTCGTACCGGTTTAAGACAAGATCGAAGAGCAGGGAAAAAAAGAGCGCAGTATGGATAACTGTAGAGGGACCTCAAAAGGTTTGCTTTATTTCCCATAAGCTCATGACGTTTAGTCATACAATTCGAACTGCCGAACAAAGCTTCGGATAGAGGTACGTAATAAAAAAGAAAAAGAGAAATTTACAGATGAAAGGTTTACGTAGGGCCTTGATGAGTGGGTTAACACCCTAACTGTGCCCTAATGCACATCTGCACCTTTGCTTCTGCTGGAAGGGACAACTCCATGGGGAGGGTGGTTGCCTAGTGACGGGTCCTTGACAAGGAGCTTCGAGAGGTCGCCACACTGGTGGGGCTTGATGCTGGATAGGTCCTAGATGGTACATGCTCGTCGTCTGAAGACACGGTATTCCATGGTACGGTTGAATCGGACTCTTGGTGCTTAAGCCCCGCGGCTACCCATGGTATTTTGAGCACAAAGTTGTGATGTTGAGGCACATAATGTGCCGCCGGGGTGGGCATGCTGCGGGGGGCGTATCCCTATGTGCGTCGAACGCAGGGAGGCCACTTGGCTGGAGATAGGGCCCACGCTCGCTTGCTTGCCTCTCGTGCCTTGACGGTAGGCTGGCACTTCGGCCCTTCGTATTCGGCCGCCAAGACCGCAGTGTATTCCTCAGTCCGGAGAGAGTGCTCTATGTTGCCATTAACTGTGATGACGCCTCTTGGTCCGGGCATTTTCAGTTTGTCGTAGGCATAATGGGGGACGGCGTTGAAGCCAGTGAACGTCGTTCGACCTAGGAGGGCGTGATAAACGCTGCGAAAGGGGCAATGTCGAAGATCAATTCTTTGCTCTGGAAGTTATCTGGAGAGCCGAATACTACTTCCAAGGTGAGGGTGCCCGAGCAGCGGGCTTCAATGCCGGGGATAACCCCCTTGAAGGTGGTGTTACCGGGTTGGATCATTGACGGGTCAATTCCCATTTTTCTTACTAAATCTTCATAGATCAGGTTGAGGCTGCTGCCTCCGTCCATGAGGACTCTGGTAAGGTGGTACCCATCAGTAATGGGATCTAGGACCAAGGCCGCCAATCCTCCATGACGAATACTGGACGGGTGGTCCTTGCGATCGAAGGTGATCGGACATGCTGACCATGGGTTAAATTTTGGGGCTACAGACTCTATGGCGTAGACGTCCCGAACTGCGCGCTTCCTCTCCTTCTTGGGTATATGAGTGGCATAGATCATGTTCACTGTTTTAACCTCATGAGGGAATTGTTTCTGGCCTCCATTGTTTGGCCTGCGAGGTTCCTCATCATCCTTGCTGCGGGGGCTTTTGCCCATCTCCTCGGCTGTAAGTTTGTCGGCCTGCTTAATTACCAACAATTATGGTTGGTGTGGTTGGCAGGCTTGTCCGAGGCACCATGTATCTGGCAAGGCCTATCCAGGATGATGTCCAACTTGGTGGGTCCGTCCTGGTTTCCTTTAGAGTGCTTTTTCCGCGGCCCTGACTTAGAATTGCGGAATCTGGCATTTACTGTCGTGTCGTCGGCCTCGGCGCCGTTGTGTCGACGCTTATTTTTGTTGCGTCGTGGCTTCCCATTGCCGTCTCAGACTTCCGAAGTGCCGGGGTTTTCTGGGTTGGTGCTTCTACGAGCCAACTAGCTATCTTCGCCCGCACAGAAGCGGGTCATGAGGGAGGTGAGAGCCGACATTGTCTTTGGCTTATCTTGGCCGAGCTGTCATGCGAGCCATTCATCCCGTATACTATGTCTGAACGTGGCTATGGCTTTGGCATCCGGGCAATCGACTATCTTGTTCTTTTTGGTCAAAAATCGATTCCAAAATTGTCGGGCTGACTCACAGAGCTGTTGGACCACATGGCTCAGGTCATCGGCGTCCGGAGGCCGGACATAGGTGCCTCGAAAGTTGGCTCGGAAAGCGTCCTCAAGCTCTTCCCAGCTCCCTATGGAATCTTCGGGGAGGCTATTCAACCAATGTCAGGCTGATCCTTTGAGCTTTAATGGTAGATATTTGATGACGTGGAGATCATCTCCTCGTGCCATATGAATGTGGAGAAGGAAGTCTTCAATCCACACGACCGGGTCTGTAGTTCCATCGTATGGCTCGATGTTTATGGGTTTAAACCCTTCTGGGAATTGGTGCTGCATCACCTCATCGGTGAAGCACATTGGGTGAGCGGCTCCCCTTATTCGGGCTACGTCGCGTCGGACCTCGGTTTCCATTCTGGCCTGGTGTTGTTCCCGAACTCTATTGTTTGGTTCGAGCCATGCCTGGTAGCCATCCCGTCTATCGGGAGGGTAGCCTCTTGATCCGTAGATAGACCTTGACTGACCCGCTCTAGTGGCTAGGTCGTGTCACAGGTCGTATTGATATTCTGGCTATGCTGCCCCCTTGCCTTTTCGGCGAGGGGGGATGGGTGGTGGTTCGGCTTCTCCAGATGACCTATCCCGGCCTCGAGGGGGCGGTCTGGTTGGTTGCCTTGGGTCCGTCTTGGTGGTATAGGCTCGATGGCCTCGTCGTCGAACTATGCAGCAGCTTCCGCTTTGGGTAACTTTTGTTTTGTTGCTCATAACCGTACCCTTCTTCAGCTGCCAGGACTTTTATTCATCTGTCGTTAAGGGTGTCCTGTTTGGCCTTGAGTTGTTGATGCTGCTTCTTTAGACTACGTGCGGTGGCAATAAGGTGCCTCTTGAACCGCTCCTGATCGAGCGGGTCTTCCGGGACTATGAATTCCTCGGCTCTGAGGCTAACCTGTTCCTCAGAGAGAGGGAGGTAGTTACTATCCTCGGAGTTGTTGAGTTCCTCGGGATTAAATGCGTCCTCGTGCTCTTCCGAGCCATCAGGCTGCTGATCGAGGGCTGGGTCACCGAGGTCCTCGATATTGTCCAGGGTGTGCTCCTCTCCGATGTCCGTATCGTTTTCCTTGCTCCTTCATCCGCTGGATCATCGGCGTTTAGGCAGCTCCTCGCCCAGCTTGTTTCTATCTCTCCTGGGGGTGCCATCACCGTTGTCCTTGGGGGTATCCACCATGTATGCATCGTAGGTGGAGGTGGCCTCCATCGGCCGGTGGCAGGGGGTTGGTGTCGATGTGGACTGTCGATTCAATATCATCGTCCATGTCCTTGGCCTCCTCGGAGGCGTAGTCCAGCATATTGGTTAAGTCTTCAATAGTGGCTACCAAGTGGGTGGTGGGTGGGACGCCAAATTCCCCGTGGCCTAGCTCAAGGATCTGCTGGATGCGAGCCTAGGACAGGTCGCCTAAGATGCTCATTCTTTGGATCCGATCCAATGCCTCATTGATTAGGGCGAGGCTGGTTGGATCGGCGTGCAGGATCCCTTCGGAGTAGTCCTCCGGCATGCTGGTAAGGATAGGAGCGAATCCAGCCAAGATTGACTCTTGGTCTTCGGATGCCGAGCTAGCGCCAGGGCTTGAAGCTAGCCGAGTGTCGAGGGGGCGGAGTCCGGCCGGGACCGTATCCTGGTCCACGGATGCCGAGCAGGCGTCGAGGTTCGTAGCCTGACACAAGGTGTGGAGGGTGTGTTCGGCCAGAGTTACCTCCGGGTCTTCGGAGGCGTCGTGGGAAACCAAGGCCACCTATGGGGCCATGAGCCCCTTGTGGTTCGGCAAGGGGGATGAGCACATTGCACAAAAGAGCGGAGAACGTCGCGTAGCACGGCAGAGATCACACGGGCGATTTTACCTAGGTTCGGGCCGCTGTGAGGCGTAAAACCCTACTCCTGCTTTGGTGTATTGATGGTGGAAACACATCGCTCTTCCCCGACAGGGTTGCCTCGGGGCGAGAACGGCTACGCGCATATGAATGTACAAGGGTCCGAATCCTTTCTGTGGTTGCCAAGGGCCTCCTTTTATAGATCAAGGGGTCACCACAGTGGCAAATCAATCATTGTGTATTGATTAGATAGCAAATAGTGCTATCATACCTAACTCTGCAGATAGGGCAGAGCGCATTAAATGCGCTGCTTAGTGTCACGTCATGGCCTGCCCAGCATGCCTTGCCGGGCTGTTCGGCCACCTTCTCTCCTGTCTGCATGACACATCGCTGGACGGGTGTCATTTGGAGGTGATTTTCTGTAGGAAGTGGCTGCCATGTGGCAAAGAACAGCCACTTAGTCACCTTGGGGCTTGACACCACACCGATTGATGACTTGCGTCGCTGTGAGGTGGTGCGGTGGAGCCTTGGCGTGGTGTTTTGCCTTCGTAGGACCCGATAGGCCTGCCGAGACGGTCTTGAGCCTTGCTTCCGGGGCAACCTTGACCTTGCCAGGCTCGCCTGTCCGGCAAGGGAGGTTTTCCCTTAGTGGTGTCTTGCTCCTTTGGCTTGACTTGGTCTTCTTGATCTGCACTCTAATTCTTCAAAGAGTTGATCTCGTGAGCTTGGTCTGATCTTGGATGTTGCAATCTTGATCTTAGGCATGTGCACAGTCTGGGCAACGGACCCAGTGTTTGTTGCACCGACAGGAGCTCCCGGGCCTGGCCCGAACACGCTGTTGGGCGTCGTCGGGGTAGGCCCTAACCAGTGCACAGGCGAAAGGGTAGCAGTTGCTTGTCTCTTGAGATTTTCTTTGCTTCTTCATTAACCTGAGTCCAGGTCAGTTTCCGGTTCTCCCGGGCGTCGCGTAACGCCAACTGCAGCGAGGGAGATAATGGGCCACAATCCGCGGGGTACCCACGTCCCACGTTCACGGGGCGGTAACTACCACCCCACTATCCTTCCCGCTCCAAGCGCCTCTGCCACGTGTATCGCATGCATTGCGCGAGGTTGGTGGCAGACGTGGAGGGCGTGGGAATGAGTGCCATGGCAGAAAGCCAGGCGTTGTGGATTGGTGCAGGGGGTCGGCCTTGATTCTTCGAGCTGTTAATGGCGAGGGGGGAGCCAGACAGGCTGAGCGGCGCGGCCACCTTCATGAGAGAAGTCTAGCCCCCTGCCCCGCCCGCTAATAAAAGGGGGGCGCAGTGTGAGACGTTACTCCACAGTTCCTTCCCTTTCCATTCCTGCAGTTGTCCCCGCTCATCATGGTGAGAGGTCGAGGGTCCGGCCCTACTCCAGTGGCGACGATAACTTCTACTCGACAGCATCTCCCTCCTCCCTCCGACGATGCGGGGGCGGAGCCCGCCATGAGAGGAGGTGGGAGAGGGTGAGGTCGGGGTCGGGGTCGTCGCGGCCCACGGGGCCGAGGAGGACAGGGCGGCGCTTTGGTTGCGCCGCCACCGGCCGCTCCTCCCCCGCTGGAAGGCCATGTCGGAGACCAACCCCTGGAGTTCATCATCAGGCTGTACAAGCCCCCACGTGGCCGCCTTCGTCTCCCTGCCCCATTTGCAAGGGCGATGGAGCTCGAACAACCACACGCGTTGAAACTACACATGAGGGGCTGCGGGAATGGTAGCATGTGGGTGGATGTGGATTTCCCTGCCCCTCATGTCATGTTCTTCCACCGTGGGTGGAAGACCTTTGCTTGTGCCCATAGCCTGTCGGAAGGGCATGTCCTCCATTTTAAATTAATGGAGGCCAATTTCCTTTCTGTCAAGGTTTTTGGGTGCTCGGGTGCTCGCTTAGGGTGCTGCGCTGAGAGCTCGACCAATGACAAAAGCTCATCCTCGACCGGGAGGACGATGACTCTGACTCCGGCTGAGCACCAGCCGCACCGTCACCGTCAGGCGGCAGCACCATCATCTGCACCTGCATCTCCTCTCCAGCAAGGCGATTTGCCAGGGAGTTGGGTGCAGGGGTTGGGATGGTGCCCCCGGGCTCCTCCAACAACCTTCCAGCTGGGCCCCGACAGGCTTCCTCACGAGCTGCAGCTTCGTTCGCCCTGCCGCGTCCTGCTAGCCCTGGTGGTGGCGGTTGACAGGTCGTCTCCGCCGATCTCTTCACCATCACCTTCGCCCGCGCCCTCCCGCTCTCGCCAGGCTCCTTGTCAGGGGACCTGACGGGGTCAGGCTGGGCTTCTGCCCAGGCACTCCTTATGCCCTCTTTACCTCCTATCGTAGTGCCTAGGAGGAAAGGGAGAAGAAAGGGCATCACGCGGCACTTATCTTTTTTCAATCTAAAATATGTAGGCACTTGCCAAACAAATTATGTAATCTCTTTTATCCATGTTTGTGTTCTGTAAGACCTGTACTTGTTGATCCGCATATTAATGAAAAAGATAAACCTTGTCGGGCACTTGTGCATGTATCATGTCCATGCAGAGGTAGAATGCCTCTATACATTCAAGTAAACAAGATTTCCCCGGCAGGCTATCCTGCCGGTTCCCTTAGTTTGCTGCCGTGGAGCTAAGCTTCCCGGGCACAAATCATAAAGAGGGACCAGCCCCCCACCAAACCTTCTTGCCAAAGGCCACTACAACCACCCAGACCGAAGCAATGTTCGAGTCAAGGGATGGGAGCACCTAAGTTTCAAGAGTGGCGAGGTTTTCTTATGCACAAGTTTTTACTTACAGAACATGTATGGATAAGAGAGAGAACTTATCTGTTTGGCCTTGACGGGGATCGCAATGTAGGCTTGTCTTCTCTTCTCCTCTTCGGGACTGAATCCACGGTAGGAGCCTGCAGTTTGATGCAGATGAAAATGATGCCTCATGCGATGTTATCTATATGAACATGCTATGCTCATGATATGCTTATGCATCCATGCAATTTGTCAGGGGCCCCCCGACGCTTCATTTATTTCTCTGTTGCTCAGGGTCTGCGCCTGGCGTTGTACAAGGGGTTACATGCAACAGAGGCAAGGCCTGTACAAAAGGGTGGCTGCCGGGCAGGGCCCGACAGCCGCGCCTTATGGGTAGAACTTGTGGAGATGCCCAATGTTTCATGAGTTTTGCAACTGAATGCCATCTCCGGTCTCCAGACGGACTGCGCCAGATCTGGTGACTCGTACTACCCGGTAAGGGCCTTCCCACTTCAGTGTCAACTTGTTTGTACCCTTGGCGGACTGAACGCGCCTAAGGACAAGGTCGCCTTCCTCAAAACTCCGGGCATGAACCCTGCGGCTGTGATAGTGGCGCAGGGCTTGCTGGTAGCGTGCAACACGCGTAGCAGCCCAGAGATGGTTCTCCTCGAGTAGCACAACGTCATCACGCCGGTGCTGTTCCTGCGCTACATCATCGTAGGCAAGTACTCGAGGTGACCCGTAAATGAGTTCCGTGGGGATAACTGCTTCTGCCCCATGGACTAGGGAGAAATGAGTCTGCCTGGAAGCTCGATTTGGTGTCATTCTGAGGGACCAAAGAACCAACGGCAGCTCATCGATCCACCGCCTGCCACACTTCTGCAGCTTATCAAATGTTCTCGTCTTGAGTCCTCGCAACACTTCAGCGTTTGCCCTCTCAGCTTGCCCGTTGCTCCTTGGATGAGCAACAGAGGCGAATGAGACCTTGCTTCCGAGGGCATGAAAACGTGGTTCATGAATTGGGTGCCGTTGTCGGTGATGATTCGAGTAGGGACTCCAAAGCAGCACACCAATCCTTTCAAGAACTTGATAGCTGACTGAGCAGTCACCTTTCTCATGGGCTCTACTTCCGGCCACTTTGTAAACTTGTCAATGGCGACAAACAAGAATTCAAAGCCCCCGGTAGCACGGGGGAAAGGGCCCAAGATGTCGAGCCCCCAGACCGAAAACGGCCATGACAAAGGGATTGTCTAAAGAGCTTGGGCAGGCAGGTGGATATTCTTGGAATGGAACTGGTAGGCCTCACATTTGGTGACCAACTCAACTGTATCTTGGAGGGCTGTGGGCCAGTAAAATCCTTGACGGAAGGCTTTTCCAACCAGAGCCCTCGATCCAATGTGTGAGCCGCACATACCCTTGTGTATCTCTGCCAGCAGTTCCTTTCCTCCTTCCCGACAAATGCACTTCAATTTTACACCGTTGGGCCTTCTTCTGTACAGCGTGTTGTCAACGAACTGATGCATACTGGCCCTCCGGGCTACTCTTTCTGCTTCGTCTTGCTCTTCGGGAAGTTCTCCAGTTTGGAGGAAATGGACTATGTGCCATGCCCAAGTTGGAGCCTGAGGCTTGGCAACGAGGACTAGCGGCACCTCCTCATTCATGGGAGTGCATTCCTCGACCGCGGGGACCGGTGGCCTGGCGGGAGGATGTAGCTCAGCGACCGAAGGGGAGTTGTTCCCGACAAGTTCTCTGCCGGGAGCCTCGAAAGGTTCTACCGGGAGAGGCTTGCCGGAGTCTAGTTTCCTCCTCTTTCTGGCCATTGTTGCTGGGGATACGGAGGGCTGAGTCAGATGGAGAACAAAAGTCCCTGGTTCCACAGCAAGCTTATGCACAGCGCACTTCGACAGATGATCAGCAATGCTGTTTTCCGCACGGGGTATGTGCTCTGTTTGTAATCCATCAAAGCACTCCTCCAACTTTCTCACTTCCTCAACGTATGCCTCCATCAATGCACTTTGGTAATCCTTGTTGACTTGTCTCACCACAAGTTGCGAGTCTCCGCGGATGATCAGCTTATTGATCCCTAGTTTTGTTGCAATCCTGAGCCCAGCATGGAGCCCCTTATACTCTGCAGTATTGTTGGTAGCCTTCTCTCGGGGAAAATGCATCTGGACGACGTACTTCAGGTGTTCTCCAGTGGGATCTATGAGAAGCATGAAAGCCCCTGCACCTTGTAGGGAGAAGGCACCATCGAAATACATGATCCATTCTTGGGGCGCTTCTTGCCAGGAATAACTGTCTCCAACACTTCTTCATCAGGAGTTGGCGTCCATTCTGCAATAAACTCTGCCAATGCACTGCTCTGAATAGTCGATGTGCTCTCAAACTTGAAACCAAAGCTGGATAACTCCAAGGCCCACTCCACTATTTTGCCGGTAGCCTCAGGATTTCGGAGTATCCGTTGTAAAGGGAAGCGGGTGACAACCGTGATCTCGTGGGCTTGGAAGTAGTGGCGCAGTTTCCTTGAGGCCATGATAAGGTCAAAAATCAACTTTTGCACGCCAGAGTACATGGATCTAGCCCCCTGCAATAGGGAGCTGACGAAGTACACTGGGCATTGCACCACCTTGTTCTTTGCCGCATCCTTGGGGCTGCCTCCGCTGCCTTGCTCTTCTCTGTATTCATCTGCATTTGATCTTGCCGGGGTATGCTCACTTTCCTCCCCGGAGGGGGCACTGGCTGTGGTTGTCGTTCATCCACTTCCCGCTATGCTACCAGTGCCGCGCTAACCACTTGGTTAGTTGCCGCCAAGTATAGCAACAACGGTTCTTGTGGTTTAGGAGCGACCAAAGTGGGCACAGAGGAAAGGTAAGCCTTCAAATCTTGCAGTGCAGCATCTGCCTCTGTGGTCCACTCCACGGGTCCTGCCTTCTTCAAGATTTTGAAGAATGGCAAGGCACGCTCGGCAGACTTAGAAATGAATCTGCTAAGCGCGGCAACACATCCAGTCAAACACCTTATGTCCTTAACTGTCTTGGGTGCTTGAATCTGCTCGATAGCCTTGATCTTCTCGGGGTTGACCTCTATCCCCTGGTGGGACACAGAGAAGCCAAGTAGCTTGCCGGAAGGAACGCAAAACACACACTTCTATGGGTTTAGCTTCAAGTTGATCTTGCGCAGATTAGCAAGCGTCTCTTCCAAATCCTGAATGAGGGTTGATCTATCCTTGGTCTTGACCACAATATCATCCATGTAAGCTTCAATATTTCTGTGCAACTGTGACTCAAAACCAATCTGGACTGCCCTTGCGAAAGTGGATCCGGCACTCTTCAACCTGAAAGGCATCCTTACAAAGCAGTATGTGCCACACGGGGTGATGAACGCAGTCTTCTCTTCGTCTTCCTTGGACATAAAGATCTGATGATATCCAGAGTAGGCATCCAGGAAGGAAAGCAGATCACACCCAGAGGTGGAATCCACAATCTGGTCGATGCGTGGCAAGGGAAATGGGTCCTTCGGGCATGCCTTGTTTAGATCCGTAAAATCTATGCACAGCCTCCATTTCCCGTTGGCCTTGCGTCACCATAGGATTCGCTAGCCATGTTGGATGTAATACTCCTCTGACCAGACTGGCTGCCTCAAGTTTCTTGATCTCCTCGGCAATGAACTGCTGCCGCTCCAAGGCTTGCTTTCGGACCTTCTGCTTGACGGGTCGGGCATGTGGGCAGACAGCAAGGTGGTGCTTGATTACCTCCCTGGGAACACCGGGGATATCAGATGGTTGCCAGGCAAAGACATTGATATTCGCCCGCAGGAAGGCAACGAGCACGCTTTCCTATTTGTCATCGAGGGTGGCACTGATAGTGAAAGTACCATTAGCGCGAGCAACCCTGCCGGGACCTTTTTCACAGCGGGTGCAGCACCCTTGGATCTCTTGCTATTGGAACTCTCCGGCAAGTCATCGACAGGCGCAGTGTACTCCGAAGATGTACGCTTCTCGGATTCCTTGCTGGCGTCCTTGTTAGCTTTCTTCTTTCCTTTACTTTCCTTGGCGGGAACAGCGGCTTCAGCGGCCTCTACCGCGACTGCCTTCTGGTACATCTTGTCCATGCAAATGATCGCGTCTTTCTTGTCTGATGGAATGGAAATGACGCCCATCGGCCCTGGCATCTTCAGGGTGTTGTAGGCATAGTGGGATGCCGCCATGAATTTAGCCAGAGCTGGGCGACCAAGGATTCAATTGTACGGTAGGGGGAGGTTGACCACATCAAATACGATCTTCTCAGTACGGTAATTCAACTCTCCCCCGAATGTCACTGGCAACATGATCTTCCCCTTAGGACAACTCCGGCCGGGGTTGATTCCTCGAAACGCACCAGTAACCTTGAGCTCTTCCTCTACTATCTGAAGTTTGCTGATGACCTTTGGAGAAATCAAATTCAACCCGGCCCCGCCATCAACCAACATCTTTGTGACTTTGAGGTTGCATATTGTTGGTGAGACCAACAACGGCAAGCACCCTACCGCGGTGGTGCGGTCAGGGTGCTCCTCTTCGTCGAAGATGATGGGCGTGTTGGACCACTTGAGCGGCCTCCGAGAATCTGCCACTGGCTCCACGGCATTGACTTCATGCGCCCACTGTTTAAGTTGGCGGTGGGAGGAGTGTAGAGATGCACCCCCATCAATGCACAGGGCGCCAATAGCTTTCTGGAATTCCTGCTCGCTGGTTTCCTCTTCATCCCCTCCATCACTCTCATCATTGCAATCCTCCTTCTCACGGCATCTGGCGGGGTTTCCTTGATTTCGAGGAGCCTTGCCGGGGCGGTTCGCTCCACCGCCTCGGCCCTTCCTGCCAGTGCCATTCTGACCCTTTTCCTTATCACGCTTCTCATACTCAGCCCTCTGCTTCTTGACGAGCTGCTTAACCTGATAACCCTCCTGGAGATCGTGGCCCTTGGTCCGATGAATCTTGCAATATGGGCCATCACCTTTCCCAGCCTTCTCGGCAGCTGCGGCTTCCCGGCAATCAGTGCACGCGGCAACTTCCTTGCCGGGTTGTTGGTGTACTAAGTATTGGGCCACTAGTACCCCGTACTTGTGCACGGGCAGTTGTAGCCATTCTCGCGGCAAGGCTTGCCGGGAACAGCTCGAGGTCGATTCAAGCCACCAAAGAAATCACCAAGTCAGAGATCTGAGGGTCAGCAGATAAGAAGAACTGGGATCCGAAGGCCAGCTTCCCCGGCAAGATCTTGCCGGGGTGGCCTGCGGAGCCCGGCAAGGCTTGGTGCCCGGCGAGGCTTGGTGCCCGGCAAGTTTCGGCGCCCGGCAAGATTCTGCCACTGTGCCACCACTTCGGCACAGTAACAAACCTGACATTCTAGGTCCTTCTTTGGACGCGTGGCGACGCGCCAGAGGAGGAGAGCTTAAGCGGTGCTGATGGGATGGCCCCTTTTTCCATCCCCAAGAAAGTGAGGACACCTAAACGGACACCTCATGGTGCATTAAATGCGTTTGTCCCAATCCATCAGGGGTTAGGTATGATACCCTATAGCTACTTTACACCTCAATGTATGTACATTTTGCCACTGTGGTGACCCCTTTGAGCATATAAAAGGAGGCCCAAGGCAACTGCTACAGAGAGGAGGAGAACTTCTGGCCCATTCTGCATGCGTAGCTGCTCTTTGAACGTACTGTTCATAGCGAGCGCTCCTGAAGGCTGGGCTCAAGAACATTATAAGAACACAAAGCAGGAGTAGGGTTTTATGCTGATCAGCAGCCTGAACCTGGGTAAAAACTTCCCGCGTCGATCGTTGGTTCTGCTCTTTGCGTATACCTCTCCCCCCGCCGAATCGTAAAGGGGTCTCTCGGGATCCCATAGGTGTCGTACCCCGACATCTTTGGCGTGCCAGGTAGGGGGATTGAAGGTTGCGTGAACCTGATCTAGTGATCGGCGTCTCAGTTTCTTCATCATCATGCCGCCCAAGAAGAAGAGCGCTGTAATGGCGCAACCGTCCACGTCCGTTTTGCCTACGCCTTCGCGTACGGGAGACGGCGTGGGTGTAGAAGGAAGAGGATTAGAACCCCCACGGCGTTCTGGGGATCCGAGCCTGGCGAGCGGCATCGTTCGCAGTGGCAGTGGTAACCTGCACGCCGCTGGATCTAGAGACGATGCTGTGTTGCCTACGGGTGGCACAACGAACTCCAGAGATCGGAGGGCGCCTGCTGGAGCTCCCGCGCCGGCGCAAGCTTCACGACCTACCCAGGTCGTGCATGACGAGCGACGTCATGGCGCTGGTGGTTCAGGGCGTCCCCATGAAAAGATTTCCGCGCATCAATCCCAAGATGCGCGGGACCAGCATGCACACTGAGCTGCTGGCGGAGGTGGCGCGCGGTCGCGTGACCGTGGTGGTGCTCCTTCTAATATGGTTAGGAGTCAGAGCACCTCACGTACCTCGCACCTGTCACCGCCGCCTACGCCAGTGGAAGCCTTGGCATGTGCGCAGCTGCTCCTCGATTTTTCTCCTGCCCCGGAGAAGATGGAGGAGTGGCGAGTTACTATCCAGAGCCTTATCGGTTTCGCCAACAAAGATGGACCGTGAGAGGCAGGGCCCTCGCAGCGGAGGCCCATCGATCCGGCGCGAGCCGATGTAGAGAAAACCGGAGGTGGTGCAACCACAGTGCACTCCCCTCCGCGGCACCAGCGGCGGCCGGCAACTCAGCAGGTCGACCGCCGTGAAGAAGTTTCCACGGCGTCATCCGATCCACGGATGCGCCGCGATCAGCGTCAAGTTCTCCAGGAACGAGGCAAGGAGAACGCTCGAACTACCATCGAGCAGCGACGGGAAGCGCGCTATCAGTCTGATAAGCGCGCGGGGCCGGCTGTCGACGAGCCTGCGCCAGGGGACGTAGGAGACTTGCCTTATGAGGTAGGGACTCCAGCATTTACCCGTGAGCTGCGGCAAGTCCGGTGGCCCAATTCCCGAACCTTCAAGCAAGAGGTCCCGGAGAAATATGACGGTAAGACCCATCCCTCGGAATTCCTAAGCATCTACACCATTGCGGTGCAGGCTGCCGGGGGCCGAGATGACAAGATACTTGCCAACTACTTCCCGTTGGTGCTCAAACCCAACGTCAGGTCGTGGTTGATGCATCTGCCGGAGAATTCTATTTCTTCCTGGTCAGATCTATGCCATCAGTTTGTTGGCGCCTTTGTTGGAGGCCACCAAGCTCCTGGCCAAGAGAGTGATTTACATATCATCCCTCAAAAGGAGGGCGAGTCCCTGCGCAAGTTTATCCAGAGATTTAGCCGGGTGCAGTACAATATTCCTGACGTTCACCCTGCCGCTGTCGTTAGCGCGTTCCACCAGAACGTGCGCAACCGCAAAATGCGGGAAGAGCTGGCAATGAACAAAGTCAGGAGTATTGCCGAGCTTTATGCTCTAGCTGATAAATGCGCTCGAGCTGAAGAGGGGAGGAGACTCCCTGGCGAGGCTGTTGGCGCGGCAGGCGAATCCGAAGAAGAAGATGCCACGGCCCCGTCAAGGAAAGGCCGGCGGCGGAACAGGAAACGCGGAGGCAAGGCCGTGCTTGCTGTCGAGGAATCTGACAACCCCAGCACCGCCAAGAAGGCCAAGGTTGGTGACCCCGGCAAGGATCTTGCCGGGTGTCCTTCCTGTCAGGCCTTGGCGGCTGCAGACAAGTCGGAAAACTTCGGCAAGCAGTATTGCAAGATCCATCGCACCAAGGGCCACGATCTCCAGAACTGCCGGCAAGTTGAGCAGCTTGCCGAGAAGTAGAGGGCCGAATACGAGAGGCGAGATAAGGAGAAGGCCCAAGATGGTGCTGACGGATCCGGCAAGAAGCGCGGTGGCCGAGGGGGTCGCCGCGACAAGGCCAAGCAACAAAAAGATAGGCCCGCTCGGGGCCGGGACAAAGAAGAGGATGATGATGAAGAAGATGATGAATCCAGTGAGCAAGAATTCCAGAAGGCTACGGAGGCCATGTGTATCGATGGAGGTGCCTCGCTGCATTCTTCCCACCGTCAACTTAAACAGTGGGTGCGGGAAGTCAATGCAGCAGAGTCATCTCCAGATGCATGTAGGCCCCTGAAGTGGTACAGCACGCCTATCATTTTCGACACCGAGGATCACCCTGATCTCACAACTGCGGTTGGGTGTTTGCCATTGTTGGTCTCGCCAACGATCCGCAACCTCAAGGTGACGAAAATGTTAGTTGACGGTGGGGCCGGCCTAAACTTAATCTCACCGGATGTGCTCAAAAAGCTCCAAATTCCCGACGAGGACCTCGAAGAAACGGGTACGTTTCAAGGGGTCAGTCCGGGAAGAACCCAGCCCAAGGGCAAGATCACGCTACCAGTGACATTTGGTAGCGAGCTCAACTTCAGGACCGAGAAGGTGGTGTTTGATGTCGCCAAGATCCCCATGTCATACAATGGGATCCTTGGTCGGCCAGCGCTGGCTAAGTTCATGGCGGCATCACACTACGCGTACAACGTCTTGAAGATGCCTGGACCGTTGGGCGTCATCACTATCCATTCCGACAAGAAGGATGCGCTCATCTGTGCCGACCAACTTTACCGGGAAGCAGTTGCAGCACCTGCCATCAAGGCACCTGCTCCTGCCGCTGGAACTCCCGGGGGGAAGAAGAAGACCGGCAGGAATCTTGGCGCGAACTCCGGCAAGCGCATCTCCTCGGAGTGCTGCGTTTCCGTCGAGGACGCACCAGAGAGTTCCACCGGCAAGAACAAGAAATCCAAGGCTGCCCCGCCGGAGACCAAGAAGGTGCCCGTCAGAGAGGACGGAACAGGGGGAACTTTCACCATAAGTTCCACCCTAGATGACAAATAGGAAAGCGCGCTCGTTGCTTTCCTGCGGGCGAATGTCGACGTGTTTTCATGGCAACCGTCTGACATCCCCGGTGTTCCCAGGAAGGTAATTGAGCACCACCTTGCTGTCTGTCCTCATGCGTGGCCCGTCAAGCAAAGGGTCAGGAAGCAAGCCTTGGAGCGGCAAGAATTCATTGCCGAAGAAATCAGAAAGCTGGAGGCGGCAAGATTGGTCAAAGGAGTGCTTCATCCAACCTGGTTGGCCAATCCGGTTGTAGTGCGGAAAGCGAATGGGAAATGGAGGCTTTGTATCGATTATACAGATATCAATAAAGCTTGTCCAAAAGATCCCTTTCCCTTGCCGCGCATCGACCAGATTGTGGATGCCACCGCTGGTTGTGATCTCCTATCCTTCCTTGATGCCTATTCAGGGTATCATCAGATTTTTATGGCAAAAGAAGATGAGGAGAAGACCGCATTTATCACCCCATGTGGTACATATTGTTTTATATGAATGCCTTTTGGGTTGAAAAGTGCCGGTTCGACATTTGCGAGAGCAATCCAAATTGGTTTTGAGCCTCAACTCCATAGAAATATGGAGGCGTATATGGATGATATAGTGGTCAAAACCAAAGACAAAGCGACACTCATTCAAGATTTAGAAGAAACATTTGCAAATGTGCGCAAGATCAACTTGAAGCTCAATCCTGAGAAGTGCGTGTTCGGTGTTCCTTCCGGCAAGCTCCTCGGATTCTTTGTATCTTGCTGGGGAATCGAAGCGAACCCCGACAAGATCAAATCTATTGAGCAAATTGAAGCGCCGAGACACGTCAAAGATGTGCGTCGTCTTGCCGGCTGTGTTGCTGCTCTAAGCAGGTTTATTTCCAAATCTGCTGAGCGCGCCGTGCCTTTCTTCAAAATTTTGAAGAAGGCAGGTCCAATGAAATGGACTCCGGAGGCAGAGGCTGCGCTGCAAGATTTGAAGAAATACCTTTCCTCTCCGTCGACGCTAGTCGCGCCTAAACCACAAGAGCCGTTGCTACTGTATCTGTCGGCAACAAATCAAGTGGTTAGTGTTGCGTTAGTGGTGCAGAGAGAGGCTGATGAGGAAACAACACCGGCGGCAAGACCGCCAGATGACGCGGCAAGATCTCCCCCGGCAAGGGTTGATCCCGGCAAGACAGGATCTGCGCAAACAGAAGAACCAGTGCAGAAGAAGAAGATGGTGCAGCGCCCAGTTTATTTTGTTAGCTCTCTTTTACAAGGAGCTAGGTCAAGATATTCTGTTGTGCAGAAGTTGCTTTTCGGCCTTCTTATGGCCTCGAGGAAGCTGCGCCATTATTTTCAAGCACATGAAATCACCGTCGTCACTGGCTTTCCATTGCAACGGATTTTGCAAAATCCAGAAGCAACCGGCAGGATCGTGGAGTGGGCGTTGGAGTTGTCGAGCTTTGGCCTCAAGTTTGAAAGCACTTCGACAATTCAGAGCAGGGCCTTGGCAGAGTTCATTGCAGAGCAGGGCTTTGAGCGCCTCTTTATGTTTTTGCTCCAGCTCCTGGGTCCGCCGCGCGACAAGCTTCTCGATATCTTCATCTTTGCTGCGAAGCTTGGCGGTGAGCGCCTGCTCACGTGCGGTGAGATCCTCCTCATGAGCATCAAGAGCAACGCGGCGCCCCATCAGGAGGGCATCTTCGGCAGCAATCCTTTGAGTAGCTTCGTCATGCGCCTTCTCCATATCGGATTGCTTCAGGAGGATCTCTGTCCACTGCTGGCTCACTTGTTCCCGGCCGGCAACCAACTCTTGAAGGGCCTCGGCGTGCCAGACTTGCATTTGTTCGACGCGCCTTTGAAAATCTGCTTCGGCTGCCTCAACAACTGCCATTCTGGAGTCCGCCTTATCTTTCCGGGCGCGGTGGAGAGCCTGGAGCTTGCGAAAATTCTCGCCCATGGCCTGAAGGAGCTGATCCTCTTCAGATTTGCCGCTGCTAGCGCTGGGACCGTCAACAACCTCGAGCCCGGCAGCAGCGATGATTTCTTCAAAAATTTCTCCTTCGGCTGGTGCCCCAATACTTGCCGTCCCCGGCAAGTTGACGAACAGGTTCTCGCCGACCTTGAGGTATTTGCTGGATGAGGGGCCTTCTGATGTTGATGGTTGGTCTTCAGCGACCGCCTCACCAGTGGCAGGGGGCTTCGTGGCCGGTGCAGCGCCTGGCGCTCCTGCGGCAGGAATGTCGTCAGTACGGTCATCAGCCTCCCTGTCGCCCCCTTTAGTAGGTTCCCTGGCGGGTTCCTCTTGTGCAATCTTGGCGGCCTCCCCGTCAAGAGCACCACCAGCCTCGACAGTGTCATCCTTGGTGGCCTCGCTGGCAGCAATCCTTTCTGCTTCGGCAGCGGCATCCCTGGCGGTCTCCTCGATGACAACGTCGACGTCCATGTGTTCCATCATGGGGAACTCTGAAGGACAAAGGAGGAAAGCAGAATAAGATTGAGATTGAAGTTTGAAGCGACTAAAAGACAGAGAGATAAGGGAAAAAGTAACAAGCACTCTGAGCCAATCGATTACCTGCGTCGAGCTGTAGAGAGGTGGCCTCGCCCTTCCCGGCAACTTCGGTTGCCGGGGGAGGGTTGCCGGTGTCCATGCTTGCCGGCTCCCCCTCAGTTAGGATGGGCTCGTCGGTGGAATCTCTTGCCGGGGACGTGCTTGTGGGCGGCGTAGTCGATGAAGGTGGCATGACAGGGATGTCTTCCGACAACTCTCCTTGTTGTCGTTCTTCTCCTGCGAGCCCGAGAATATCAGCGGCAAGAATGAAAGCCTCAGCACCCGCCAGCGGAAAAAGAACAGTGAACTTACGCTGGGGGCTGTGCTGGGGGCTGCGTTGAGGACTAGGCTCCGGGCTGACGACGATGGTTTCTGGCACGCTTGTGGAGCCTGCCGGGGGCTCGTCGCCCGTGGAAGTCTTTGTCCTCTTCGCCATCCTCTCCAGTAAGGTTTCTGCATCACTGCAGATACAATACGAGCAAGTTAGTAAGATCAATTCAAGATTGGAATATAAAAGCTGTGGCAAAGTACTCACTCTTCTTCCTCTCGCTCCGGACTAAAACCGGAGATGTCGAAGTCAACCTCCGCTGCGATGTCTGAGTGGGGAGGCGGAGGAGGAGTCCTAGGCCGCTTGGCTGTGGCAGGCGCCGGGGCAGCTTCCGGTGCGGTAGTACGAGACCCCCCTGCCGCCCCAGCAGTGACCGCTGGTGTGGGTCTCGCGTGCCGCGCACGCTGTTGACGAGCCCCCTACCGTGGCGCAGTCTTGCCGGCCACTTTCTTGCCGGGAGCCTCGCCGCTCGAAGAAGGCTGGCTTGCCGGGATGCCAGATGCAGCCTTCCGAAGAACATGCTTCGTCTTCTTCGGGGCTGGGAGCTCTTCTTGCGTTTCTTCTTCGGCCGTGTCCTCGCCGGACGAGCTCTCAGCGGCTGCGCTGCTCTGTTCCCCGGCAACTTTGTCCCTCCCGGCAGGTTTTATTTCCACTATTACCTCTACGTCGCTGATTTCCCATTCTGTGAAGCCGACGCTGCCGGCCTCCGCGGCAAGATTTGCCTCCTCCACCCTAGTAGCAATGTAAGCTACTTCTTGGTCGGTGGTGACTCGGATGAAATCTGACTCTTGCCGGACAGGTCTCTCTGTCAAGTTGTCAAAAAACTTCTGTGCTTCCTCCTCGGTTGGCTCGGCCCAGGTCGGGTCAAGACCGTGGGCGTTGAACATCGGCATGAAGGCGATGATTGACCCCAAGGCACAATTGTTGCACAAGGGGACAATCCTTGCCGGCAGCCGATGCTTGTCTTCGCGCTGGAATAGTTTTTGACGAAGAGCGCCAAGCTGCATAGTGGTCAGATTGTTGTTCAGCCCGGGGCGCAATCTCATGACATCTGCCGCGTTTCTATATTCCCAAGCTGGCCTTCCCCTGTTCTGCAAAGGGGCGATGCGGTGGCGGAGAAAGTCGAAGCCAATCATCTCCATCGTCAGCCCGGCAGCCTTCAGGTGGAGGATCCTGGTGGTGGCGATTGTGAGCCTCTCGTCCTCCGCAGCGAGATCGCTCCAATCCTTGCTGCGGATCACCTTCTGTTGTCGGGGAAGACAAAACGGATGGGGATCTGCTTCCTGGATCCAGCACCATTCAGCCCGCCATTCGGCCCACTTTTCACGGTAAACTCCTTCTGGGTATATTTCCTTATTCCAAGCCCTTGGAATCCAGGCGATAGAACCAGAGAGGGCCTCTCCTTTTTGGATGCGAGTGAAGAAGTAATGGCGAAAAAGAGCAGAATTGGGAATCACGCCGACAAAGTTTTCACAGAGATGGGCAAAGATGGACATGCAAAGTGCCGCATTCGGCGTGAAATCGAGAAGACGAAAGCCGTATGTGTACATGAAATCATTGAAGAAGTCGGAAAATGGGGGACAGAGCCCGCAATAGAAATACGCAGTGAAGAAAGGGTATCTGTCCGATCCACCTTTGGAACAAGCACCCGGGATCACGCGTATGGCAGGGTGAGCTTGTGTCCCCTTCGCCCACATGCACTGGTACCGCCCCTTCAGAGCTTTAGCATCGAGCAATGGGGGGAAGACGACATATTTCTTCCGCATCTTCACCAGTTCGCTCTCCAGGACATCGGCTTTCGCCTCCTTGCCCTTGCCTTTGCTGGCCTTGGGCGGCATGGCGGCTGTGAGGGCGGAAGCCGGGGGTGGAGCGAGCGTGGAAGCGGTGGGCGGAGGAGGAAAAAGCTTCGCTCTGGGCTTGAGAGGAGGAAGGCGATGGCGACGGCCAGATTGAGAAGAAGAGGGGGGTAAATAGGCTTGTGCCTCTGCGGCTTCTCCTTTTTATGGGGAAGGAGCGGGGCCGCCTCTTTTATTCCGCAATGTGAATGCGCCTCTATGGGCGCGTTGCGGTTGCAGCCTTTGAGGCACGCTTCCCACGTCACGCGCTCGGTGCGTGTAGTGGGGGGCACAGTAAAACAAGATATTTACGAGCAGTTAATCCCCTGCCACGCGTGCCCGTGCACTGTTTGGGCCTAGCCCAACAACGCCTCGCACTCGTGTATGGCCTAGGCCCGGGGGCTCCTGTCGGTGTACTAAGTATTGGGCCACTAGTACCCCGTACTTGTGCACGGGCAATTGTAGCCATTCTTGCGGCAAGGCTTGCCGGGAACAGCTCGAGGTCGATTCAAGCCACCAAAGAAATCACCAAGTCAGAGATCTGAGGGTCAGCAGATAAGAAGAACTGGGATCCGAAGGCCAGCTTCCCCGGCAAGATCTTGCTGGGGTGGCCGGCGGAGCCCGGCAAGGCTTGGTGCCCGGCGAGGCTTGGTGCCTGGCAAGTTTGGGCGCCCGGCAAGATTCTGCCACTGTGCCACCGCTTCGGCACAGTAACAAACCTGACATTCTAGGTCCTTCTTTGGACGCATGGCGACGCGCCAGAGGAGGAGAGCTTAAGCGGTGCTGATGGGATGGCCCCTTTTTCCATCCCCAAGAAAGTGAGGACACCTAAACGGACACCTCATGGTGCATTAAATGCGTTTGTACCAATCCGTCAGGGGTTAGGTATGATACCCTATAGCTACTTTACACCTCAATGTATGTACATTTTGCCAGTTGGTGACCCCTTTGAGCATATAAAAGGAGGCCCAAGGCAACTGCTACAGAGGGGAGGAGAACTTCTGGCCCATTCTGCATGCGTAGCTGCTCTTTGAACGTACTGTTCATAGCGAGCGCTCCTGAAGGCTGGGCTCAAGAACATTAATAAGAACACAAAGCAGGAGTAGGGTTTTACGCTGATCAGCGGCCCGAACCTAGGTAAAAACTTCCCGCGTCGATCGTTGGTTCTGCTCTTTGCGTATACCTCTCCCCCCGCCGGATCGTAAAGGGGTCTCTCGGGATCCCATAGGTGTCGTACCCCGACACGGGTACCTTAGTCTTGGCCTTCTTGCCGGTACTAGGCGTGCCCGATCCCTCAACGGTCATCACTGCCTTATCATTGCGCCTTTTATTGCACTTCTTGTTCTTCTTCTTCTGACTGGTGGCCTCGTCATCATCCTCTGAGTCGATGTCGATGCCATCCTCTTCTCCGGGGAGCCTCCTCCCCTCCTCTACCCGAGCACACTTATCCACCAGAGTGTAAAGCTCCTTCATAGTCTTGGGCAATTGAATGTTCATCTTGGAACATATCGGACAATTGCGCACGTTGGACTGGAACGCAGCTATCACAGCTACTGGGTGGATGTTTGGAATATTTCTGTGGACTCGGCTGAATCTCTGCATGTACTTCCGCAGAGTCTCTCCTTCTTTCTGCGGAAGGAGTTGCAAGTCACTGGGCCACCCTGGTTCTTGATGGCCGCCCGTGAAGGCTCCAACAAACTCATGGCATAGGTCAGCCCAGGTCAAAATGGAGTTCTCCGGCAGGTGCATCAGCCAAGACCTCACATTTGGCTTGAGTGCCAAAGGGAAGTAGTTGGCAAATACCTTCTCATCTCTTCCTCCGACAGCTTGAACAGCGATGGTGTAGATGCTCAAGAACTCTGCCGGGTTCAGTCTCTTGATACGTCTCCATCGTATCTACTTTTCCAAACTCTTTTGCCCTTGTTTTGGACTCTAATTTGCAAGATTTGAATGGAACTAACCGGGACTGATGCTGTTTTCAGCAGAATTGCCTTGGTGTTATTTTTGTGCAGAAATAAAAGTTCTCGGAATGACCTGAAACTTCATGGAGAATATTTTTGGAATAAATAAAAAATATTGGTGAAAGAATCAACAGAGGGGGGCCCACCTGGTGTCCACAAGGGTGCAGGGCATGTCCACCCCCCTAGGGTGCGCCCCCTGCCTTGTGGGTCCCCTGGACCTCCACCGACCTCAACTCCAACTCCATATATTCACATTCGGGATGAAAAATATCAGAGAGAAGGATTCATCATGTTTTACGATATGGAGCCGCCGTCACCTCCTGTTCTTCATCGGGAGGCCAGATCTGTAGTCCGTTCGGGGCTCCGGAGAGGGGAAATTGTCGCCATCATCATCACCAACCTTCCTCCATCACCAATTTCATGATGCTCACCACCGTGTGTGAGTAATTCCATCATAGGCTTGCTGGACGGTGATGGGTTGGATGAGATTTATCATGTAATCGAGTTAGTTTTGTTAGGGTTTGATCCCTAGTATCCACTATGTTCTAAGATTGATGTTGCTATGACTTTGCTATGCCTAATGCTTGTCACTAGGGCCTGAGTGCCATGATTTCAGCTCGGAACCTATTATGTTTTCATGAATATATATGTGTTCTTGATACTATCTTGCAAGTTGTAGACACCTATTACGTGTTATGATCCGCATACCCCAAGGTGACAATAATTGGGATTCTTTCCGGTGATTACCGTAGTTTGAGGAGTTCATGTATTCACTAAGTGCTAATGCTTTGGTCTGGTTCTCTATTAAAAGGAGGCCTTAATATCCCTTAGTTTCCATTAGTACCCCGCTGCCACGGGAGGGTAGGACAAAAGATGTCATGCAAGTTCTTTTCCATAAGCACGTATGACTTTATTCGGAATACATGCCTACATTATATTGATGAATTGGAGCTAGTTCTGTGTCACCCTAGGTTATAACTGTTGCATGGTGAATGCCATCCAACATAATTGTACATCACTGATCTAGTGCCTACGAGCTTTTCACATATTGATCTTTGCTATGTTACTTTTCCGTTGCCACTGTTACAATTGCTACAAAACTGCTACTATTACTTTTGCCACCGTTACCGTTACTTCCATACTACTTTGCTACTAAATACTTTGCTGCAGATATTAAGTCTTTCAGGTGTGGTTGAATTGACAACTCAGCTGCTAATACTTGAGAATATTCTTTGGCTCCCCTTGTGTCGAATCAATAAATTTGGGTTGAATACTCTACCCTCGAAAACTATTGCGATCCCCTATACTTGTGGGTTATCAAGACCTTTTTCTGGCGCCGTTGCCAGGGAGCATAGCTCTATTTTCTGAGTCACTTGGGATTTATATCTGTTGATCACTATGAAGAATTTGAAAGATAATCGAACCAAGATTTTTCCCTCTACTACGAGGGGGGGGGGTAAGGAACTGCCATCTAGCTCTGCACTTGATTCACCTTCTGTTTTGAGTAAGCTTGCGACACCTACACCTGCTTTTGATTATGATATGTCGCATGTTATTGATGATGCTACTTCTACTATGAATGATGCTTATGATGCTACTACTTTGCTTGATAAAACTGTGCCGCTGGGTGAATTACTTGATGAACATCTTGCTAGAGTTAGAACTATTGATTATGCTGAAGATGATGATATTTCTAAAACTGATAAAATTATTAAAACTGAAAACTTTGAAACACCTGATAAGACTAGCTCTCCTAGATATGAACTTCCTGTTATGCCTGAGGGCTATGTTATGGATGGAGACGTAGCTAGGGACTTTCTTGCTTGTAAGGATAGAGATGATCTTAAGAAATTATTATGCAAGTGGAAAGAAAAATCTTTGAATGCTAGAATGCAATATGATCCTAAGTTTGCTACTTCACCTATCTTTGTTACTGATAAGGATTATGAATTCTCTGTCGATCCTGAGTTAATTACTTTGGTTGAATCTGATCCTTTCTATGGTTATGAATCTGAAACTGTTGTGGCACATCTTACTAAATTGAATGATATAGCCACCCTATTTGCTCATAGGAAAAAATTCATTATTACTATATCCTTAAATTGTTTCCTTTCTCGTTAAAGGGTGATGCTAAGTTATGGTTTAATTATCTTGCTCCTGGTTGTGTGCGTAGTCCCCAGGATATGATTTACTACTTCTCTAAAAAATATTTCCCTGCTCATAAGAAACAAGCTGCTCTAAAGGAAATATTTAATTTTGTGCAAATTGAAGAAGAGAGTCTCCCACAAGCTTGGGGGAGGCTTCTCAAATTACTTAATGCTTTGCCTGGTCATCCTCTCAAGAAAAATGAAATACTTGATATCTTTTATAATGGACTAACCTATGCTTCTAGGGACCACCTTGATAGTTGTGCTGGTTGTGTTTTCAGGGAACAAACTGTTGAGCAAGCTGAATTGCTATTGAATAATATATTGAGTAATGATAATGATTGGACACTTCCTGAACCAACTCCGAAGAAAAGAGGTATTCTATTCCTCAGTCCTGAAGATATGCAAGAGGCAAAGAAATCTATGAAAGAAAAAGGTATTAAAGCTGAAGATGTTAAGAATTTACCACCTATTGAAGAAATATATGGTCTTGATAACCCGACACAGGTAGTAGAGGTGAATTCTATCCATAGATTTGATGAAGGTGATATCCCTTATAATAAGTCTGCTAGTCAATGCTTGGATGAGTTCGATAATTTTATTGTTAAACAAGATAACTTCAATGCTTATGTTGGTAGACAATTGAAACGTAATGCTTACATGCTTGACTGCTTGGGTAATTATATGAGTAGAACTATTAGTGATCTGAAAATTATTAGTAAACATGCTTCCATGGTTAAGACTCAAGTAGAACAAGTACTTAAGGCACAAGATGATTTGCTTAATGAGTTGAATAGTAAGAACAATGATAACGCTATTAGGGTTATGACTAGAGGTGGTAAAATGACTCAGGAACCTTTGTATCCTAAGGGCCTTCCTAAGAGAGTTGAGCAAGATTCTCAGAGAATTAATACTGATGCACCTAGTCCTAGTAATAAAAAGACAAAGAAAACTGATAGGACTTTGCATGCTTCTAGTGAACCTGTTATAGACACACCTGAGAATCCAAATGATATTTCTATTTCTGATGCTGAGACACAATCTAGTGATGAACATGGACCTAGTGATAATGTTAATGATGATGTTCACGATGATGCTCAACCTAGTAATGATAATGATGTGGAGATTGAGCCTGCTGTGGATCTTGATAACCCACAATCAAAGAATCAACGTTACGATAAGAGAGACTTTGTTGCTAGGAAACATGGTAAAGAAAGAGAACCATGGGTTCAGAAACCCATGCCCTTTCCTCCTAAACCATCCAAGAAAAAGGATGATGAGGATTTTGAGTGCTTTGTTGAAATGCTTAGACCTGTGTTTTTGCGTATGCGTTTGACAAATATTCTGAAAATGTCTCCTTATGCTAAGTATATGAAAGATATTGTTACAAATAAAAGAAAGATACCGGAGGCTGAAATTTCCACCATGCTTGCTAATTATACTTTTAAGGGTGGAATACCAAAAAAACTAGGAGATCCAGGAGTACCAACTATACCATGCTCCATTAAAAGAAACTATGTTAAAACTGCTTTATGTGATCTTGCAGCCGGTGTTAGTGTTATGCCTTTCTCTTTATATCGTAGACTTGAATTGAATAAGTTGACACCTACTGAAATTTCTTTGCAAATGGCTAATAAATCAACTGCTATACCCATCGGTATTTGCGAGGATGTGCCTGTTGTGGTTGCAAACGTTACTATCTTAACGGACTTTGTTATTCTTGATATTCCCGAGGACAATAGTATGTCGATCATCCTTGGTAGACCCTTTTTGAATACTGCAGGGGCTGTTATTGATTGCAACAAGGGCAATGTCACTTTTCATGTTAATGGTAATGAGCATATGGTACACTTTCCGAAGAATCAACCTCAAGTTCATAGTATCAATTCTATTGGAAAATTTTCAACTATTACTATTGGAGGTTTTGAATTCCCTCTTCCTACTGTTAAAAAGAAATATGATATTCTTATTGTTGGGGACATGCATATCCCCATTGAGGTAACCTAGTGTTATTCAAAAATTCTCCAGTTTCATGTTATTCGAAAGAAGTTTGTTAATAAGACTTGATCAACCTTGTTAATGGATTCCTTTTGATGAGCATGAGATTGATGAATTTAGAAAGCACAACTTTCTGTACCCACCTTTTACTTTCTGTTATTTAGAATAAATAAAGCAAAAATAGTATTATCTGTCTGTTTTCTGAATTATCCGTGCAATAAAAAATATCCCAAAAATAAAAGTTCTCCAAATGCCCTGAAAATTTAGTATGATTTTTTATAGAATATTTTAGAATTTCTGGCACTGAGAATGCACCAGGGAGATGCACCAGTGGACCACAAGGGTGGAGGGCGCACCCCCTGCCTTGTGGGTCCCACGTGGGTCCCCCTCACTTATTCCAGCACCCATCCACTTTGTCTTCCTTCAGAAAAAATCATCCCGTTGCTCAAACCCGTGTTCTAGCTCATCTTGCTACCATTTTCGATCTCCTTGTGCAAAACTCCATTTGCAAAACTGTTTTGGGGGATTGTTCTTCGGTATGTGACTCCTCCAATGGTCCAATTAGTTTTTGTTCTAGTGCCTTATTTATTGCAAATTTTTGCTACTGTGGTGACCTTATTCTTGAGCTTGCATGTCAAATTTATATGGTCCAAAGTAGTTTTGATGCATGATATAGCTTCTAGACACTTGTAGGAGTAGTTGCTATTAGTTTTGTTGAGTTTCGTTCACTTTTATTTTAAGTCACTAAAAATTTCAGAAATTTTTCAGAGGAAGAAAGATGTTTAGGAAAATGTACCAAGGTGGTTCCTCGAGGAAACAAACACCAAGGCTCGCGATACGTGAGCCGGACCTTGAACCACCAAGGGAAGCTCAAGTGCGGCCTTGTGAATGGCCATTGGATGAATTCATGGTTCATGCAGGTTTCAAGGATGAGTTTGATGCATACGTACAAAATGCTGGCCTTGAGGACTTCGTGTCAGATAAGTGCCAACAATACTATCACCTCACTGATTCATTCGTGCGAAGGTTTAAATTTACATCCCAGGGCAATACTCATACTGTCCTGTTTGATCTTTATGATAAATCTTATACCATGGACCTAGAAGATTTTTGTGATGCATGCGAAATTCCACAATGGAGTATTCTTAGTGAGCCCCGCAAAACTGAATACAATGGTTTCCTTGCTAGCATCACTGTAGGAGAAACTAGAAACATCACACAAGCCTCCATGGGGAGCATTCATTTTCCTGCCATACATTATTTTGCTCTCTTCATAGGCAGATGCATTAATGGTAAACATGATCATAGCCACCTTTGTGCATCGGATCTTTGTGTCCTCAAGTGTGCAGTGTTGGGTGATAAGCAATATAATTTAGGGGCTATTATTGCAAGAAGGTTACATAATAATGCTAATGATGGAGATTTCTTTGGTGGGATTTATGCCACCCGTTTAGCTAATTATCTTGAGGTACCCATAAGGGAGAATGACATTGAGTTACCACCTGCTTTCCTTGACTATAATGCTTTGGTACGCTATCAGTTTCTTGTGAGGAATGAGTAGTCCCTCCTGTACCGACTAATCTTTGACCGACAACGCGCTGTCCTTATTACTCTTCCTACTCCCGCCTTCTTTAACTTTCTGGTCAGTGGGAGATATTTTATAACCAGAGTGGAGGCAAACGAGTATGAGAGAGAGGTTGAGGCCACTTGCCTCCATGCTGCAGCCCTTCAGGCAATAGCTGCCACATCACAGTACAACCCCGACTACAACTTTGGATATCCTCCAGGCCAGCCGTGGCCGTAGACCAACTTAGGCCAAAAGCCTAAGCTTGGGGGAGTATGTATTTCTCACTCATATTACATTCATGTTCACACACTCATTCCAGTTGTCGGTGTTCATACTTTTTCATTGTATTATCCATGTTAGTTTATTTCTTTTTCTCGCTTTCTTCTTGTGTGTTTGAAAAACTTTGAGAAAATAAAAAAAAATTAGTTGTAGTTTCCTTTTAGTTTCCTTTCCATGTTCATTTAGTTATAGTATTAAAAGAAAACCCAAAAAGATTACTTGTTCTTCTTTTGCTTGTTGGGAGCTTTCCCGTGTAAATAGTTTTTCTCGTTCTTGTTTTACTTTCTTCAGAAAAACAAAAACTCCAAAAACATTTCAGTGTGTTTCTTTGAAATTCTTTTCTTTGGGGGTCGAGAGGAGAAGACCACGATGAAAATGATGAGTGGCTCTCATATGCATTATTGTTGATCTAACAAAGAGCCTATATTACCTTGTCTTCTCCTTTGAATAAATGTTTGCAGATTCCAGCTTAGTCCAATGCATGTGCACTATTATTATTATCCACGCCGTTTGGTCGTGCAAGTGAAAGGCAATAATGACGATATTTGATGAAATGATTGAGATGAGGAAAAGCTGGTATGAACTCGACCTATCTTGTTTTTGTAAATATGATTAGTTCATTGTTCTTGATTCAGCCCATTATGAATGAAACATGTTTGCAATGACAATTAGAGATTATAGTTACTCATGCCATGCTTAATTAGCTAGGAGTTTATAATGGTTTACCTTGCGTGCCAACATGCTTTTAAAATGGTTATGATGTAGTATGATAGGATGGTATCCTCCTTTGAATGATTCGAGTGGCTTGACTTGGCACATGTTCACGCATGTAGTTGAAACAAAATCAACATAGCCTCCACGATATTTATGTTCATGGTGATTTATATCCTACTCATGCTTGCACTCAATGTTGGTTAATCTCAATGCATGTTTATTACTGTTGTCACTCTCTAGTTGGTCGCTCCTCAATCCCTTGCTACCTTCACTTGTACTAAGCGGGAATACTGCTTGTGCATCCATATCCATAGACCCAAAGTTGTTCCATATGAGTCCACCATACCTACCTATATGCAGTATTTACCTGCCATTCCAAGTAAATTTGCATGTGCCAAACTCTAAACCTTCAAATGATAATCTATTTTGCATGCCCGAATCGCTCATGTAGCGACTGGGGGCTGTCAGTATCTTCCATGCTAGGTGGGTTATTCTCATGATGAGTGGACTCCGCTCGTCATTCATGAGAAAATGGCTGGTAATCGGGATGCCCAGTCCCATGATCAAATCAAATCAAAATATAACTCCAAACAAAACTCCCCCAGGATTGTTGTTAGTTGGATGGTACCTGTTGTTTCGGACCAGCCGTGGAATGTATTTGTTGGTGGTGGGGGAGTATAAACTTTACCATTCTGTTTGGGAACCGCCTATAATGTATGTAGCATGGAAGATACCGAGATCTCTTGGTTTTTATGTTGACAATGAAAGCATACCGCTCAAAATTATATTCATCTTTGTTTCAAAAAGCTCGAGCTCTGGCACCTCTGCAAATCCCTGCTTCCCTCTGCGAAGGGCCTATCTATTTACTTTTATTGTTGAGTCATCATCCTCTTATAAAAAGCACCAGTTAGAGAACACCACTGTCATTTGTATGCGTTGTTATTAATTGATATTGAGTATGACTGTGACTAGATCTCTTTTACCATGAATTACAATGTCTAGTCAGTCCTTGATCTTCACGGGTGCTCTGCATTTATGTTTTGCGGTCTCAGAAAGGGCTAGCGAGATACCATCTTGTTACATCATATCAAGATTGTTTTGAAAAAGTGTTGTCATCCGAGATTTATTATTATTGCTCGCTAGTTGATTATGCCATTGATATGGGCGAATGTGAGACCTAAATGTTATTGTGAATATGGTTAGTTCATAATCTTTGCTGAAAACTTGAATGTTGGCTTTACATATTTGCAACAACAAGATCAAACAGAGTTTGTAAAAGTTTTTCTTTATCACTTTCAGTTTATTAACTGAATTGCTTGAGGACAAGCAATGGGTTAAGCTTGGGGGAGTTGATACGTCTCCATCGTATCTACTTTTCTAAACTCTTTTGCCCTTGTTTTGGACTCTAATTTGCAAGATTTGAATGGAACTAACCCGGACTGACGCTGTTTTCAGCAGAATTGCCTTGGTGTTATTTTTGTGCAGAAATAAAAGTTTGCAGAATGACCTGAAACTTCACGGAGAATATTTTTGGAATAAATAAAAAATATTACCGAAAGAATCAACAAAGGGGGGCCCACCTGCTGTCCACAAGGGTGCAGGGCGTGCCCCCTGCCATGTGGGTCCCCTGGACCTCCACCGACCTCAACTCCAACTCCATATATTCACGTTCGGGGAGAAAAAAATCAGAGAGAAGGATTCATTGCGTTTTATGATACGGAGCCGCCGTCACTTCATGTTCTTCATCGGGAGGCCAGATCTGGAGTCCGTTCGAGGCTCCGGAGAGGGGAAATCGTCGCCATCATCATCACCAACCTTCCTCCATCACCAATTTCATGATGCTCACCGCCATGCGTGAGTAATTCCATCGTAGGCTTGCTGGACAGTGATGGGTTGGATGAGATTTATCATGTAATCGAGTTAGTTTTGTTAGGGTTTGATCCCTAGTATCCACTATGTTCTAAGATTGATGTTGCTATGACTTTTCTATGCCTAATGCTTGTCACTAGGGCCCGAGTGCCATGATTTCAGATCTGAACCTATTATGTTTTCATGAATATATATATGTGTTCTTGATCCTATCTTGCAAGTTGTAGACACCTATTATGTGTTATGATCCGCATACCCCAAGGTGACAATAATTGGGATTCTTTCTGGTGATTACCGTAGTTTGAGGAGTTCATGTATTCACTAAGTGCTAATGCTTTGGTCCGGTTCTCTATTAAAAGTTGGCCTTAATATCCCTACGTTTCCATTAGGACCCCGCCGCCACGGGAGGGTAGGACAAAATATGCCATGCAAGTTCTTTGCCATAAGCACGTATGACTATATTCGGAATACATGCCTACATTATATTGATGAATTGGAGCTAGTTCTGTGTCACCCTAGGTTATAATTGTTGCATGATGAATGCCATCCGACATAATTATCCATCACTGATCTATTGCCTACGAGCTTTTCACATATTGATCTTTGCTATGTTACTTTTCCGTTGCCACAGTTACAATTGCTATAAAACTGCTATTGTTACTTTTGCCACCGTTACCGTTACTTCCATACTACTTTGCTACTAAATACTTTGCTGCAGATATTAAGTCTTTCAGGTGTGGTTGAATTGAAAACTCAGCTGCTAATACTTGAGAATATTCTTTGGCTCCCCTTGTGTCGAATCAATAAATTTGGGTTGAATACTCTACCCTCGAAAACTGTTGTGATCCCCTATACTTGTGGGTTATCATCTCCCATCATACTTTTCTGGTATCTCTAGCTTGAACGTGCGAGTGGATGGCCAACGTACTTGTCGCAGCTCACGCGTGAAGGCAGGGCACCCAGCCTCGAAAGGCAGGTACCCGCCTTCGGCGAGTGCAGGCTCGTCGACGTCGGGGCCATCAAGCCTGTCAGACTGGCGGTGGGCGTCGCGGCGTCGCTCGATGGTGACACACGAGCCTTCCCTTTGCCTGTCCTCCAAGACTTGCCGTTGGCCTTGACACGCTCGAGGGTCGGATGAATCCATCGAGACGTCGTCAGGTTCTTGGTTGCCCGGCTCCCGCGCCGACTGCCCTGGAGGGGACTGCACCGTGGGGGTGGGCCCTTCCGCATGGCCAGCAGCGGGGGCCGTTGTCGTTGCCTGGGGAGGCCGTGACGGGCCAGCTCGATGCGATCCTCCCGCCTCGGCGAAGCTAATCAAGCTCTGAATGGTGGCTCTCCATTCATCCATCTGATTGGCTTGTTGTCACGCGAAATCACCGCGCAACACCAGGATATTTGTCGTACTTTCGTGACAACGAACGATTGCTTTACGAGCAAAGCAACAAAGATTTCCTCGCTTTCGTAGAGGAGAGACAACTGTTTTCCAATGCAAAACGGCAAAGGTCAACCAAACCCTAGGGCTGCTAGGGCTCGGCAAGAAGTAACGACAGAAAATAGACGTACGTGAAAATAGAGTTTGTATTGATAGATCGATTGGTGTTTTTCTCTCAATCGGCCGTGGCCTATATAAGGCATGCGCGACTTGGCGTACACAGTGACTTGCCGTACAGGAATACAACTCCAAAACTAGAAGCGAATTGGACTTGATTCGGTTACCATGTAGTACACGCCTACAGAATCTACATGCTATCGTATTTGGCCATATTCATGTACAAACACTCTTGTATATATGAATAAAATATTCCAGCCACATCGCGATCACACTAAATAATATAGTGGCTAAGCATACGTACAAATACATTGAGCCCACAAGGAAACTATTTAAATATTCCGGCAACGTCGCAAATCAAACTGGATAATGGCCATCAGTACTAAGCATACTTCATATATGTAGATATATAGCCCATGCATGCAGCACACCCATGGTTCAGTTTACCATATGATTCCTCTTAGGACTTGTATCTTCACCTTCCATGAAATTTCCTGTGGCAATACTTCAAAAATGCATTAACCGATTAGCTTGATAAATCATTGACTTAATTTGGCTCATCATATACTAAGTAGCCAAATTATACCATCAACACATGCCCCCTGTTTTTGGTACAATTGCATTGACCAAAATTACTATAGCAGTCGCCGTGGGATGAAGTCGATCACTGATCATATCATTACTCAGGGCGATGTCCAAAGATACATTAGCCAAATTTGCTTAGGGTGATACTTGGAATAACATATTGGCCACAACATGTTCAGGCCTCCTGCCACATGCTAGGATAGTACTTCTTCAAATATTTTCCATTGAGAGCTTTCGACAACTTATCTCCCTGCAAAGATTGTACAAAATATGAAATTCCAGGAACAATCTCTACAATTTTATATGGGCCTTCCCAACTCAGCGACCATTTGCCGAATTTCCTATCTTTAGTTCCAATAGGTAAAATCGTTTTCCACACTAAATCTCCTATTTGAAACGATTTTTCTCTCACCTTTTTATTATAAGCCTTGGCTACTCTTAATTTTTCCTTCTCAACTTCTCGCAAAGCTCTTAATCTCTCTTCTGAAATGTCATCTATCTTATCCATCATCAAATCATTATAATCTACAGCCGACAAATCATTTTGTCTGGCCACTCTAAGATCTTGTAAATTAACCTCTACAGGTAACACTGCCTCCTGACCATATACTAGATCATACGGTGCTACTTGAGTTGCTCCGTGCTTAGATATACGATGAGCCCATAAAGCTTCTGAAAGTACCTCATGCCATCTTTTCGGATGCTCCTTGATTTTCTTTTTTATAAGCTTAGTTAAAGTTTTATTGCTAGATTCGGCCTGTCCATTAGCTTGAGCATAATAAGGCGACGAATTTAGCAATTTAATTCCTAAAGATTCGGCAAATTCACGAAATTGGTGAGACATAAAAGAATGATAGAGGCGGGGGTGTCCTGATCTTTCGATGAGATGATAACTATCGATTTGGTGGAGTCGACTTTGACGATCCGACTACAAACGTGCATGACATTGCGCCTTAGCAATCGCTAAACCAATCTCCCGAGGTTACTGACGATGCTGGAAGCACGATCAGCCTGACCACGAAGGTCTATTCCTGCACGCAATCGAAGAACAAGCAAGAATATGATAATGCAATCTGAATATTGCGAATATAGATGAAGTATTGATAAAGGTGGGGATCCAAAAGCGGTCTTGGTCTGGTCGTTGGACACAAACGAAGTACACGAAGTTGCAATGGCTAACTTTTAACTAAACAAATCCCCCCAGGAAAAAGCTACTAGATGGATCTACTTATATAGGAGTAAGGGGTGGCGGCCAAGTAGGTGGGAGGACGTCCCAAGGCAGCCTAAAACTAACCCTAGGTCGTACAAGGCCAATGGGCCCAAGTGGAGGTGATGCAACACCTTTGGACTTGTAGTTTGACTCGGATTCTGCTACAGCATCAGATTGATTCGATGACAACTCAACACTCCGGATGAATTTGAAGGTGAAACCAATTGGGTTAGAAAGAGCACGAAATCTACTTTCCAACAAAAAAAGAATCACCCAATTCGGAGTCCGTATAAAATAGTTCTTCGTGTTTTGAGTCAGGTATGTCTGTGCAGTCCAAATCTGAATCCAGAACGTGAGAGACTTGGACTCTATCTTCTCTTGGCCCAAAAGTGACGTGAGAGGACTTTTTGAACAGCACATAAACTTCTCTTTTTCCCTTATGTTCATATGTGGATTGTACAAATGTCCAATACACCTGCAACTAGACATGGCACAAAAGTTTGTGAAGTATTTTTGTCTTGGATGACATAAATAAATTATTGCATAGTTTGCATTAGAAATCACCTCACAAATATACATGTATGCAATATTTTTGGTCATATCCAAGGTAGTCATGTCCTCATCATCCTCCCCTTCTTGAAAACAAAGCCGTCCTCGGCGTTGCTTAATCTGAAATGTGGCTAACAAAAGAGACAAGGTGTACATGTTGTATATGTATATGTCATCCATTTTTACTTCCCTTGATTTTTGCACATATGACACATGTATACATGAGTAACTTTCATAGTTCATAAAATGTAAAGCCAAAATATTATCACAAGTATTAGAAGACATGAAAATATTGCAACTCAATTTGCACATATAAGTGAAGCTCTTATTCATATCAAAGGATTGACAATGTTCATCATTAAACCATCCCAACATTGGTGAATAAACCTTACTTGCATCAAATTTACATGCTACAACATGCTTAAATAAGCAAACATGCAATAAGTCATTTGACACAAAATCATCACCAAGATTAGAGGTCATATCAAAATGATTAAACATTGTTTCTTTTGCATCAACAGTTAATTCATTGGGTGCACTCAAAATTATTGATACTTCAACTCTTTGATCACATGACGCATTCATGACAGTAACACGATTCTCTAAAATAGCTGGTGTGCTCAAATCAATAGGTAACACAACACATGATGTATTCGAGTTAACTAGGCATGCATCATTCTCATGTGAAAGTTGAAAATCTGTACCTTTGTCATTACCTCTTATGATCAACTCAGACGATGTAGGCACTCTTGGAGGTGATGTGTCACATGATGGAGATGATGTAGTCCTCGCAACAACGGATATGGTTGTCATAGTACGCCTAGTAGTTGGAGAAACATCTGTATCAACACTTGGAATGTGCACCGTGCGCTTGTTCTCCTTGTGGCCAACACATCGTTTTATTTCCTGTTCAGCTTTGCAAGCAAGACGAAACAAATGGTCCATAGGATAACACTCTTCATGAATTAGAATCTCTTGAATATCACGGTTTAATCCTCCCCAAAATCTATCCATAAAATCTTCTTCACTTTCTTCTAAAAATGAGTGCAATAATGTAGTTTGTAAATCATCATAGTATTTTGTTACCGTGTCAGTGCCTTGTTTTAAATGTTGTAATTTTTTAATCATGCCACGAGTATAATAAACATCAACGAATCTATCTCTCATGACAAGTTTTAAATCATCCCAAGTAATAGATATAAGATCAGGGTTTAACCGACAATATTCACTCCACCAAACTAAAGCAAAGCTACTAAAAGTACTAACAGCAGCTTGAAATTTTCCACGCTCATCAAAATTATGGGAAGCAAATATAGCATTTATTTCGTACTCCCATTCAATATATAAATCAGGCCTAAAACGACCAGTAAATGGTGGCATGGAAACATTAACCTGATTATGTGCATTCTGATGTAATTGCTCCTCTTGTGGCGGTTGTTGTATTTTCTTAGGTGATGGCAAATCTCCCACGATCGATGAAGCCCAAGAACTAACAACTCCGGAACCTGCCATGATTAGTAGAAACAAAAAAAAATCGAGAATAATGTTCCTATGAACTACTAGGATGTGGTGGTAAAGCGCTCACAGTAAAGCAAATATCAATATCTTACAAGTTCTTACCATGCAGCAGGTGGTGACGGGCAACCAGCGGTGTCAAATAACTTCGAAGATTGAGTAAAGCGATTGCCAGGTGAACGTACGTATACACGGTGTAGAAATATGTGGAGCTGGGTTGGCTATATATGGTAGCAAAAGATTAGCAATAATCAATTCAGAGATGCAATGTTGAATAAACGCTTAACGACGGTACTGTGCTGGTCCTAGGCTAGACCGGACTAGAGACACGAGCCTAGAATACTAATGAGGTCACGGCATAGCACAACTAGCATCAATAAAGGATATGAAGTAGCTCTGGACAGCAAGATATAAGTGAAGATCACAATGGCAGTAAAGATAATGATGAGAAACAACTACCAAGTAGCATATACCAACAATTCTCTCTCCAACTTTACTCTATAAAAGTTTGTGCCAATTTTATGATAATTTTTCTTAAGAAAGGCACTGACTCAAGCTTTAAAATGCAAAAAGAATCACTCAATTCTGAGCTGATATGAGGAGTCAAAAAATTCTAAAACTGGCCTGAAAAACTGGAACAAACTGTGTTCGCGAACTTCGGAGGGAAAAAAGACCTATTTAGAAGCTGATTTTGAGGTGTCAAATATTGAACTTGCTTCTGCAACTATTTAGATGCAGCTCATCGCTAGCTTTAATTTGAGTACTCATGGAGCCAAAACAGACTTCGTGTGAAAAAGATATGCCTATTTTACTAAACACTGCGCAAAACAGATTCCAATCCGAATTCAGCTACGAGATTGAGTCTAGATAGATCCGAATTTTGTGTTTTTTTTTTCTTCTCTCTTTTTTTTCTCACACTTTTTCTTTTCTTTTTCTTTCTCTCTTTTTTTCTCTGACTTTTTTTACCTTTTTTTCTCTCTCTTTTTTTTCTCTGTCTTTTTTTTCCTCTCTCCCTCTTTTCAAAACAAACTAGATAAGATGCAGATTGGATCAAGCAAAGATGTGAACGACCTCAACTATGATTATGACAATGAACGGTGGGTAGCACGTGGTGGAAATTGACGGATGGGATGGTAGATAGTGGAAGGAATAATGATGCAGCGGTGGCGTGACTAATGTGAACAGAACTCGAAACTCTAAACGAACTACACACTAAGACCAGCAACTCGACACGACGATGCAACCGATAATTCAACTATACAAGCACTGAAAAGAAAAATGTGAAGGCTCAGACTGGCTTGGATAAAGGATGAACAGATCTAACTTTTTTTGTGGCTTTTTCTTTGGACAATAGGTAAGAAAATAAATCTAATCTAGGGATAACTGGAAATTCTCACCGAGCAACCTGAAAACTGATACCACTTGATAGAGGCGGGGGTGTCCCGATCTTTCGATGAGATGATAACTATCGATTTGGTGGAGTCGACTTTGACGATCCGACTACAAACGTGCATGACATTGCGCCTTAGCAATCGCTAAACCAATCTCCCGAGGTTACTGACGATGCTGGAAGCACGATCAGCCTGACCACGAAGGTCTATTCCTGCACGCAATCGAAGAACAAGCAAGAATATGATAATGCAATCTGAATATTGTGAATATAGATGAAGTGTTGATAAAGGTGAGGATCCAAAAGCGGTCTTGGTCTGGTCGTTGGACACAAACGAAGTACACGAAGTTGCAATGGCTAACTTTTAACTAAACAAATCCCCCCAGGAAAAAGCTACTAGATGGATCTACTTATATAGGAGAAAGAGGTGGCGGCCAAGGAGGTGGGAGGACGTCCCAAGGCAGCCTAAAACTAACCCTAGGTCGTACAAGGACAATGGGCCCAAGTGGAGGTGATGCAACACCTTTGGACTTGTAGTTTGACTCGGATTCTGCTACAGCGTCAGATTGTTTCAATGACAACTCAACGCTCCTGATGAATTTGAAGGTGAAACCAATTGGGTTAGAAAGAGCACGAAATCTACTTTCCAACAAAAAAAGAATCACCCAATTCGGAGTCCGTATGAAATAGTTCTTGGCATTTTGAGTCAGGTATGTCTGTGCAGTCCGAATCTGAATCCAGAACGTGAGAGACTTGGACTCTATCTTCTCTTGGCCCAAAAGTGACGTGAGAGGACTTTTTGAACAGCACATAAACTTCTCTTTTTCCCTTATGTTCATATGTAGATTGTACAAATGTCCCATACACCTGCAATTAGACATGGCACACAAGTTTGTGAAGTATTTTTGTCTTGGATGACATAAATAAATTATTGCATAGTTTGCATTAGAAATCACCTCACAAATATACATGTATGCAATATTTTTGGTCGTATCCAAGGTAGTCATGTCCTCATCAAAGAAGCACCTTGATCAGTAGTTAAAGTTTGAGGAATACCGAATCTATGAATAATATGCTCTAAAACAAAACTAATAACTTCCTTATGAGTCATATTTTTTCAAAGGAACTGCTTCAGTCCATTTAGTAAAATAATCTGTGGCAACTAGGACGAAGCGATGTCTTTTAGAAGATGAAGGATGTATTTCACCAATAAAATCTAAGCCCCATCCTCTAACCGGCCACGGCCTAATTATGGGATTTAACATAGACGCAGGCGCTAACTGTACATTACCAAATTTTTGACATGCCTCACAACCTTTATAGTACCAAAAACAATCCTCTAGCAAAGTCGGCCAATAAAAACCCGCTCTTTTTAATAACCATCGCATTTTGTGAGCCGAGTGATGTGTCCCACATATTCCTTCGTGCACTTCACCCATAGCTACTCTAGACTGATCAGAATCCAAGCACTTTAAAAATAACCCATCTATTGTTTGGCGATACAACTCGTCGTTAAACAAAGTATATTTTAAAGCTTGTCGCTGAATTTTCCTATCTCTCATTTGACTTGGATCCTTTAAATGATTAACTAGAGGAACTCTCAAATCACTTGGTTCTAAATTATTTGCTAATTCGGTCGTTTGTAACTCATTCACCGAATCTGCAGTACATTGTACGGCTAGTTGTTCAACTGTCCTAGGCCCAAGTGCACCCTGTGGCAAAGTATCCAACATTATAGACTCAGCATGCATCGGCTTGTCTAATATAAAAAACATTCCTTTACTAATATGATAACCGGATGCTTGTTGTGCTAAACAATTAGCTCTAGAATTCTCTTCTCTAGGTATATCATGGATGGTGAACGTATCTAGAGATTTAATTATGTCTAAACATTGGTCCAAATAACTATTTAATAACCCATCAAAACATTGAAATTTGCCTTTAATTTGTTCTACTACCATAAGCGAATCCCCAAAAGTATCTATATCCTTTACGCCCATATCAACCAAACTTTGTAAACCAAACAGCAAAGCTTCATACTCAACTTGGTTATTAGTGCAAGGATATTCCAAACGGACCGATGTATCATAAACAACATTATTAGGTGAAACTAAAACATTACTGATGCCTTGCCCATCCCTACAAATTGATCCATCAAAATAAAGCTTCCATGGGCATACACTAACATAATTAATATTTTCATCATCATTAATTCTATGATCAACAATAAAATCGGCGATAACTTGACCCTTCACAGTACGCAACGATTCATATGTTAAATCATATTCTATTAGCGCGTAAGCCCACTTTCCAATCCTACCACTAAGAATCGGTTGTTGCAACATGTACTTAATGACGTTGGCCTGGCAAGCTACCACACACGTACTAGAAAGAAGATAAGACCGAAATTTGGTACATGCATAATATAAAGATAAGCATAACTTTTCAATAAACACGTACCGACTTTCGGCGTCGAGCAAACGACGGCTTAAGTATGCAATAATGTATTCTCTCCCGCTGTTCTCTTGCACCAACACCGCACCGATCACCCTATCTTGTGCAGCAATGTACAACCTGAACGGTACACCGGACTTGGGCACCCGCAATATTGGAGGATTCGACAAGCATCGCTTTATATTATTAAAAGCATCTCATTGCTCTGCCCCCCAAGTAAATTCGGCCTCATTCTTTAGCCGAAGTAGAGGAACAAACGATTCAATTTTCCCTGCAAGGTTAGATATGAATCGTCTCAAGTAATTAATTTTTCCTAACAATTTTTGCACATCCCTTTTACACATGGGTTCCTCCAAATTTCTAATTGCCTCCACTTTCATAGGGTCAATCTCTATGCCATTTTCATGAATTATGAAGGCTAAAAACTTACCGGCCGACACGCCAAAAGCACATTTGAGTGGGTTCATTTTTAATCCATACCGACACATCCTTCCAAAAGCTAATCTTAAATTGGCTAAGTGATGATCAAACCCATCCGATTTAACAACTATGTCATCAATATATATTTCTAGTACAATGCCTAGAAGATCATGAAAAATTAAATTCATAGCTCGTTGGTATGTAGCGCCGGCATTTTTCAACCCAAATGTCATAACGACCCTCTCAAATAAACCAACAAAACCTGGGCAACGAAAAGCAGTCTTGGACATATCTTGTTCGGCCATAAATATTTGATTATAACCTGCGTTACCATCTAAAAAACTAATTACTTTATGCCCCGAGGCATCATTAATAAGCATGTCGGCTATAGGCATAGGATATTCATCTTTTGGAGTAGCCTTATTCAAATTTCTAAAATCAACACAAATTCTAATATTACCAGTATTTTTCTTTTCCACGGGCACAATATTAGAAACCCAATCTGCATATCTACACGGCCGAATAAACTTAGCTTTTAACAACCGGTCAACTTCTTCTTTGATGCGGTCATACAAATTAGGATTGCAACTTCTACGAGGTTGTTTATGCGGCCTAAAACAAGATTTAATAGGTAATCTATGTTCTACTAAATCTCTACTCAAACCGGGCATCTCAGTATAATTCCAAGCAAAGCAATCAACGAATTCTTTAAGTAATAAACATACCTTACTTTTCTGATCGGCTTTCAAGCTAGCTTTGATAAATGTAGGCCTCGGAATACTTCCATCACCAATATCAATTTCTTCAAGTGGATCAGCCGATGAGAATCCCTATCCAAGCTTTTCCATGTTATCAAAATCTTTAATAGTTTCATGCATATCGTTCTTTGTGGAACGATACTCCTTCGTGCGTCTTTGCAGCCACTTAATACTGTCATCTTTATTCATCATTTATATAGATAAATCATTAAGCCGAGCTACATTAGCTGGCTATGCATTTATAGGTACAAAACCATCTCTACCAATACTAATGTAATCATAGTCTGATAAATCCCTACTGGTCAAACATGGCATCTCAACGTGTTGCCAATCAACCGATGCCTCTGTCAAAGCAATACAAGAAGAATTGTCTGCCTCAATCACCTCAACATCATCATTAACCCACTGAATTAAGCATTGATGAAGAGTAGAAGGAATGCAACAATTTGCACGAATCCAGTCGCGTCCCAAAAGTATATTATACCGGACTTTGACATCGACAACAAAAAACGCAGTCGGCAATGTTTTACTTCCGACTATGAGCTCCATAGAAATAACACCCTTAGACTCGGACAATTCTCCTGAGAACCCACTAAGTCCCATATTGGTCTTCATTAACTCGCTCTCTTTTCGGTTCAGTTTAGAAAATATCGAAAAGGGCATAATATTAACACCTGCACCGCCATTAACAAGCATGCGACCAATAGGCTTACCATCAATGTGACCTCTGATAATTAATGGTTTTAGGTGCTGTCCATGCTTCTCTGGTTTCTCAAAGGTAGCATTCTTTGGGCCAAGAACAAGTTCAGCAATTTCAGCCTCGGCGCGTGAAATTCAGCAAGCAACGCGAACACCATATTAACATCCATATCAGTTGGTACATCTCTATTATTCTCTGAATTTTCTGCAATAACTATGTCATCCGTATTTTTATTTTCCTTCACTGCAATGCGCTTCTCCTTCCAAGTTTTTGTGGATATCATTGGTTTATCTTGATTGAACCATTTATCGCGCTTCTTCTCAGCTATCTCTTCCTTTATTTCCAATGTCCGCAGTCGCTGTACACGTCATTTCTGAGTGTGGATAAGTCCCTTCGGGCACCACTAAGGTGCTGGTTTGGTCCCTGGTGCGACTGACTTAATTTTGCTGCCCCTCGGATCCTTTGGCCTGTACTGACATATTGTTGTTACTGGGACAAATACTTTGTCTTTGGCTGAAAAACCTCCTTGCTGATCGTATACAGTACTGGCATTAAATCCCTGGCCGCGTACATTGCCTGAGTCCCAACGTGTAGATGTACTAGTATTAGACTTGAAACTCCTCAGAGGCAAACTCTTGGACGTTCCTGTGCAATAATTCTTTATGACCAAATCAGCTTGTGTGCTAGCCGATTTAGGCTTCTGAATAGTACATGAGGATATAGCATCTGGCCGTGCATGCGGGTCATGCCCAGAATTAGTTTTCTTTTCAAATTGATTAGACTGGACAGCTTGCCGCAACTTTACGCCATTACTTTTCTCCTCTGTACTGAGAGCTTCTTTTGAGACACTGCTTGTTCCTGTACAATTGACAACACCTTCATCTGACTGGTGTTCCGCTATTTTCAGACCATGAGCAGCATCTAAATCATCTGCACTTTTTCTGGGTTTAGGATCGGCACGTTTCACCGGCACCCATACACGCTTGTGGTCGCCCTTATAATTGTTGCGCTCTGCACTGCGTACCGGTGATCGACCTCCTCGAATCTCGATGGCGTTATGTGATCTAGCCTGCTCATTGAACCGAGCCCTTTTCTCATGTATGTTTGGTCTGAACATAGGCCTCGGCGGGATCCATCCCGGCTGAAAATAACCTACTGGCCCTGTAGGATATGGCGCCCAAGGATTAAACCCCCATGGAGGAAACTGCAGATACATAGGAGGTGCACAACCCCAATATGTTGGCTCCATTGCAAAATACGGCTGTTGGTCATATGCACTTCCTTGACATTGCTCATGACTGTGAGGTCCAGAAGGAGATCTAGGACGCTTATTAGCTCCGAGCCGATTAAACACTTTGTTGGTCTTGCGTGAGGTATATTTTTCCAACAACATGCTAACTGTCGGCTTTGGCCTTGGAGCTTGTCTCCTTCCTCCGTTGACTTTCCACACTCCTATTTCTGGATTTTTTGGTTTGATCATCCTTGGAGGAGCACTGTTATCAACAACATTTTTCTGTCTTGCAGATTTGGTCTGATCCGACCGAATAAGCATTTTTTTGCTCTCAAGCTCGACCACATTGATAGGAAAAGGGTCGCTGTCGAGCTTCATCTTAGAACCTTCTATAAACGTCAATCGTCCTTCATTGATGGTTGATTGCACCTGTCGACGAAACACGTTACAATCATTAGTAGAATGAGAAAAATAATTGTGCCACTTACAGTAAGCTCTTCTACCCAATTCTTCTGGAGGTGGAATTACATGACCCTCTCTCACTCTAATCAATTTATTTTGTAGTAACATATTAAAAATTCTATCACACTTGCTTACATCAAAAGTATATTTAATTTCGTCTCTTCTAGCAGGTGTAGGTTTCAAAGCAGAACATGCAAAAGGTTTTGACTTTGGCGCTTGAACCCATTCGACTACACATATATTAACATCATCCCCACTAGCCGAATCACTATCACAGTCTAAGGCATTAACCGCATGGTTATCTTTCTCTTTATTTCTATTATCTTTAAACCGGCTATATTGTTTAATTTCCTTAGCCCGGTTTTCTTGCGCCAAAGCCTTCTGCAAAACTTGATTAACATCTAAAAGTTCTTGTCATTCTAGTTTATCCTTAATATGAGCGAGAAGACCCGAAAAGGCAAGATCAGCTAAATCCTTTTCAGCTATGGTCAAGCTGAAACATCGGTTTTTGACATCCCTAAACCTTCTAATATAATCATGAACGTGCTCATTATATTTCTGCCTAACCATAGTTAAATCTGAAAGCCGAAGTTCTGTTTCACCGCTATAAAAATACTCATGAAATTTTTGCTCCAATTGTGCCCATGTTGAAATAGAATTAGGAGCAAGCGATGTAAACCAAGTAAATGCAGTACCGGATAAAGATAAAGGAAATAATTTTAATCTAAAAACATCCGATGTGCCGACCTCGCTGCATTGTGCTAAAAATTGTCCTACATGCTCAAAAGTAGATCTACCATCTTCCCCCGTAAATTTAACAAAATCTGAAATTCTAAACCAACGAGGATATGGTGTCGAGTCAAAGTAATCAGGGTATGGTTTTTGATATGCACCCGCTCTACCCTTAGGTTCTAAACCAAATTCTCTAAGTATACTAGCAAGTTGATCTTTAAAATTATCATTGGGCTATGGAGAACTGGCTTGTGGAGCAGACGAAACACAAGCACGTGGTGGAAATTCCGGCAAAGAAATTGGAGCATGCGAAGTTTGCAATGGAGGTCCACTAAAATATGAATCAGGTACCGGCCCATACGGAACCCCGGTACCGACAGGCGGCAGTGGTGGCGTACTATATGCCACTGTCCGATAACTAGGCTGTTGTAAATTAGAATTAAAACCAAAATTTTGGTTATTGCTATGTGATTTTGTGGAACCGAAGTCGAAACAATAGGAGCAGTAGTACTAGGAACAAAATTATTAGCCGAACTACCAACATAGTTCCGGCCATCCAGATTATTGTTTAAAGGGACGTGAGGCTGCATAGCATTAACCGATGCACTAGGCGTATGTATATTACTTGCAGATTGTTAAATCTGCTACTGTCTGGTGGCATCGGTCTTTTTCTAGAATACTCATCATTGACTTGCAGCACTAATGAGCGTACATGACCATGTAGACAATTTTCAAGATCTTTATTAAACTGCACCTTAAACTCTTCAAGTCTATTAGCTACTGCTTGAGTAATTATACGTGCTGTATTTTCCATATCAGAACCATATTTACTAGCTACGGACACATCAATTAGATGAGCAATTTCTTCGGTTGACTTTTTTACCTGAGTGTTAAACGCATCAGATGGGATTGGAACTACCTTTTTGACGACGCCGTTCCTCGTCTTCGCGTATCCAGCCAACTTCAACTTCAATCTCTCAACCTTCTCTTTCTCAAGCTCTTCCTCAAGTTCGCGCCGATAATCTTCTGACAGATCATCGAGCGTGACGACGATGACGTTCTCCAAGTCGATGTTGCTCCCATTCCTGGAATCGGTGCTCATCATGTGCCTCTTCTTCTTCTCGTCCCCAGCGGAGTCGCCAATTGTGTTGTCACGCGGAATCGCCGCGCAACACCAGGATATTTGCGTACTTTCATGACGACGAATGTTTGCTTTACAAGCAAAGCAACAAATATTTCCTTGCTTTCGTAGAGGAGAGACGACCGTTTTCCAATGCAAAACGGCAAAGGTTAACCAAACCCTAGGGCTACTAGGGCTCGGCAAAAAGTAACGACGGAAAATAGACGTACGTGAAAATAGAGTTTGTATTGATAGATCGATTGGTGTTTTTCTCTCAATCGGTCGTGGCCTATATAAGGCACACGGGACTTGGCGTACATGGTGACTTGCCGTACAGGAATACAACTCCAAAACTAGAACCGAATTGGACTTGATTCGGTTACCATGTAGTACACGCCTACAGAATCTACATGCTATCGTATTAGGCCATATTCATGTACAAACACTCTTGTATATATGAATAAAATATTCCGGCCACGTCGCCATCACACTAAATAATATAGTGGCTAAGCATACGTACAAATACCTTGAGCCCACAAGGAAAATATTTAAATATTCCGGCAACGTCGCAAATCAAACTGGATAATGGCCATCAGTACTAAGCATACTTCATATACGTAGATATATAGCCCATGCATGCAGCACGCCCATGGTTTAGTATAGCATATGATTCCTCTTAGGACTTGTATCTTCACCTTCCATGAAAACTCCTGTGGCAATACTTCAAAAATGCATTAACCGATCAGCTTGATAAATCATTGACTTAATTTGGCTCATCATATACTAAGTAGCCAAATTATACCATCAACACGGCTGTCGACGGAAATCTCAACTGCAGCTGGGCCCGCGCCATGGCCTCCGAAGCGGTGCTTGGCATGGATGTCGATGAAGATCGTAACGTCGCCCGGCTCCTGATGGTGCCGGTAGTGGTTGCGTCGTGCTCTCGTCGTCGTGAGCCAGTCGCCAGGATGGTCTGGTGACAAGGTGGAGGCGCTTGCGGACCAGCGGTTTCGTTTAGTGCATCGGCTGGGTCAGCTTGCTCCGAGGGTGGTGCATGCCCTGCGGCCGCACCCGTAGCGGGGCGGCCGGAGGATTGCGATTCGCCCCAGAGCGAGTGCCACCACTGTGGCTGTGCCCTTCGGCCGGGCGGAGAGGTGCACACAAAATGATCTCTCTACCCGTACCTCGTAGGGCATGACCGCTAGGATGTTGTTGCTGTTGTCCTTCTCCCGTGCCTCCCGCTCCTGTTTCGGCCACAGGGGAGGTGGTGACGACGCCGCCTGCGTCGACCACATCCCCCGCAGCGTCCACATCCCCCGCAGTGTCCACATCCCCAGGCGTCCCCGTAGCCCCCGCGGTGTCGATGGTCGCGGGTGGCGGGGCCTTCGAGGAGGACGGCTGGGCAGCGGCACCGGGTTTCTTCTTGGGCACCATGGATGATGGAGCCGTTGATGAAGAGAACGATGATGAAGATGACGCGCTATGTACGCTTCTCGGGTTCGCGCAATCGCAACCCCCTACCTGGCGTGCCAAAGATGTCATGGGAAACCACGGCCACCTATGGGGCCATGAGCCCCTTGTGGTTCGGCAAGGGGGATGAGCACATTGCACAAAGAGCGGAGAACGTCGTGCAGCACGGCAGAGATCACACGGGCGATTTTACCCAGGTTCGGGCCGCCGTGAGGCGTAAAACCCTACTCCTGCTTTGGTGGATTGATGGTGGATTATGGTGGAAATGCAGCACTCTTGCCCGGCAGGGTTGCCTCGGGGCGAGAACCGCTACGCGCGTACAAGTGTACAAGGGTCCAAATCCTTTCTATGGTTGCCATGGGCCTCCTTTTATAGATCAAGGGGTCACCACAGTGGCAAATCAGTTAATGTGTACTGATTAGATAGCAAACAGTGCTATCATACCTAACTCTGCAGGCAGGGCAGAGCGCATTAAATGCGCCGCTTAGTGTCACATCATGGCCTGCCCGGCACGCCTTGCCGGCTGTTCGGCCACCTTCTCTCCTGTCTGCATGACACGTCGCTGGACGGGTGTCATTTGGAGGTGATTTCTGTAGGAAGTGGCTGCCATGTGGCAAAGAACAGCCACTTAGTCACCTTGGGGCTTGACACCACACCGATTGATGACTTGCGTCGCTGTGAGGTGGTGCGGTGGAGCCTTGGCGGGGTGTTTTGCCTTTGTAGGACCCGGCAGGCCTGCCGGGATGGTCTTGAGGCTTGCTTCCGGGGCAACCTTGACCTTGCCAGGCTCGCCTGTCCAGCAAGGGAGGTTTTCCCTTAGTGGTGTCTTGCTCCTTTGGCTTGACTTGGTCTTCTTGATCTGCACTCTAATTCTTCAAAGAGCTGATCTCTTAAGCTTGGTCTAATCTTGGATGTTGCAATCTTGATCTTAGGCCCGTGCATAGTCTGGGCAACGGACCCAGGGTTTGTTGCACCGACAGGAGGCGGTCGCATCCGAGATCAAATCATGGTGCGCGACGATGGCCGTTTCGATGATCGGACCAAGAGGGGATCCGGAAGCCGAGGCCCCGGGATTATCAGGCGTCTCGGACAAGGCCGAGAAGCCGATGAAGATCATATCACCTCGAGCATCGGCGTTGTATTCCAGGTTGCCGAACCTGATGTGATGCCCACGGGCGAAGTTGTCGACCTGGTTGAGATGACAGGCCGAATTGGCGTGCAGAACAATGCTGCCAAACGCAAAAAGTTGACCGGGGACGAAGACGTCTCCGGTGTTGATGCCGTCTCTGATGATCAGGCGGGCCACCGATCCTTCGGCGATCCGACAGCGGAACTCTCAATGAAAGCACCAACGTCGGTGTCAAAGCCGGTGGATCTCGGGTAGGGGGTCCCGAACTATGAATCTAGGATCGATGGGGAACAAGGGACGTGGGACACGATATTTACCCAGGTTCGGTCCCTCTCTAGGAGGTAAAACCCTACGTCCTGCTTGATTATATTATTTGTCTATATCAGGATTACAGAGTCGATCTACCACGAGATCAGATGAACTAAACCCTAAACTAGTAAGATGGTGATTGTTCTCTTGGCCTCTACGGACTAAACCCTCCGGTTTATATAGACACCGGGGGTACTAGGGTTACACATAGTCGGTTATAACAAGGGAACAAACATGTCGAATCTTCCATCTTGACTTGGGGTGTACGCCAAGGCACAAAAAAAGGTCTTCGGTCCGGATATAGTGCAGCCCAACTCTCCGGCCCATTAGAGATAGGCCAGCAGCCTGAGGACCCCCTAGTCTAGGACTCCGTCAGTGGGCTTGGGCCTGACTAGGCACTGTGGCCTGGTGTACCAAGTGTAGTTCCATCTGGCGAGGTGGGCTTGGGAACCCTGCACACATTGTTTGGGGCTGTAATGGAAACTTCGGCCGGACTTCCCTTGCGAGTTCAGCCTCAGATAGGCGATAAACCTAGAGTAGAGTCTTGCATGGTAAGTTAGGTTGTGGCCAACACCCTTGCCAGGCTTCCGCTTGAAGGTTGCCGAGATACATTACGTGTATAAGGTGGTAAGTGGTGAGAGCATGTGTGAACAAGTACACCCCTGCAGGGTTATTGAACTATTCGAATAGCCACATCCTCGGATATGGACTACTTGGAGACTTATATGGTTCATATATAACTTTAAGTTGATACTCTCAAATGCCCAAGATAAGCGTGAGTGCTATGGATGGCCTTATCGTAGGGAGATGGGAGAGAATCCATAGTAGTGTATTGTTGTGGTGACTAGTGGACTCGTGTGTGCTTTCTCACCTCAAAGGAATTACTAATAGTCGTAGTACAGGATAGCCACAGAGTCAAAGCTGGCTTGCTGCAGTTAAACTCCACTACCCCCTTTATTGATACTCATGCATATGTAGTTAGTTCTGATGTATGTCTTGCTGAGTAACTTTGTACTCACGGTTGCTTAATTTATGTTTTTGCAGAGGAGATTTCAATCTCACTAGTAGTTCCATGTGGTCTTCAACAAGTAGTTTGGGAATCCCATACAGTGATCTAGTTCCTATGGAGGGTCTTGTAGATAGTTAGGCTTCCACAGCCTTTTTCATTTCTAGATGTCTGTACTCATACATGTTATGCTTCCGTTGCTTGTATGACTTTGTATGTTGGGTCATGAGACCCATGTTTGTAATATCATGTTATGTATGGCTCTTCCGAACCTTATCTATAGTTGAGTTGCAGAGTTATGTTGTGATGCCATGTTGTGCATCACATATTTGCCTGTCATGCATACGTGTGACATGTATTGCTATGTGTGGGGTTCGACACCTAGTTGTGTGCCTTTGGTAGCCCTTCCTACAGGGAAATGCCTCCTAGTGCTTCCACTAATCCTTGGTAGTTCGCTATGTCGGCGTGGAGCCGCGATCTATGGGGCAGGGCTGCCGCTTTGCTGGTTCGGCTGGGGGTCAGTTGACATGAAGAGCAAGCACAACAGGAGGGGCCATAGTTTCTACCCAGGTTCAGGCTGCTGAGAAGCGTAAACCCCTACTCCTACTTTTATGCATTGGGTGAAGGTGGAAGAAAACACACGGAGCTCTCCCTCGGCAAGTCACTAGGAGAGAGCAGCTGCACGGATATCTATGTGTGTGGCTTGCAAGGTTTCGAACCCCTGTAAAGCTTGCCCTGGTCCTCCTTTTATTGCTCAAGGTGTTACCACAGTGGCAAAAAGGTCATTACAGGGTGATTAGCTGATGCAGATCTATCATACCTAACTCTGCTAGTCAGGACAAAAGTGCATTAAATGTACTGCTAGGTGTCATGTGGAGGGTGAAATCCGGCAAGGGTGATGCACCGCTTACCCACCTACCTCTTATTATCATGACACGCCATTAGGATGGGTGTCAAAAAAGGTAATCATCCTCCCCAGCAAGTTGACACGCATGGGCTGCCTCCACCTAATCACCTGCGGGCTTGACACCTCGCTGACCAACGACCAGCTAGCCAGAGAGGTGGAGCGCTGGCGTTCGTCGGGAAGCCCATGCTCGAGGGGCTTGCTGGTCGGCGACTTGCCGACTCGCTTTTGCCGGGGTGGGCTGCTTTTGTTGTGAATCATGTGGCTTGTTCCATGCCTTAGTCTTCTTAGTGCACTTCTTGATCTCATGAAGAGTGGCTTCTCTGGTTTGGTTGTGAATGCCCCGTCAATGTCCGTGGCCAGGTATGCTACCACCGTCCATGCACAAGTCAGGAGTACTAGGGACCCCGTTCCTAGTGCACCGACACACTACTCCTCCGAAACACATGGATTGACCGACATGTATCCTTCTTTGCTCATGTGCATGTCCCTATGGGGAAATGTCATCCGTTGTTCCTTTAAGTCCTTGTAGCTTACTATGAGTTGGGTTCATATGTTGATTCCCGACACGTGCATTGCTGGGTTACCTATGTCTGTCCCTATACATTTGTGCCACCTTGGTCTACAACTAATCATGTCGACATGGGTTATCTGTCATATGGAATCTAGCGACACACTCATATACATGAGCTAAAAGACGCAAACGGTCACGGCCAAGGTAATAGCTGCAGCCATGGGAATATCGTGCATGAGGCCTCAAAGTGATATGATGTGTTACCTGCTAGATCTGTGTGCCTTTAGATCGGGTTCTCGACACTTATATTCTAAACCTAATCTAAATGATCGTCGGCGCCTGTCGGTGCAACAAACCCCAGGTGTGTTGCCCAGACTGTACACAGGCTAGGAAACAAGGTTGCAACATCCAAGACAAGACCAAGCTGAAGAGATGGATCTTTGAGAAATCAAAGGGCGGATCAAGAAGACCAAGACAAGCTAAATGAGCAAGACTCCACTATGGAGAAACCTCCCTTGCCGGGCAGGCGAGCCCGGCGAGGTCGAAGGCACCCTGAAGATAAACCTCAAGACTGCCCCGACAAGCTTGCCGGGTAGGGCGGACTACCGCGCCAAGGCTCCACCGCTCCACCTCACAGCGACACAAGTCATCGATCGGTGCGGTGTCAAGCCCCCAAGTGACTAAGTGGCTATTATTTGACACATGGCAGCCACTTCCGAAGGAAATCACCTCCAAATGACACCCGTCCAGAGACGTGTCAAGCAGACAGACAAGAAGGTGGCCGAACAGCCCGGCAAGGCTTGCCGGGCATGCGACGATGTGACACTAAGCGGTGCATTTAATGCGCTCTGCCCTGTCTGTAGAGTTAGGTATGATAGCATTGTTTGCTATCTAATCAGTACACAATGACTAATTTGCCATTGTGGTGACCCCTTCATCTATAAAAGGAGGGCCATGGCAACCATAGAAAGGATTCGGACCCTTGTACACTCATACGCGCATAGCTGCTCTCGCCTCGAGGCGACCCTGCTGGGCTAGAGCGCTGCGTCTCCACCACGGTCCTCTCATCAATCCACCAAAGCAGGAGTAGGGTTTTACGCCTCGCGGTGGCCCGAACCTGGATAAAAAATGCCCGTGTGATCTCTGCCGTGCTGTACTACGCTCTCCGCTCTTTGTGCAATGTGCCCTTCCCCCCGCCGAACCGGAAAGGGGCTGATAGCCCCATAGGTGGCCTTGGCTTTCCCATGACATCTTTGGCACGCCGGGTAGGGGGAAGCACTTGCGCGAACCCGAGAAACATACACTGCACGTCATCTTCATCATCATTTTCTTCATCGACGGTTTCATCATCTATGGCGCCCAAGAAGAAGCCCGGTGTTGCAGCTCACCCGTCCACCTCGAAGGCGCCGTCACACGTGGCCATCGATGCCATGGGGGCTACGGGCACGAACGGGGATGTGGACGCTGCGGGGGACATGGTCGGCGCAGGCGGCGTCGTCGCCACCTCTCCCGCGGTCGAAACGGGAGCAGGAGGCACCGGAGAAGGACAGCGCCAGCAGCATCCCAGCGGCCATGCTCCACAAGGTGCGGGTGGAGAGATCATTCCGTCTACACCTCTCCGCCCCGCCGAAGGGCACAACCGCGATGATGGCGCCCGCTCTGGGGCGGACCGCAACTCTCCGGCCGCCCCCGCTGCAGGCGCGGCCGCAGGGCATGCACCACCCCCGGGACGAGCTGACCCGGCCGATGCACCGAACGGAGCCGCCGATCCCCAAGCACATCCACCTCGCCGCCATGCCACCCTGGCGACTGGATCTCGGGATGAGAGCATGGCGTTGCGACTACTGGTACCGTCAGAAGCTAGGCGACATTACGGTCTACATCGTCATCCATGCCGAGCACTGCTTCGGAGGCCATGGCACGGGCCCAACTCCTGTTGAGATTTCTGCCGGCGGCTGATCAAATGGATGAGTGGAGAGCCACCATTCTGAGTCTGATTGGTTTCGCCAAGGCGGGAGGATCACAGCGAGTGTGCCCGTCATGGCCTCCGCAGGCGGCAACAACGGCCCGAGCCGCTGGCCGTATCGAAGGGGCCACGCCCACGGTGCAATCCCCTCCACGGCAGCCGGCGCAGGGGCCGCAGCAAGAACCCAACGACGTATCGATGGCTTCATCCGATCCTCGAGCACGTCGAGACCAGCGGCGAGTCCCGAAAGGTAGGCGAAGGGAAGACGCGCGCGTCACCATCGAACAACGCCGCAAAACCCAACGCCAGTCTGATAGGCGTAATGGCCCCGACGTCGACGAGCTCACGCCCGGTGAAGGTGGGTACTTACCTTTCGAGGTTGGGTGCCCCGCCTTCACTCACGAGCTGCAGCAAGTCTGTTGGCCATCTGCTCGCACGTTCAAGCTAGAAATACCAGAGAAGTATGATGGGAGACTGAACCCGGCAGAGTTCTTGAGCATCTACACCATCGCTGTTCAAGCTGCCGGGGGAAGAGATGAGAAGGTATTCGCCAACTACTTCCCTTTGGCACTCAAGCCAAATGTGAGGTCTTGGCTGATGCACCTGCCAGAGAACTCCATCTCGACCTGGGTTGACCTGTGCCATGAGTTTGTTGGCGCCTTCACGGGCGGCCATCAAGAACCAGGGCGGCCCAGCGACTTGCAGCTCCTTCTGCAGAAAGAAGGAGAAAGTCTATAGAAGTACATGCAGAGATTCAGCCGAGTGCACCAGAACATCCCAGATATGCACCCGGCAGCTGTGATAGTTGCGTTCCAGTCCAACGTACACAACCGTCGGATACGTTCTAAAATGAACGTTCGGTTGCCCAAGACTGTGAATGAGCTATACACTCTGGTGGATAAGTGTGCTCGGGTAGAAGAGGGGAGGCGACTCCCCGGGGAAGAAGATGGTGTCGACATCGACTCAGAGGACAACGAGGTGCCACCGACCAGAAGAAGAAGAACAAGAAGCACAACAAGAAGCACAAGGATAAAGCAGTGATGACCATTGAAAGATCGAGCGCACCCAGTACCGACAAGAAGGCCAAGACCAAGGTTCCTGGCAAGGAAGCTGCCACGTGCACTGATTGCCGGGAAGCCGCGGCTGCTGAGAAAGCTGGGAAGGGTGATGGGACATACTGTAAGATCCATCGGACCAAAGGCCACGATCTTCAGGAGTGTCATCAGGTTGAGCAGCTCGTCAAGAAGCAGAGGGCGGAGTACGAGAAGCGTGATAAGGAGAAAGATCAAGATGGCGCTGGCGGGAAGGGCTGGGGCGGCAGAGCAAGTCACCCCGGCAAGGCTCCTCAGTAGCCGTGAGAAGAAGGATTGCGACGATGAGACTGATGAAAGAGATGAAGAGGAAACCAACGAGCAGGAGTTCCAGAAAGCCACTGACGCCTTGTGTATTGACGGGGGTGCATCTCTGCATTCCTGTCACCGCCAACTTAAACAGTGGGCACGTGAAGTCAATGTCGTGGAGCCAGCGGCAGATTCTCGGAAGCCGGTCAAGTGGTCCTGCACTCCCATCATCTTTGACGAAGAGGATCACCCTGACCGCGCCATCGCGGTAGGGTGCTTGCCATTGTTGGTCTCATCAACAATCCGCAACCTCAAAGTCACGAAGATGTTGGTTGACGGTGGGGCCGGGTTGAATCAGATTTCTCCAAAGGTCATCAGCAAACTCCAGATAGTAGATGAGGAGCTCAAGGTTACTGGTACGTTCCAAGGAATCAACCCCAGCAGGAGTCGTCCTAAGGGGAAGATCACACTACCGACGACGTTCAGAGGGGAGTTAAACTACCGGACTGAGAAGATCGTGTTTGACGTGGTTGACCTCCTCCTACCGTACAATGGAATCCTTGGTCGCCCAGCCCTGGCCAAATTCATGGCGGCATCCCACTATGCCTACAACACTTTGAAGATGCCAGGACCAATGGGCGTCATTTCCATTCCGTCGGACAAGAAAGATGCAGTCATATGCGTGGACAAGATGTACCGGGAAGCAGTCGCTGCAGAGGCTGCAGAAGCCATTGCTCCCACCAAGGAAAGTAAGAAAAAGAAGAAAGCTAGCAAGGATGCCAACAAGGAATCCGGGAAGCGTACCTCTTCGGAGTGCACTGCGCCTGTTGATGACTTGCCGGAGAGTTCCAATAGCAAGAGATCCAAGGCTGTTGCACCTACTGTGAACAAGGTCCCGGCAGGGCTGGCTGGTGCTGATGGTACATTCACCATCAGCGCCACCCTCGATGACAAATAGGAAAGCGCGCTCGTTGCCTTCCTGCGGGCGAATGTTGATGTGTTTGCTTGGCAACTATCTGACATCCCCGGTGTTCCCAAGGAGGTAATCGAGCACCACCTTGATGTCTGCCCACATGCCCGGCCCGTCAAGCAGAAGGTCAAGAAACAAGCTTTGGAACGGCAGTAGTTTATTGCCGAGGAGATCAAGAAACTTGAAGCATCTGGTTTGGTCAGAGGAGTGTTGCATCCAATATGGTTAGCAAATCCAGTGGTGGTGCGCAAGGCGAATGGGAAATGGAGGCTTTGCATAGACTTCACAGATCTAAATAAGGCATGCCCGAAGGACCCGTTCCCCTTGCCGCGCATCAACCAGATTGTGGATTCCACCTCCGGGTGTGACCTGCTTTCCTTTCTGGATGCCTACTCCGGGTACCACCAGATCTTCATGTCCAAGGAAGACAAAGAGAAGACCGCGTTCATAACCCCATGTGGCACGTACTGCTTTGTACGGATGCCCTTCGGGTTGAAGAGCGTCGGATCCACTTTTGCTAGAGCAGTACAGATTGGCTTTGAGTCCCAGCTGCACAGAAACATTGAAGCATACATGGACGATACAGTGGTTAAAACAAGAACAGAATGACTCTCATTCAGGATTTGGAAGAGACCTTTGCTAATCTTCGCAGGACCAACTTGAAGCTAAATCCAGAGAAGTGTGTGTTTGGTGTTCCTTCTGACAAGCTACTTGGCTTTTTTGTGTCCCATCGAGGGATAGAAGCCAACTCCAACAAGATCAAGGCTATCAAGCAGATTCAAGCACCCAAGACAGTTAAGGACGTGAGGTGTTTGACTGGATGTGTTGCTGCGCTAAGCAGGTTCATTTCCAAATCTGCCAAGCGTGCCCTGCCGTTCTTCAAAATCTTGAACAAGGCAGGACCCATGGAGTGGACCCCAGAGGCAGACGCTGCGCTACAAGAATTGAAGACCTATCTTTCCTCTGTGCCCACTTTGGTCGCTCCCAAACCACAAGAGCCGTTGCTGCTATACCTAGCGGCAACCAATCAAGTGGTTATTGCAGCACTGGTGGCGCAGCAGGAAGTGGATGAAGCGGCAGCCACAGCCACTGTTCCCTTTGGGGAGGAAAGCGAACCCGTCCCGGCAAGGTCAGATGCAGTTCAAGACAAAGAAGAGCAAGGCAACAAAGACAGTTCCAAGGTTGCAGCAAACAAGAAAGTGGTGCAGCGCCCAGTATACTTCGTCAACTCCCTACTACAGGGGCTAGATCGAGATACTCTGGCATGCAAAAGTTGATTTTTGGCCTCATCATGGCCTCAAGGAAACTGTGCCACTACTTCCAAGCCCACGAGATCACGGTTGTCACCTGCTTCCCCTTGCAACGCATACTCCGAAACCCCGAGGCCACTGGCAGGATTGTGGAATGGGCTTTGGAGTTGTCCAGCTTTGGTTTGAAGTTTGAAAGCACGTCAAACATTCAGAGCATAGCACTAGCAGAGTTCATTGCGGAGTGGGCGCCAACTCCTGATGAAGAAGTGTTGGAGACAGTCATCCACGACAAGGAAGCGCCCCAAGAATGGATTATGTCTTTCAATGGTGCCTTCTCCCTACAAGATGCAGGAGCTGGTATGCTTCTCGTTGCCCCCACTAGGGAGCACCTGAAGTACGTCGTTCAGATGCATTTCCCCCGGGAGAAGGCTACCAACAATACTGTAGAGTATGAAGGGCTCCTTGCCGGGCTCAGGATTGCAACAGAACTAGGAATCAATAAGCTGATCATCCGCGGAGATTCGCAGCTTGTGGTGAGGCAAGTCAACAAGGATTATCAAAGCCCATTGATGGAGACATACGTCGAGGAAGTGAGAAAGTTGGAGGAGCGCTTTGACAGATTGCAAACAGAGCACGTGCCCCGTGCGGAAAACAACATTGCTGATCATCTGTCAAAGTGCGCTGCGCAAAAACTCCCTGTGGAACCAGGGACTTTTGTTCTTCATCTGACTCAGCCCTCCGTATCCCGGGCAACAATGGCCAGAAAGAGGAGGAAACTGGACTTCGGTAAGCCTCTCCCGGCAGAGCCTTTCGAAGCCCCCGGCAGAGAGCTTGGCGGGAACAACTCCCCTTCGATTACTGAGCTGCACCCTCCCGCTAGACCACCAGTCCCCGCGGTCGAGGAGTGCGCTCCCACGAATGAGGAGGTACCGCTGGTCCTCGTTTCTAAGCCCCTAGCCCCAGCTTGGGCACGCCACATAGTCCATTTCCTCCAAACAGGAGAACTTTCCGAAGAGCAAGAAGAAGCTGAAAGAGTAGCTCGGAGGGCCAGTATGTATCAGTTTGTTGACGACACGCTATACAGAAGAAGGCCCAACGGTGTGAAATTGAAGTGCATTTGCCGGGAAGAAGGAAAGGAACTGTTGGCAGATATACACAAGGGTATGTGCGGCTCCCACATTGGATCAAGGGCTCTGGATGGAAAAGCCTACCGATAAGGTTTCTATTGGCCCACGGCCCTCCAAGATGCAATTGAGCTAGTCACCAAATGTGAAGCCTGCCAGTTCCACTCCAAGAACATCCATCAGCTTGCCCAAGCTCTCTAGACGATCCCTTTGTCATGGCCCTTCTCGGTCTGGGGGCTCGATATCTTGGGCCCCTTCCCCCGTGCTACCGGGGGCTTTGAGTTCTTGTTCGTCACTATCGACAAGTTCACAAAGTGGCCAGAGGTGGAGCCCGTGAGAAAGGTGACCACGCAATCAGCTATCAAGTTCTTGAGAGGATTGGTGTGCCGCTTCGGGGTACCTGCCGAAATCATCACCAACAATGGCACCCAATTCATGAGTCGCGCCTTCATGCAATATGTTCATGCCCTCGGAAGCAGGATCTCATTTGCCTTTGTTGCCCATCCCAGAAGCAACGGACAAGCTGAGAGGGCGAACACTGAAGTGCTACGAGGTCTCAAGACAAGAACCTTTGATAGACTGCAGAATTGCGGCAGGTGATGGATCGATGAGCTGCCGGTGGTTCTTTGGTCCCTCCGTACGACACCAAATCGAGCTACCGGGCAGACTCCCTTCTCCCTAGTCTATGGGGCAGAAGCAGTTCTCCCCCACGGAACTCATATTCGAATCTCCTCGAGTGCTTGCCTACGATGAAGTAGCGCAGGAATTGCACCGGCATGACGACGTTGTGCTACTTGAGGAGAACCATCTCCGGGCTGCTACGCATGTTGCACGCTACCAGCAAGCCCTGCGTTGCTATCACAGCTGCAGGGTTCATGCCCGGAGCTCTGAGGAAGGCGACCTTGTCCTTAGGCGTGTTCAGTCTGCCAAGGGTATAAACAAGTTGACGCCGAAGTGGGAAGGCCCTTACCGGGTAGTACGAGTCACCAGACCTGGCGAAGTCCGTCTGGAGACCGGAGATGGCATTTAGTTGCAAAACTCATGGAACATTGAGCATCTCCGTAAGTTCTACCCGTAAGGCGTGGCTATCGGGCCCTGCCCGGCAGCCACCCTTTTGTACAGGCCTTGCTGATGTTGCATGTAACCCCTTGTACAAAGTCAGGCGCAGACCCTGAGCAACAGAGAAATAAACGAAGCGCTGGGGGGCCCCAAAAATTGCATGCATGCATAAGCATTGCATGTTCATGTAGATTAGATCGCACATGGCATCGTTTTCATCTGTGCTAAGTTGCAGGGTTCTTGCCGTGGACTTGGTCCCGAAGAGAAGAAATGAAGACGAGCCTAAGTGACGATCCCCAGCAAGCCAAACAGATAAGTTCTTTTCTTATCCATACGTGTTCTATAAGTAGGAACTTGTGCATATGAAAACCTCGCCACCTTCGAAACTTAGGTGCTCCCATCCTTCGACTCGAACATTGCTTCGGTCAGGATGGTCGTAGTTGCCTTTGGCGGAGAAGGCTTGGAGGGGGGCTGGTCCCTCTTTGAGACTTTGTGCCCAGCAGGCTTGGCCTCGCAGCAACAAACCGAGGGTACCGGCATGATAGTTTGCCGGGAATAACTTGTTTACTTGAATGTAGAGGCATTTCACCTTTGCATGGGTATAATACATGCACAAGTGCCCGACAAAGCTTGTCTTTTTCATTAATATGCTGATGAGCAAGTACATATCTTACAGAGCATAAACATGGATAAAGAAGATTACATAATTTAGACTAAAGGTTGGCAAGTGCCTACATATTTTATATTGAAAAAAGATAAGTGCCCCGTGATGCCCTTTCTTGTCCCTCTCCTCCTAGGTATGGCAGTGGGAGGTGAAGAAGGCAAAAGGAGCGCCTGGGCAGAAGCCCAGCCTGACCCCGTGAGGCCCCTTGGCGAGGGGCCTAACAAAAGCGGGAGGGCGTGGGCGAAGGTGATGGTGAAGAGAGCGGCAGGGATAGCCCCCTGGCCACCGCCACCAGGGCCAGCAGGACGCGGCAGGGCAAACGAAGCCAGGGGCGGGGAAGCTAGTGGAATGGCAGCTATCACCCCATGATCGTGGGACGTGGGCAACCCACGGCTTGTAGCTCGAATTCCCTCCGTAACGTCTTACACGACGCGCGGGAAAACCGGAAACTGATCCAAACTCAGATTAATGAAGAAGCAAAGAAGACCTCAAAGGACAAGCTACTACTGCCCACTCGCCTATGTACTGGACAGGGCCTACCCCGACGATGCTTAGCAGCACGTTGAGGCCAGGCCTGGGGGCTCCTGTCGGTGCAACAAACCCCAGGTGTGTTGCCCAGACTGTACACAGGCTAGGAAACAAGGTTGCAACATCCAAGACGAGACCAAGTTGAAGAGATGGCTCTTTGAGAAATCAAAGGGCAGATCAAGAAGACCAAGACTAGCTAAATGAGCAAGACTCCACTAAGGAGAAACCTCCCTTGTCGGGCAGGCGAGCCCGGCGAGGTCGAAGGCACCCCGAAGAAAAACCTCAAGACTGCCCCAGCAAGCTTGCCGGGGACGCCAAGGGCGGACTACCCTGCCAAGGCTCCACCGCTCCACCTCACAGCGACGCAAGTCATCGATCGGTGCGGTGTCAAGCCCCCAAGTGACTAAGTGGCTGTTATTTGACACATGGCAGCCACTTCCGAAGGAAATCACCTCCAAATGACACTCGTCCAGAGACGTGTCAAGTAGACAGATGAGAAGGTGGCCAAACGGCATGGCAAGGCTTGCCAGGCATGCCACGATGTGATACTAAGCGGCGCATTTAATACGCTCTGCCCTATCTGCAGAGTTAGGTATGATAGCACTGTTTGCTATCTAATCAGTACACAATGACTGATTTGCCATTGTGGTGACCCCTTGATCTATAAAAAGAGGGCCATGGCAACCATAGAAAGGATTCAGACCCTTGTACACTCATACGCGCGTAGCTGTTCTCACCCCGAGGTGACCCTGCCGGGCTAGAGCGCTGCGTCTCCACCACGGTCCTCTCATCAATCCACCAAAGTAGGATTAGGGTTTTATGCCTCGCGGCGGCCTGAACCTGGGTAAAAACTGCCCGTGTGATCTCTGTCGTGTTGTGTTACACTCTCCGCTCTTTGTGAAATGTGCCCTTCCCCCCACCGAACCACAACAGGGCTGATGGCCCCATAGGTGGCTGTGGTTTCCCACGACAGCGCCCGTTCCCCATGTCCGACCATGAGCTCGGAGAAATTAGGCTCCGGCACTTGCCTTCACCTTCTCCAAGTCCGCCTTGAGCTCTCAAGCTCAGCCTCTGCAGCCTCCGCCACCGCAGCTTGAGTGACTAATCGGTCGATGATTATCAAGCCACCAAGCTTGGCTTCAGGTGGAGGGGAACAACGGTGGCAGTCCTGGGACCCGAGTGGTGGCGACCTACCATGCACTACTCTTCCCCACTACCGGCGGTGCCCGCGGATGTCCCAGCTTCGTGGTCGTGGCGGCGGGGCGCGGCCTCCATGGAGCTGGCTGCAATGGAGGCCATCTCCTTCTTCTGATACGGTGTCAGTCCGTCCCAGAGAGCTACGGAGCACGAGGAGGCCATGGTTGGAGTGGTGGGGAGAGGAGAAAGGGATCGAAGGAGGATGAATGCGGCTATGGCCAGCGTTGCAGTTCATATAGCGGGCGAATGGTTTTGTTCGAACATGGAGTAGTCACGTGCACCGGAAGCGGCATGGGCGGGCTTCTCTCGGCTAGCGTGTCGCTTCAATGCCGACGCTAGTGAGAGGTCGCATCCGCTTTGGCCGGGCATGAATGCGGCACTGACGCTCTGGAGCGGCACTGACCATTTCGGGCAGGAAGCGCGCGCAGGCGATGGAGGGGGCTTGGGTGGACCAAGGCGGTCAGAAGTGGGCATGGCAGTGGTGCGGACGCCGAAAACGAGAGATGCTACACCTATCCCGCACTGACAGATCGATTGATGTGACTCTAGGTCTTCCTCCCACACATAGTGATGACTCTCTTGCGACTAACCGTACACACCATCTCTCTGTAGGTCGATGTGCCGCTCTCTCTAACACACACACACACACGCCGCACACACACACACACGCACACACACTTACTCTATGACCTCATTTGGTTCATAGGATAGGAATGTCATAGGAGTGGGAAACCAAAAGAAGTGAGATAAATGGAGTACGTAATACAAGAAGAGAAGAGGTACACACACGCACTGGTTCCCTCTGACACATTTGTACACGAAGATGAAGCTTACGTGATATTTGACCCTTTAATTTGTTCACTTAATAATGGAGGATCGGGAACCACACGTGAGCGATACAAAGTGCGACCTAGATGCGGTGGCGTGTTATTGATCAAGTTTTCTTTCCTGGTATGTTAAAAACAGATTGCTCTACGCATTTTCGTTTTCTTTTCCCAGGGACGCGTGTATCCTATTTTAAACCATTGCTATGAAGGAGACTTTTTACTCCATTGTATATGTAGCCTTGAGAGGGCTTGATTGATAGGGTTGCTCCTGTCTCACTCTCTCACCCTCTCCAAATCTAAACAAGATGACAGTTTATTTGTATTGATTTCTAAGCCTTCTCACAAAAGTTTTGTATTGATTTCTAAGCCTTCTCACAACTTTGTCATCAGCTCCCCTGCAAAGTTTATTTGTCTAGCTATGAACTAAATGGTGGCTATGATCTTTCAATTATTGAGCTGTACAAACATTTTATTTATGAGTTGTTTCTAAATTTTTGCCACTAGTTAATTATGTTGCCAAACTTTCATAAAAAATATTATATAACTACATTAAAAAATAAGAAGCCAATATTTTTTTTGTTGGCATATAGGAGTATAGCAGTTTACTAGTTAAATATGTGGTCAAACTTTGACAAAATATATGATGTGGAGTAAAAACCCGGACGGAGGTAGTACGAGATATGGTGGCACGGTGATTTAGGTCGAATACAAGTGCTCATAATTACTGGAAGAGGGCAAAATGTACATAAAAATAAATAAAATTGAATTTCTCAAAAAAAATGAAGGATTGTGCAGCCCACCTTTCCGGTAATTTGACCCATGTGTGGTTGTTCGCTTAATGGAGGGTCGTGTACCACACGTGAACGATAGAAAGTGCGGCCGGGATGTGTGGAGCATTAATTGATTGTAGTTTTCTTCACTAGTACGTTAAATAAAGAGTTTCATTTCGTACACAATTTAAAATGAAAACCACTCCACTATGTCTATCTCTACTTCTATAGAAGACTCACTTGGTGCTGATAGTGTGTCTGCCTTCTATTATTTCTGACCATCAAATCTGCATCTAAAGGCTGTGAGGTAAGTTGTGGCCTTTTTGCAACAAGACCCCACTTATCTGCTGCAATTTGCAGAAAACCCACCACATCCCTCCCTGACCTCATCAAAACAGCCACGAGGAATATATTTTGAGTGAAACCTAATACACGCACACACACGCACATACTAAAACTAGAATGTTTTTCTTTCAAGTTTCTGAACATATATTATTCTACTTTGGATCCATCGCAATGCACGAACACATTGCTAGTATATATATACTTTGCAGCCTCAGCACTTGTTTTCTAGGGTTTGGTTTCTTCACACTCTCTCTCCACTATATATATACACGCTCGAGCCTCAATGCTTGTTTGCTAGGGTTTCACTCTTAACACTCTCTCACCCTCTCCAGATATAACAAAGGCTGTGTTGGCCTCTCTCTCTCCCCTCACTGCTGGTAGAGCCGGCCGGCTCCCGTCCTCTGGGGAAGGGGAGGAGGTGCAGCGTTGACGCTGTCGCCGTCGGCAAGGGAGGGAATCCACTGCCGGCGGCGCTGATCTCTTTCACCCAACGCTGACGTGGGAGGGCCTCCGACCCCTTCTTCCTCGCTATCGTACATAGTGTGGGCAGATCTGGCCTCCCTACGTGCACTACCATATCCCAACAACCCTAAGGTATAACTTACTTTGAAACCAACATTGCTCTAACTCATGTGGATCTTTTTGCTTCTGCACTCGAATCTAAGTGTTGGTTCAAACATGAAACAAGGGTGGAAAGTTGTATAGCATGAATCTAGTACGTGGTTCAAAGAAGAAACAAAGGGGGAAAGTAGTACAGACTGGCTATCCAACCGCTGTGTTGGTCGAAAAGGGAAAAAAGGGTAAACGCGGTACACACATCAGTAAGGAACTGATCTCTCTTTGTTGAAAAAGGAAAGAAACTGGGGGGTGGGGGACAAGGCAGTAGACTCTGAGCAGGACTAGATTTGCTGCCCTCACAGAGGGAAAAGTGTCTAAAGAGAACAAAAATGGGACCAACACAGATATGCTCCATGGTTCTTTGTTGCCAAGAACTCTGCATCACCCCTTTATACATCAGTGGATGCACATCGTGCTGGTGCGTCCACTGTCCCATACAACGGTTTAGTTGTTGTTAATCTAATAATGCCGCTGGAAAATTGAAGCAATGCCACTGTTAAAAGCAAATTACATGTTTAGCAGATTTTATTGTTAGTATAATCTCTCTGTTAATAAGAATCAATGCCACTGTTTGAGAAATGCTAATGTCATGCTTTCTTTCGCATTTAGGTAACTTAGGTGCTTCTTTTTGTGGGCATATGTGTCACCCACCATTATTGGCCAGTAATTGCTTCCTTTGTACCTCTATGCAAAAAGGGATATCCACTTCACCTTGTTGCTATTGCGACCTTTTAGTGCATTGCACAAAACACTTGTTTTAAGAGTGTTTTGTGCAGTTCAACTAAAATATCACACTAACAAGGTTTCTTGATTGCTTGATTTTAGTGGAACTACACGAAAGGAGATCAGACTTCCTATCTGTGTTTGAAAATTTGTTTCACATCTTGTTCATGTGAGTTGTTTGAATTCTGCATCATGAGAGGTCACTACCGGCTTTCTTCCACATGACTGTGCAGTGTGCTTTCACATGTTGTGCTACTTGTATGGTAATGTTTCTTAATTTTAGTGAACTGCACAAAAGGAGATCAGACTTCCTATCTATATGTGCACCGTAATATGCCATTGAGGTAAGACAATGATATTTCACAATGGTTTGCCTCTATTTTACTACTCATCAGAAAATTAATGTTGTTGTTTAGTGTTATACTTATGCTCCCTAATTGACATGCCAAATCTTACATTGAAGGCCAAACTTGGTTGTTATTGAACCAAGTGATGAAGGGGAAGAACAAGCTGAAGAAGAACAAAAATCAAATCTTGGTGATGTAATGAACCACTGGAACTGTGATGACACAAGTAATGATATTTTTTGCATTTTAATTTATTGCTACTCATGGAACGAGCCATTGTTTTACCACTATGTTTTGATGCCATTCTTAATGTAATACGCAATTGTCTCTAGTTCTGCAAACAGGGATCTTGTTTGAAGATAACATATATTTTAGTGGAACTGCACAAGAAGATGTTGGAAACATTAAACTGATATAGGAGTAAATAGTAAGCATGGCAATCACAATAGATACTAACGGCTAGCTCCGGTGAAGTGCTTCATCTATATGTTGTACACAATAAGCCTCCTCACAAAGGTTGGTACCAGCCCACGGCTTTCATCCATATGATTGAGCTTTGTCATCTCTATTGGTGTTGTGCTACTGTTTAGCTACTTTCATGAGAAAGTGCTATTGTTTTCCATGTTAATCTAATGTCACTAATAAATTGAGGCACCGTTTTGCCACCGTTAGAGCCACTGATAAAATGCGAATAATGAAAATGCTACTCTTTGTGAATATAATTTTCATCAATTAGTCCAATTGTTAATGTAATGATATGTTTTAAATATTTTGACAAAAGGGATGCTTAATTTTAGTTAAACTGCACAAGAAAGCGATTGCAATGACTCGGGCCGTTTTTCTGCCGCCTTTCCCGAGGACTTCAAAGGTCTCAACAAATTTCCCTCATGTCAAGATGCTGGGACCCAAAAAATAGCTTGATTTCAGATAATTCCCCTAACAAAGGTCAGTACCGGCCTTCATCCACATGATCGTACTTTGTCATGTTGTGCTACTTGTTTGGTACTGTTTTGAATAAATGTTTAATTGAATCTATTTTATTGCTATCTTTTCCCGTTAAGACAATCAACATGCTTCTATTTGTGAGCCTATGTTTCATCAACTAGTACCATTATTACTATAATCACTTTTTCTATATTTATACAAATAGGGTGCTCGGCTTGATTTCAGTCGAACTGCACAAAATGTTCGGATGGTTCATGGCCTCCATAATAGTTCATCATGAATAATACATCGAATAGTTCATGAATCATTCATTGCTACCTTGAGCAACCAAACTAGCTACATGAAAGGAGTTTCCCTTGTGTTTATGGCCATACAACATAAAGATGAAGTCCTACTGGCCACGCATGGCATTTGGTTGATTTCAATGGAACTACACAAAAAGATTAGCTGGTTAACCCAACATGATTTCCATGTCAATGTGCAAACTAATGACAAACCCCGCCCATTCCACAATCATAGGCATTTGTTATTTTGGAATGGGAAAACCTTGTCAAAGTTTGCTCATTGATGTTAGCAAGATGACATGCATTTGATATTTTGGAATGGGAAAACCTTGTCAAATTTCTTTCATTGATGTTGGCAAGAAGACTTGCATTTGATATTTTGGAATGGAACCCCCTTCGCTGTGAGCAGCATCGATCGATTTATCTTTCTTTGTATATCTTTAGTTGTGAAGTAAATATTTGCTCTGATTTATGAATCATTGAGATGCATAAGCATGCATATCGACTTATACTCCCTCCGTTTCTAAATATAAGTCCTTTTATAGATTTCAATATATAAGCACTACATACGGATGTATATAGACACATTTTAGAGTGTATATTCACTCATTTTGCTCCGTATGTAGTCTGTAATGGAATCCCTAAAAAGACTTATATTTAGGAACAGAGGGAGTATATGGTAATCTTTTGACTTTGTTCTGAATGTTGTCTATGATTTGCCCGCCTGAGATTTTGATTGCAATGTTGAACTTGGAATGTTGTGGCACATGGCATGATGATGCAGGGTGCAGCCATACTAAAAAGCTGCTCAAGCTTTATGGTCCGTGTGAAACTGCGGCAAACGAGCTAATTTCTGTGCTTCTTAAGAATAAAATTTAGTAAAGTGCCCATGTGGAGCCACATCGTCATCAAGCTTATCTATTACCTTCAATGAGCAGTTAGAAATGAGAGGAAGCACTAATGCGCACTCTTACGACCGAAGAGTACAAAATATGGCCCGCCCATTTATTGAAGCCCAATACAAAGAGACCATATTTACTGGGAGAGAGGCGCTCACATGGCGGCCCAGTGACTGATGCTCACATGATGGACCCACACAAAATGCGCTACCTATGTAGTTTTTTTCTTTTTGGAAACGGGATCCTACGTGTGTAGTATAATATCATCGTATACTCCTCATTCAATTGCAACTTTCATTGTTGGTCATGCGCTTTGATCGAATATAAGTGAATTCTCATTTTTGGGACTGTGAAGGGGATTGCACCATGGGGGTGGCCCCTTCGGTACGGCCAGCGGCTCGGGCCATTGTCGCCGCCTGCGGAGGCCGTGACTGGCCCGCTCGCTATGATCCTCCCGCCTCGGCGAAGCCAATCAGACTCTGAATGGTGGCTCTCCACTCATCCATCTGATCGGCCGCCGGGGAAAATCTCAACAGGAGTTGGGCCCGCGCCATGGCCTCCGAAGAAGTGCTCGGCATAGATGACGACATAGACCGTAATGTCGCCTGGCTTCTGACGGTAACAGTAGTGGCAGCGCCGTGCTCTCGTCGCCGTGAGCCAGTCGCCAGGGTGGCATGGTGACGGGGTGGATGTGCTTGGGGATCGGCGGTGCCGTTCGGCGCATCGGCTTTGCCAGCCCGTCCCGGGGGTGGCGCGTGTCCTGCGGCCGCACCCGTAGTAGGGGCGGCCAGAGGGTGGTGGTTCGCCCTAGGGCGAGCGCCACCGCTGTGGCTGCGTCCTTCGGTGGGGTGGAGAGGCGCGGACGGAACAATCTCTCATCCCGCACCTTGTGGAGCGTGGCTGCTGGGATGTTGTTGGTGTTGTCCTTCTCCGGTGCCTCCTGCTCCCGTTTCGGCCATAGGGGAGGTGGTGATGACGCCGCCTGCGCCGGCCACGTCCCCCACAGCGTCCACGTCCCCGTGCGTCCCCGTAGCCCCCACGGCATCGGCAGCCACGTGCGAAGGGGCCTTCGAGGTGGACGGGTGAGCTGCGGCACCGGGTCTCTTCTTGGGCGCCATGGATGATGGAGTCGTCGATGAAGAAAATGATGATGAGGACGACGCGCTGCGTACGCTCTCCGGTTCACGCAAGTGCTTCCCCCTACCTGGCGTGCCAAAGATGTCGTGGGAAAACACGGCCACCTATGGGGCCATCAGCCCCTTGTGATTCGGCAGGGGGAAGGATGCATTCACAAAGAGCGGAGGGCGCAGAGCAGCACGGCAGCGATCACACGGGCAGTTTTTACCCAGGTTCGGGCCGCCGCGAGGCGTAAAACCCTACTCCTGCTTTGGTGAATTGATGAGAGGACCGTGGTGGAGACGTAGCACTCTAGCCCTGCAAGGTTGCCTCGGGTCGAGAGCAGCTACGCGCGTATGAGTGTACAAGGGTCTGAATCCTTTCTAAGGTTGCCATGGCCCTCCTTTTATAGACCAAGGGGTCACCGCAATGGCAAATCAGTCATTGCATACTGATTAGATAGCAAACAGTGCTATCATACCTAACTCTGCAGAGAGGACAGAGCGCATTAAATGCACCGCTTAGTGTCACATCGTAGTGTAGCCCGGCAAGCCTTGCCGTGTCGTTCGGCCACCTTCTCGCCTGCCTGCATGACATGTCTGTGGATGGGTGTCATTTGGAGGTGATTTCCTCTGGAAGTGGCTGCCACGTGCCAAATAACGGCCACTTAGTCACTTGGGGGCTCGACACTGCACCGATCGATGACTTGCGTTGCTGTGAGGTGGAGCGGTGGAGCCTTGGCGGGGTAATCCGCCCTCAGCGTCCACGACAAGCTTGCCGGGGCAGTCTTGAGACTTTTCTTCGGGGCAACCTCGACCCCGCCAGGCTCGCCTGCCCAGCAAGGGAGGTTTTTCCTTAGTGGTATCTTGCTTCTTTGGTTGGTCTTGGTCTTCTTGATCTGCCCTTCGATTTCTCAAAGAGCTATCTCTTCTGCTTGGTCTGATCTTGAATGTTGCAACCTTGTTCTTTAGCCTGTGTACTGTCTGGGCAACACACCTGGGGTTTGTTGCACGGACACCACCCTACTCCCACCATTGGCCAGGTCATGCCTCTACTCACCCACACCTCATGTTATTTTCCGGCAACGGAAGCCTCACACCGCAGCCGAACCAGCCAGTCAGCCCTCATACTCTCCTCCGCATGGCCATCCACTGATGTGTCTTCCCCGGCTCCGGGTCGTTCCCTTCCTAGGCCTCGTCGTCGTCCACCGTGTTCATGCTGTCGGCGCGGCATGGTCAATGTGGTCAATAAATGACAGCCATAGGAAGAGGTATGCACGTAGAGAGGCTGACAGTAGTGACCCACATGGTACATGGCCATACGCAAGCAAGTGCCTCCTTATTACACGGAAAAAATGAGTCCTCCCCCTAACAGCTTGGACCCAGAAGCTATATCTTCTCACACAAGGAAGTGCCTCCTTATTACGCATAAAAAAATGTTTCCTCCTCCTGGCAGCTAGGACCCGGCAGTTACATCTTCGCACGCAAGGAAATGCCACCTTACTACGGGCCAAAAAAATGATTCCTCCCCCGAACAGCTGGGACCCAGCAGCTATATCCTCGCACGCAAGGAGGCTGACATGTGGGCCAATAGGTTGAAGCCTATGCATGACGTTGTCAACTTAGTCAACAAATGATTCTGACATTTGTAGCCGTTGGATATACATCCAATGGCCAACATGCATCTTCAATCTCTCGTCTTCTTCCTCCAGCGCTGGCTGGACCTCATGCTCCCGCCTCCGGCGGCCAGCGGCGCTGCTTCGCACGCCTTGCTGCAAAGCGCTACCCCACCGCCGGCCAGGCTATCCCTCTACCCCTCCACCCCTCCTGTTATTCTTCGCCTACTACATCCCCAGGCCGCACCCGAACCAGTCAACCCTCGTACGTTGTACTCCTCTCCGTCTGCGACTCACTGCCACATCTTCCCCATCTCCGGGTCATTCCCGTCCGGGGCCTCACTGTCGTCCACCACCTTAGTGTGCTCGGCGCGGTGTGTACAACAAACGGGATTCATCGGAAGAGGATTGTACATGGAGAGGCTAACAGTGGGGACGCACCAGGTTGATGGATGCACGTGTGCAACTGCCTCCTTGTTATGCAAAGAAAATGATTCCTTCCCCTGACAGCTAGGACCCACCAGCTATATCTTCGCACACAAGGAAGTGCCTCCTTATTACATGAAAAAATTGAATCCTCCCCATGACAGCTGGGACCCACCAGCTATATCTTCGCACGGAAGGAAGTGCCTCCTTATTACGCGAAAAAAATGATTCCCTCCCTGACAGCTAGGACCCACCAGCTGCATCTTTGCACACAAGGAAGTGCCTCTTTATTACACAAAAAATCGAATCCTCCCCATGACAGCTGGGACCCACCAGCTATATCTTTGCACGGAAGGAAGTACCTTCTTATTTCCCCTGACAGTTTGGATCCACCAGGTCGAAGCGTATGTAGTGTTATATGTCTGGTCGTAAACATGTACATACATACTGGTCGATCGGTCTCCCTGAAATGATGAACCATGGCCGAGTAAGGAACGACATGTGTTGTAGTAGAGCCCCCAACGTAGCATGTCACGCAGTTCTGTCTAAATCATGTACACGTATGTACAACCATGATGCAAAAAAGACGGCCATGGTCTCGAACGCATATGCTACTTCTTGAGCTTGCGTTGGTTTTTTCCTTGAAGAGGAAAGGGTGATGCAGCAAAGTAGAGATAAGTATTTCCCTAAGTTAGAGAACCAAGATATCAATCCAGTAGGAGATAACGCACAAATCACCAATACCTGCACAAAGAATCAAACACTTGCACCCAACGCGATAAAGGTGTTGTCAATCCCTTCACGGTCACTTGCAAAAGTGAGATCTGATAGAGATAGATAAAACTAAACAAAAGATAAAGTAAATATTTTTGGGGTTTTTGGTTTATAGATCAGAAAGTAAAAGATTGCAAAATAGTAGATCGAAAACTTATGTGATGGAAAATAGACCCGGGGGCCATAGGTTTCACTAGAGGCTTCTCTCAAGATAGCAAATAATACGGTGGGTGAACAAATTACTGCCGAGCAATTGATAGAAAAGCGCAAAGTTATGACGATATCTAAGGCAATGATTATGAAATATAGGCATCATGTCCGTGTCAAGTAGACCGACTCCTACCTGCATCTACTACTATTACTCCACACATTGACCGACTCCTGCCTGCATCTAGAGTATTAAGTTCATGAAGAACAGAGTAACGCTTTAAGTAAGATGACATGATGTAGAGGAATAAACTCAAGAAATATGATGTAAACCCCATCTTTTTATCCTCGATGGCAACAATACAATACGTGCCTCGCTACCCCTACTGTCACTGGGTGAGGACACCGCAAGATTGAACCCAAAGCTAAGCACTTCTCCCATTGCAAGAAAAACCAATCTAGTTGGCCAAACTAAACCGATAGTTCGAAGAGAATTACAAAGATATCAAATCATGCATAAAAGAATTCAGAGAAGATTCAAATAATATTCATAGATAAGCTGATCATAAATCCACAATTTATCAAATCTCGACAAACACACCACAAAAGAAGATTACATTGGATAGATCTCCAAGAACATCGAGGAGAGCATGGTATTGAGAATCAAAGAGAGAGAAGAAGCCATCTAGCTACTAGCTATGGACCCGTAGGTCTGTGGTAAACTACTCACGCTTCATCAGAAGGGCAATAGAGTTGATGTAGAAGCCCTCTGTGATCGAATCCCCCTCTGACAGGATGCCGGAAAAGGCCCCAAGATGGGATCTCACGGGAACAGAAGGTTGCGGCGGTGGAAAAGTGTTTTCATGGATGCCTCTGGTGGTTTGGGAATATATGTGAATATATAGGAGGAAGATCTAGGTCAGGGGGTCACCGAGGGGCCCACAAGGTAGGTGGCGCGCCCTCCACCCTTGTGGCCGCCTCGTGGCTCTTCTGACTTGCACTCCAAGTCTCCTGGGTGTCTTCTGGTCCAAGAAAAATCCTCGCGAAGGTTTTATTCTGTTTGTACTCCGTTTGGTATTCCTTTTCTGCGATGCTCAAAAACAAGGAAAAAACAGAAACTGGCACTGGACTCTAGGTTAATAAGTTAGTCCCAAAAATAATATAAAATAGCATATTAATGCATATAAAACATCCAAAACAGATACTATAATAGCATGGAACAATCAAAATTTATAGATACGTTGGAGACGTTTCAGCGTACAACGACGGAGTCCTGTTCATCGGCAACCAACTGACTTGGTCAAAACGGAGGAGACTATGTCATGTTCATCAGGAGCCAAGAGATTGTGTCAGAATGTGTCCTGTTCATCAGGAGCCAACCTCCTTGGACGGAACAGCCAAAACAGGATCCTGTTCATTGGCTGGGGGTCTAGTGTATCGCAAAACAGACGAAACAGACTTCTCTTCAACCACCTACTGTCGAAACGGGGTCCTATTCGAGAGGGGTATGGCGTATCGCAAAACGGAGGAAATGGACTTTTGTTCAACTGCCTATGGTCGACACGGGGTCTTGTTCATCGGGAGGGGTGTAGCGTACCCCAAAACGAGACTCCACGGGCTACTGTTCATCCACTATCGACTACCTCTAGCCTCCACCAGCTACTGTTCAGCAACATCGACTTCCTCCAGCCTCCACGGGGTCATGTTCATCCACCATCAACCAGCTGGGGTGTGGTGTACCACGGCACGGCCCCCTCGGGGTCCTGTTCACCTAGCTGCAACAGCCTACTACAACGGGGTCCCATTCATCCAACCCCCACCGGCTGGGGTGGGGCATGCAAGCAGGCGGCAACAACGGGAATTGTTCATCCATAGCCAACCAATAGACTCGATCGATGCGTCTTGACTTGCTTCTATGTGTATCGCACGCGCAACAACAGCGGGCACTGTTCATCGAGAGGCAACCTGTTGGCCCGGTGGAAACCAAGGTACCATGGGCCACCGGCCTACGGCCCAGGAAGCGACACCTGGAGAAGAGATCAAGGGGCGGCCCAGCCGTGGGAGCCGCGAAGCAAGACACTTCGCGAGGGCCAGGCCTCGCGAGGTGAGGCTCTACTGAAGATCACATCCTGCAGCAGGTGGCCTCACGAGGCCCCCTCAAGAGGCAACATCCTGCGAGGCCCTCCACGCAGGGGAGCTGCGCAATGCTGGTTATGTAGCTGCATGCCCAACTTGTGCGTGGTGCGCCTGTGCAAGACGACGATAGCAGAGGCCATGCAAGCAGGCGCGGCCGGGAAAGATTTCCTCTTCAGTGATAAGGGAGCAGTGATGTTTGCCTCTCCCAAAGCAAGTTCCAAAGCTTACCTGTCGGCGTGCGACACCTATGGGACCCTCAAGGAATCCCTTTACGATTCGGCAGGGGGAGAGGTATGCGCAAAGAGCAGAACCAACGATCGACGCGGGTAGATTTTACCCAGGTTCGGGCCGCTAATCAGCCTAAAACCCTACTCCTGCCTTGTTTTATTATGAATGTTCTTGAGCCCAGGCTTCAGGAGCGCTTGCAATGAACAATACGTTCAAAGAGTAGCTACGCATGTAGAATAGGCCAGAAGATCCTCTCTCTTGTAGCAGTTGCCTTGGGCCTCCTTTTATATGCTCCAAGGGGTCATCACAGTGGCAAAATGTATATACATTGAGGTGTAAATTGGCTACAGGGTTATCATACCTAACCACTGACGGATTAGGACGAACGCATTTAATGCACCTTGAGGTGTCCGTTTAGGTGTCCTCACTTTCTTGGAGATGGAAAAAGGGGCCATCCCATCAGCACCGCTTAAGCTCTCCTCCACTGGCGCATTGCCACGCATCCAAAGAAGGACCCAGAATGTCGGGCTTGTTGCTGTGCCAGAGCGGTGGCACAGCAACAGAATCTTGCCGCTCGCCAAATCTTGTCGGGCGCCGAACCTTGCCGGGCGCCGAATCTTGCCGGGCGCCGAACCTTGCCGGGCTTCGCAGACCACCCCGGCAAGATCTTGCCGGGGAAGCTGGCTTTCGGATTCTAGCTCTTCTTATCTGCTGATCCTCAGATCTTTGACTTGAGAATTTCTCTGGTAGCCTGAGTCAACCTCGAACTGTTCCCCGACAAGCCTTGCCACGAGTATGGCTACAACTGCCCGTGCACAAGTACGGGGTACTAATGGCCCAATACTTAGTACACCAACAGGAGCCCCCGGGCCTAGGCCACACACGAGTGCGAGGCGTTGTTGGGCTAGGCCCAAACAGTGCACGGGCACACGAGGTAGGGAATTAACTGCTCGTAAATATCCCGTTTACTGTGCCCCCCACTACGCGCGCTGAACGCGCGACGTGGGAAGCGTGCGTCAAAGGCTGCAATTGCAACGCGCCTGCAGAGGCGCATTCACATTGGGGAGTAAAAGAGGCGGCCTCGCACCTTCCCCATAAAAAGGGAAACTGCAAAGGCACAGCCTATTTGCCTCCCTCTTCTTCTCAATCTGGCCGCCGCCATTGCCTTCCTTCTCTCGAGCTCAGAGCAAAGCTTTCCCTCATCCGCCCGTCGCCTCCACGCCCGCTCCATCCCCGGCTTCCGCCCCTGCATCCGTCATGCCGCCCAAGGGCAGCAAAGGCAAGGGCAAGGAGATGAAAGCCGATGTCCCGGAGAGCGAGCTGGCGAAGATGCGGAAGAAGCACGTCGTCTTCGCCCCATCGCTTGATGCGAAAGCTCTGAAGGGGCGGTACCAGTGTATGTGGGCGAGGGAGACGCAGGCTCACCCCGCCACTCGCGTGATTCTAGGTTCTTGCTCCAAGAGCGGGTCAGACAGATATCCCTTCTTTGCTGCTTATTTCTATTGCGGGCTCTGTCCCCCATTTTCTGACTTCTTCAACGACATTATGTACACATACGGCTTCCATCTTCTTGATTTCATGCCGAATGCGGTACTGTGCATGTCCATCTTTGCTCATCTTTGTGAAAATTTTGCCGGAGTGGTTCCCAATACTGCCCTTTTCCGCCACTACTTTTTCCCTCGTATCCAAAAAGGGGAGGCCCTCTCTGGTTCTATCGCCTGGATTCCAAGGGCTTGGAATAAGGAAATATACCCAGAAGGGGTTTACCGCGAGAAGTGGGACGAATGGCGGGCTGAGTGGTGCTGGATCAAGGAAGCAGATCCCCATCCATTCTGTCTGCCTCGATAGCAGAAAGCGGTCCGCGGTAGTGGTTGGAGCGATCTCGCTTCTGAAAATGAAAAACTCACAATCGCCACCACCAGGATCCTTCGCCTGAAAGCTGCCGGGCTAACAATGGAGATGATTGGCTTCGATTTCCTCCGCCGTCGCATTGCCCCCTTGCAGAATAAAGGGAGACCAGCTTGGGAATACCGAAACGCAGCAGATGTCATGAGATTGCACCCCGGATTGAACAACAATTTGACTGCCATGCAACTTGGCGCTCTCCGTCAAAAGCTATTCCAGCACGACAACAAGCATCGGTTGCCGGCAAGAATTGTCCCTCTGTGCAACAACTCTGCCCTGGGGTCGATTATCGCCAACATGCCACTGTTCAATGCCCACAGTCTCGACGCGACATGGGTTGAGCCATCCGAGGAAGAGGCACAAAAGTTCTTTGATAACTGGACGGAGAGGGCCGTCCGGGAAGAAGCAGACCTCATCCGAGCTACAATCGACGAAGAGGTGGCATATATCGCCACTAGGGCGGAGGAGGCGAATCTTGCCGCGGAGGCTGGCAGCGCCGGCTTCACAGAATGGGAAACCAGTGACGCAGAGGTAGTGGTGGAAGAAAATCCTGCCGGGAAGGGCAAGGCTGCCGGGGGACAGAGCAGCACAGCCGCTGAGAGCTCGTCCGACGAAGACGCGGCCGAAGAAGAACCGCAAGAAGAGCTTCCAGCCCCGAAGAAGACAAAGCGTGTTCTTCGAAAGGCTGCATCTGGCATCCCGGCAAGACATCCTTCCTCGAGCAGCGAGGCTCCCGGCAAGGAAGTGGCCGGCAAGACTGTGCCGCAGCAAGGAGTTCGACAGCAACCTGCGCGGCGTGCGAGACCCACACCAGCGGCAACTGCTGAGGTGGCAGGGGTGTCTCGCACTAGCGCACCGGAGGCTGAGGTGGCGGAAACATGCCAACCCCCCGTGCCTGCTACAGCCAAGCGACCTAGGACCCCTCCTCCGCCTCCCCACACAGACACTGCAACAGAGGTCGATTTCGACATCCCCGGCTTCAGTTCGGAGCGAGAAGAGGAAGAGTGAGTATCTTGCCACAGCCTTTATCTTCCAAATTCTGGATCAATCTTATTGACTTGCTTGTATTGTCTCCGCAGTGATGCAGAAACCTTGACGGAGAGGATGGCGAAGAGGGCAAAGACTTCCATGGGCGACGAGCCCCCGGCAGGCTTCACGAGCGCGCCGGAAACTACTACCATCAGCCCGGATCTTAGTCCTCGACGCAGCCCCCAGCGCAGCCCCCAGCATAAGTTCATTACTCTTTTTCCGTTGGGGAATGCTGAGGTTCCTATCCTTGCTGCTGATATCTTTGGGATTGTAGGAGAAGGACGGCAACAAAGGGAGTTATCAGGAGATACCCTTGTTGCGCCACCTCTGTCAACCACATCGCCCTCAAGCGCATCCCCGACAAGAGATCACACCGACGAGCTTGTCTTGGTTGAGGAGGAGCCGACAACCATGGATACTGGCATCCTACCCCCGGCAACCGAGGTTGCCGGGAGGGGCGAGGCCACCTCTCGACAGCCCGATGCAGGTAACCAATTGCCTCAGTGCGCTTGCTATTCTTTCCTTTATCTCTCTTTCTTTTGTCTTCTTGAACTTCAATCTTGATCTCATTCTGTTTCTCTCCCTTGTCCTTTAGAATTCCCTGAGATGGAACACATGGACATCGATGCTGTCATCGAGGAGACCACCAGGGATGTTGCCGCCGAAGCCGACAAAATTGCTGCCAGCGAGGCCGCCATGGATGCCACTGTAGAAGCCGGCGGTGCTTTTGCCGATGAGGCCGCCAAGACTGCACAGGAGGAAGCCGCCAAGGAGTCTACTGAAGAGGGCGGCAAGGAGGCTGGTGACCGTACTGACGGCATTCCTGCCGCAGGAGCGCCAGGCGCTGCGCCGGCCACGGAGCCCCCTGTTGCTGGTGAGGCGGTTGCTGAGGATCAACCATCAACATCCGAAGTCCCCTCATCCAGCAAATATCTCAAAGTTGGCGAGAACCTGTTTGTCAACTTGCCGGGGACGGCAAGCATTGGGGCACCGGCCGAAGGGGAAGTCTTTGATGAAGAAATCATCGCCGCTGCTGGGCTCGAGATTGTTGATGACCCAAGCGCCAGCAGTGGCAAATCTGAAGAGGATCAGCTCCATCAGGCCATAGGCGAAAATTTACGCAAGCTCTAGGCACTTCACCATGCTCGGAAAGAGAAAGCAGATTCCAGAATGGCAATTGTCGAGGCGGCCAAAGCAGATTTTCAGAGGCGCGTCGAACAAATGCAAGTCTGGTACGCCGAAGCCCTCCAAGAGTTGACTGCCAGCCGGGAACAAGTGAGCCAAAACTGGACAGAGATCCTCTTGAAACAATCTGACATGGAGAAGGCGCAAGAGGAAGCTACGCAAAGAATTGCTACTGAAGATGCTCTCCTGACGGAGCGTCGCATTGCATTTGACGCCCATGAGGAAGATCTTGTCGCACGTGAGCAGGCACTCGCCGCCAAGCTTCGCAGCAAAGATGAAGAAATCGAGAAGCTTGCTGTGCGGCGGACCCATGAGCTGGAGCAGAAGCATAAGGAGGCGCTCGAAGCTCTGATTGTAGATCATGCCGGCAAGCTTAAGAAGGCCGTCGATGCTGCCAAGGCTGCGGAGGCCGCCAAGAATGAACTGAGCGACAAAGTCAAGAAACTGGAAGTGGATCTTCAAGAACACGGCAAGGAGCTCTCGACGCTCAAAGGTGACAGGGAAAAAACCCTCCACACCCTGGCGGAGATGCAAGTCGCCATGTCTAACAAGACCAAGCAGCTCTCCTCAGCAAATGATGCTATTGCCGATCTGAGGTTGAAACTGACCACGCTGGAGAAATCACTTGAGGACAGCAGGGGCCGCGAAAAGGCCTTGAGCAAGGATCTCCAAGACGAGAAGAACCTGCTCAAGAGCGCCACCGCCACCCAAGTTGATTACGAAAAGGGGGTGAAAATCTGGACTGGACGCCTCATCGATGCTGCGGAGAAACTCACGGCACAATTATCATGCATGGGCCTGTCAAACTTCAGGTATTCCTCTGAAGAAAGAATATCCTCGAGCGCCAGGTTGACTATGTTCTTCGAAAGCATCATTGATGCTCTGAAGCTGCTTCAGTCTAACCGGGCGACCCAATCACTACTAGAAAAAGGGCTATAGCTAATATAGACATTAGTGGCGCACTATGTATGTGGTGCGCCACTGCCAAATAGCAGTGGCGCACCACACATGGGTGCGCCACTAATGTTTATATTACTAATGGCGCACCTTGTGTGTGGTGCGCCACCGCTAAGTTTCTCCTGGGCACACCCCCCTCCCCAGACTTACCAGTGGCGCACCGTGGTTTGGTGCGCCATTACTAGTTTTAACTAGTGTGGCGCGCCACTACTAACAAAAAAAAATTCAATTTTTTTTCAAAACTAGTAATGGCGCACCACACACCAGGTGCGCCATTAGTAACCCTGGTTACCAACGGCGCATTCTTAGGAGGTGCGCCATTGGTAACCTGAGAGCAGCTAGATATTTTTGACAGCCACCTACCACACTCACTTTCCCCACTTCATTCTCTCCACCTCTACCAAGCTTGGTCTCGGCTGCCTCCTCCTCCTCACCTCATTTGCACCATAGATTCACCCAAATTAAGTGGTTAAATTTCCTTTTTTTGATAGGTAAGTAAGGGGAAAGCTTTCTTTATGTTCTAGATCTACGTAGTGCGCCACTAATGTCTATATTATGCGCTATTTGGCAGTGGCGCACCACATACATAGTGCGCCACTAATGTCTATATTAGCTATAGCCCTTTTTCTAGTAGTGATCTACTTTTTTCTCCCTCCAACAACGTACACACCTTTTATGGCCTAGATCTACGTATGTTTGTGGTGTTGCATATGTTTGTGTTTGCAGGTACCGGTATTTGAAATGCGATAGTTGCTAATATTTTGCCGGAATGTTGATTCATTTCCGTTTCGACGAGAATTTGGCACTATGCATTCTTTTTGGTCCTATTTTTAGGCAAAGTCATGCCAAAATTTTTTTTGGTTCTAAAATATCATTTTGCTCTACCCCGCAGGCGACCATGGTCCGCACGATGACCGAAGGCATCGTGAATAGGTTTTTGAGCTCCGCGAAGGCCGAGATGCTTCAAAAGAACGAGACAGAGATAAGATGTCCGTGTCGAAGATGCAAGGTGAAGAGCCTTATGGACCCGGATTCCAGACAGGTGTGGGACCACCTGCTCTTGCGTGGTTTCATGGATGGCTATCGGTGGCAAGGTGATGAAGATGATTATGAAGTCGTCCATGGGGGCCGGGCAAGAAATAAGGAAGGGCAGCAAGACAATAGCGGCGAGGGCGGGCGAGAAGACGAAGAATCTCCAGGACATGATCACGAAATAGATGCAGGACACAGTCATCATGTAGAAGATGCCGGACATGATGATGAGGAAGATCAAGATGAAGGGCATGATCATGAAGATGAAGATGCCGGAGCAGACGACGATGGACCATCGATGGGCTGGGTGCAGGACCCTCATATTCAAGAGCTGCTTCTTAAGCAGACGGGTAACGCAAGAGCTGCCGCCCGAGAGAAAGCCAAGCTGGATCAACTGGAGATAGACGCGGTTACTCCATTGTATGAAGGATGCAGGCCCGAGGATACCCGCCTGAAAGTAACGCTCATGGCTCTGGAGATGAATGTAAAACACAAAATGACCGACGCTTGCTTCGATGAGAACATGTCATTCTGGCACGAACGTCTTCCCAAGGGGAACAAGTGCCCGACCAGTTTCGAGGAGGCGAAGAAAATCGTGTGTCCTCTGGATTTACCGCACGTGAAATACCATGTGTGCATGAACGATTGCATCATTTATCGGGACGAGCACGTGGAGTCTACCATATGTCCGGTGTGCGGCGTCACTCTATACAAGAAGAGGAAGAAAGCTCCTCGAAAAGTGGTGTGGTACTTTCCAATCACTCCTCATTTGCAGCGGTATTTCGCGGACCCTAAGCTAGCAAAGCTCCTGCGTTGGCATGCGGATAGGGAGGAGAAGAAGCGAGAAGATGACAGAAATGATCCAGAGATAAATAAAAAAGACAAGATGCTGAGTCACCCTAAGGATGCGAGCCAGTGGCAAGCGTTGAACTTCGAACACCCAGAATTTGGGGACGATCCAAGGAACATCGTGTTGGGCGCGAGCACTGATGGAGTCAATCCGTTTGGCAGCCAGAGAAGCACACATAGCACCTGGCCTGTGTTTGTGTGGATGTACAACCTTCCCCCCTGGATGTGCATGAAGAGGAAGTACATTCACATGAGTATGCTAATTGAAGGGCCGAAACAACCAGGGAACGACATCAATCTGTATCTGGGGCTGCTGAAAGAGGAGCTAGACACGCTGTGGAAAACGCCAGCCAATACGTGGGACACCGTAGCGAAAGAATATTTCCCTATGAGAGCCGCACTGCTCACGACGGTGCACGACTATCTCGGTTACGGATATGTCGCGGGGCAGGTGGTCCACGGATTTTGTGCATGTGTCAGGTGCATGGATGACACAACGTATCGCCAGCTAGATAGAGATCCCAGGACTTCGAAAACTGTGTTCATGGGACATCGAAGGTGGCTTCGCGACGATGACGCTTGGAGAAAACGCAAGGATCTGTTTGATGGTGAAACCGAACCCCGAAGACGCCCGCGTACGAGGAGCGGCGAGGAAATAGACGAGCTGTTGAAAAATTAGAAAGAGGGCCCACCACCGGGAAAGAAGCGAAAGGCGCCAGAGCCGCTGCTGAAGGTATGGAAAACGAGGTCTGTTTTCTGGGACTTGCCGTACTGGAAGATCCTCCGTGTGCCTCACAGCCTTGATGTCATGCATATCACGAAGAACGTGTGCGAGAGTCTGCTTGGTACCCTGCTCAACATGCCAGAGAGGACCAAAGATGGGCCGAAAGCAAGGGCAGACTTGCAATCAATGGGCATCTGGGAGGAGCTTCACGCAAAACGCCCTAATGATGATGATGATGATGATGAGGCGAAGGACACGGAAAGTCGTCGTAAAGGCAAAAAGGCCAAGAAGATCGAATATGACTGCCCTCCCGCGTGCTTCACTCTAAGTCAGGAGGAGATCGTGCAGTTTTTCACCTGCCTCGTAGGAGTAAACTTTCCCTACGGTTACGCGGGGAAGATAAGCAGATACCTAGACTCAGCGAAGCAGAAGTTCAGCGGGATGAAGTCTCACGACTGTCATGTGCTGATGACGCAGATACTTCCAGTTGCAATCCGTGGGATCATGGACGCGCACGTCCGTGAAACGCTATTTGGCCTATGCAACTTTTTCGACGTCATCTCTCGGAAGTCGGTTGGCGTGAGGCAACTCAGAAGGCTACAGGAAGAGATCGTGGTGATACTATGTGAGCTTGAGATCTACTTCCCGCCCGCATTCTTCGACGTTATGGTGCATCTGCTGGTCCATATCGTGGAGGATATCATCCAACTCGGGCCGACGTTCCTGCACAGCATGATGCCGTTCGAAAGGATGAATGGTGTCATCAAAGGATACGTTCGCAACAGGGCACGTCCAGATGGAAGCATAGCCAAGGGCTTTCTGACCGAAGAGTGCATCTCCTATTGCACGAATTATCTAGGCATTGAGAACCCCATTGGTCTGCCCGTCAACAGGCACCTCGGCAGGCTCGCTGGATGGGGTCACCGCGAGGGTCGCCGCGAAATGCATGTCGACTTCAAGGGTCGACTCGCCGACTTTGAAAGAGCAAACCTAGTTGCGCTACAACACATAGACGTGGTCGATCCTTGGGTGGTAGAGCACAAAACCTTTATTGAGAAGGCGTACAATGACCGAGGCCAACAGAGGACGGACGGAGATATAATCAAAGAGCACAACTCATGTTTCACGCGTTGGTTCAAGGAGAAGCTTCTGTCGTACCCTTTACATGAGGATTCTTCCGCGGAAGAAAAACTCATATTCGCCTTGTCACAGGGCGCCGAGCACAACCTGATGACCTATGAGGCATACGATATCAACGGCTACACATTCTACACCGAGGAAAAGGACTTGAAGAGCGATTATCAGAACTCCGGGGTAACGATGGAATCCTACACCGGTAACGACAAGGACAGATACTACGGAAGGATCGAGGAGATCTGGGAGCTGAGCTACGTTGGAGAGAAGGTCCCGATGTTCCGTGTCAGATGGGCCAAGAGCGTCCTAAAAGAAGACCGGTATTTCACCACCATGGTTATACCCGAAGCCAAATCCAAGACCGCGGGCGCAAACGTCACCACGAAAAATGAGCCATGGGTACTGGCTTCCCAAGTGGACCAATGCTTCTTCATTACCGACCCGTCAAAGCCCAGTCGTGTTGTCATGAGGAGAGGCAAAAGGAACATCATCGGAATGGATGGAGTCGCCAATGAGCAAGACTTCGACAAGTACAGCAACCCGAAGATGGAAGATGACGACGACGATGAAGTACCATACACCACAAGAAGAAGCAGGACCACCCTACCTAAAAGACGTCCATTCAAGAGAAGAACTCCATTTGCGAAAAAGAAGGGCAAGAAGATTGTGAAAAGATAGCTAAGATCGAATCACGACGTGTCGGCCGCGTGTGTGTGTGTCAGTGGCAAGCTCAATTATTACATGCAACTAAATTATTACATGTATCACTTGATTTCAACCATGTCATCTAATTCTAAATCTTTGCACAATGGTTTTATCACTCCATTTGCATTTTCCTTTTCTTTTATCTCAAATCTTAAATTATTACATGCAACTAAAAATCCAAAAAAATAAAAAAAAGTTAGTAATGGCGCACCAGGAGAAGGTGCGCCATTGCTATCACGGTGTTTACGGCGCACCCCTAAAAGGTGCGCCATTGCTAACCCAACCGGCTAGCCGCAGCCCAGCCCAACTACTAGCCGCCCCTCCCCTCAAAACCTAGCAACCACTCAAAAAAAAACCTAGCAGCCTCGCCCTCGCCTCCTCCCTCGTCTCAAACCCTAGCCTCCGCCGCCGCCTCCCCCTCCCCGCCGCCGCGTCGCCGTCCCCATCCGCAAGTGCCGCCAGAAGCCAGAAGGTGCTCCTCCTCCTCCTTGCACCTCTTCCTCCTCTCTTAGCACCTCTTCCTCCTCTCTTAGCAGCACCTAGGGTTGGTCTGAAAGAAGTTGTTTCTTTTACAGGAGGATATCGTCGCTGTCGCTGTCCCCGTCCTCGTTCGCGAGCGCCGCCGTCCTTCTCTGCTCTGTCGCCAGAAGCCAGAAGGTGCTCTTCCTCCTCCTACTCTTCCTCCTCCTCTCATTTCTATTTTTACTAATGCTCTGTGGTAAAATGACACTATCGGGACTCGTCTGGCTCGCGCTGTGTATCTGTACTTCTACCATTTCTAGTGTTAGGGTTTGTGATTTTGTTGTACATGTGCACGTATGGTTTGTTGGTTGCTTGTTGGTGGTATTTCTAGGTTTGGGATTCATCTGGCTGTTCCTCTGCCTGTGCATGTGAGTTCTATCATCCCAGTAGTAGTAAGATGTACTTGAAATGCATCTGTTCATGTTAATTGTCATGTCATTGAACTTCAGTGGAATTTAACTCTGATTTACACTGTGATATAGGACAGGATTCTAATGTAATATTGCTTAAAATTGCACTATAATTTACCAACCCTAGATTTGCATTGTAATGTACCCCAGATTTTTATTGTGTTTTATATGCTTAATAACTGTAATTGTTACATCGTTACACTGTGCTATATCATAGTTTTACACTGTAATTTGCATGGTTCAGGACTGTAATTGTTGTAGGCTTTTAGTATTGTTCAGATAGACTACTTTCTATGCTTCATCACTGTAATATACCCCATACTTTCTATGTCAGTAGTTCCCCATGGATTCCCCTGTAAGGTTTTAGGAGAGATGCATTTTCTTTATCTTTTTGTACATATCAACAGTACCATACACACACACACACACATGCACAGTGAAGTAGCTATGTTGAGGTGACGATAGACACTGTGTCAACCATCAGGCCTCTCTCATGGCATGCCACGATGGCCACTGTGCCGCTGCTGAAATGTTGACAAATAGTTACCCCTTTCTCCTGAAATGTTGATTAATTTCCGTTTCGGTTGAGAATGGGGCACTCCTAGATCAAGAAAATTAGCAAAGGTCATGCCCAATTTTCTTGACCTAGAAGGTGCCCGATTCTCAACCGAAGCCACCGTCTTACAATTAATCATTCTAGCCTTTTTTCCTAATTAGAGCGAACATGGCCGACAACGATGAGGCCGGCGGTTCGGGCAAGTCATTCTGGGAGCTGTCCCAGGAGATGGAGGAAGAACCTCACCGCTATGAGGACGCCGCGGAAGACACCGATCCCGACTACACAACCCCTAGTGGCGTCGGGGATGAAACCACTGATTGTGCCGCCGGGGATGCCACCACTGATGATGGCAGCGCACGCACAGATGGCAGCCAACCGAAGAGGCAACGGAAGGACCAGCGCCCGAACATGCTCGGCACCGTCAAGGAGGAATTTACTGAAGTGTCCTCTAGTGGGCATCCAACGGTGACCAAAGAATTAGTCAGTGGGTACGCGGGACAACTCGGGTGCATTCTCCGGAGCACCGTCTCGATCAACACCGAGAACCTAAGGCATCATGACCGAGGGAATTTGCGCAACCTCCTCTTCACGAAGCTGCACGAATGATACAAGTTCCCCGGTGACTTCGCAAACACACGCCTCTCAGGGAATAAAGTGAACAGTGCCGCCCTCACGAAGATGAGCACGGCCCTGGCTACTTGGAGAGCCGCGGTGAAGAGAAGGATTCTAAGCGGTGATAGTTATGAGAAGATCAAGGAGACAAATCCTTCGATCAGCGAAGCTGACTACCTGGAGTTCAAGATCAAGTGCGAGAGCAACGCATCCACGGAATCAAGTCAGTGGGGGAAAGATATGCGGGACTTGAACTTAGGGGTCCACAAACTCGGTCCCGGCGGTTACAGAGTGGCGGAACCTATATGGGACAAGGAGGACGCGGAGCGTGCCGAGCAAGGCCTACCGCCCCTCTTTGATAAATACCATGAAAAGCAGACCAGGAACTATGTCAGGGCCCGGTACAAGGTGGACCCGATAACAAAGGAGCTTACCACGGATCCGAAGGTGAAGGCGCTTGAGCTTGTTCTGGTAAGGAATACACCCCCGCGTAATTAGCTCCATATGGTTGCATTCTAATTAATGAAGCCAAATTTCTAAATGGTTCACGTTCCTTCCGCAAGAAACTGAAAGCAGTAGCACGGGGTCTCAGAGCTCCCCGTCTGCCCCTTGGGACACCACTTAAATAGGGCGTTGAACGTAATGAAACACAAGGATAAGTTCAGTAAGCCGTCGTCAGCTGGTCGTGTGGCTGGCAAAGGCTTGTCCATGAAATGGTCGGAATACTATAAGGCTGGGCGAAAGGAGAGAAAGACCAGCTCGGAAAGCCAGGAGCGCGAGGTTAAAGAACTCAAGGCACAAGTGGCGCGGATTCCGGAGATAGTCCAAGAGCAAGTGCGAGACCAACTAGGAGCGACGATCACCGCCATTATGCCTACCTTGCTTGAGGGGCTGCAGGCGTGGATTGCGGGCGGCCAACAGGGGCCGCCCCCGATTCCCAGCTTCACGGGCAGCAACTCGCACAATGCGCCGGCATTGGTGTCTCTGGCGGAGGCGGCATTGGTGTCTCCGGCGTCGGCGCCGGCATTGGAGCTTAATGCACCCGGGTGTGGGAAGAATACGCCGGCCGGCACCTCGACAGCAAGCAGCCCCTCCGTCACTTGCACGCCCGCCGTTGGCGGTGCCTCGACATTAGCCGAGCTCAACGCCATCACGGTAACTAAGCCTCGGCCGATGACTTCATCTCCTTGCCTTTGACTGGGCATCCCTGACGCCCTACATGTTTTCGCAGGGCGCCGCCGACGTTCCATGCACTCTCCTGCACTTCGTGGACGGCGAGTTAATCGATGTTGCCAAGGCCAAAATCGTTCAACCGGGCAACCGCGTGTTCCACGGTAATCCGATGCCACCCACCGTGTATAGGGTTCAACTGGTTCGGGTGCTGCGGGGCTGCGACGACTTGTTACCTCCATTTCGACCCCCTGGGGCCGACGAAGAAGATGTGATGACCCTCAGCGCCTGCTTAAGCTGGTCCATGCTTTGGCCGAAGAGCCAGATTCGTTTGGGGGCGGGGGACACCACCCCACAGACAACACCGCCAGTCGTGCCGGCGCCAAGCCATGGCAAGACCGCCGCAACGCTACCGCCGTCAGCTGATCCGGACATGCATATGGCACAGGATCCGGACGATGATGATGGTACATTTTCCAACGTCGATAAGTACTTCAACGAACATGGGTACGGTGACGAATTCTTGGGGCCTCCTTCTCAAGAACCCAACCCTGCAAAAGACGATCCCGATCTAGCTGGTACCGCGGAGAAACCCAATTGCAACAGGCGTCGTCTAGCATTCAGTTCTCAGGAGACGCCTCCAGCTGCCGCCTTCACCGAGACTCAAATAGCCGAGGTGCAAAATATTATCAGCCCCAACACACTCAAGAAGGTGGTCTCTGAGCAGAACTCGATCCCATTACAGCAGAAGAAGCAGAAGGGACGGAAAAGAAAAAATAACAAGGGTGCGAGCCAGCCGGCACCGAGTACAATCCGTGCTCAGGACGGGCCACCAATACCTAAGGATATCTCGAGGAGGGTGCATGTGGCGGGTAGGCCGATGCTACCGACTAATCTGCTCAATGCTGCAACCGGTGCTATGCAGAGTCTGCATGATAGTGTTCTTTCTATGGAGAAGCGGCGTCTCTCCAAGAATGATGTGGCATACTCGGTTTTCGTGGCCAAGGTGCCAGAGGGCAAGGGCTTTGTCGATAGCACCATCGGGCGTACGATCGTCCTGCGGTTTGATGACATCTTCGCTATGTTTAACCTTCATCCGCTGCACTACACCTTCATTCGGCTATTTTCGCTCAGTATGGAGATGTGGATCATTAGAGACAAGACCCCGGACATCGTGATAGTCGACCCCTTCTACATGCGTGCCAAGATCTTGGGCAGCGCTGGGGACCGGCAAGTCACGAGTTCGTACCTCAAAGGCGTCATTCTGGCGAACCCAGATAAGGATAACTTCCTCGTGCCTTAATTTTCTGAGTAAGTCATCCCCTCACCGCGTCGTAACATATGATTTCTTAGATTTTGATCATTCTTTTTTTTTCTAACATTCCATGTTTTGTGCAGTGACACACATTGCACACTCATCCTCTTAAGCCCGAAATATTCCATGGCCACGTATTTCGACTCGGACCGTCAGTCAAAGAAAGATTACACAAATATGAAGAAAGTTCTTGATGATGCTCTCCCCGGCTACGCCCAATCTGGAGGCACCTTCAGGAGGCCAATTTGTAGGTACGGCAAGCACGTGTTCACCCACGTAACGACGTTCCCCTGCGTCAAGCAGCCGCCTGGCAGTCAGAAGGATGCCTACTACACCATCCATCACATGCGGGCGATCGTACGGGACCATAATCACATTATGCTACCAAATAATCTCAAAGATTGGGTCGCACGCTTGTCGGCAATCCAGGACGAGGACATCAGACAAGAATTCTTTCGCATCCAGTCGGAGTTTGCGGAAATCATCTATCAAGATGTCCTTCGTACCTCGGGGCAGTTCTACCTCAAATATCAACCGTCCAACAGTGAAATAGAAACAACGCTACAAATGCAAGCTGACAACGACCGCACATTCATGACCATCACGAAAGACGGCGGCTTCATCCACGCTCCGGTCCCTTAGTCGAGTCGAAAGTATTGATGCTATGTAGTTCTGAAATATCGATTAGCTCATGTTGTAATTAAACTTTAATGAACTTGTATGTCTCTTTAGTTTGGACAATCGTTCATTTTATATGTAATCGATGCTATTTATTAGTAGGACCATGAATCGTGCTATTGATGTGTTGCTTTTCTCTTTCGATCCTTTTGTTGCATACTTATATATTGCTTATATATTATCTATGAATTGGTACTAATGTTTTGTTTCTCTAGTGCATAGAGATGCCGTCGTATGTCGTGTACAAGGGTAAGGTTCCCGGAGTCTACGACGACTGGGAGGAGTGTCAGAGACAGGTTCACCATTTCAGCGGTAACAGTTACAAAGGGTACACCACTAGGGCGGAGGCGGAAGCTAGATACGCGCGCTATCTAGCGGGAGAGAGGAGGGAGTGGAGGAGGAACCGGATGAAGACCAGTTTCATCGCGATGATGCTCATCGTGACCGCAGCTCTCTTCTATGTGATGGTAGTTTAGATGATCGATATCGACTTTGTAATGTGACGACAAACTCGGCTAATATGACGAACTTTGCTAATGTCTCGAGACCTAAACTTGGCTAATGTTTGAACTTTGTTCGCTATTTCGAATTTGGAGACTAATATGATGAATTCTATTGTGTGATGTTTATATTCTGTGCTGTAACGTATTTTGTAACCTGTGCAAATACCAGAAAAGCAAAAAATAATAATTCCTAATATTCATAGTAGTGGCGCACCATATTGAGAATTAGTGGCGCACCAAGATAAATACCAGTGGCGCATTATCGGGCATAGTAATGGCGTACTTGGGGCATAGGTGAAGGCAAATATGGCCCCCAGTTGTGGCGCACCATATTCAGCATTAGTGGCGCACCAAGGCTAAATACTAGTGGCGCATTATGGGGCATAGTAATGGCGCACTTGGGGGCATACGTGAAGGTAAATATGCCCCCCTAGGAGGCATAGTAATGGCACACTGTTGGACATAGTAATGGCGCACTATGTGGTGCGCCACTATTATCTGGGATACTAATGGTGCACCAGAGGTGCGCCATTACTATTTGTTACTAGTGGCGTGTTAATAGTGGCGCACCTATAGTGCGCCATTAATATCAAAAACTGGTGCGCCACTAACAGCCTTTTTTCTAGTAGTGAATTGGCCAACGAGTCCCGCCAGCTTTGCCGGGCTGTCCTCTGCAAGGTACTTATCAAGGTGGTGCATAATAATCCTGGCATCAACCTCTCCAACGTGCTCGGCCGCCTGCCAAAGGACGCAAATCTCGAGGCACTTGAGGAGCTTGTCGCGCCTATCCTTGAGAAGGTGGATTCAATCAAAAGGGTCGAAGGCCATCGCAGAGATTAACTGCTCCACCTCTTCTTGCTGTCGCCATTCCATGCCAAAGACAATTAAGTCTTAAGTTAGAATTGTGGCAACGTATTAGTGTAATATAACTTGCTTATGTTTGGGTACATGTATGCTATCTCCCTTGTCTGATTCCTTTATGTATGGAGTTCACCCTACGTTTACTGAAAAACTTGCCGGCGCGCAACCTGCCACGAGCGCTGGGTGCGGGACTTCAGCAGCCTGCTGGAGGTGCAGCGGCCGGCAATACTCCTTGGCGTTCTCAGTGCAGCCACTTAAATCATTGAGCGGACTCGAAACAAAATAAGGGCACAACCGATTACAACAAGGGTTCCTTCGCGTGCAGGTTTTCCATACAAAAGTCGAAATCGTCCAAGGAAAATAACTTTGCAATAAAGGAAACTTGCCCTAAGTTTTAGAACTTAGCTTTCTGTCGCTGTCCTTCCTCCGGTGAGCGTCAATTCTGAACGTCGCCAACTGGTACCCATATCCTCCTCCCCCCCCCCCCCCCCGGCAAACATGCACGCGAGGAACCCTTCTGTCTTTTGAGAAAAAAAAGAAGAGAAAATAAAGATATGAAACCTTGGCGGTTCGTTAGAACTTACCGGGAGCAAGTGCCATACAACTTCTTAGACAAACATGCATATATATATATAAACATGAAAATCAATAAGGAACTGCACAACACTTAAACTTAGTCATCTGGGCTCAGGGTCTGCGCCTGGCTTTGTACAAAGGATTACATGCCTTGCCGGCAAGACTTGTACAAAAAAGGGGGTTGCCGGGGGCCCCCGGCAACCGCGCCTTATGGGTAGAACTTGCGAAGATGTTCAATATTCCAGGAATTGCTCACTGGAACGCCATCTTCGGTCTCCAAGCGGACAGCGCCGGGCCTGGTGACTCATACTACCCGATAAGGGCCTTCCCACTTCGGCGTCAACTTGTTTGAATTCTTGGCGGACTGAATCCGCCAAAGAACAAGGTCGCCTTCCTCAAGGCTTCGGGCATGAACTTTACGGCTATGGTAGCGGTGCAAAGCTTGCTGGTAGCGTGCAGCTCGCACAGCAGCCTGAAGACGATTCTCCTCAAGGAGCACAGCGTCATCTTACCGCAGTTGCTCTTGCTCAAGCTCATCATAAGCGAGCACTCGAGGTGATCCGTACGTGAGTTCCGTGGGGAGAACTACTTCCGCTCCGTAGACCAGAGCGAAGGGTGTCTCGCCGGTGGCTCGATTTGGTGTCGTTCTGATTGACCAAAGAACCGCCGGCAATTCATCAATCCAGCGTCTTCTGCACTTTCTCAGCCTGTCAAAGGTTCTGGTCCTGAGACCGCGCAGCACTTCAGCATTGGCCCTCTCCGCTTGACCGTTGCTTCTCGGGTGAGCAACAGAGGCAAAACAAATTTTGCCGCCAAGGTCTTGGACGTACTGCATGAAGGTGCGACTTGTGAATTGCGTGCCGTTGTCGGTGATGATCCTGTTGGGCACACCGAAACGGAAAACTATCCCTTTAAAGAACTTGACGGCTGATTGTGTTATCGCCTTCCTCACTGCTTCCATCTCCGGCCACTTTGTGAACTTGTCGATAGCAACGTACAAGTACTCAAAGCCCCCGGTAGCACGGGGGAAAGGGCCCAGTATGTCGAGCCCCTAGACCAAAAATGGCCAGGAGAGAGGGATCGTCTGAAGAGCTTGAGCTGGCTGATGCGATTTCTTCGAATGAAACTGGCACACTTCACACTTGGTTACTAGTGCAGTTGCATCCTGGAGAGCGGTGGGCCAAAAGAAACCTTGCCGGAATGCTTTCCCGACAAGTGCTCTTGATCCTATGTGAGAGCCACATATGCCTCCATGTATTTCCGCCAACAGCTCTAGTCCATCCTCCCGAGGAATGCACTTCAATTTCACACCGTTCGGTCTCTTTCTATACAGGACGTCATCGACGAACTTGTACATAACAGATCGACGGGCTACTTTTTCCGCTTCTTCTTGTTCCTCCGGGAGTTCTCCTGTCTGAAGGAAATGGACAATGTGCTGCGCCCATGCTGGAACCTGGGGCTTGACAGCTAGGACTAAAGGCATCTCCTCTGCCGGGGGAACATTTGTCTCGACAGCGAAAGCGTGAGGTTCCGCCGGAGCCTGTCGTTCCCCGGCAGGTTTGTCGTTGATCCCGGCAGGTTCCTTGCCGGCGGCTCGGGGGAGCTCTGCCGGAAAGTACTGTCCAGTATTCAACTTTCTTCTCTTTTCTTGCCGCATTGATGGCGCCACGGATGGTTGAGTCAAATGGAGCACAAAAGTTCCTGGTTCCACAGGCAACTTGAGGGCAGCGTGCTTTGACAGGTCGTCAGCAATACTGTTTTCGGCACGGGGAATGTGCTTCATTTGCAGACCGTCAAAGCATTCTTCCATTTTTCTCACTTCATCCACGTAAGCTTGCATCAATGGACTCTGATAATTCTTGTTAACTTGCCTGACGACAAGCTGCGAATCGCCTCTGATGACGAGCTTCTTGATACCAAGGTCTGTCGCGATCCTGAGACCGGCAAGCAGGCCCTCGTACTCCGCGGTGTTGTTTGTCAAACTCTCCCAGGGAAAATGCATCTGGACTACGTACTTGAGGTGCTCTCCGGTGGGTGCGACAAGCAGCACGCCAGCACCGGCGCCTTGCAGCAAAAAAGCCCCGTCAAAGTACATAACCCATTGCTGACCAATTTCCTTGCCGGGGAGAATTGTTTCTTGAACCTCTTCGTCTGGCATTGGGGTCCATTCCGCAATGAACTCTGCCAAGGCCCTGCTCTGAATTGTCGAAGTGCTTTCAAACTTGAGGCCAAAGCTCGACAACTCCAACGCCCACTCCACAATCCTGCCGGTTGCTTCTGGATTTCGCAAAATCCGTTGCAACGGGAAGCGAGTGACGACGGTGATTTCATGTGCTTGAAAATAATGGCGCAGCTTCCTCGAGGCCATAAGGAGGCCGAAAAGCAACTTCTGCACGCCAGAATATCTTGACCTAGCTCCTTGCAAAAGAGAGCTAACAAAATAAACTGGGCGCTGCACCACCTTTTTCTACTGCACTGGTTCTTCTGACTGCACAGATCCTGTCTTGCCGAGATCAACCCTTGCCGGGGAAGATCCTGCCGCGTCGCCTGACGGTCCTACTGCTGGTGTTGCTTCCTCATCAGCTTCTCTCTGCGCCACTAACGCAGCACTAACCACTTGATTTGTTGCTGCCAAATATAGCAGCAACGGCTCTCGTGGTTTAGGCGCGACTAGCGTCGGCGGAGAAGAAAGGTATTTCTTCAAATCTAGCAGTGCAGCCTCCGCCTCCGGAGTCCATTTCATCGGACCTACCTTCTTCAAAATTTTGAAAAAGGGCAGGGCGCGCTCAGCAGATTTGGAAATAAACCTGCTTAGAGCAGCAACACAGCCGGCAAGACGACTGACATCCTTGACGCGTCTTGGTGCTTCAATCTGCTCAATAGCTTTGATCTTGTCGGGGTTCACTTCGATTCCCCGTTGAGATACAAAGAATCCGAGAAGCTTGCCGGAAGGAACACCAAACACGCACTTCTCAGGATTGAGCTTTAAGTTGATCTTGCGCAGATTTGCAAATGTTTCTTCTAGATCTTGTATGAGCGTCGCTTTGTCCTTGGTTTTGACCACTGTATCATCCATATATGCCTCTATATTTCTATGGAGCTGAGGCTCAAAACCAATTTGGACCGCTCTCGCAAATGTAGAACCAGCACTTTTCAACCCGAAAGGCATTCGTATAAAACAATACGTACCACATGGGGTGATAAATGCGGTCTTTTCTTCATCTTCTTTTGCCATGAAGATTTGATGATACCCTGAATAGGCATCAAGAAAGGACAGTAGATCACAACCAGCAGTGGAGTCCACAATCTGGTCGATGCGCGGCAAGGGAAAGGGATCTTTTGGACAGGTTTATTGATATCTGTATAATCGATACACAGCCTCCATTTCCCATTCGTCTTGCGCACTACAACCGGATTAGCCAACCAGGTTGGGTGAAGTACTCCTCTGACCAATCCTGCCGCCTCCAGCTTCCTGATTTCTTCGGCAATGAATTCTTGCCGCTCCAAGGCTTGCTTCCTGACCCTCTGCTTGACGGGCCGCGCGTGAGGACAGACAGCAAGGTGGTGCTCAATTACCTCCCTGGGAACACCGGGGATGTCAGATGGTTGCCATGCAAACACATCGACATTCGCCCGCAGGAAGGCAATGAGCGCGCTTTCCTATTTGTCATCAAGGGTGGAACTTATGGTGAAAGTTCCTCCCGTTCCGTCCTCTTTGACGGGCACCTTCTTAGTCTCTGGTGGAGCGGCCTTGGATCTCTTGTTCTTGCCGGTGGAACTCTCTGGTGCATCCTCAACGGAAGCGCAGCACTCCAAGGAGGTGCGCTTACCGGAGTTCGCGCCAAGATTCTCGCCGGTCTTCTTCTTTCCCCCGGGAGTTCCAGCGGCAGGAGCAGATGCCTTGATGGCAGGTGCTGCAACTGCTTCCCAGTAGAGTTGGTCGGCACAGATGAGCGCATCCTTCTTATCGGAATGGATAGTAATGACACTCAATGGCCCGGGCATCTTCAAAACATTATACGCGTAGTGTGATGCCGCCATGAACTTAGCCAGCGCTGGCCGACCAAGGATCCCATTGTATGACATAGGGATCTTGGCGACATCAAACACTACCTTCTCGGTCCTGTAGTTGAGCTCGCTACCAAATGTCACCGGTAGCGTAATCTTGCCCTTTGGCTGGGTTCTTCCTGGATTGACCCCTTGAAACGTGCTCGTTTCTTCGAGATCTTCATCAGGAATTTGGAGCCTCTTGAGCACATCCGGTGAGATTAGGTTCAGCCCGGCCCCACCGTCAACTAGCATTTTCATCACCTTGAGGTTGCGGATTGTTGGTGAGACCAACAATGGCAAGCACCTGACCGTGGTTGTGCGATCAGGGTGATCCTCGGCGTCGAAAATGATAGGCGTGTTGGACCACTTCAGGGGCTTACATGCATCCAGTGATGGCTCTATTGCATTGACTTCTCGCACCCACTGTTTGAGCCGACGGTGGGAAGAATGCAACGAGGCGCCCCCGTCGATACACATGGCCTCTGTAGCTTTCTGGAATTCTTGCTCACTGGACTCATCATCATCTTCTTCTTTGTCACGGCCTCGAGCGGGCCTCTCCCTCTGTTGCTTGGCCATGCCGCGGCGACCCCCTCGGCCACCGTGCTTCTTGCCGGACCCCTCAGCACCGTCATGGACCTTCTCCTTATCTCGCCTTTCATACTCAGCCCTCTGCTTCTCGACAAGCTGTTCAACTTGCCGGCAGTTTTGGAGATCGTGACCCTTGGTGCGATGGATCTTGCAGTACTGCTTGCCGGAGTTTTCCGACTTGTCGGCAGCCGCCAAGGCCTGGCATGAGGAGCACCCGGCAAGTTCCTTGCCGGGGTCATCAACCTTGGCCTTCTTGGTGGCGCCGGGGTTGCCGGATTCCTCGACAGCAAGTACGGCCTTGCCTTTGCGCTTCTTGTTCCGCCGCCGGCCTTTCCTTGACGGGGTTGCAGCGTCTTCGTCTTCTGATTCGCTCCCCGCGCCAACAGCCTCACCAGGGAGTTTCCTCCCCTCTTCAGCTCGGGTGCACTTGTCGGCCAAAGCGTAAAGCTCGGCAATACTCCTGACTTTGTTCATTGCCAGCTCTTCTCGCATTCTGCGGTTATGCATGTTCTGGTGAAACAAGCTAACAACAGCGGCAGGGTGAATGTCAGGAATATTGTACTTCACCCGGCTAAATCTCTGCATAAACTTGCGCAGGGGTTCGCCCTCCTTCTGAGGGATGATATGCAAATCACTCTCTTGGCCAGGAGCTTGGTGGCCTCCGACAAAGGCGCCAACAAACTGATGGCACAGATCTGACCAAGAAGAAATAGAATTCTCCGGCAGATGCATCAACCACGACCTGACGTTGGGTTTGAGCACCAACGGGAAGTAGTTGGCAAGTATCTTGTCATCTCGGCCCCAGCAGCCTGCACCGCAATGGTGCAGATGCTCAGGAACTCCGAGGGATGAGTCTTGCCGTCATATTTCTCCGGGACCTCTAGCTTGAAGGTTCGGGAATTGGGCCACTGGACTTGCTACAGCTCACTGGTAAATGCTGGAGTCCCTACCTTGTAAGGCAAGTCACCTACGTCCCCTGGCGCAGGCTCATCGACAGCCAGCCCTGCGCGCTTATCAGATTGATAGCGCGCTTCCCGTCGCCGCTCGATGGTGGTTCGAGCGTCCTCTTTGCCTCGTTCCTGGAGAACTTGACGCTGGTCGCGGTGCATCCGTGGATCGGACGACGCCGTGGAATCATCATCACGGCGATCGACCCACTGGGTTGTCGACCGCCACTGGTGTCGCGGAGGGGAGTGCACCGTGGTTGCACCACCTCCGGTTTTCTCCACATCGGCTCGCGCCGGATTGATGGGCCGCCGCTGTGAGGGCCCTGCCTCCTGTGGCCCATCTTTGTTGGCGAAGCCAATGAGGCTCTGGATAGTAGCTCGCCATTCCTCCATCTTCTCCGGAGCAGGAGGGAAATCGAGGAGCAGCTGCGCACGTGCCAAGGCTTCCGCTGGCGTAGGCGGCGGTGACAGGTGCGAGGTACGTGAGGTGCTCTGACTCCTAGCCATGTTAGAAGGAGCACCGTCATGGTCACGCGACCGCGCGCCACCTCCGCCGGCAGCTCGGTGTGCATGCTGGGCCCACGCACCTTGGGATCGATGCGCAGAAATCTTTTCATGGGGATGCCCTGAACCACCAGCGCCATGACGTTGCTCATCGTACACGGCCTGGGAAGGCCGTGACGCTGGCGCCGGCGCGGGAGCCCCAGAAAGCGTCCTCCGATCTCTGGAATTCGTTGTGGCACCCGTAGGCAACACAGCTCCATCTCTGGATCCAGCGGCATGTGGGTTGCCGCTGCCGCTGTGAACGACGCCGCAAGCCTAGCTTGGATCACCGGAACGCCGTGGAGGCTCTAATCCTCTTCCTTCTGCACCCACGCCATCGCCCGTATGCGAGGGCACAGGCAAAACGGACGTGGATGGTTGCGCCGTTGCGGCGCTCTTCTTCTTGGGTGGCATGATGATGAAGATGATGAAGAAACAAAGGCGCCGATCACTGGATCAGGTTCACACAACCTACGGTGCCCCTACCTGGCGCGCCAAAGATGTCGGCGTGCGACACCTATGGGACTTTCAAGGAATTCCTTTACGATTCGGCAGGGGGAGAGGTATGAGCAAAGAGCAAAACCAACGATCGACGCGAGGAGATTTTACCCAGGTTCGGGCCGCTAATCAGCGTAAAACCCTACTCCTGCCTTGTTTTATTATGAACGTTCTTGAGCCCAGGCTTCAGGAGCGCTTGCAATGAACAATACGTTCAAAGAGTAGCTACGCATGCAGAATGGGCCAGAAGATCCTCTCTCCTGTAGCAGTTGCCTTGGGCCTCCTTTTATATGCTCCAAGGGATCACCACAGTGGCAAAATGTATATACATTGAGGTGTAAAGTGGCTACAGGGTTATCATACCTAACCACTGACGGATTAGGATGAACGCATTTAATGCACCATGAGGTGTCCGTTTAAGTGTCCTCACTTTCTTGGGGATGGAAAAAGGGGCCATCCCATCAGCACCGCTTAAGCTCTCCTCCACTGGCGCGTTGCCACGCATCCAAAGAAGGACCCAGAATGTCGGGCTTGTTGCTGTGCCAGAGCGGTGGCACAGCAACAGAATCTTGCCGGGCGCCGAATCTTGCCGGGCGCCGAACCTTGCCGGGCTTCACAGACCACCCCGGCAAGATCTTGCCGGGGAAGCTGGCTTTCGGATTCCAGCTCTTCTTATCTGCTGATCCTCAGATCTTTGACTTGAGAATTTCTCTGGTAGCCTGAGTCAACCTCGAACTGTTCCCCGACAAGCCTTGCCGCGAGTATGGCTACAACTGCCCATGCACAAGTACGGGGTACTAATGGCCCAATACTTAGTACACCGACATTACCACTTCGATGTAGGAACACCACGATGATACAACGCGCTAGGGAAGATGTCCTCGTCGAGCCCACCAGCGCGTCGTGGATAGCGTCTTTCCCAGGCGAAGAATGCTTTTGTCAGGATAGGACTGAGCACATGTCCCCCTTTGAACTGCCGCTGTGTGGCAACCCTTCCCGCCAATATTTTCGGGGAAAGAGGACCAAGGCAGGTATATAGGGTGCAGTGTTGCTGCCTTAGAGGGGGATCGATCAGTTGCACCTTGTAGCTCTAGAGCACTATCACCCAAGCAATCCCAGACAAGAAGGAGTAGGATTTTACACCGTTTGGTGGCCCGAACCTGGGTAGCTCCTCGTGTCCCTGTTGTGCCTTATGTGTCCCTGTCGCGCCAAGCTCGCTATAGCCACGCCAAGCTCGACCTCTAGTTGAGAGGTAGCGAAACAGGCCCCCAGTGTTTGAACCAGGGTTTTGGTGGGTTTCCCGTAGCACAAATCAATCCCCTGACATTTGGTGCGCCAGCTATGGGGTGTTGTTTTCGCGTCTTCAACCTCGACATCAACATGGCCGACGCACAACACGAGCGCGCCCTGCGCAAGGCCGACATGGTCCGCACGGATCCTCTCGCCACTACCAACTGCCACAGGCGCGCCGGTGCTGCTACTGAGTCTGCGGTGGGGGAGGAGCAAGCTTCCTCCCTCCACCCATCGGTGCACGTGCAGTCGCCTACCCGCACCGCCACCACGTCCTCGCTCGCCTGCCATGACCCACCAGCTCTGCAGGCTGCGTTGCGCATGGCATAGGAGCTGCTGCGCTATCATCCCGTCAAGGCCGGGTACAACGCCTGGCTCGCACGCATCACCGAGCATGTCAACGCCGCCGGAGACGCCCTGGCGCCTTCCCGCCCTCTGCCGCCTCCGACGTTGGATGGTGCACACGCAGGACACGATGTGCCTCCTCTGCCTCCTCCAACCGATGATGACGCGGGACGCCGCCGTGCCGTGCACGCGCCGGAGCTGTCCCACAGCGCATCCTCGGCACATCACGACAACCCCAGCTACTAGATCATCCAGCGCACGCCACCGGATGCGCACGTGATCCTCGAGAGGCAGCACGGTCACCAGAGCCGCACCATCCAGGACATCACTGCGGTCGAGCACCAGAACCATACCGCTCTCGCCGGTGGCATCGTCTCCTACAGCGGGGGCTGTCTCGCCTTCACCCGCGAGCTACGCCACGTGGTGTGGCCCATGAAGCTCAATCCTGATCTGCCTCCTCGCAAAGATGGCACCCCAACCCCGTGGAGTTCCTACAGCTCTACACCGTGAGCATCCAGGCTATGGGAGGTGACGACAAGATCATGGCGAATTGGTTCCCCATGGCCCTCAAGCACGCCCCACACTCGTGGCTGATGAACCTTCCTGAGGCCTTGATACGTCTCCAATGTATCTATATTTATTTATTGTTCCATGCTATTAAAGTATCAACCTTGGATGTTTTATACTCATTTACTAGCAACTTTATATCATTTTTTGGGACTAACCTATTGACATAGTGCCCAGTGCTAGTGTTGTTTTTTGCTTGTTTTTTACTTCGCAGAAAATCAATACCAAACGGAGTCCAAATGCCACGAAACTTTTTGGAGAATTTTTTCTGCCTAGAAGAAACCCAGGAGGCCAAATAAGTGCACCGGAGGAGGCCCGTGGGGCTCACTAGGCACCAGGGCACGCCAGAGGCCCCAAACGCACCCTGGTGGGTAGTGGGGCCCACAGGAAGCTTCTCCACCAACCTTCAGCTCTATAGATACTCTAAATCCCCAAAACCCTAGGGGAGTCGAGAGAAAATAGTTTGCGTCGGCACAAGTTCCAGAACCACGAGATCCAATCTAGAGGCCTCTTCCGGCACTCTATCAGAGGGGTCAACGATCACGAAGGGGTCCTTCATCATCCTTGTTGCTCCTCCGATGATGCATGAGTAGTTTACCACAGACCTATGGGTCTGGTAGCTAGATGGCTTCTTCTCTCCTTTTGATCTTCAATACAATGTTCTCCTCGATGTTCTTGGAGATCTATTTTATGTAATGACTTTTTGCGGTGTGTTTGTTGGGATCCGATGAATTATGGGTTTATGATCAGTTCTATCCATGAATATTATTTGAGTCTTTGTTGAACTCTTTTATGCATGATTGTTATAGCCTCGTATTTCTTCTCTGAAATTTTGGTTTGGTTTGGCCAACTAGATTGATTTTTTTGCCATGGGAAGAGGTGCTTTGTGATGGGTTCGATCTTGCGATGCTCAATCTCAATGACAGAAAGAGACATGACACACATGTATCATTGCTATTAAGGATAAAAATATGGGGTCTATTCCTACATGAATAGATCTTTTCTACATCGTGTCATCATTCTTATTGCATTACTCCCTTTTTCCATGAACTTAATACGCTAGATGCATGCTGGATAGCGGTCGATGTGTGGAGTAATAGTAGTAGATGCAGAATCGTTTCGGCCTACTAATCCTGAACGTGATGCCTATATAAATGATCATTGCCTTGGATATTGTCATGATTATTTGCTTTTCTATCAATTGCCCAACAGTAATTTGTTTACCCACTATATGCTATTTTCTCGAGAGAAGCCTCTAGTGAAATCTACACCCCCCGGGTCTATTTTCCTATCATATAAAACCAAAAATACCTTGCTGTGTTTTCCTTTTATTTGTTTTATTTTGTGTTTTAATTAGATCTATTTATCAAATTTCATACAATTTAATCTATCTCAATACCGAGGAGGGATTGACAACCCCTCTTACGCGTTGGGTTACAAGTTGTTGTTTGTGTGCAGGCGATGTTTACATAGTTGCTTGGTTCTCCTACTGGATTGATAACCTTGATTTCATAACTGAGGGAAATACTTACCTTTGTTGTGCTGCATCATCCTCTCCTCTTCGGGGAAATACCAACGCAGATACAAACAATCAGGAAGAATTTCTAGCACTGTTGCCAGGGAGACATCATCAACATCTATCAGGTTCCTATGCACAAACTCTCATCTCCTTGCAAGAGTACTTTATTTGTCATTTGCCTCTCATATTCATCTCCCCCACTTCTAAAACATTTTTGCAAAAATATAAAATTATTTTTTGTTTGCCTTTTTCTTGTTTGATCTTTTGTTTGCTTGTGTTCTTGTTTGCGTAGTCACGATGTCTCAAGCAAATACAAATTGTGTGATTTTTCAAATACTAATTATAATGATTTTATTAGTACTCTGATAGCTCCTCCCGCCGCTAGTGCGGAGTCTTATGATATTAATGCCGCTTTGTTGAATCTTGTTATGAAAGAGCAATTTTCTGGTAATCCTAATGAGGATGTCGCGTCCCATCTAAACACTTTCATAGAATTGTGTGATATGCAAAAGAAAAAAGATGTGGACAATGATATTGTGAAATTGAAATTACTTCCTTTTTCTTTTCGAGATCATGCAAAAATTTGGTTTTTACCTTTGCCACGAAATAGTATTGATTCTTAGGACAAGTGCAAAGATGCTTTTATCCCTAAGTATTTTCTTCCCGCGAAAATTATTTCCCTTAGAAATCAAATTATGAATTTCACTCAACTTGAGCATGAACATGTTGCACAATCTTGGGAAAGAATGAAGTTAAAGATAAGAAATTGTCCTACTCATGGTTTAAATCTTTGGATGATTATACAAAAAAATTATGCGAGATTGAATTTTGTTTCTGGAAATCTTTTAGATTCCGCCGCAGGTGGTACTTTTATGGAAATTACTTCGGGGGAAGCTACTAAATTGCTAGATGATATAATGGCAAATTGTTCACAATGTGATGCGGAGCATCCTACGGGCATCATCATGTCAAGAGTGCATTTGGCAAGTGACACGTGCCACATCTAATTCACATACATAAAGGTGAATCATCTCCTTTATACGTGTTCACTTGTGCCCTTCAAGGATGGTATACTACTTGACCCCTCTATCGTGTGCATACATAGGTGTGAGCGGAGCTACACATTCATCGAGGAGAAGTCCAAGCGCAAGAGAACTACTACACCATCCAAGACGGAAGCCTAGAAGTGGAGAAGGAATCGGCCAAGAAGAAGGCAGAAGCTCCCAGGCGACCCCGTGCGCACGAGCCTCCCAAACCCCGTGCCCACGGGCCTCCCAGGCTAGACGGTCCTGAAGACCCCGTGCACATGGGCGTGTACCGTGCCCACGGGACCCCCATGTCAACGGGCCTCACAGACCCCGTGCAATGCGCCAGGTCTCTGGAGACCCCGTGCGCATGGGCTCCACTTACCCCGTGCACACGGGGCCCCTGTGTGAAGCTGCGGGCTTTGCCCATGTAATGCCCATTACGCCCCTGCTTACCCCTTCATCCCCTAGGGCTATAAATACTCCTCCATCTCATCCATTTATACTTAGCTAAGAATAGATCTAGACATTAGAGCTTAGCTCATGTACCTCCCCTTGTGGGATTCCTCCTCTTGAGAGAGAGAGACACTCCATTGGAGTTCAAGGCCTCCTTTGGAGAAGATCCCTAGGGATTCAAGACCTCCTTGTGGGATGGATCTATCTAGATCATCAAGCCCTCATCTCCTTCATAGGATTTGGGATGAACTCTATCATGTATCTTGTTTCCCTTTGATTGTTCATGTACCTTGTGGATCTTGTGTGTTTGTTGGTCTAGTGGATGTGTGATTGGACTTGTTCTTGAGTGTTCTCTTGTGATTTCCCCTTTGTGTTCTTGTTCTTGAGGATTTCCCCTCCAATTCGTGAAAGATCTCCACTTAGGGTTACACCCTACAACATTATGGTATCATGAGCCATGGTTTCTCACGAAATTGGAGCCCCCCTCTTTGTTTTCTAGCCTAATTTTGCTTGTTCTTACCCTACTTCGAAAATTCCCCATAAAAAGAGCCATACCAATTTTTTTTGTGATTTGATGTTTCTTGTGAGTTTTTGTTGATTTCAATCCATGGATCTGGTGTCTAGCAAGTAGATCCACCTCCTATTGCGTCCTCATAACCCAAATTTTCTTTTCCCCCTTCAAATCTGACCAAAAAATCACGAAATTTCCGCCCACCCCGTGCCCACGGGCCCCCGAAACGTCCCTGGAGACCCCGTGTCCACGGCCTTGTACCATGCACATGGGACCCCGTGTCCACGGGGCTTTGACCTCGTGCGCACGGCCCCCTACAGACCAGCAGCAACCACTTCATGTTTTCGGTCACATCTCCCACTTTCGAACGCCGATTTGGGTGTTCTTTGGCTCGTTGAAAAGCTAGCGACGTGCCCGAGCCGCTCATCTTGATTTTACCACCATTGGACTCCATCAAATTTTGTGCATTTTTGCATCTTTTGCATAGGCCCTACGCCATAACTTCCGTACCACCACATACAACTTCCGCAAACTAACCCATTTTGGTTCCTATTGCATTTGTGGTTGTTTGAGTTGTGATTTGAGTCTCCGAAGGTGTTTCGGCTACTTAGGGATGGTTCATTTTCATCAACCACCGGACACTTGTATCGTTCCATCGACTACATCCGCCACGACATTCCACATCGACGACGACCATCCATCCTTTGAGACCATCTTCAACCGGAAGCAAGGCCGGTTACCCCCCGACTTCCTGAAAGGTTAAGTGTGAAGAAGGTATCCATTCCATCATAAACTTATCCTTCCTTGCCATTACATCTTGATAGCCCCACCATCTTTGCGAATACCTTCATACCTATTGAGACTAGCTATCCGAGTATTGTCGGGCTTCGCGAAAACTTCTGCACCATAGTGATACGATATCATATTGTTGCATCATTGGATATATCATATAGTGCAATTGCTTATTCCCGTGCATATCTTGTGATACTTGTCTCATATTTGTGGTCGAGGCTCAATAAGAAAAGTGGGACGGAAGAGAAGAGCAAAAATAAAGTCAAAAGAAAAAGCTTTTAAGCAAGAAAAGAATGATCATAAGCGTATAAGCAAAAGAGAGTTGAGCATGAAAAGAGATACTTGTGCATGAGGATACATGGAATAGGAAACATTTAGCTTGCATACATATAGGTTGGTGCCAAGTGGTGAATCGTGCCCAAGTGTGCAATCAAGCTAGTACTCTTCTAGTGTTTGTGCAACACGAGCTTAGTCTTCGTTAGGCAATTTTGGTATTGCTCATCCCTATAGTTGCACAAGCCCCATAATCCCACTGTGTGTGTTTCTTTTATTGCCCTCCTCTATATTTGTGATCACTTGCTTTGCATTTTGACTCCATTGGATTTATTTCAACATTTACAATATCTTGGACTTCAATTTGCATGAATTTGTGCCACTTGTCCTAACCAAGCCACTCGATAATCTTTACTTTGTACGTGTGAGTGAACAAGTCTGGTACCAATTCCACTATTCTTTCATTTCACATTGAGTGACACGAGATACATCCTCAACTTTGGGAAAAGGTAACCTGGTATTGTTTATCTCATTTCCTACTCACTTTTGCTCGAGTCTTGTGATGGATAGGAAAAGCACATCATCTCCGGTCTACAACCACGACGACGAGTTCGATGCTATGAAGAACTTCATTGACGCCAAGATGGACAAGCACATGGAGGATCTCAAGGTTCTCATCAACAACCGCAAGCGGTCTTCCTCATCTTTGAGAAGACGCTCAAGTGCAAAGACTCCCAACCTTCCATCTCTGGCGAGTAAACACAAGCATCGACATCGACAAGACCATGAAGAGCACACTTCTAGACGAGAGTTGGCTTCTCTACCACCCCCGTGCACACGGGCCTTCGACCCCCGTGCACACGGGACCCCGTGCACACGGCCTCCTGCACCCCCGTCCGCACGGGCCTTACAGAACCACAACATCGACCACAAGGTTGTGGCATCTTCAACACCTTTGGCATATTCACCAAGTGACTTCAAGGCATCTTCGCCTTCGGACGTACGGCATCTTCGCCTACTCCACGAGCTCAAGTCCACTACTTCCACAAGCTACTTCGACTTTGACATCACCAATGAGATTCCATTCTCTGGGACTAATGACCCCGAAGAGTACCTCAAGTGGGAGCGCAAGATGGACGACTACCTCAAGCTACATCAAGTCCCCTTCGAAGACCAAGTGAAGTGCGCCACAAGTACCTTCCATGACTACGCGTTGATTTGGTGGCTTCACACGCCTTCGAAGAGCTTCAACATGAGTTGGTCCAAGACGAAGAAAGTGATGCGGCGAGAATTTGTGCCCTCCACCTACACAGAACATCTTCAACACCAATTGGAGAACACCTTACAAGGATCCAAGTCCCTCGACGAGTACTTCAAGAACATGAAGGAAGCCTTACGATGAGCCGGTGTGGACGACCCCATTTGGATGAAGTTCCACTTCATGATGGGATTGAACAACAACATTGTCAAGACTATCTTCCTCAACAACTACGGGTCCCTCGATAACCTCTACAATGGTGCTCTCAAGGCGGAGCAAGAACTCAAGAAGGCCAAGTCTACTCAACCCTGAGCTCACTTCACGACGACCACACTCCAAGACGGCGAGCATGAGGCTAGTACCACCGAGATGTCCAAGCCCGATGAGCCCCAAGACGATGCTTCTATCATTGGAGGTGAGAGTGATGATGTGCCATCTTCGGCCTTCATCCACGACGAGAGTGACGATGTGCCATCTTCGGCCTTTATCCACGACGACGACTACGAGATGGTTGAGCATGGGATTTTCCCTTCGACCACGGCGACGTATGAGGACTTGAGTGACTTTTGCCACCATATTGAGAGTGAGAGTGACTTCACCACTAGCCCCATATATGATGAGATGCCCCAATTCCCATGTGAGGAGAGCCACCACCACCACTTGAGTGATTTGAGTGACTCCACCATATGCGACATTGAGTGCACCTATCTTGAGCTAGTGAGTGAGCCACCACCATATAGAGAGAGTGAGGTAGTTGATAGGGCATGTGAGGCTATTCCTATTTCAAACAACTTAACCTCTACCTCTATTGTGTCTTCTCATTTGGTGCTAGGTCCCATATATGATGACGCGCCGATCTTTGATGACTTCATCCTTCCTTTTGACAAGACGACGACCATGGTGGACTATGATGCACCCCCCCCCCCACATGGTCCCATCACGATGACGATGACCACGAGTTGTTTCTTGCCACCTCATCTACACCACATGAGTGGAATGACAAAGGTAACATAGGTGATGGTGATGCTCTGTTCCCACTAGTGGACATTCTTGATATTGATTGCTTGCATGATGTTGATCCTCCTATTACCATGCTTCATGCTAGTATGATTTCCCCATGCGATGATTTACCCATTTATAATGAGTTTGATGATTGCCATGTGGAGTCTATTAGTTGTGATGCCATCACTAGTTGAAAAAAGCCTAGCTATGGCGTGGCAAAAAGTGCCTTTCTGGCGTAGAGACCCAACGCCACCAATATGGCGCTAGTGAAAACAGTTTAGTGGTGGCGTTGGCAGACACGTCAGCAGTATTTTAGTACTGATGGCGTGCCACCTGGGTAACGCCAGCAATATATTGTGTTATGTATGGCGTTTATTGTGAGGTAACGCCAGTAATTTGTATTTTTCAGCAATAAAAAAATATACCCAGCGATTAGTATATGTGCAGCCATTTAAACTTCTAGTGGTAAGTCTCAAATCCACAAAATATACCCAGCTATTACTACAGTTTCCAGTAACTAGCTTGCTACTACCTACAAGCAAAAGTTATCCGGTGGCTAGCTCTATACAAGCAAAAGTATCGTCATCGATCTCAAGCAACTTGTTATCCGCGCGCTAACTAGCTACGATGAAGAATGATCCTCATCTAACGCAACTTGTTCCTGTTGCTCTCTCCCTCCTTTCTGAAATAGACTTTGCTGGTCTTTAGCTCCTCCCTCTCGGCCTTTAGGAGCCATATCTCCTTCTTCATAGACTCAATCTCAGTGACCAGAGCTGCTTCTGGTCGATGAGCTTTAATTTCTTATCGCAGAGATCGGAGATCTCGTCGATCATATCGTCCTTCTCTTTCTTCAGGGAGTCATTCAACTCCTTAAGTGCCTTCATTGTACTCTCCTTTGACGTGACAAGCTCACAGCTGAGCATGTCCATGTCATGTACCGGTAGCTGCTGCTGGACCGGTTCTGGAGATGGGTCTCGTACATACGCCTGGCAAGTCAAATATTTGAAATCATCAATAAAGAATGGTTAGATGATATATGTATATATGCATGTGTTTACAATGCTCATGGATGTTTTTGTAATGTTACCTGGTTGGTGCTCATTTCGCCTTTGTCAACTTCATCATAGGCTGCAAAGTTGCACGAGGACTGGTAGTGGCTGTTCCAGCTAGTCATGGCTGGAACTTAAAAATAATGACAAGTATAGGTTATTATGACAAGAACCAAACACACATGGCAAGTGATGTAATACCAATCACTACAAAAATATATAGAGATAGCATCACAATGTCAAACAAGAATTTCCTTAGTGCTAACAAAAAATTTCCTTAGTTCTGACAAGAACCAAACACACATGTCAAACAAGAATAACAAGTAAGTTACAAGTAAGTTGCATCCATGCCCATCTTTGCTATGTGTTGCAAGTTGGAAAATGATTTGTAAGTTGATAATATTGCCTTGCTGATCAAACAAGAATAACAAGTAAGTTAATAATAATGCCAATCAAAGTATGGCAAGTATAAGTTGATAATAATGCCAATCAAAGTATGGCAAGTGATCTAATGCCAATCATAACAATAATAACAAGTAAGTTGATAATAATGCCAATCAAAGTATGGCAAGTGATCTAATACACTTACACAAATTCTACAACCTAACTGATCTATACAGAGGCATGTCAACTTGTCAAGTAAACAAAGGAAATTATGTTCTTTTATGGGAGTAAACAATGGAACCCTGATCTAAACATCCACATGATGATCATTGATGCAAAATGCTGATACAAAATGCAACTGCCACTATCATATGTTCATTCATGTTACCATACAACTAAAAGGCCTTGATAATGATACCACCTGCTATCTTCATTTATCCTTAGTTCTGTTTCATTTTAGTTATGTTGTAGAAACCTAAGAAAGTGATAAACAAGTAAAGAAATTGTATATACTACAAATTCTGGCAGTGATAACTAGCAAGTCCTTTTAGCATTATGAACACTACATTAATTTCAGTTTGTTTTATGCTCTTCCTTTACCAAAGACCCTACAATTTAGCATTAGGAACACTACAATTTAACAATTTAACACTAAAATTTAGTATTAGGAACACTACATTAGGAACACTACAATTTAACACTACAATTTAGTATTAGGAACACTACATTAATTAGGAACACTACAGGAGGCGAAGATGGAGGCGATGAACTCACCGAGGGACGAAGATAGAGGCGATAAACCCTAGCAGTCCATTGCTTCCGCCACCTCCGTCGAAGAAACCCTAGCTCAAAACAAAATGAACTCCAATCAAATTGGAGGGCAGCAAGCGGCGAGAAAGGGAAAGAGGGGGAGAGAGCGGAAGATTTCCTAGCCACCGGCGAGAGAGGGAGAGAGCGGCGAGAGAGGGAGAGCGGCGACGACGAGCAGAGAGAGAGGGAGAGGAAGGGGAACGAGAGAGAGGGAGTGGGGTGAGGGTGTCGTTGCCCTGGTTTTGACCCCCACGGCCTCCTAATACTTGGGCTTGGCCCAATGCTATATTTTAAAAAAGTAAATTTAAAGTCTCAAAGTACATATTTTAAAAATGTCATTATTTCCATTTAAAAACAATAGAAATTTAATAAAAGTAAACTATAATATACTATAAAAAAGATCACCACATAAAAAACTAAAAAGAAAAAATTTGGAAGTGTCAAACCACATATTTGATGGCTCAAAACTATATATTTCAAGTCTTAAACTAAAAAGAAAAAAGTAAACTTAAAGTCTCAAATACATATTTTAAAAAATGTCATTATTTCCATTTAAAAATAATAGAAATTTAATAAAAGTAAACTATAATATACTATAAAAAAGATCACCAGTACATAAAAAACTAAAAAGAAAAAATTTGGAAGTGTCAAAATACATATTTGAAGGCTCAAAATTATATATTTCAAGTCTTAAACTAAAAAGGAAAAAAAGTAATTTAAAGTGGTGGCGTTGGAACCAACAGCACGCCACAACTAAATATAATATTACTGGCGTTCCATGCTATTCCACAACAGCACTATATTACGCCTGGTACAAATTGTTGATCCCATAAACTTTTGATGCTACCCTGTTTTCCAACGCCGCCACTAGGCCCCTACTAATGTCGTACCAAATAAGCCAACGCCACAACTATTTGAAAAAAATAGTGGTGGCATTGGCTGTAAATGGCGTGCCACCAACGAAAGTTGTGGCTAGCACTTTTTCCACTAGTGCATGTTATATAGGATTTCTTGTGACAATTCTTTAGCTCACATCATGTTTAACAATCCGCTTGGCTTGTCATATGCTATGAATGAGATCAACCATATGTTATATTTGCAATCTCATCGTAGTGACTATGCATATGCCATTAAAATGAACCCAATTTGCACATATGGCATAGATGACAAACCCATGGTTATTGGCATTTGCTTTTCTTGTGATGATATTGATATGCTCCCTTTGCATCATGTATCTCATATGCCATGCCATGACCACCTAGCTTTGGACATGCATTGTTTGCCATGTTGTAAATTTTCTCCATCTTATGCTTCCGCTATTGCACGTGAGGAGACCCCCATAGTTCCCTCATACATTTTAGGAGATTTTGATCCATCCCATCCATTGCATGATCCCCATGATTGTGTGCACCATATGCATCCCATGAATAAAAATGCTATTTGTTGTGCCACACACTTGCTATAATTTGCGTCCTAATCATGTTGGTCACAATAACTATCATTGCATGATGGATGACATGTTTCTCTACCGTGCCTCAAATTTCTTTGAGCGATGCTTATCTTGTGCTAACTCACATGTGCACATACACATCATGATGGATGATGTGTACATTTACCACGCACACACTTTCTTTGGTTTGTGTCTCTTTTGTATAGGTACCCATGAATATTCTTCAACCTCACAATCCCATGAGTTGACGAAACAAGCTCTAGAGAGCAATGATGACTTGGGATCCCGAGGATTTTCATTCCCACCGCACACTTTGCGCCACGACTTCGCGCATCTCTTCTACATGGCCCTCACATGGTTATGGGTTATTTACCACTTCTCACTTCATGCCCATATTGCCATGTTCACTTTGCATGATATGATCATCTCTATGCCTTTACCATGCATTTGTGACCCATGCTTTTCAATACATATGATGATTGATTCTACTACTTGTATGTGTATTCGCAAGCTTGGTGGAGATATTGCTTGTTATTGCCATGTTCCACTTATGACCCATTCCTATGATGATACCATGATTTGCTTTCGTGCTTGCGATATTTCATGTGCATTACCTATACCTACTATTTGCTCACATGACATGATTGCCATGATTTCCCCTAGTGTGTTGCATCTTCGCTCCACTAGTTTGTACGATATGATTGGTAGGCTTGCTTATGTTGCATCACCCATGATTCATACTTGCTCATTTCATGCGGTTGATGACAACCATTGCCATGCTTTGCACATGATTGCTATTGCTTCTTGTCAGATCTCTCCATATGTTGCCTCTCACATGCTAGATAATTTTCCATGTATTGAGTGCAACAATGATTTTAGTCTTGCTCATGAGATTGCCCCCATAGCATTCTCGCATATATTTGGAGATTTTGACATATTTCTTATGAAGCATGCTTGTCTTACCTCTTTGCACCATATGCCTAGTGCCATGAAAATTGCCATTGTTGCATCATATTTCTCATGCACTTCTGCTTCTAATTGTTATGTGTAAGAGAAGAAAACCATCATGATGGATGATGTGTTTATCTACCATGCACATATGTTGTTTGCTTTCTTTTGTGCATGTGTAGGATACTTGGACTTCGTGTTGACTTCCACTTCACGTGAGTTGACCATTTGAGCTCTTGAGAGCGAGCCTCATACATTCGACCACGACTTGCTTCTACATCGCTTTTGCTTGTGCTTCGGTATTGTGAAGGACGCACAAGGACATGCTTTCGAGGTGATATCCTTCTCTTTCGAGAACAACCAAATCATGAGCATGCATATTGTGGATCATACTTCATGTGTTGCTTGCACCATGAGACTTATTGGTCATGTTGGACCACTTGATTCCACACTTGTTATAGATAGTGCTTTCATTCATGATTTTCACATTGCTATGCCTCATGACATATATGCCTTGTGTGTTGGATCCAACTTGTTCATTATTTGCTCCTATCATATGTTCGATTGCAACAATGTAATTTATTCATATATGCCATGCACCTATGATTGTCACATGTTTGACTTGATTGCCTCACACATGATGACCACTTGCTCTCTATATTGTGTTGAGTGCGACACTACCTTCACTACACCTTATGCACGTTATGCTTGGATTGTCTTGCACTTGACCCATGTGTTTAGACACTTCATTTTATTTGGTGTTGTGAATGATTCCTATGCCTACCATAGACCATTTGTTGAGCGCTTTATGCATACTTGCTATGACCTTGAGGAAGATGCTTGTTCACTTGTCACACATATTTGCATCTCGACCTCCCATTTGGATGATTGCCTCCATGATTCCTTTACATGTGCTCAATTCATATGCTTAAATGTCATGACACACTTCTTTGTCAAACTATATGCTATGCTTGATGACGACACTTGTTGGGTGAATCACCTCTTGAATGCTTGGTTTTGCACTAACGCTAACCACATTTGTTTTTCCAAGTGTTTGTTGTCTTTGCTCCTTTTGAAGGAATTACGAGATGGTGCGACATTGGAGAGTGCGCATTTCGAGCTTCAAGATGAAGAACGCTTGGTGATCGTCCACTTCAACACGGCGACGCCATCTCTTTCCCATGGTGATTTGGTTCTTGATCCGAGGAAGGATCTTTCCCAAGGGGGAGGGGATGATGCGGAGCATCCTATGGGCATCACCATGTCAAGAGTCCATTTGGCAAGTGACACGTGCCACATCTACTTCTCATACATAAAGGTGAATCATCTCCTTTACACGTGTTCACTTATGCCCTTCAAGGATGGTATACTACTTGACCCCTCTCTCATGTGCATACATAGGTGTGAGCGGAGCTACACATTCATCGAGGAGGAGTCCAAGCGCAAGAGAACCACTACACCATCCAAGACGGAAGCCTGGAAGCGGAGAAGGAACCGACCAAGAAGAAGGCAGAAGCTCCCAGGCGACCCCGTGCGCACGGGCCTCCCAGGCTGGACGGTCCTGAAGACCCCATGCGCACGGGCGTGTACCGTGCCCACGGGACCCTGTGTTCACGGGCCTCACAGACCCCGTGTGCACGGGCTAATGCGCCAGGTCTCCGGAGACCCCGTGCGCACGGGCTCCACTTACCCCGTGCACACGGGGTCCCCTGTGTGAAGCTGCGGGCTTTGCCCATGTAATGCCCATTACGCCCCTGGTTATCCCTTCATCCCCTAGGGCTATATATACTCCTCCATCTCCTCCATTTAGACATAGCTAAGAATAGATCTAGACATTAGAGCTTAGCTCATGTACCTCCCCTTGTGGGATTCCTCCTCTTGAGAGAGAGAGACACTCCATTGGAGTTCAAGGCCTCCTTTGGAGAAGATCCCTAGGGATTCAAGACCTCCTTGTGGGAAGGATCTATCTAGATCATCAAGCCCTCATCTCCTTCATAGGATTTGGGATGAACTCTATCATGTATCTTGTTTCCCTTTGATTGTTCATGTACCTTGTGGATCTTGTGTGTTTGTTGGTCTAGTGGATGTGTGATTGGACTTGTTCTTGAGTGTTCTCTTGTGATTTCCCCTTTGTGTTCTTCTTGTTCTTGGGAATTTCCCCTCCAATTCGTGAAAGATCTCCACTTAGGGTTCCACCCTACAACACAATGGCATACCGAAAGAGCACCCACAAGTAAAAAGGTTAATTCTATTGAAGAAATTGGTACTTTGTGTGAAAAAGTTGATGCACATATGAAATTGGTTGCTATTAAAAATGCTCCTATTGATCTTAACAATGTGCCTTTGTCTACTTTAATTGAGCAAAACAGTGATCCCGTAGATGCGAATTTTGCCTCGCAAAACAATTTTAATAACAATGCTTATAGAGGTAATTTTAATCCTAGGCCTTTTCCTGGAAATCCCTCTAATAATTATGGCAATTCCTATGGTGATTCTTCTTCTAATAATAATAGTATGCCCTCTGATCTTGAGAGTAATATTAAAGAATTTATCAATGCCCAAAGAGTTTTCAACACTACGATAGAAGAAAAATTGAATACGATTGATGATATGTCTAAAAGCATTGATAGAATTACTCATGATGTAGAAAATCTCAAGATTAATTTTTTTCCATCCAAGGTTGATGTCAATGAATCAATTAAAGCTTTATATGTTTCCATGGATGAAAGTAAGAAAAGAACCGTTGTGCTTAAAGCTAAAAGAGAATTTTTAGAAAGAGCATTTTCGCCCAATTGCTTTCATAGTAATGATGAAGATGTTAAGATGATTGGTGTTTCTTCTATTGATTCCTTGTTTAGTAATATTAAACTTGATGATAAGAGGACTCAAGAAGAGTCAACTTTAGCTAGAAGGCGTCCTCATAATTCAGAGGGTGAAAATCTTGTTGAAAAAATTGATAAAAGTGGGTTTGAAGAGGTAAAAACTTTAGCTAGTGATGTGCCCACTATTTTGGATTACAAAGATTTTAATTATGATAGTTATTCTTTGATTGAGTGCATTTCTTTGTTGCAATCCATTATAAATTCACCCAATGCCTATGAACAAAATAAAGGTTTTACTAAACATATTGTAGAAGCGATGATGAAAGATTTAGAAGAAATACTAGAATTAGAGATTTCAATTCCTAGAAAATTATATGATGAATGGGAACCCACCATTAAAGTCAAGATAAAAAAATTATGAGTACAATGCTTTATGTGATTTGGGTGCTAGTGTTTCCACAATTCCGAAATCTCTATGTGATGTGCTTGGTTTTACCAATATTGAAGAGTGTTCTCTTAATTTGCACTTTGCGTATTCTACTATTAAAAAGCCTTTGGGAAGAATTAATGATGTTCCTATTCTTGCAGATAGGAACTATGTGCCCATAGATTTTATTGTTCTTGATATTGATTGCAATCCGTCTTGTCCCATTATACTTGGTAGACCGTTTCTACGAACTATAGGTCCCATGATTGATATGAAAGAAGGGAATATAAAATTTCAATTTCCATTAAGAAAGGTATGGAACACTTCCCTAGGACTAGAATTAATACACCATATGAATCAATCATGAGGGCATCCTATGGATCAAAAACTAAAGATGACAATACTTGAATCTATGCATTATGCCTAGCTAGGGGCGTATAACAATAGCGCTTATTGGGAGGCAACCCAATATTTATCCTTTAAATTTTTGTTTCTTTTTTGTTTTTCAATAAATACACAATTATGCCTCTGTTATGATTGTGCTTTTTATGTTTTAGTTAGTGTTTGTGCCAAGTAATGCCTTTAAGACGGCTTGGGTGATAGTTGATTTGATCCTGTTGGAAAACAGAAACTTTTACGTCCAGTAGAAGAATTCTTAAAACTCACTCGAGCGACGAAAAACTCTGAATTTTTTACAAAAGATTGATATACGAATTTATTCTATTTTACTAATTTTTCAGAATTTTTGGAGTTACATAAGTATCAGTTTAATTCGGTTCTCTACAGACTGTTCTGTTTTTGACAGATTCTGTTTTCGTTGCATTGTGTGCTTATTTTGATGAATCTATGGAGTGTATCGGAGGGTATAAGCCATGGTAAAGTTAGAATACAGTATGTATAATGCAATAAAAAATACGAATAGGTTGCAACTGTTGGAATATACCCTAGAGGCAATAATAAAATGGTTATTGTCATATTTCCCGTTCATGATAAATGTTTATTATTCATGCTAGAATTTTATTGATCGGAAACTTAAATACATGTGTGAATACATAAACTACACCGTGTCCCTAGTAAGCCTCTACTAGACTAGCTCATTGATCAAAGATGGTTATGGTTTCCTAACCATAGACATGAGTTGTCATTTGATAACGGGATCACATGATTAGGAGAATGATGTGATGGACAGACCCAACCATAAGCTTAGCATCAGATCGTTTAGTTATTTTCTATAGCTTTCTTCATGTTAAGTATCTGTTCCTTTAACCATGAGATCATGCTACTCCCGGATATAAGAGGAATGCCTTGTGTGCTATCAAACATCACTTCATAACTGGGTGATCATAAAGGTGCTCTACAGGTATCTCCGAAGGTGTCTGTTGGGTTGCATGGATCGAGACTGGGATGGAGAGATATCTCTGGGCCCTTTCGGTAATACAACATCATAAGAAGCTTCATGTGAATAATAAGTTTAGTCACGGGATCTTGTATTACGAAACGAGTAAAGAGACTTGCCGATAACAAGATTGAACTAGGTATGGAGATACCAACGATCGAATCTCGGGCAAGTAACATATCGCTGGACAAAGGGAATTGCATACGGGATTGACTGAATCCTTGACATCGTGGTTCAACCGATAAAAATCTTCATGGAATATGTAGGAACCAATATGGGCATCCAGGTCCCGCTATTGGTTATTGACCGGAGAGGTGTCTCGGTCATGTCTACATTATTCTCGAACCCGTAGGATCCGCACGCTTAATGTACGATGACGCTAGAGTAGTATTGGGATATGTGCATTGGTAACTGAATGTTGTTAGGAGTCCTGGATGAGATCTTGGACATCATGAGGAGCTCCGGAATGGTCCGGAGGTAAAGATTCATATATAGGAAGTCATGTTTTGGTTGCCGGAAAGTTTCGGGCATTATCGGTATTGTACCGGGAGTGCCGAAAGGGGTCCGGGGGTCCACCTGCATCGGGGGCCCACACGGGCTGTAGGGGGTGCGCCCTGGCCTACTTGGGCAAGGGGCACCAGCCCCAAGAGGCCCATGTGCCTAGAATAAGGAAAAGGGGAAGAGTCCTAAGGGGGGAAGACACCCCCCTAGGTGCCTTGGGGAGGGAGGATTCCTCCCTAGGCCGGCGCCCCCTCCCTTGGAGGAGGGTCCAAGGCTGCGCCCCAATCCTTCCCCTTTCCTCCTATAAATAGTAGGGGAGAGATAGGGGCTGGACACACCCAATCCCACGCCCCGGCGGCAGCCCTACCTCTCCCAAAACTCCGTTTTCTCCTCAGATTGGTTTCGGCAGCGTTTGGCGAAGCCCTGCCAGGATTGCACCACCACCATCTCCACCACGCCGTCATGCTGGTTGAGATCTCATCTACTTCTCCTCTCTTGCTTGCTAGATCAATAAGGAGGAGACGTCATCAAGCCGCATATGGGCCGAACGCGGAGGTGCCGTTCGTTCGGCGCTAGCTCGGATTGGATCGTGATTGGATCGCGAAGAGTACGACTACATCAACCGCGTTTATATACGCTTCCGCTTTCAGTCTACAAGGGTATGTAGATACACTCCCATCTCATAGCTATACATCTCCTAGATTAGATCTTGGGTGTTTCGTAGGAATTTTTTTGATTTTCATGCTTCATTCCCCATCAGTGGCATCAAGAGCTAGGTCTATGCGTAGATGTATATGCACGAGTAGAACACAAAGTTGTTGTGGGCGTTGATGTTCAAATTGCTTACTTCCCTTGCCTTATTTGGATACGGTGGTATTGTGGGATGAAGCGGCTCGAACCAACCTTACATGTCCTCGCACATGAGACCGGTTCCACTGTTTGACATGCAACTTGTATTGCATAAAAGTGGCTTTGCGGGTGTCTGTCTCTCCTACTTTAGTTGAATCTGATTTGACGAGGGCGGTACTTGTAGAAGGTTAAAAGGCAACTTGCATATCACTTTTGTGGTTTTGTGTAGATAAGAACGGTTCTTATAGTTTGCCCTAGCAGCCACGTAAAAATTGCAACAACAAAGTAGAGGACGTCTAACTTGTTTTTGCAGGGCATGTTGTGATGTGTATGGCCAAAACATGATGTGATATATGTTGATGTATGAGATGATCATGATTTGTAATAGGTTCACGCCTTGCATATCGATGAGTATGGCAACCGGCAGGAGCCATAGGGTTGTCTTTAATTTATTATATGACCTGCGTGTCAACAAATAACGCCATGTAATTGCTTTACTTTATTGCTATGCGTTAGCAATAGTTGGTGAGACGACCATGTGACGACATGATGATGGAGATCATGGTTTCATGCTGGTGACGATGGAGATCATGCTGGTGCTTTGGAGATGGAGATAAAAAGCACAAGATGATAATGGCCATATCATGTCACATATTTTAATTGCATGTGATGTTTATCTTTTATTCATCTTATTTTGCTTAGGACGATGGTAGCATTATAAGATGAACCCTTAACTTAATTTCAAGATAAATGTGTTCTCCCTAAGTATGCACCGTTGCGAAAGTTCATCGTTTTGAAGCACCTCGTGATGATCGGGTGTGATAGACTCTACGTTCGCATACAACAAGTGTAAGCCAGTTTTACACATGCCAAATACTTGGGTTAAACTTGATGAGCCTAGCATGTACATACATGGCCTCGGACACGGAAGACCGAAAGGTCGAACATGAGTCATATAGTAGATATGATCAACATGGAGATGTTCACCGTTGATGACCATCCCATCTCACGTGATGATCGGACATGGTTTGGTTGATATGGATCGTGTAAACACTTAGACAACTTGAGGGATGTTGTTTTAAGTGGGAGTTCATTAGTAATTTGATTAACTGGACCAATTATCATGAACATAGTCTTAATGTCTTTGCAAAACTATGTTGTAGATTAATGGCTCGCGTTGTAGCTCCCCTGAATTTTAATGCGTTCCTAGAGAAAGAAAAGTTGAAAGATATTGTAAGCAATTATGTGGACTAGGTCCGTAGTCTGAGGATTGTCCTCACTGTTGCACAGAAGGCTTATGTCCTTCATGCACTGCTTGGTGATGCACCCCCTCAAGGCGCTCCCTCAGATGTTATGAATGTCTGGCTGGCACATTCTGATGACTACTCAATAGTTCAGTGCGCCATGCTTTACGGCTTAGAACCGGGGCTCCAAAGACGTTTTGAGCACCACAGAGCATATGAGATGTTCGAGGAGCTGAAATTAGTATTTCAGGCTCATGCCCGGGTTGAGAGGTATGACACCTCCAACAAGTTCTTTAGCTGCAAGATGGAGGAGAACAACTCCATTAGTGAGCACGTACTCAAAATGTCTGGGTACTACAACTGCTTGAATCAGTTGAGAGTTAATCTTCCGGATGAAGTAGCGATTGACAGAGTTCTTCAGTCACTGCCACCAAGCTACAAAGGCTTCGTGATGAACTATAATATGCAAGGGATGGAGATAACAATCCCTGAGCTCTTCGCGATGCTTAAGGCCGTGGAGGTAGAAATCAAGAAAGAGCATCAAGTGTTGATGGTCAATAAGACCACCAATTTCAAGAAGGGTAAGGGAAAGAAAGGGAACTTCAAGAAGAATGGCAAGGCAGTTGCTGCTCCCGTGAAGAAACCCAAGGCTGGACCAAAACCTGAGACTGAGTGCTTCTATTGCAAGGGGAAGGGCCACTGTAAGCGGAACTGCCCCAAGTACTTGGCAGATAAGAAGGCTGGCAACATCAACAAAGGTATATTTTATATACATGTTATTGATGTGTACCTTACTAGTGCTCGTAGTAGCGCCTTGGTATTTGATACTAGTTCGGTTGCTAATATTTGTAACTCAAAACACGAGCTGCGGAATAAACGGAGACTAGCGAAGGACGAGGTGACGATGTGCGTCAGAAATGGTTCCAAGGTTGATGTGATCGCCGTCGGCACGCTACCTCTACATTTACCTTCGGGGTTAGTTTTAAACCTAAATAATTGTTATTTGGTGCCTGCGTTGAGCATGAACATTATATCTGGATCTTGTTTATTGCGAGACGGTTATTCATTTAAGTCAAAGAATAATGGATGTTTTATTTATATGGATAATATCTTTTATGGTCATGCACCCCTTGTGAATGGTTTATTCATGTCGAATCTTGATCGTGGTGATACACATATTCATAACATTGATGCCAAAATATGTAAAGTTAATGATGATGGTACCACATACTTGTGGCACTGCCGCTTAGGTCAGATTGGTGTAAAGCGCATGAAGAAACTCCATGCTGATAGACTTTTGGAATCACTTGATTATGAATCATTTGATACATGTGAACCATGCCTCATGGGCAAGATGACTAAAACCCCGTTTTCCGGAACAGTGCAGCGGGCAAGTGACTTATTGGAAATAATACATACCGATGTATGCAGTCCGATGAGTGTTGAAGCATGCGGTGGATATCGTTATTTTCTTACCTTCACAGATGATTTGAGTAGACATGGGTATATTTACTTAATGAAACACAGGTGTGAAACATTTGAAAAGTTCAAGCAATTTCAGAGTGAAGTGGAGAATCATCGTAACAAGAAAATAAAGTTTCTACGATCTGATCATGGAGGTGAATATTTGAGTTATGAGTTTGGCGCTTATTTAAGACAATGTGGAATTGTTTCACAACTCACGCCACCTGGAACACCACAGCGTAATGGTGTGTCCGAACGTCATAATCATACTTTATTGGATATGTGCATTCTATGATGTCTCTTACCGATTTGCCACTATCATTTTGGGGTTATGCATTAGAGACAACCGCATTCACTTTAAATAGGGCACCGTCTAAGTCCGTTGAGACGACACCGTATGAATTATGGTTTGGCAAGAAACCTAAACTGTCGTTTCTTAAAATTTGGGTTGCGATGCTTATGTCAAGAGGCTTCAGCCTGATAAGCTCGAACCCAAAGTGGAGAAGTGCATCTTCATAGGATACCCTAAAGAGACCATTGGGTATATCTTCTATCACAGATCCGAGGGCAAGATATTTGTTGCTAAAAATGTGTCTTTTCTAGAGAAGGAGTGTTGTAGGGTGGCACCCTAAGTGGAGATCTTTCACGAATTGGAGGGGAAATCCCCAAGAACAAGATGAACACAAGGGAGAAAACACAAGAGGAACACTCAAGAACAAGTCCAATCACACATCCACTAGACTAGCAACACATAGATCCACAAGATACATGAACAACAAAGGGAAAATAACACAAGGTAGAGTTCATCCCACTCCTAAGGAGATGAGGTCTTGATGATCCTATGATGGGGATCCTTCCCTAGATGGGGTCTTGTATCCACTAGGGATCTTCCCCTATGGAGGTCTTGATCTCCATGGGAGAGGTCTCTCTCTCTCAAGAGAAGGTACAAGGAGCAAAGCTCACATATATCATGTCATATACTTTGCTTCCGTCTAAATGGAGGAGGGAGAGGAGTATATATAGGTGGCTGGAGGTGAGGGATGAAGTGGAGGCCCAATAGGAGATCACAGCCGTCCATCCTGAAGGGCCCGTGAACACGGGGTAAGTTGGGCCCATGCGCACGGGGTCCTGTGTGCATGGTACAAGCCCATGCGCACAGGGTGCTACAGCGCCCGCTTCCTGGGAGGCCCGTGGGCACGGGGTCTCCAGGGCCCGTGCGCACGGGGTCACCTGGGACTTCCTGTCCAGCTGCTTCTCATTGTCTTCATCCTTCGTGGGGCCTTGGGGTGGTCCTCCTACTCCTTGGTGATGCTCCTGAGCTGCTTGGGAGTGTTCCTCCTCGTACCTAAGTACACACAATGTATTTTGGTGAGGTAGCAACCAAGTCCTAAGGATATTCATGTAAATCTCGAAGAGGAGTGGGTTCACCTTAAGTCCGATAGGTCCACTTGGGGCTTGAGGTGCAATGAAGGTGTACATGGAGATGACCAAAGGATGCTCCGCATCATCACCTCCCCCTTGGGAAATATCCGACCTCAGATCGTAAACCGTATCGCCATGTACATGGTAGGAATGGATGTCTTGTCGCTTGGTGAGGGGCCCTAAGATGTTGGTGTCGTGCAACATGTATGCCTTCACATGAACAAGATAGCTCATGATAGGACCACCTTGTGAATCCTTCAAAATGAAAGAACATGACAAACACTCGGAAAAACAAATGAGGTTGGCGTAAAAGCAAAACCTATCATCCGTGTGGTGAGATACCCAACAAGTGTTTTCATCAGTCATATCATAAGAAAGGACAAGGGTACAAGGCATAGTATGTAAGCATATGATGTGAGAACAACCAAAGAGATTAAGCTCAATCAAATAAGCATGCTTCACAAATAAGGGGTCCAAGTCTACAAGATCAACAATCATAGCAACATACAAGGCAAGTGAGAGGCATGAACATATATGTCATCAACCCAATGAAAGGAGCAAGAATGGATCAGGGGTGATGCAACCAAACAAGTAATCATATGAACTAGGTCATGCAAACTAGTAGTGCGAAGATGCAACATACTAGAGGAATTCATGGCAATCATGTCATGTGTGCAAATAGTGGGCATACATAATGCACATGACATAGCACAAGCATGAAAGCAAGATATGAGCAAAGTCTCATCATTGTAGTGGCAAGAAGTCCTATGTAAATAGCAATGGAACATCATGACTCTCCCAACACAAGAATCAATAATAGCATGGGGCACAAAGAAATCATGGCAATAGCTACAAGTATCTCCACCAAGCATGCAAATACACATAGGAGTAGCATAAAGGTGCATTATGGGTAAATGCAAGCAAGGGTCACAATTGCATGGCAAAAGCATATAAAGAGGCATAACATGCAAAGTGAACACAGGAGAATGAGCATAAGATGTCAAGTGGTAAATAGCCCAAAGCCGTGTGAGAGCCAAGTAAAAGATATGCGCGTAGTCGTTGCGCGAAGAGAACGGTGGTACGAACAATCCACGGAATCACAAATCGTCGTTGCTCTCAAGAGCTCGTTTCGTCAACTCTTGGGATTGAGAGGTTGACGAGTATATGTGAGTACCTACACAAAACAAAGGCAAAGGGAAAATTGTGTGTGCGTGGTATATGTACACATCATCCATTATGATGCGCACGTGCATGTGTTGGTTAGCACAAGATATCCAATGCTCAAATAAATGAGATGCATGATATAGAAATATGTCATCCATCATGATAGGTTTGTTGTTATGTATAGCATAATGGAGACTCAAATTGTGTAATGCATCACGAGTAATATCTAGAGCATTGTTATGAATGGATTCATGCGCTATACAATAATTTTCATGGCATAGCATATGAGATGAATTGCACAAATTTTGCAAAGGTAGCATAGCAATATCATCGCAAGAGAAACAAAACCCAATAACCATCATCTTGTCATCTATGCCATAAGTGCAAATGGGATTTATTTTTATGGGGCATGCATAGTTACTATGTTGAGATTGAAATGATGCAATATGGGAGATCTCACTCATAGCATATGACAAATTTAATGGATTGTCAAACATGACGTGACCGATAGTATTTTCACATGATATCCTATGAAGCATAGCATCACAAGTAGGCAATTCAACATGCTCATCATCATATTTATCATAAATAGGTGGCACATCTAAGCATGTAGAAGACATAGTATGTGGTGAATCCATAAGGTGATCATCATCATGCAAGTAATCGATGTAAAGATAGTCCACTAGTGGGACAAGTGAAGCACCATCACCTATGTTACCTTTGGAGCTCCACTCATGTGGTGTAGGTGAGGTGTCGTAGACCAAGTCGTGGTCATCTTCATCGTGATGGAACCATGTGGGGGTGCATCATCGTCCACCATGTCCATCGTCGTCTCCCTTGGAGGTATGGACTCGTCAAGGATAGGCATGTCGTCATGTAGGAGACCTAGCACCAAAGAAGAAAACACACTCGGAGTAGAGGTTAAGTCGTTAGAAATCATAGTGGCCTCACGTGCCCTCTCAACTACCTTACTCACTAAGTGTTGTGTCTCACTCATTCCCGGTAGGATGCACTCACTCATATGGTTGGTGGAGTCACTCAAATGGCTCTCAACCTCACATAGGATGTGTGGCATGCTCTCATGTGTGGGGCTAGTGGTGAACACACTCATCCTCTCATAGGAAATTCTCTCAATGTCACATATGGTGGAGTCACTCATATCACTCATGGTGGTATGGCTCTCCTCACATGGGAATCGGGGCAACTCGTCATATATGTGTGTCGGAGAGATGTAGGTGCAAATGTCTCCATGTTCAACTCCTATCGTCACCTTGGTTGAAGGGATAGTCCCATGCTCAACCTCCTCATAGTCGTCGCCGTGGATGAAGGCCGAAGATGGCACATCATCACTCTCCTCCGAGACCAAGGATAAGGTCTCATGTGCGGTCTCGTAGCTAGACTCGGAGTAGGAGTCCCAATGGGTCGCCGTCTTTGTGTTGTTGAAGAGGTTCGCGCTTGTCACCGTGGTCGAAGGGGATGGCCCTTGTTCAACCGTCTTGTCACCGTCTTGTATGAGGCCCATATGATGTGGCACCTCGTAGCTCGTCTCCATGACCGAAGGGAATTTCTCATGCTCGGTCGTCTTTCTTGAGGGGCTTCCGAAGATGGAAGTGTCATCTTGGAGCTCATAAGCGATGTCGAAGTCGTAGTAGCTCGTGGAAGAAGTGGACTTGAGCTCGTGGAGTAGGCGAAGATGCCGTTCGTCCGAAGGCGAAGATGCCTTGAAGTCACTTGGCGAAGATGCCTTGAGAGCACTTGGCGAAGATGCCATCGTAGTCGAAGAAGTCGTCGTCTTGCGGTCGATGTTGCTGTACTGTATGGCCCGTGCGCACGGGGGTGTAGGAGGCCATGTGCACGGGGGTTTAAGGCCCGTGTGCACGAGGGTGGCAGAGAAGCCAACTCTCGTCCCGAAGGTCACTCTTCATGGTCTTGGCGAACGTCTCGAAGATGATGACGGTGCCGCGTGGTACTTGCATCGTGCGGTCGCTTCGAAGATTCATGACTTGAGCATCTCTGCCTTGAAGATGACGAAGGGGAGGAAGACTTGTAGTTGGCCAACACGTGTCGGATGTCCTCCATGTGCTCGTCCAACTTGTCATTGAGGTAGTCCATTTTCCTTGCTTTGGTGTGTCGTATGTCGATGGCGAGTCGCTCAATGCGGTTGAGGACCGAAGATGTTGTGCTTTGCCTATCCATCAGAAGACTCGAGTAGAGGTGAGTAGGAAATGAGATAAACAATACCAAGATACCGTTTCCCAAAGTTGAGGATGTATCCCGTGTCACTCAATGTGATATGAGAGAATAGTGGAATTGGTACCGGACTTGTTCACTCACAGCTACAAAGTAAAGCTTATTGAGTGGCTTGGTTAGGACAAGTGGCACAAAATTCAAGAAAATGTTAGTCCAATATGTTGAAAATGTTGAGTAAGATTCACAAAATTGCAATGTAAAACAAATAGATCAAAGCTATGGTGACACAAGAAACACACACACGTATAGATAGATGGGATCCGCGCAACCAAGGAATGAGCACAAAATGTGTTGCCACGGAAAAAGCTCTTGTTGCACGGATGCTAGAGAGACACTAGCTCGATTGCTCAAATGGGCAAGATACGCTTGTGCACCGACCTATGAGAGTAAACGTGCCGTCTTCAATCCCAAGTATGCTATGTATGTATGCTCCAAGTGTATGTACTATGCAAATTGGCTCAATGCTATGTCTATTGCTTACAAGCTCTTTTGTATCTCCTCTTTTGCTTAAAAGATTTTTGCTCTTTTTTTTATATGCCTGATGCTCGATCCAGTATGATATGAGACAAGTATGTAAGATATGCATGGGAGAGACTTATGGCACAAAGATGATAGCAAGATGATTGCACGCTAAAACTAGCTATGCGGCGTAAGCATATCACTAAGGTGCACAAATAGCGTGGCCCGGCAATTCTCAACTCGCTAGTCTCAATAGGTAAGGTACGCAATAGGCTTGGGGCTATCAATGCAATGGCAAGGAATATACAATGGTGTCGTCGAAGTTACCGTCAATGGTTTGTCGTGTGTAAGCAAGGATGGATAATGATGAGGTGGTTGTTGTCGATGTCGAAACCGGGGCGATGATGAGTGGCAGTGATGTCAAATTCGAACCGTTCCTAAGTAGCCAAAACACCTTAGGAAACGAAAAAACCGCAAACTCAAAATCTCAAATGTCAAATGTCAAATGGTGGTAGCGGACATGCGGTGGTGGTGTCGGAGATGGCAATGCGGAAGCGGTGGTGGTGGTTGATGAAGAAGCGACTGCCCCTAAGTAGCCGAAACACCTTAGGAGACTCAAGTCACAACTCAAACAACCACAAATGCTAAATGGAGCAAAACGGGTTAGGTTGCGGAAAGCTATGGTGGTTTTGTGGATGATATGGTGGAGGGCCTAGAAAAAGATGCCAAGATGTCAAAAAATTTATGGAGTCAAATGATGTGGGAACCTAGCTAGATGGATGGGGGATGTCAATAGCTACTCAACGAGGTAAAGAACGTCAAAATCGGACTCCGGATGTGGAAGATACGACCAAAACTGTGAAGCGCGCGCGGCTGCTGTAGGGGGGCGTGGGCACGGGGTCCCGTGTGCATGGTACAGGTCTGTGGGCACGGGGTGTCCAGAGACTTCGCGGGGGGCCGTGCTCACGGGGGTGGCGGAAAATTTCACGATTTCGGTTAAAATTGAAGGATTTGGTGGTGGGGATTGTGTGGGGGGATGGGGGAAAGCTAGATCTACTTGCCAAACATCAAAATCATCGATCAAACATAACAAAATCTCACAAGAACCAACAAATTGCAAGAAAATTTTTGGGGCTATTTTTGTGGGGATTTTCGAAATTGGGCAAGAACAAGCAAAATTAGGCTAGAAAACAAGGAGGGGGGCTCCAATTTCGTGAGAAACCATGGCTCATGATACCATAATGTTGTAGGGTGGCACCCTAAGTGGAGATCTTTCACGAATTGGAGGGGAAATCCCCAAGAACAAGATGAACACAAGGGAGAAAACACAAGAGGAACACTCAAGAACAAGTCCAATCACACATCCACTAGACTAGCAACACATAGATCCACAAGATACATGAACAACAAAGGGAAAATAGCACAAGGTAGAGTTCATCCCACTCCTAAGGAGGTGAGGTCTTGATGATCCTATGATGGGGATCCTTCCCTAGATGGGGTCTTGTATCCACTAGGGATCTTCCCCTATGGAGGTCTTGATCTCCATGGGAGAGGTCTCTCTCTCTCTCAAGAGAAGGTACAAGGAGCAAAGCTCACATATATCATGTCATATACTTTGCTTCCGTCTAAATGGAGGAGGGAGAGGAGTATATATAGGTGGCTGGAGGTGAGGGACAAAGTGGAGGCCCAACAGGAGATCACAGCCGTCCATCCTGAAGGGCCCGTGCGCACGGGGTAAGTTGGGCCCGTGCGCACGGGGTCCCATGTGCACGGTACAAGCCCGTGCGCACGGGGTGCTACAGCGCCCGCTTCCTGGGAGGCTCGTGGGCACGGGGTCTCGAGGGCCCGTGCGCACGGGGTCGCCTGGGACTTCCTGTCCAGCTTCTTCTCATCGTCTCATCCTTCATGGGGCCTTGGGGTGGTCCTCCTACTCCTTGGTGATGCTCCTGAGCTGCTTGGGAGTGTTCCTCCTCGTACCTAAGTACACACAATGCATTTTGGTGAGGTAGCAACCAAGTCCTAAGGATATTCATGTAAATCTCGAAGAGGAGCGGGTTCACCTTAAGTCCGGTAGGTCCACTTGGGGCTTGAGGTGCAATGAAGGTGTACATGGAGATGACCGAAGGATGCTCCGCATCAAGGAGTTTCTCTCAAAAGATGTGAGTGGGAGGAAAGTAGAATTTGATGAGGTAACTGTACCTTCCCTCGAACTGGAGAGTAGCACATCACAGAAAGTAGTTCCTGTGATGCCTACACCAACCAGAGAGGAAGCTAATGATGATGATCATGAAACTTCGGATCAAGTTACTACTGAACTTCGTAGGTCGACCAGGACACGTTCCACACCAAAGTGGTACGGTAGTCCCGTCCTAGAAGTCATGTTGTTAGACAATGGCGAACCTATGAACTCTGAAGAAGCAATGATGAGGCTAGATTCCGACAAATGGCTTCAGGCCATGAAATCCGAGATAGGATCCATGTATGAGAACAAAGTATGGACTTTGGTGGACTTGCCCGTTGACCGGCAAGCCATTGAGAATAAATGGATCTTTAAGAATAAGACAGACGTTGATGGTAATGTCACCATCTATAAAGCTCGACTTGTCGCAAAAGGTTTTCGACAAATTCAAGGAGTTGACTACGATGAGACTTTCTCACCCACAGCGATGCTTAAGTCTGTTAGAATTATGTTAGCAATTGCCGCATACTATGATTATGGAATCTGGCAGATGGACGTCAAAACAGCGTTCCTTAACGGTTTCCTTAAGGAAGAGTTTTATATGATGCAACTGAAAGGTTTTGTCGATCCTAAGGATGCTAACAAAGTATGCAAGCTCCAGCGATCCATCTATGGACTGGTGCAAGCATCTCGGAGTTGGAATATACGCTTTGATGAGGTCATCAAAGCTTTTGGTTTTATACAAATTTACTGAGAAGCTGGTATTTATAAGAAAAATGAGTGGGAGCTCTATAGCATTTCTGATAGGTATATGTGGATGACATATTGTTGATTGGAAATGATGTAGAATTTTTGGAAAGCATAAAGGGTTGTTTGAAAGGAGTTATTCAAAGGAAGACCTGGGTAAGGCTGCTTACATATTGGGCATTAAGATCTATAGAGATAGATGAAGACGCCTAATAAGACTTTCACAGAGCACATACATTGACAAGATTTTGAAGGAGTTCAAAATGGATCAGTCAAAGAAGGAGTTCTAGCCTGTATTGTAGGGTGTGAAGTTGAGTAAGACTCAAAGATTGACCACGGCAGAAGAAAGAGAAAGGATGAAGATCATTCCCTATGCCTTAGCCATAGGCTCTATAATGTATGCCATGATGTGTACCATACCTGATGTGTGCCTTGCCATAAGTCTGGCAAGGGGGTACAAGAGTGATCCAGGAGTGGATCACTGGACAGTGGTCAAAATTATCCTTAGGTACCTAAAGAGGACTAAGGGAAAAATTTCTCGTTTATGGAGGTGATAAAGAGTTCGTCGTAAAGGGTTACGTCGATGCAAGCTTTGACACCGATCCGAATGACTCTGAGTCTCAAACCGGATACATATAGTGGAGCAGTGTTTTGGAATAGCTCCAAGTGGAGCATGTAGCAGCATCTATAGTATAACATAAAGATTTGCAAAGTACACACAGATCTGAATGTTGCAGACCCATTGACTAAAACCTCTCTCACAAGCAAAACATGATCAAACCCCAGAACACATTGGGTGTTAATCACATGGCGATGTGAACTAGATTATTGACTCTAGTGCAAGTGGGAGACTGTTAGAAATATGCCCTAGAGGCAATAATAAAATGGTTATTATTATATTTCCCGTTCATGATAAATGTTTATTATTCATGCTAGAATTTTATTGATCGGAAACTTAAATACATGTGTGAATACATAAACTACACCGTGTCCCTAGTAAGCCTCTACTAGACTAGCTCGTTGATCAAAGATGGTTATGGTTTCCTAACAATAGACATGAGTTATCATTTGATAATGGGATCACATCATTAGGAGAATGATGTGATGGACAAACCCAGCCGTAAGCTTAGCATCAGATCGTTTAGTTATTTGCTATAGCTTTCTTCATGTCAAGTATCTGTTGCTTCGACCATGAGATCATGCTACTCCCCGATATAAGAGGAATGCCTTGTGTGCTATCAAACGTCACTTTGTAATTGGGTGATCATAAAGGTGCTCTATAGGTATCTCTGAAGGTCTCTGTTGGGTTGCATGGATCGAGACTGGGATTTGTCACTCTGTGTGACGGAGAGATATCTCTGGGCCCTCTCGATAATACAACATCATAAGAAGCTTCATGTGACTAATGAGTTTAGTCATAGGATCTTGTATTATGGAATGAGTAAAGGGACTTGCCGGTAACGAGATTGAACTAGGTATGGAGATACCAACGATCAAATCTCGGGCAAGTAACATATCGCTGGACAAAGGGAATTGCATACAAGATTGACTGAATCCTTGACATCGTGGTTCAACCGATAAAGATCTTCATGGAATATGTAGGAACCAATATGGGCATCCAGGTCCCGCTATTGGTTATTGACCGGAGAGGTGTCTCGGTCATGTCTTCATTATTCTCGAACCCATAGGGTCCGCACGCTTAATGTTCGATGACGCTAGAGTAGTATTGGGATATGTGCATTGGTAACCGAATGTTGTCCGGAGTCCCGGATGAGATCCCGGACATCACGAGGAGCTCCGGAATGGTCCGGAGGTAAAGATGCATATATAGGAAGTCATGTTTTGGTCGCCGAAAAGTTTCGGGCATTATCGGTATTGTACCGGGAGTGCCGAAAGGAGTCCGGGGGTCCACCGGGGGGGTCGACCTGCCCCGGGAGCCCACATGGGCTGTTTGGGGTGCACCCTGGCCTACATGGGCCAGGGGCACCAACCCCAAGAGGCCCATGAGCCTAGAACAATGAAAAGGGGAACAGTCGTAAGGGGGGAAGGCACGCCCCCTAGGTGCCTTGGGGAGGGAGGATTCCTCCCTAGGCCGGCGCCCCTCCCTTGGAAGAGGGGCCAAGGCTGTGCCCCCATCCTTCCCCTTGCCTCCTATAAATAGTAGGGGAGACGTAGGGGCTGGACACACAAAATCCCACGCCCCGGCGGCAACCCTACCTCTCCCAAAACTCTGTTTCTCCTCAGATTGGTTTCGGCAGCGTTTGGCGAAGCCCTGCCGGGATTGCATCACCACCATCTCCACCATGCTGTCATGCTGGTTGAGATCCCATCTACTTATCCTCTCTTGCTTGCTGGATCAAGAAGGAGGAGACGTCATCGAGCCGCACGTGTGCTGAACGCGGAGGTGCCGTCCGTTCGGCGCTAGATCAGATTGGATCGTGAAGAGTACGACTACATCAACCATGTTATATACGCTTCCGCTTTCGGTCTACAAGGGTATGTAGACACACTCCCCTCTCGTAGCTATACGTCTCCTAGATTAGATCTTGGGTGTTTTGTAGGAAATTTTTTGATTTTCATGCTTCGTTCCCCATCAGCAACAACACTTAAAGTAATGAATTGTTTTCTTATACTAACGGATCTCACGAAGGTTTTTGTTAAGTTTTGTGTGGTTGAAGTTTTCAAGTTATGGGTGAGATCACGATGGATAAAGGAATAAGGAGTGAAAAGAGCCTAAGCTTGGGGATGCCCATGGCACCCCAAGGTAATATTCCAGGAGAACCAAGCAACTAAGCTTGGGGATGCCCTGGAAGGCATCCCCTCTTTCTTTTAACGACCATCGGTATTTCGTCACATATCATGAGTTTTGCTTGGAGCGTCTTGTATTATATGAGTCTTTGCTTGTTTTGCTTTTTAGTTTGCCACAATCATCCTTGCTGGAACACACCTATTTGAGAGAGCCATAATGATGCTATGATTTGTTAGAATTGAATTGAGCTAGGAATTGCTCTAGTGCTTCACTTATATCTTTTTGAGCATAATGGTGCTTTAATTTTGAAGAAATATGCTCTCACTCTTCACTTAGATTATTTTGAGAGTTAGTAATTTTTGAAGAAATCCTCTGATGCTTCACTTATATTAATTTGAGGGATGAAAATTTTGAAGAAATATTTGTGCTCTTGTACCTCACTTAAATTTGTTTGATAGCTTGTTATAAGCAATGATAATATATGAAACTAGTCCCAAAGTGATAGATATTCAAGAGGGATAATAAAAACTATCATGAAGATCATTGGATATTAAAACTTGATTCCTTTCAATAGTTTTGAGATATGGAGATAGTAATATGTGAGTGATGTTGGTGAGTAATTATGCTTTAGTAAGAATATTGGTGTTAAGGTTTGTGATTCCCTATGCAAGCACGAAAGTTAATAGTTATGGAATGAAGTTACATCCTACTTGTGGTGCATTATTCAGTGTTAGTTATGCATAATGCTCGTTTATGATCATTTTTGTTTCTTGGTTGGTTGCTTCTCAATCTATTTGCTAGCCTTTCCTTGTACTAAGCAGGAATACTGCTTGTGCATCCAAACTCCTTAAACCAAGTTGTGACAAATGAGTCCACCATACCTACCTATATGTGGTATTTCCATGTCGTTCCAAGTAAATTTGTATGTGCCAACTCTAATTTTCAAAATGAATTTCCTTTTTGTGTGCCCGTACCGCTCATGAAGTGGCAGGGGGTGGCCAATATTTTCCATGCTAGATATTTTATTCTCAAGATGAGTGTTTATTCACTTGTCATTGCACAAGAGTGTGGCAAGGTAATAGGGATGCCCAGTCCCGAAATGAAAAAAAATATTTATGTTGTCAAATAATAAATTCCTTGGAAAGTGTTGGTATGGAAGGCACCCGTGGCTAGCCATGCATTGTGAAAGAATGGTGGAAAAAGGAATAAACTTTATTTTATGTTTGGGAACCGCCTATGATTTATCTAGCATGGAAAGTATTGGGAATTCTCGGTCATTTTCGTTGACAGGAAAAGCATGCCACTCAAAACAATTTTATCTCTTAATTTAAGCTTTGAGCTCTCGCACCTCTACAAATCTCTGCTTCCCTATGCGAAGGGCCTATCTATTTACTTGATGCAATTTTTATTTTTTATTTGAGTCTCCATCTTCTCTTGTAAAGCACCAACTAGGGAACACTATTATCATACTTGTGCATTGGATGTAGCTAATATTTGCGTGTGTTTCATGAATGGATCAATGATTGAGCATAATCGGCCAGGGATAGCTTTCTTTAGTGTTGATATTTTGAAAGACATGGTTGCCTGTTGATATGCTTGAGTATTGAGGTCTTCATGTCAAATTATAGACTATTGCTTCGAATCATCTGAAGTCCAAACGTCCATGCTACAAAAGAAAAAATATGTGATGAATATGATGGGTAGCATTCCACATGAAAAAAATCTATTTTTTACCATTTACCTACTCGAGGACGAGCAGCAATTAAGCTTGGGGATGATGATACGTCTCCAACGTATCTATATTTTTTTTATTGTTCCATGCTATTAAAGCAACAACCTTGGATGTTTTATACTCATTTACTAGCAACTTTATATCATTTTTTGGGACTAACCTATTGACATAGTGCCCAGTGTTAGTGTTGTTTTTTGCTTGTTTTTTACTTCGCAGAAAATCAATACCAAACGGAGTCCGAATGCCATGAAACTTTTTGGAGAATTTTTTCTGCCTAGAAGACACCCAGGAGGCCAAAAAAGTGCACCAGAGGAGGCCCGTGGGGCTCACTAGGCACCAGGGCGCGCCAGAGGCCCCAAACGCACCCTAGTGGGTAGTGGGGCCCATGCGAAGCTTCTCCACCGACCTTCAGCTCTATAGATACTCTAAAATCCCCAAAACCCTAGGGGAGTCGAGAGAAAATAGTTTCCGTTGGCGCAAGTTCCAGAACCATGAGATCCAATCTAGAGGCCTCTTTCGGCACTCTGTCGGAGGGGTCACCGATCACGAAGGGGTTCTTCATCATCCTTGTTGCCCCTCCGATGATGCGTGAGTAGTTTACCACAGACCTACGGGTCTGTAGCTAGTAGCTAGATGGTTTCTTCTCTCTTTTTGATCTTCAATACAATGTTCTCCTCGATGTTCTTGGAGATCTATTTTATGTAATGACTTTTTGCGATGTGTTTGTTGGGATCCGATGAATTATGGGTTTATGATCAGTTCTATCCATGAATATTATTTGAGTCTTTGCTGAACTATTTTATGCATGATTGTTATAGCCTCGTATTTCTTCTCTGAAATTTTGGTTTGGTTTGGCCAACTAGATTGATTTTTCTTGCCATGGGGAGAGGTGCTTTGTGATGGGTTCGATCTTGCGGTACTCAATCTCAATGACAGAAAGAGACATGACACGCATGTATCGTTGCTATTAAGGATAAAAATATGGGGTTTATTCCTACATGAATAGATCTTGTCTATATCATGTCATCGTTCTTATTGCATTACCCCATTTTTCCATGAACTTAATACACTAGATGCATGCTGGATAGCGGTCGATGTGTGGAGTAATAGTAGTAGATGCAAAATCGTTTCGGTCTACTAATCTTGGACATGACGCCTATATACGTGATCATTGCCTTGGATATCGACATGATTATTCGCTTTTCTATCAATTGCCCAACAGTAATTTGTTTACCCACCGTATGCTATTTTTTCGAGAGAAGCCTCTAGTGAAATCTACGACCCTCGGGTCTATTTTCCAATCATATAAAACCAAAAATATCTTGCTTCGTTTTTCCTTTATTTATTTTATTTTGTGTTTTAGTTAGATCTATTTATCAAATCTCATACAAATTTAATCTATCTCAATACCGAGGAGGGATTGACAACCCCTCTTACGCGTTGGGTTGCAATTTGTTGTTTGTGTGCAGGTGTTTTTTACATAGTGTTGCTTGGTTCTCCTACTAGATTGATAACCTTGGTTTCATAATTGAGGGAAATACTTACCTTTGTTGTGCTGCATCATCCTCACCTCTTCGGGGAAATACCAACGCAGATACAAGCAATCAGGCCTCCATCCCGTCGTGGTCCAAACTGTGCCGGCAGTTCATCTCCTACTTCAAGGGAATGCATGAGCGCCCTCTCACACTCAACAACCTGCGCATCGTGCGCCAACAGCCTAGCGTGACCCTCCACAAGTACATCCAGCGCTTTAGCCAAGTGCGTAACAAGATCCTGCGTGCCTCCAATGCCACGATCATCTCAGGATGCTCAATAAGCTCTCAGGATGCACTGTTCGACCTCGCTGACAGGTGCACCAAGGCTGAAGAGGGCCGCCTCTTCGCCCACAACAATCCGGATGTGGTGCCCGACACCGCCAAGCCCAAGGTCAAAGACACCAAGCGCAAAGGCCCTGCCGTGCTTGCGGCGGAGCCCGAGCAGAAGCACGTGGGCAAGCGCGAAAAGTCCAAGAAGGACGGTCGCCCCTTCCGCGCCTACCACAACATGCACTCCCACAACACTGAGGACTGCCACGAGCTCAAGCTGCTTCGCGACAGTCGGCAGGACAGGCGCGGCGACCGCAACGAGCGCAGCTTGGGCCATGGCAATGGCCGCGGTGGCAACCACTGGGGAGATCGTGACAACAACAACAACAACAACAACAACAACCGGCAAGGCTGGTGGGACCGACCTCAGCAAGCCAACCCTCAGGCCAACACCGCCTTGTCGTGCCCTGATAGGAACAACGACAATCTCCCTAACGAGGACACTGGGGGCTATCAGGAGCCTCACGGGGTGGCGTGCATCCTTGGCGGGGCCCAGGCTCCCTCGTCCAACTGCCACTTCAAGCAGTTCTCTCGCGAGGTGAATGCAGCCCTCCCAGGGATTGAGGCCTCCAGGCCCCTCAAGTGGTCACAGTACCCAATCTCCTTCGACTCCGCCGACCACCCCAAGTCCACAAAGACTGTGGGCACCATCCCCTTGTTGTGCATGACCACTATCAACAACGTCGATGTCACCAAGATGCTCATCAACGATGGTGCAGGCCTCAATGTGCTCTCCGTGGAAACCTTCGAGAAGCTCCAGGTGCCCTACAAGTGCTTGATGCCGACGAGGCCCTTCTCGAGCGTGACCGATGGCTCCACTTTGCCTCTGGGGCAAGTGCGTCTTCCCGTCACCTTTGGCTTCCGCAAGAACTACCACACAGAGCTCATCGACTGCGACGTGGCGCACATCAGCTTCGACGTGGCGCACATCGGCATGTGATACATCTCCAACGTATCTATACTTTTTTATTGTTCCATGCTATTATATTATCCATCTTGGATGTTTTATATGCATTATTATGCTATTTTATATCAGTTTTAGGACTAACCTATTAACCTAGTGCCAAGTGCCAGTTGTTGTTTTTTCCTTGTTTTTGTCTTTTACAGAAAATCAATACCAAACGGAATGAAAATTTTTGAGACTTTTTCTTGGACCAGAAGACACCCAGGAACCTTCGAGAGGAGGTCAGAGGGGCCACCAGTTGGCAACAAGCTCGGAGGGTGCGCCCTAGGGAGGCGCCCCCTAGGCTTGTGGGCCCCTTGATGCTCCTCTAACCCTAATATTTGCTCTATAAATACCCAAATATTCCCCGTATAACAGAGGGCACACCAAAAATACATTTCCACCACCGCAAGTTTCTGTCCTCGTGAGATCCCATCTGGAGACCTGTTCCGGTACTCCGCCAGAGGGGGATTCGATCACGGAAGGCCTCTACATCAACTTTGCTGCCCTTTCAATGATGTGTGAGTAGTTTACCATAGACATACGGGTCCATAACTAGTAGCTAGATGGCTTCTTCTCTCTCTTTGATCTTCAATACAATGTTCTCCTCGATGTTCTTGGAGATCTATTCGATGTAATCTTCTTTTGCGATGCGTTTGTTGAGATCCGATGAATTGTGGATTTATGATCAGATTTTCTATGAATATTATTTGAGTCTTCTCTGAACTCTTTTATGCATGATTAAGGTAGCTTTGTATTTCTCTCCGATCTATTGATTTGGTTTGGCTAACTAGATTGATTTTTCTTGCAATGGGAGAGGTGCTTTGTAATGGGTTCAATCTTGCGGTGCTTATACCCAGTGACAGAAGGGGACATGGCGCGTATTTGTATTATTGCCATTAAGGATAAAAGGATGGGATTTATTCATATTGATTGGATCTATCCCTCTACATCATGTCATCTTGCTTAAAGCATTACTCCGTTCTTGTTAACTTAATACACTTGATGCATGCTGGATAGCGGTCGATGTGTGGAGTAATAGTAGTAGATGCAGGCAGGAGTCAGTCTACTTGTCATGGACATGATACCTATATTCATGATCATTGCCTTAGATATCATCATAACTTTGCGCTTTTCTATCAATTGCTCAACGGTAATTTGTTTACCCACCGTATGCGTTCTTTCAAGAGAGAATCCTCTAGTGAAAACTATGCCCCCCCCCCCCGGGTCTATCTTTTATCATATTATTTTCATATCTACAAAACCAAAAACCCAAAAATTCCTTGCTGCTATTTATTTACCTTTACTTTATTTTGCACTTTTATTTATCTTTTATACCTATCTCTGTCAGATATCATCCTTGCAAGTAACCGTGAAGGGATTGACAACCCCTTTATCACGTTGGGTGCAAGTATTTGTTTGTTTGTGTAGGTGCAACCATTGGTGACTTGTGTGTTCCTCCTACTGGATTGATACCTTGGTTCTCAAACTGAGGGAAATACTTATCTCTACTTTGCTGGATCACCCTTTCCTCTTCAAGGGAAAAACCAACGCAAGCTCAAGAAGTAGCAGCCTGCCCTACAACGCCATCTTGGGCTACCCCACGCTTGCCAAGCTCATGGCAGTGACCCACCACGCCTACAATACCGTCAAGCTTTCGAGCTGCAGCGGGACCATCACCATCCACTGTGATGAGAAGGATGCGATGTGCACCTTGGAGCATGCCTACAAGACTGTCGCCACTGCTCACCCTACCAACAAAGACGACGTCGAGCTTTCCGAGACCGCACCCGCGAAAAGAAGCAGTTGTTCTCTTAGGCGCGCGCCAAGACGAAGAAGGTGTCGCTGGAGGGCAGTGGCTCCAGGCCCACCATCACCATCGGCTACGGTCTCTCTCCCAAATAGCAAGGCGAGCTCATCACCTTCCTCTGGGCAAATGCTGATATGTTCGCTTGGACAGCATTAGAAATGTCTGGTGTACCGAGAGAGGTGATCGAGCACCACTTAGCAGTGTGTCCCAATGCATGCCACGTGAAACAAAAGGTACGACACCAGGCACCTGAGAAGAAAGAGTTCATCATGCAAGAGGTTGAGAAGCTTCAGGAAGTAGGGATCATCCGCGAGGTGCTCCACCCCGAGTGGGTCGCCAACCCCGTTGTGGTCCCCAAGCCCAATGGCGGTGGGCAGATGTGCGTCGACATCACCAACCTCAACAAGGCCTGCCCCAAAGACCCTTACCCACTGCCACGGATCGACCAGATCATGGACTCCACTGCCGGGTGTGAGATGTTGTGCTTTCTAGATGCCTTCTCAGTCTACCACCAGATCAAGATGGCAGAAAAAGACGAGGAGAAGACAGCCTTCATCACCCCTTGCGGAGTGTACTGCTACATATGCATGCCCTTCGGCCTGAAGAGCACGGGAGCCACCTTCCAGAGGCTGATGCGTATTACCCTGGGGGCCCAGATGGGAAGGAACACAGAGGCCTGCGTAGATGACATCGTCTTCAAGGTTCAGGAGGCGCGCTCCCTCATCATGGATCTCGAAGACAACCTATGCAAGGTCAACCTCAAGCTCAACCCCGACAAGAGCGTCGTCCTCGGTGTCGAAGACTACTGAGCGTGTCCTGGACTAGGGGTTACTAACCTAGTCGGCCCGTATTACTCGGACTGGGCCGGTGTGCCCTCATTCCTCTCAAGATGGACTCCGGAAGCCACACGCTGGAAGCGAGATCGGGGCTACATCTACCGAAGACGTGACGTACGCTCCAAGACTTCTCCTACCACCTCCATGCTAAGATACCGACCTTGTAACCCTAGATGCCCTACTTGGCATGTATATAAGACAAGGGGTTTAGCCCATAGGGGGGATATCAACGCAATCTCATTCACCTAGCCCTAGAGTTAGAACACATCTTACGATCTCGAGGTAGATCATCTCTATATTTGATACATCTCCATCAATATAAACAAGAGCAGGACGTAGGGTTTTACCTCCATCAAGAGGGCCCGAACTTGGGTAAACATCGTCTCCTTGTTCCTGTTACCATCTGTCTGAGATCCACAGCTCGGGACCCCCTACCCCGAGGTCTTTCGGTTTTTACATCGACACCCACCACATCTATGATGATACGTGTTTTTGTCACAACTAGCATTATAGAAGTCTCATATCCATGACAGAAAAAGTTTTTGTTCGGGCCATAATGCCACGGATGTGTCTTTTTTTGCAGTGCGAAGATGGAGATGGAGCTGATAGCGCAACGCGGATCGGTGGGGAAGAAGCGAGAGCCGCTACAGTATTATGCGAAGGTTATACCAGCTGCCTGAGTGTCCGAGCAAAATTGCACTAAGGACAAGATCCTATATGGTCTCCAATGATGGTAATTATCCTTTTTCCTCGGCATGCCGAGATGTTCCTGTATAAAGACAAGTTTAACTCTTTAAATGATATATATCTATTCCTGAAAAATGTTTTATGCTTTATTTTGACTCTACAAAGACTCTTCGAAGGTATAGTTGGCCAGTCATCGGCTTCTGTCCCTTAGTAAAATATACCTCGGGTGCTTCTTACTGCTATATATAACCCTTGGCCGACGTCTCAGTACCCAGAGGCAGTTTTACCAATAGAAACAAGGCAATCGGACCAGAAGGCTAAAATGTACACTTAGTCATAGCAACGTGTGTTTGGGGCAACTTAATAGCCCCCAGGTTATGTCGACTCCTCGGATGGCTGAGGTCAAACCACCCACAAATTGGCCATTTCTAGAAAAAAAAGGAGGCCCTTCGTTTTACTCGGATAACCTCAATCGGCTATTTTTAGTTCAACGCACTTGTTGTGACAGTCAGCTTTTGGCTTTCTCCAACTGAGGCACTTAACTAGTTTAACCGAAAGTGAAAATTGCATTGGTTCTCCCTTTAGCCCTTAGTCGAACGAAGCGGAAATGTAAGGGGTAAGCATAGGAGAGGGCAATCCGGCTATTGAACAAAGACACAACTCAAAATTGATGCATATAATGTGAAGTACCATGGTTTTATGGTCGAAGGCATCCTGGGATACTTCGGCAACTGAGTGGGGGTCAGCTTTGACTAGGGCCCCCAATTAGATGCTTTAAGAGGCATCAATTATTTATATCTCGACAGTTATGTTCAGTGCAGAACAAGGAAAAGATCAATGTGCTCTTTATTCATTAATCAGAACGAACCTCACAAACTGAACCAAGTATAACTTTGAAAGATAAGAATTTTACAATAAGAAGTGAGCCGAGGTGGGCGTGAGCAGGGGCTCGTTGATTGGAGTTGTTATTCACTACCATGTCCATGTGCGCCTCCTTAATGTCGCTCATCTTGGTTTTCTCGTCCAGACCGAGGATATGTGACCTCCGCCTAGAGTTGAGACCCTTGCTTAAAGGCACTTGATCGGCGATTGTCTTAACAGACGTACTTCGGCGGAGTTTATTTGTGAACAGCCATAGGCTAAGTGTCTAGCCCCTGGTTAAACTGTGTTATGCTCTAAGGCCGGGCCTGGCACGATTCTTACAAGGTATCGACAAACATGCATTAGTTAATCCGAGTTTTGTCCCTTATGACTGATCATGTGTTCCGTGATCCCCCATGGAATTTTTAGCGCGAAGTTGTGTATTCGTGGGACATAGTCCTTAGTTATATATTGGGGACGACAGAGCATATATGATGCGGAGCATCCTACGATCATCCCCATGGACATTCCATCATCACCTTGAATGCCAAGTAGACCAATGATGAGAGCCCATGCACGTGATATCAAAAAACCGAGGTTACCTCTTTCCTCTTCGAGCTCCCTTTGGATTCACATAAGAAATGGCTTCTACCTCAATTGGAAACGTTATGCATTCTTAGGTACCGAGGAGAAGACCGTGAGGAAGCATGGAGGGGTCACCAAGTCCACACGAAGTCCCAAGGAGAAGGAGGAGGAATGGGAACCACAAGATGCGGAAGACCGGAGACCTCCTGGACACCCCGGGTGCCCGGACAAGAGGACCCCCGGGTGCCCGGACATGCGGCTGCGGGGTGGGTAAAGCCCATGGACACCCCGGGTGCCCGGCCTCTAGAGCCCCAGGTGCCCCCCCGCCCCCCACCTGGGCGCACCTCCGGGTGCCCGGCCCTTCCCTAGGCGCCACCCCCGGGTGCCCGGGCCATCACCCCCAGGGTGCCCGACCTCCTCCTGGGCGAGGCCCCAGCCCGTACCAGGTGCCCGACCCCTTCAGCCACTTGGCCGCGGCCTCCCTGACCGGACCGGGTGCCCGGACCCCTGTACCCCGGGTGCCCGGACCCGTCCGGTTTGTGCCTGTGTGCACAAAGGGCAAAAGACCCATGTACCCCCGCTTTTCCCCAATTTTGTCCCTAGCCTATAAGTACTCCTCACCGAGCTTGTTCTAGAGGTTAGCAAAGTATTGGATACACATTGAGAGAGCATTGCTCATCTTCCCTCCTCTTTGAGATCAAGGCCCCATCTTGGGAAGAATCCTAGTGGATTATCAAGGCCTCCTCTTGGAGAAGATCATCACCAAGACCTCACCTCCTTTGGAGTGGGAAGAACTTTACCCTAGTGCTATTTTCCTTGAATTGTTCTTGTATGCTTGTGGATCTCATGTATGCTACTCTAGTAGATGTGTGATTTGGGTTTGTTTGAGTGATTTCCCCCTTGTGTTCTTGTGTGTTCATCACTTTTCCCCCCTCCAAGTGTGAAAAGATCCCCTCTAGGGTTTCACCCTACAACATTTTGGTATCATGAGTAAGGTTGATTCACATCTTGGAGTCCCTACCCCCCATTTGCTAGCTTGATTTCGTTGCTTTTAGGTCCCAATTTGAAAATCCCCACAAAAATAGCTCCAAAAAAATTTTCTTGTAATTTGTTGGTTCTTGTGAGATTTTGTTGTTTTGGTCCATGGACTTGTTGTTTGGCAAGTGGATCTAGCACCTACACCTTCATCCCCACCCTTCCCACCATGAAATCCACCGAATTTTGCCTTTTCTCAAAAATTTCCGCCCAAATCGGCCACCCCCGGGCAACTGGACTTCAACCCCCGGGCACCCGGACCCCCGGGCAAGTTTTTGCCCAACCCCCGTGACCACCCCGGGCGCCCGCACCCCCAGTTTTCAGCCCAACTCCAAAAACCGTTTCGGCCATAACTAATTCATCCGTAGTCCGATTTTCGCGTTCTTCAGCTCATTTTGTAGCTATTGACATCCTCCATCCAACAAAAATACTACCACCATGATTTGACTCCATCAAAATTTTGGCATTTTGGCATCTTTGCCTAGGCCATCTACCATATCATCCGCAAAACCACCATAGCTTTCCGCAACCGAATCCATTTTAGTTCCATATAGCATTTGTGGTTGCTTGAGTGGTGACTTTAGTCTCCTAAGGTGTTTCGGCTACTTAGGGACGGTTGCTTCTTCATCAACCACCACCACCACTTCCGCGTTGCCAACTACGGAACCACCAATGCATTCCGCTATCACCATTTGACATTTTCCGTTTGAGATTTTGAGTTTGCGGTTTTTCCGTTTCCTAGGGTGTTTCAGCTAACTAGGAACGGTTCGACATCGCCAACACCGCCGCTCAACTTCGCCAAGGATTCGATATCGGCCACCTTCACCTTTTTGACAACCTAACCGTAAGCAAGAATGGCAACCTCTATATCATCTTGGTATCGTGGTATCCCATCATTGTACATTCATCCTTGCCATTGCTTTGTTAACCCCTAGCCCATTTTGCGTCACTTTCCTATCGAGACTAGCCATTTGAGTATTGCCGGGCCACGCTACTTGTGCACTTTAGTGATCATCGATACGAACCTACCATTGCATACATACCTCATCTTGGTATCATCATATCATCTATTGTGTCACAATATTGTTCCCGCATACACAATTGCTATCTTGGTTCGAGCATTTTGCAAAAGTGGCCAAAGAAAAAAAATCTTTTAAGCAAAAAGAGAAAAACAAAGAGCTTGTAAGCAATAGCCATAGCATCGCCACATTGCATATCATACTACCATATTGATCATCTTGGATCATCGTGTGCGAAACACCGGAACATCATACATATATAGCATACTTGGGATAGAAAGTTGATACATTTTGCATCTTATAGGTTGTGCATAAGTGTCATATCTGCCTATTGAGCAATCGTGCTAGCGTTTTTCGTGGATACCACATTTTGAGCTCATTCCTTGGTTGCACGACCTCGTTTATCTATACGTGTGTGTGTTTTCGTGTGCCATTCTTTGCTATTGGTTAACTTGCTTTGCTTGCAATTTTGTGAACCTTCTCAACAGTATCGATATCTTGACTAACATTTGCTTGAAATTTTGTGCCACCCATCCTCACCAAGCTCCTCCATAAGCTTTACTTGTGTAGGTGTGAGAAACAAACCCGGTACCAATTCTACTATTGTAGCATTACATAGAGTGATACTCGATACATCCTCAATCTTCGGAAAAGGTAACTTCGATATTGTTCTCTCATTTCCTACTCACCTCTACTCGAGTCTTGTGATGGATAGGCAAAGCACAACATCTTCGATCCTCGACCGCATCGAGCGACACGCCATCGACATACGACACTCCGAAGCAAGGAAAAGGGACTACATCAACGAAAGGTTGGACGCACACATGGATGACATCCGACACGTGTTGGCCAACTACAAGTCTTCTTCCCCTTCGTCATCCTCAAGGCGGAAACGCTCAAGTGGCAAATCTTCAACGCGACCATCTGATGAAAGTACCACATGGCACCGTCATCATCTTTGAGACTACTGCCAAGACGCCCGCAAGCCAAAGGTGAATGACGACGAAGAGCGCCATTGACTACAACGACATCGTCACCACCGAGAGGAAGCTATGGCTACCACCACCACTTCAGCATCTTCGCCAAGTGTTGTCAAGGCATCTTCGCCTTCAGACGTACGACATCTTCGCCTACTTCCCACAAGTACGCCTACATCGACATCGTCAAGTCCAAGGCAACCACCCACAAGCGAGGGCGACACTTCCATCTTCGGAAGCCCCTCAAGGAGAATGGTCGAGCATGGGAAATTCCCTTCGGTCATGGAGACGAGCTACGAGGTGCCACATCATATGGGCCTCATACAAGACGGCAACAAGACGGTCGAGCAAGGGCCATCCCCTTTGACCACGGCGACGAGCACAAACCTCTTCAACAACATGAAGACGGTGCCCCAATGGGACTCTTACTCCGAGTCGAGCTACGACATCGCACATGAGACCTTATCTTTGGTCTCGGAGGAGAGCAATGCTTTGCCGCATCCTACGGCATTCATCTTTGGAGGCGTTATGGATGAGGAGGTTGAGCATGGGACTATCCCTTCAACCAAGGAGGCGATAGGAGTTGAGCATGGAGACTTTTGCACCTACATCTTTCCGACACCCACATATGACGAGATGCCCCATTTGCCATGTGAGGAGAGCCACCACCCCATGAGTGAGATGAGTGACTCCACCATATATGACATTGAGTGCATTTCCTATGAGAGGATGAGTGTGTTCACCACTAGCCCCACACACGAGAGCATGCCACACATCCTATGTGAGGTTGAGAGCCATTTGAGTGACTTCACCAACCATATGAGTGAGTGCATCCTAGAGGGAGTGAGTGAGACACAACACTTAGTGAGTGAGGTAGTTGAGAGGGCACGTGAGACCACTATGATTTCTAACGACTTAACCTCTACTCCGAGTGTGTTTTCTACTTTGGTGCTAGGTCTCATACATGACGACGTGCCAACCCTCGACGAGTCCTGTAGCGCCCAAGATGCGATTCTATCCCAATCACGTGCTGAATTTATGATTGGGGCACAATCGCATTTCGAGCGCACAGCAAGGTGGATATCATTACAACATACCATGTACTGAATAGATGAGAATACAATATAAAGGCTTACACACGCCACAAGCTACAATATGAATACAACAATTCATCAATACATAGCAATCATCATACAGAAGAGCAGGATCCGACTACGGATGAAACCAAACGAAAAAGAAGAACGACATCCACCCTGCTAATCCCAGTCTCCCGACCCGGAACCTATCCCTTGATCGAAGAAGAAGCAGAAGAACTCCAAAACAATCAAGCATCGCTCTCACGCTAGATCATCGCTTTACCTGTACCTACAACTATTGTTGTAGTAATCTGTGAGCCACGAGGACCCAGCAATCCCATTACCATGGGTATCAAGACTAGCAAAGCTTAATGGGTATGGAATGGATAAGTGGTGAGGTTGCAGCAAGCGACTAAGCATTGTATGGTGGCTAACTTATGAGTACAAGAATAAGAAGAGAAACTACGCATAACGGTCGCAAACTAGTAATGATCAAGAAGTGATCCTGAACTACTTATGAGTCAAACATAACCCCGCCATGTTCTCTTCTCGAACTCACTCGAAAAGAGACGGTCACGGTTACACACGCGGTTGGTGTATTTTAATTCGGATCTGGTGTCAAGTTCTCTATAACCAGATAATAAAAATTCCCATCTGCCACATAACCGTTGGCACGGCTTTCGAAAGTTTAAACCCTGCAGGGGTGTCCCAACTTAGTCCATCACAAACTCTCACGATCAACAGAGGAAAATCCTCCTCCCGGGACAACCCGATCAAGCTCGGAATCCCGGTTCACAAGACATTTCGACAATGGTAAAACAAAACTAGCAAGACCTCCCGATGTGTCGACACCCTGATAGGAGCCGCGTGTATCTCGTTCTCAGGACACTACCGGATGGGAAAGCCTACAATTAAAACCAGATCCTCGGGTTGCCCCGTGGTGGACCTGCAGTCTGCCTGTTTTGGACCAACACTCATGAGGAGCACTGGCCCGGGTTGTTAATTAAGAGTCCTCGGGTGCTAGCCGGTCCCTATGCAAGTTTTAGTTGTTATTGGTAAAACCAAAGTTGGGCCTTGCTGGAAGAGTTTTATTCAAAGAGAACTGTCAAGGGGGGCCCATAAACCCCGACTGTGTTCGGAACGCAAAATTCAAGGAACATAACACCGGTATGACGGAAACTAAGGCGGCAAGAGTGGAACAAAACACCAGGCAAAAGGCTGAGCCTTCCACCCTTTACCAAGTATATAGATGCATTAATTAAATAAGAGATATTGTGATATCCCATGATATCCATGTCCCAACATGGAACAACCTGCACTGCACCTGCAACTAGCAACGCTATAAAAGGGGCTGAGCAAAGCGGTAACATAGCCAAACAACGGTTTGCTAGGATGGTGGAAAAGGTTAGAGGCTGTCATGGCAATTTGGGAGGCTTGATAAACAAGTGGTAGGTAGCACGACATAACGATAGCATCGAGACAACTAGCAAGCAAAGATAGTGGTGGTATCCAGGGTAATGATCATCTTGCCTGAAATCCCGCTAGGAAGAAGACCGAGTCCATGAAGAAGACGAACGGGCGTAGACGAACCAAGCGTAGTCGAACGAATCCTCACAATCGCAACGAAACCGAGAACTATCGAGAAGGAGCACAACCGGAAAGAAGCAAACAACAAGCATAACATGGCATGATGCTCAACCAAGTATGGTGCATGTCCATTTTAATGATGCATGGCATGGCAAAGTGCACAAACAAATACTACAGATTAAGTGGAGCTCAATATGCAACAAATTGCATATTGACAATACACCACATTCAACTATTTAGTTCACTCTCATTATGAACCCAACAAGTTTAAATGTTCTTAACATGGCAAGAGGTGAAGCATAACAAAACTACACTATCTAAGCATTTTAAATGGGGCCGGAAACAATAAACAACAAATCCGGAAAATCCCCATATGCATAATTTGAATTTGGTATTGTTCTACCCTAAACCAATTTTAGAGTTGTTAAACATGCAAAGTAATGCCACCATGTCAAGCTACACATTTTTCCACCCCATTTACATATAAAGTTCATTTATTTCGGAGCTACGGTTATTTAGTTATGAAATAAACCATTTTAGCATGTCATTTAAGTAAAATAAATCCAACAGCATTTTTAAACATTTTTAACATGGATGGAAGTTGCATATTATGAAACTAGATGAAATTCTAAGCATGTTACATGTATAAAGTATTTACATATGATGCACGGTTGTGAAGTTATTAAATGCATGAACTAAGGGGACTTTTCTGTAAAACTGACGTTCTCTCGATAATTAGACAAATTCGTCCAGACCAAGAAAAAAAAACATGACGGGCCGAATTAGAGCACAGAGGTTTGGGGTTCTCACCACGGCACTTGGGCCGGCTCGGTGGTGTACTGGGGTGGCCTAAGGGCGCGGTTGGGCCGGTCGCAGCTAGGCCTTGGCTGGATCGAACGAGGAGGTGGAGGGGGCGCGGTCAACGCGAGCGGTGCAGAGAAACTTGACGCGTTCATCTCCTGGGGTGAGGGAGGCATCACAGCAGCGGCGACGGCACGGCTTGGATGCGGGGTTCCGGCAAGGGCAGGGAGGCCGGGAGTGGAGGAAGCTGGGCGGCGCAGGGAACCTCCAGCGGCGCCATGACCGCCGAGAGGTGGCTGGAGGCGGTGGGGTCCTGGAACTGGTCAAGACGGGGAAGGGCGGCCGGCGTGGTCGTCTCCTCAGGACCCGAGGTAGGGGAGGAGTAGAGCTTGGGGTGGCCGTCCATGGCAACAGGGGACTCGGGAACGGCGGGAATCGAGCGCGGAGGAGGCCAGGAGGCTCGGGGACGACGGATCCAGGCGGCGGCGCGCCCGGCAAGACCTTGGCGGCAGTGGTTCCTTGCTGCGGCAAGTACAGGGAGAGAAAGATGTGAGATAGAGCGGGAGAAAGAAGGGAGAGGAGGGAGAGGGCGCGTGAGGAACAAGGGAGAGACGGACGGCGCTCATCTGCTGGTCCTGCGGTGGCCGGCGGGGCGCTGAGCTGCTTGCTCGGGGATGAGCACGGGCTGCAGGGAGCTGGGGCGATGTGCGAGCCCCTGGCTGGCGCGAGGAGATCCCTTGGATCTCCATCCAAGGGTGGAGAAGGGGAGCTACGGACTGGATTGGATCTGGATGGTGGTTGGCGCTATGGGGTCTGGGAGGATCCTGAGGAAGAAGGTGAGAGGGTGGCAGCGGCGCGGGAATTTGGAGGATGGGACAGCTTCGTAGGTTTTAGGGTTAGGGAGGTAGGTAGGTGGTCTATATATAGGAAGAGAAGGGGAGTTTGGATCATCCGATTTTGATCGGACAGTCGACATAAATAGGCCAGGGAGTTCAAATGAGAAACCAAAAATGTTTTAGGGATGTTTGGGGATGATCCGAATCCAGCAGTGATGACTGAGCGGTCGGGTTCGGGTAAGTTTTGGACGCGCACGCGAGGGGGTCTGAGAGAGGTCGACAAAGACAAAGGGGCCTGACAAAGGTCAACGGAGACGAGGAAGAAGCGGCAACTACGAACAACTACGGGTTTTATGAAAACATGCGGATGCAATGTGCATGATGACATGATGAAATGCAACAAGCAAAAAAATAAATAAAGCGGATACATAAAAAACATGGAAGTCGTCTGGAGCGTCGGTTTCGGGTCGTTACAACTCTCCTCCACTTACAAGAGATCTCGTCCTGAGATCTAAGGATGGCAAATGGAGGAGGAAGAGAAGAGGTAATACTAAGTTGCTTCTTCGACAAACGAGTGAAACCACGAACCTTGAGAGGTTGAAAACTTGAAAGAAAGAATATAACAGAGATGAACGAGGTTGAGAGCACTCCCGTTGAAAATGGAAGGAATAGAATATGATCTTGACAAAATGAGATGAAGGGTGGAAGAGAGCAACATCACAATGCCTTTGGAATGATAGAATAGAAGCTAGATCATTGGAAAGAAAAAACGGAGAAGAAAAATGACAACTCTCCCAATTAAAATTGAAAGAGCATCGATATGAAGAAGGGTTGAACGGAGTTGTGGGAAAATTAACACGAAAGGATAAGATCCTCGTGGGCTTATGGAGACATCTCAAAACTTGAGCTCCTCCAACAAGAATCTAGAAAAACACTTCAAGAATGAATGAAATCTTTGATGAACCACTATGAAGAACCTCCATGATGAACTCCGGTAAAGAAATGATGATAGCAAGGAAGTGAAAATTGAAGAGAAGAAGATTGAAGCCTTGCAATGGTTTGAAATTGATATCATGAAAGAACTCCGGTAGATATAATTAAATCATCTCGAGGAAAAAGGAATAAGAATTATGTCATGCTTACCCTTCATCAACTTAAATTGATGTCAAGCAATGGATTGGCATGCCACTTATTCTTCTTGAAAAGGATTGAAGAGAGATATAGAGCAAATTTGAGAAAGTCTTCGACAATTCACCAGTAGAATTGGGGAATGAGAGCTGAACATTGAGAACGAATAAATCTTCTGAAATGATGGCCTTCGGATGATCGAGAGAGGAAAGCAACTCCTGAAATGCTCTAGATGGGTATGAAAAGAATTCTCACAATCAAAAACAACTATGAGGATGACATGAAGTTAGAACCATGAATCTCCAAGAGAACGGACAAAGATTTAGGAAAATTTCTTCTTCGGTCTTCAACACTGAGAAAGAGAACGAAGAACTCCACCATGAGTTGTTGAGACCCTCCGAAATGATGAAGAACGTAAATGTTGAGCCAAAGATGAAAATAATCTGAAAGCGATCCTGGAGGAGATATCTGACTGATGAAAATTCATTCTTACGTCAAACTTTGAAAGAATTTGAGAATCGCTCCGGATAAATTAGAAGAGTCAGGTAAGATCCTGGGAAAAGACATGTGGGTTAGGGCCCACTCAAAATAAACACCGTTGGAAATGGTTGCTTGAAAGAGAGATTGCACCGGTTGAATTAAATGGCTTAAATGAGATAACAACCTCGAAATAGCTTGAACGGATTAAGAATGGAAGCACGAATCTTCTGAGATATCTTCTACACTCCGGATAAATTAGAGAGAGGTGAATAATTAAGAGAGACTTGGATAAGAAATTCCAACATGGAAAAACCATGTGAAACAAGAGGAAGAGATATGATCGACACAGAAGCTTGAATTAAGTCCACCGGAGAAGAAAAGAGAACGAAGGATGATAAACTTGAAGCCTCCGAGCATCTTCATGAGAATCACAGGGTAAAAACATTGAAGGAAAAGAATGAAGAGACTTCACTCAATAAAATGGATACTTGATTAAGAAATCTGAGTCCTTGAAGAAAATGGTGGGATGGTGGGAAAACAAAGGCAACTTGGGACGGATGGAATGAACACCATTGAGAAAACTTAGAATTGGTCTTGCCAATGTTGAAATGATCGGATCCAGTTGAAGAGAAGCACGCCGGTTGAAAAGAAATGACATGACCATTCCGCATGATCAAAAGGATTAGCACTCCCATGGAAACATGAGAACACCACTTAGGAAAGGTATGGAATCAACACTTGACATTGAAGCAACTCGAATACCACAACTCAAAACAAAACAAAGGATTGGCTTGGGAAATAAGCCGGAACAAACATATGATAGAGATTTCGTCTGAAATTTTCGTGGTGGGGCCCACACGGGCTCGATCGTACAGCACCATCATGTACAAGGCAGTGCACATGACATACGAAGCGTCCCCGGGCCATAGCAAAGCTACACAGGGCTCTTTAAGACACAACGAGACCACTGTAAAACCAACCGTGGACAGGCGGACCACTAGACGTCGAACCCCAATCTCATATCATGAATTTGTCGGAGAGATATCCTGTGTAACTACTTGAATTCCCACCTATGAACTCTCGAAACTTTCTGGTTATGCAATCTGGTGTTGGGGATACAGGGAGGCACAAATATCTCACACAACTAACAAATCCTACACTCCAACTGTATCCATCCGTCAACACATAACCAAGAAAACCTCAGAAATCGTGTACCTCAGACCTTTGAAAAACATCCGATATACTAGTTGTGGCAATACATCTGATCGCTCTCCCCAGTACTGGGTGGCGCCAAACTACTCTCACCACAAAGAGCATAGAAATGTTTTCGATGTCGGCGTCCTCTGGTATTCCGGAACTGAAACGATAAGCACTGTGACAAAAACACCTTGGAGCTCAACTCCCCAAGACACTGCCACAACCCCTAAATGACAGGAGGCACCAAGACAGAATTCCTGTCACAATGATATCGGACCGATTCCACAATACCCGCGTGATCCTAAAAAAAATTGAGTGAAAAAGGATAGAAGAGAGGAGAAAACACCTATGTCAGAAGTCCTCACCAGAGCGACGAAGGGGATGAGGAGTAAAAAGAATTCCTACTCTTCGACATAACTAGACTCAAAATAGTTTTTCTTTCTAGACTCAACAACGGCAGCGGTTTGATCAATCAAGGGGGCTCCTGCGGTCGATAAGGCTCTGATACCAACTTGTAGCGTCCAAGATGCGATTCTATCCCAATCACGTGATGAATTCATGATTGGGGCACAATCGCATTTCGAGCGCATAGCAAGGTGGATATCATTACAACATACCATGTACTGAACAGAGAGAATACAAGATAAAGGCTTACACACGCCACAAGCTACAATATGAATACAACAATTCATCAATACATAGCAATCATCATACAGAAGAGCAGGATCCGACTACGGATGAAACCAAACGAAAAAGAAGAACGACATCCACCCTGCTAATCCCAGTCTCCCGACCCGGAACCTATCCCTTGATCGAAGAAGAAGTAGAAGAACTCCAAAACAATCAAGCATCGCTCTCACGCTAGATCATCGCTTTACCTGTACCTACAACTATTGTTGTAGTAATCTGTGAGCCACGAGGACCCAGCAATCCCATTACCATGGGTATCAAGACTAGCAAAGCTTAATGGTTATGGAATGGATAAGTGGTGAGGTTGCAGCAAGCGACTAAGCATTGTATGGTGGCTAACTTACGAGTACAAGAATAAGAAGAGAAACTCCGCATAACGGTCGCAAACTAGTAATGATCAAGAAGTGATCCTGAATTACTTATGAGTCAAACATAACCCCACCGTGTTCTCTTCTTGAACTCACTCGAAAAGAGACGGTCACGGTTACGCACGCGGTTAGTGTATTTTAATTCGGATCTGGTGTCAAGTTCTCTACAACCGGATATTAAAAATTCCCATCTGCCACATAACCACGGGCACGGCTTTCGAAAGTTTAAACCCTGCAGGGTGTCCCAACTTAGTCCATCACAAACTCTCACGATCAATGGAGGAAAATCCTCCTCCCGGGACAACCCGATCAAGCTCGGAATCCCGGTTCACAAGACATTTCGACAATGGTAAAACAAAACCAGCAAGACCTCCCGATGTGTCGACACCCTGATAGGAGCCACGCGTATCTTGTTCTCATGACACTACCGGATGGGAAAGCCTACGAGTAAAACCAGATCCTCGGGTTGCCCCGTGGTGGCCCCGCAGTCTGCCCGTTTTGGACCAACACTCATGAGGAGCACTGGCCCGGGTTGTTAATTAAGAGTCCTCGGGTGCTAGCTGGTCCCTATGCAAGTTTTAGTTGTTATTAGGCAAATGGTAAAACCAAAGTTGGGCCTTGCTGGAAGAGTTTTATTCAAAGCGAACTGTCAAGGGGGCCCATAAACCCCGATCGTGTTAGGAACGCAAAATTCAAGGAACATAACACCGGTATGACAGAAACTAAGGCGGCAAGAGTGGAACAAAACACCAGGCAAAAGGCCGAGCCTTCCACCCTTTACCAAGTATATAGATGCATTAATTAAATAAGAGATATTGTGATATCCCATGATATCCATGTCCCAACATGGAACGACCTGCACTGCACCTGCAACTAGCAATGCTATAAGAGGGGCTGAGCAAAGTGGTAAGATAGCCAAACAACGGTTTGCTAGGATGGTGGAAAAGGTTAGAGGCTGTCATGGCAATTTGGGAGGCTTGATAAACAAGTGGTAGGTAGCACGACATAGCGATAGCATCGAGACAACTAGCAAGCAAAGATAGTGGTGGTATCCAGGGTAATGATCATCTTGCCTGAAATCGCTAGGAAGAAGACCGAGTCCATGAAGAAGACGAACGGGCGTAGACGAACCAAGCGTAGTCGAACGAATCCTCACAATCGCAACGAAATCGGGAACTATCAAGAAGGAGCACAACTGGAAAGAAGCAAACAACATAGTAAACAAACAAGCATAACATGGCATGATGCTCAACCAAGTATGGTGCATGTCCATTTTAATGATGCATGGAATGGCAAAGTGCACAAACAAATACTACAGATTAAGTGGAGCTCAATATGCAACAAATTGCATATTGACAACACACCACATTCCACTATTTAGTTCACTCTCGTTATGAACCAACAAGTTTAAATGTTCTTAACATGGCAAGAGGTGAAGCATAACAAAACTACACTATCTAAGCAATTTAAATGGGGCCGGAAACAACAAACAACAAATCCGGAAAATCCCCATATGCATAATTTGAATTTGGTACTGTTCTGCCCTAAACCAATTTTAGAGTTGTTAAACATGCAAAGTAATGCCACCATGTCAAGCTACACATTTTTCCACCCCATTTACATATAAAGTTCATTTAATTTGGAGCTACGGTTATTTAGCTATGAAATAAACCATTTTAGCATGTCATTTAAGCAAAATAAATGCAATAGCATTTTTAAACATTTTTAACATGGATGGAAGTTGCATATTATGAAACTAGATGAAATTCTAAGCATGTTACATGTATAAAGTATTTACATATGATGCACGGTTGTGAAGTTATTAAATGCATGAACTAAGGGGACTTTTTTGTAAAACTGACATTCTCTGGATAATTAGACAAATTCGTCTAGGCCAAGAAAAAAACATGACTAGCCGAATTAGAGCACAGAGGGCTAGGGTTCTCACCACGGCACTTGGGCCGGCTTGGTGGTGTACTCAGGTGGCTGAAGGGCACGGTTGGGCCGGTCGCAGCTAGGCCTTGGCTGGATCGAACGAGGAAGTGGAGGGGGCGCGGTCAACGCGAGCGGTGCAGAGGAACTTGACGCGTTCATCTCCTGGGGTGAGGGACGCGTCGCAGCAGCGGCGACCGTCACAGCAGCGGCGACGGCACGGCTTGGACGCAGGGTTCCGGCAAGGGCAGGGAGGCCGGGAGTGGAGGAAGCTGGGCGGCGCAGGGAACCTCCAGCGGCGCCATGACCGCGGAGAGGTGGCTGGAGGTGGCAGGGTCCTGGAACTGGTCGAGATAGGGAAGGGCGGGCGGCGTGGTCGTCTCCTCAGGACCCGAGGCAGGGGAGGAGTAGATCTTGGGGCGGTCATCCATGGCAGCAGGGGACTCGGGAACGGCGGGAATCGAGCGCGGAGGAGGCCAGGAGGCTCGGGGACAACGGATCCAGGTGGCGGTGTGCCCGGCAAGACCTTGGCGACGGCAGTTCCTTGCTGCGGCAAGTACAGGGAGAGAAAGATGTGAGAGAGAGCGGGAGAAAGAAGGAAGAGGAGGGAGAGGGCGCGAGAGGAACAAGGGAGAGAGGGACGGCGCTCATCTGCTGGTCCTGCGGTGGCCGGCAGGGCGCTGAGCTGCTTGCTCGGGGACAAGCACAGGCTGCAGGGAGCTGGGGCGCTATGCTAACCCCTGGCTGGCGCGAGGAGATCCCTTGGATCTCCATCCAAGGGTGGAGAAGGGGAGTTGCGGACTGGATTGGATCTGGATGCGGGTTGGCACGATGGGATCTGGGAGGATCCCGAGGAAGAAGGTGAGAGGGTGGCGGCGGCGTGAGAATTTGGAGGATGGGACAGCTTCCTAGGTTTTAGGGTTAGGCAGGTAGGTAGGTGGTCTATATATAGGAAGAGGAGGGGAGTTTGGATCATCCGATTTTGATCAGACGGTCGACATAAATAGGCCAGGGAGTTCAAATGAGAAACCAAAGATGTTTTAGGGATGTTTGGGGATGATCCGAATCCAACGGTGATGACTGAGCGGGTCGGGTTCGGGTAAGTTTTCGGACGCGCACGCGAGGGGGTCTGAGAGAGGTCGACAAAGACAAAGGGGCCTGACAAAGGTCAATGGAGACGAGGAAGAAGCGGCAAGTGCGAACGACTACGGGTTTTATGAAAACATGCGGATGCAATGCGCATGATGACATGATGAAATGCAACAAGCAAAAAATAAATAAAGCGGATATAACAAAAACATGGAAGGCGTCTGGAGCGTCGGTTTCGGGTTGTTACAAGTCCATACCTCCAACGGCGACAATGATGGCCATGGTGGACGATGATGCACCCCCCACATGGTTCCATCACGACACCTCACATACACCACATGAGTGGAACTCCAAAGGTAACATAGGTGATGGTGCTTCGCTTGTCCCACTAGTGGACTATCTTCACGTCGATTGCTTGCATGATGATGATCACCTTATGGATTCACCACATACTATGTATTCTACATGCTTAGATGTGCCACCTATTTATGATGAATATGATGATGAGCATGTTAAATTGCCTAGTTGTGATGCTATGCTCCATAGGATATCATGTGAAAATTCTATCGGTCACGTCATGTTTGACAATCCTTTAAACTTGTCATATGCTATGAGTGAGATTTCCCATATTGCATCATTTCAATCTCAACATAGTAACTATGCATGCCCCATTAAAATTAATCCCATTTGCACTTATGGCATAGATGATGAGATCATGGTTATCGGTATGTGTTTCTCTTGTGATGATATTGTTATGCTACCTTTGCAAAATTTGTGCAATTCATTTCATATGCCATGCCATGAAAATTATTGCGTATCGCATGATTCCATACATTGTGTGCACCATATGCATACCATTCATGACAAAACCTGTTCATCCAACCCCCACCAGGAACTGTTCATCCAACCCCCAACAACATTCACTGTTCATCAAGAGGCAGTAGGTTCGATCGGCTTCAGTTAGCAGTAGTAGCGAAGGAATCGCTCGGGTTCAGTTAACAGCCAAGGGATCGATCGCTCGGGTTCAGTAACGTAGCTAGTGCAATCGCTCGGGTTCAGTAAGCGAATGCCTCGCTCGGGTTCAGTTAGAGCCCAATGCCTCGCACACATGCGCGTACGTGTACAAGAGAAACACGCAAACCTCCGTGCATCACTCAGCCCCGACCACCCATCGTAACCGGGAACTCCCCGATATTTTCCTCGCCCTCGCTTCTACCACGGTTTTTTTCATCATGGACGGCCCAAAGAATGTCATGCAGCTACGTCTCCGGCCCGCCCAGGACAAAAAGCCCATTTTCTGTCATGATTTTTTGTCATAGAAGTAGGAGCCCACCACATCTATGATGATACTGGGTTTTGTCACAATTATCGTCATAGAAGTGTCATAAGCATGACAGAAAAAAAAATCGTTCGGCCCAAAATGTCATGGATGTGTCTTTTTTTGTAGTGTTATTATGTCATTTTGGAGGAAAATAAGCTAAGTCTAGGTCATTATGGTAAGCATATTGGAGGAAATAAAGCTAAGTCTAGGTCATTATGCATTTGTTAAGCAAAACACTAGAGAAAACTTACTGTCATCACGGAGGTGAAGCACCGGTGTGGCTCGTGCCGATACCACCTGGAGAAGGATCGTGTGATGCTTGTCTGGAGGTACGCTGCACCAAAGATCATTTGCAATGTCTCGTTAGCATGATGATACTCAAATGTTAATACTAGTAACTAATGACCATTCAAATGAAACTCACCGTGGTCCCCGGAGCAATCTCTAGCATCAGCGGAGGGGTCTGACCGGCCTTCTGGCACACAGACTGCACATTTGGTTTTGACGGGTCAGTCATACTAGTTTGTAATGAAACGAACATTACGTGAATGATTTCGCTAATATGCAGAAGAAACTTACCACGAGGAGCTCGTACATGGCCCGGTTCTGCATGTCATTCCGTGCCCTCTCCTCCTCCATCATCCTTGCCGTCTTCTCCTCCAACTCCCGCTGCTTCTCCTCCGCCTGTCGGTCCCTCTCCGCCAGAAGCGCCTGGGTTCTATCTCTCTCACTCTGAAGAGCAGCCTGCAACACCACTCCTCGTTAGCATTGTAATCATCGATGGCCGCACACACAATGTAATGGAGGAAAGATAGCTGAGTCCGTATAACTAACCTCGAAGGCGAGCTCGACTGGCCATTGACGAGGCCTTATCTCAGGAGCGGAGCTTGACTGGCGCGCCTTGATCTCTGGGAGAGTGCGAGGACAACGGATAAGTCCATATCCAATGGCTATCGAGCCAGGGGACCTCCCGCCACCAGATATCATCACCAGCTCTGGATCAAACTGGTGGCTCGGGTTAAAGTCCTCCCCTTTCCTCGCCTTCCCCTCATCTCTGTACTTCACGAGTTTGTTGTGGGAGGAGATGTTGGTGAAGTTCTTTGGATTATCGAGGTCAGATGGCTCGAATGCCTTGACCTTCTTGTACGGCCCAGTATGGGCCATGGCATAGAGGTCGTACACCTCTGGCACCTTCGCCTTATTGTGTTTTGCCTGAAAGAGAGGAACAGAGTAAATTAGTAAACTAAGGTCTCAAGCTAGCATGAAGAATGGATTGCATGAATCATGAAGCAAACCACATACCCAGTTCCGCCCGAACTGAAATAAGTTGGCGCTGCCTTGATGGTGTGGCACACCTTCCATTTGGGCACGCTTGTCCTTGGCATTATTATGCTGGGCACGCCATTCGTTTGAGCACCACTCATCGACCAACACCTCCCAACAATCCATCTGATCCGCACACCATCTCGGGGCACCTAAGTTAGTAAAGAGAAATGTGCTTGAGCACTACGCCTACGAATCAAATCAAGGAAACTAATCGCTCTTCTTCAGAAACTTATCGCGGCACGCCGGCTTGGGCTTCTTAATACCACGTGAGGCGTAGTAGTCTCGAATAGCCTGCACCCGAGCCTCGTGCCGTAAGTTTTGTAGTAGGCACCTGCACTCGGCATCGATAACCTTTGCCGCGGCCTCCTCGTATCCCTCCTCACACCTGTAGAAGGTCTGCAATCAAACGAGACAACATTGATTAGTACAATAACTAGCTATTTGAATATTTTTAATTGTGTAAAGGAGAAATTACCCAAAACTTTCTGATCACCATCTCTGCCCTCGTGTGGCACAAGACACCATCGATCATCTCCTCCGGTGGGGCCGGGGCAGCCAACTAGTGCTCCCAGCTCAATCCTAGCTCTGGAACCTGACCCTCACCGGGCAACGTGACAAACCCCGGGAAGTTTTGCCGGCAAATCACACCAAGAACGGTGTTGGGCCTGCGCACAGCATCAGCGTGGTGCCAACCCCTGCAGTATGACAAGGCCAACGCATTAGATATTTGAAGAAACATGAAGGAAAATGGTACAAAAAGAGTAAATGCACTTACCTCTCCCCATCAGGGAAAATCAACCACCTCTGCTCACGGGTCACCGGCACGGGCGGGAGCCGTGTACAACCACGCTGGTAGACGGTGGCCCCCTCAACCACCTCGCCCTCGCTATCAGCCGGATCCCTGCCACCGTCAGCATGGCCACTCGGCCCCTTAGGCGGATTCGTCCAGGTACCCCATCCGGACGTCTCCTGGGACGGAGTCTCGTGGGGCCAAGTCTCGTGGGCCGAAGGCTCGTCGACCTGAGGCTCGTGGACCGGAGTCCGTGTAGCCTCCTCCTCAGATGTGTCCACCCTAGCAGTCCTGTGCTCGAGTGAATCAGTTAGGGGTGGCGGCGAGGAAGGTGTAGGAGCCTGCCTAGCTCTCCCACGGCCACATCCTCCCTGACCTCCTCTCTTCTTCCCTCCCCGACCTCCTCCCCCGGTGGGCAACGACGCCGACGAAGAAGCGCCCACCGGTGTCATCATACTGTCGACCAACGCTCTCCGTAGAGTCTGGGGTGGAATGGAAGTACCCCTCCCACCACGCGCCGACGAAGAAGGAGCCTCGGAGCGCTCCTTACCCGTGCCCACCATCTTTCAACACCTGCCATGACATAGAGTAAACGAAATTAGTACAACATAAAAAATTTAATACCGACATGAATAATAATATGCATATAACTAGTGTATCATCATCAAATACAACATAACTTAGGAACCCCTCGGCGACCGTCGACCCCTCGACCCTCGACCCTCGACCCCTCGGCGGTCCTGTCGAACACTTTCACTGTGAGCATGGTGCGGCTGTTGTCGTAGCTTAAGATGCGGACGTGCCCGTGCTGAAGGTCATCAGCGCGGGCGAACTGCTTCCATCCGTTCTTCGCGCACGGATGGAAGCAGTTCACCCACACTCATGACCTTCAGCTCAGGGACGTCCTCATCTTAAGCTACGACACCAGTCGGTCAGCACTCGGACCGGAAGATCCTCGACCATCAACCCTCGACCCCTCGGCCCTCGACCCCTCGACGGTCCTGTCGAACACCTTCACTGTGAGCATGGTGCGGCTCTTGTCGTAGCTTAAGATGCGCACATGCCCGAGCTGAAGGTCATCAGCGCGGGCGAACTGCTTCCATCCGTTCTTTGCGGACGGATGGAAGCAGTTCACCCACGCTCATGACCTTCAGCTCGGGGACGTCCTCATCTTAAGCTACGACACCAGTCGGTCAACACTCGGACTGGAAGATCCTCGACCATCGACCCCTCGACCCCTCGACGACCGTCGACCCCTCGACCCCTGACCCCTCGGCAATCCTCGACCCTCGACCCCTCGGCGGTCCTGTCGAACACCTTCACTGTGAGCAGGTGCGGCTATTGTCGTAGCTTAGATGTGCGGACGTGCCCGAGCTGAAGGTCATCAACGTGGGTGAACTGCTTCCATCCGTTCTTCGCGCACGGATGGAAGCAGTTCACCCACGCTATGACCTTTAGCTCAGGGATGTCCTCATCTTAAGCTACGACACCAGTCGGTCAGCACTCGGACTGGAAGATCCTCGACCATCGACCCCTCGACCCTCGACCCCTCGCCCCTCGACCCCTCGACCCCTCGGCGATCCTCGACCCCTGACCCCTCGGCAATCCTCGACCCTCGACCCCTCGGTGGTCCTGTCGAACACCTTCAGTATGAGCATGGTGCGGCTATTGTCGTAGCTTATGATGCGGACGTGCCCGAGCTGAAGGTCATCAGCGCGGGCGAACTGCTTCCATCCGTTCTTCGCGCACGGATGGAAGCAATTCACCCGCGCTCATGACCTTCAGCTCGGGGACGTCCTCATCTTAAGCTACGACACCAGTCGGTCAGCACTCGGACCGGAAGATCCTCGACCCTCGACCCCTCGGCGACCCTCGACCCCTCGACGACGAGTGAGGTCGTCGGGGAGGGACCCACTAGCTCCACCATCTATCCCCTCGGCGACCGGTGATCCTCGACCCTCTGCCCTGACCCTCGACCCCTTGGAGACCGGCGATCCTCAACCCTCGTTCCTGACCCTCGACCCTAGTTTTGGCAACCGACGATGCTCGACCAGGTTCCGTCGGCGCCGACGCACCCCGTCG